>JARLTB010000195.1:597500-1842500 GCA_030141615.1 Unio pictorum
TATTTTAGACATGTTTTGTAATACTCAATGTACTTATGGTAAGAGTATTTTAGACATGTTTTGTAATATTCAATGTACTTATGGTAAGAGCAGTAGGAGATGTCATCACTGCTGTCAAAAAAGTGTAGTTCTTTTACAAATGTGATTACGATTAATTTTTAAAAAAATATCAAATGAGGAAACACAGGTGTTAGATCAGGGTTGGTAGACATTGTGGTCAATGACAAAGTAGAAGTGACAGAGAGAAGGAAACATTTTTGCTGAGCAGTGTGATTTTCTTGAGTACATACGTTTCCTAACAGCACAGTACCATCTCTTCTTGATGATCGCAACTGTCTTTTTTTCCTTGCAACTTTTTTCTTTCGTGGTAGGTTTTGAATTAAAGAGTCATCAACTTCCAAGTCACAGAAAATAGAAAGACAGATAAAGACAGAGATATTCCAAATAAAGACTCAGGGAAAGAATAGACTCCAAAAAGAAAAGTCTTTTGTATGGGTACAACACATTTATTCAAATATATACATGATCTCTATGACCTGTGTTTTGGTCTAAGCACTATCAATTTAATACATACAAATTTGGACATGGAACAAACATATTTACAAGTTAGCTATTTCTTGGTTCTAGAAAACTACTTTTAAAAATTAAAGTTTATGCCCTCTAAAACACACTTCATATACAAGGTAGCTACATTTCATAAAATAATAACATTTGTTATGCTTCATTTAATATTCTTTTCTTTTTAACAAAAAGCTAAAACAAAACAAGAAACAAACAATCAAATATGACAAAGTTCATGTTTCACTTTTTTATCTGTCTAAAATGTTTAAAATCTGGTCAGCTACCACTTGTTAATTCTGCAGGTATACTAAATCTGAGACATACAATAGAGTTCAAAGTGTTGTGATACATATAGGCTGAAGCGATCATATTCTTCAAAGATCAAAGGAAGACAGGGGTCAAGAGAGACAAAGGTCATGATACCACTTATCATTGCCAGGAGAAAGAAAATTGCTCTTCAGACTGTCCTAAGAAAAACAAGAACCAATCAAAGAAAGAAGAGGAGAGGGCTTCAGAAAATGAAGAAGAACCCTGCAAAAAGGAAGAAGAACCCATACCCATCCAGAAAGATAAGAAAAGAAGACAAGAAAAAGAAAGTGATGAAGAGGAAAAGCCTGTGACAGTGAAAAAATTATAGAAATAGAAGAAAAAAAAGTGAAAAAAGCAGCAGTAGGGGCAAATCGGACAACTTTTTAGAGGCATCGTTTTGGCAAACCAAGGCTTCTTCGAAGTCATAAAAAAATGCATCAATTTGGCAAACTAAGACTTCCTCGTAAATGTTTTATAGAGGCTCATTTGGCAAAAAATAAGACGCCACAATTGTTGTCCCCCCCCCCCTGCTGCTATGGGGTTAACAATTTTTTTTACGATAAATGTTGCTACGATGAAAGTCCTTTAGGACTTTACAAACAGGCTAATTTGTAAAACCTCACCTTGTAAATCAATTAGATTATTAGACTGGTCAGTGAGTTTGAAATTAATTCTCGTTAACGAATTATTATGACATCGCATATGGACTGGATTAGTGGGATCGTCAATGATTAGAAACCCTGGAAGAGCTGTTGGTGCAAATGAATATAAAATATATCCTTGTTGGGCTTGATTTGATTGCTCGAGATTTATTTGATAGCTGCCTTCGATAACATCACATACTAAATTCAATGCAATCACCGAGGATATATTGACGTTTTGAGGAGCGATATGTCTACCACCGCTGTCTGGGTCATTATTATACTTTAGGATTGTTGTTTGTTGTTTCCATTTGGCGAGTATCATAGAAAAGTTTTCTTGAATAAGATCATTAACAGATTTTTTTAGTTCATTTGCGTTATACCCAGGAAACTTGAAATCGGGTGAATCAGCTTCTGTTATACTGTAGCCGGTTAGGAATTTTTGTTTATCTCCGTTCTTATCATTAATTATTAACTGAATTATTAGTTTGTTGATATATTCCATATCGGATACAAGCTGATTTAATATCCTAATGTGTTTTATGATCTCATCACGTGGCCTTGTTATATAAGAGAGATGCTCTTGGAAGCTCCGTCGTAGTTGTTCTAGTTGTGTTCTATGTAATTGATTAATCTCTTTCAAATAATTAATGATGTTAGTTAACGTAAATGTAATTGTAATGGATGAATCAGGAGTTTTCTTAAAAAACAAAATACCATTGCATGGTATTGTTATCGATAAATGTAAATCTATCGGTTAATTTTGTATTTTTTATATCAAGTAAATATTCTCGATATGATGGGTTGATTTCATGATATGATTGTACATCCGTAACATAATAAGATTTTTTGGGTTCGGGTATTTTATAAGATGCCTCAGGTGGTATTTCAGGCCATCCTAGTATTGTCCTTATCAAACTCTGATATATATCTACGACATAACTGGGTGAGTTTATCTCAAATAGCGGATGATAGTGTTGGTTCATGAACTGTTATAGCGATTCCAGTAATGGATTTTATTTGTTTAGTTCATTTGCATTATACCCAGGAAACTTGAAATCGGGTAAATCAAGTAATTCATTATTGATTTGTTCGATTTGGTATGACCAAGATGGTATAGAAACAACGTTCCAGTCTAGAGACCTGTCTTCGCGATTCTTATTCGCAAACACCAAGGAATTATTCGGTTGTTGACCGCCAAATGATTTTGATCTGATATTAGGCCAACTGTGATACACTCGTAATTTTGCTAACGCTATCTCCTTCACGGGGATCGGAGTAAGAAAATTCACACTGAATTCAGGATTGGTTGAGGTTATTGAGATCATGCTTGTTTTCGCCGGGTTGGTATTTTCCGCTATTTGTTGTAATAGTTCTTGCGGTGTTGTCATTGTTATTATACTCATGTTGTTTTCCTAATTTTGACATCACTGAATCATAAACACGTACCATCGCTGAGAACTCATTATCTGATATTAATGTATCATCGAGTGACGACGACATCATTGAAGATAATTGTGGGTATGCGGTTGACACAATATGAAATTGAACTACGTAGTCTTGTAGTTTGTGCTGGCTGCATGATGATATTTTTTTTGTTATTATTGAAATAATTCCCGCGATTGTTGTTGCCGCTGCTATACAAATTGGAACAGCTATCGGAGCAATGATTGTCACTGAGGAGAGTATAATACCAGCTCTAGTGATTACACCACTCACTGAGTACACGGCAACATCAACTGCGATGATTCTTCGTCGATATTTTTTTTATTTTTACTTGATACTCCACAGTGAGAGTTTTGAGTTTAGTTTGAAATTCTCTGACCTGATCATAGCGATATTGCGATGATGAAATCATCGGTGATGACATTTTATTTATTACAACAGAATTCAATTAAGTTGTTTTACTTAACTCCGCTACGAATTCCACATACCATGTTACTGAAATCCTAGCTAGATTATTATCAGTGGATGCTATTGTTAATCGTTCAGTTGTATCCTTATCGATGATCGTTGATATCGTATTGTTGACCCCAGATGAACTCGTTGATGAAATATTAAATTGAGTTGGCGACACTAGTGTTAATCGATAAATACCCTTGACGGTTGCAGTGATACTTAATATATTATTTGTAGGTGTCCACGTAAATGATCCGTGTTTGATCGCGTACACATTATTTACGATATTTGTTTGTTCGTAAGGGATTTTTGTTTTTTCAATGATTGCTATCATCCTCGGTAAATCATTTTTGATTGCCTCGATGAAGGTTTTCATCTCATCAATGGATTTTTTAATATCAGGCAGTTTTATGTCAATTTTATCCAGTGTGGTTGCAAAATATTTATCAATGATATTTTTACGAAATGATGTAAACTTTTCAACATGATCTACATATCTGGATTGAAGTGTTGCTAGTTCCAACATAGAAGTTTTTATCTCTGTGAGCTTCGGTGTGGTCACTGGAGGATTACCAAAAAATTCTAACACGGGTTTATCAATATTGTCCATGATGGATTTTTGTAAATCAGTAAATTTATTAAATGTATTTATATGATCGTCATACTTATCATTGAGTGATTTCAATGAATTTGCTGAGGATATATAATTGTTATCGAGTGTTAATATTTTATCTGTGATTATTGACATGAGGGCACCCGGTTTGAGTTTACCCTGATCGGAAAACAACGCGATAGTATCTTCTACTGCGTTGCGTTGTTTAACTAAAATATCATCAAGAGAAACATTACTCGTTTTCAATTTACCCTGACGATCTTGAAATACGACTATTTCATTGGGGTTGACACTTGCTAAGTTCGACATCTCAGCTATTTCATCTTCGATTATTTTTTTTGCATCACTGGTTGCAGATATTCCCGCAGTGCCATCGGCACCGGGTTTCTTCAACATTGATAAAGATCTTCCCCAAATATCAACCATTGTTATTGTAAAAATCTTTGATTTTCTAATTACTTTGCCAGCGACTACTTGTATATTCATTTACGACTTGATGAAGTGGTTTTCTCGATGATGAAGTAGCGTCAAGGACATTCAATACTTCTATGCCGCATATTGGTGGGTCATTCATTTGTTGTGTTGGTAGCGTTCAGTACCAAGTCTTCATTTTATGAAAAGTGTTTAATTGTTGTATATAACGCATGAATTCTTTAGGCAGCGCTAACCCATATGACTCGACAAAAACGATTACACGCGGATCAATCACGTATGCAACCCAGTGGGTTACAGGTCCGGTGCTGTTATCAAGATTAATGATACCGGTTTCAACATTTTTTGGTTGTGCCGGCAACTGATCTTTCATAAAGACACCTCGGAAGTTTTTTATCGCAAGTTTTTTAGCAGCATCGAGTAAATCAAAATTTGACATCTGCAATATCGAAGATATCGGAGTTAGTAAACCGTTCCCGGTATTCTCAGGCCGCTTCCTTTGTACCATGAATATGGGGTTCCTGGTAGTCTTAGACCCTTTCCCTTTTTTTGTAACCATGATTTTCGACTAACTCATCAATGAAATCTCGATATGTTTCAATATTCAGGATGCTACCTTGAAATAACCGCATACAGATATCAGCTGCTTCATTAATTATTTCCGGTGAGTTATTTCCAGCTCGTTTCCCTCCTATGAGTACTTCTAATGGTGGTATATCGCTGAGAATATTACCAGGACAACGAATAAGACCACTATCTGAAATTCCACTAGAAAATCTTTGATTTTCAGAAAATCCCTTTCCGCTTGATTTTTTATTGATACCAGGTGCACCTTTTTCAAAATCGGCTTCTGCCATTATTTGTATATCACCTGGGATTGGGTCTACTGTATATATTGGTGGTGGTTGTGCGACACCTTTTACTGCAGCTAGAAAACTATTAAAATTAGGATGCCTCTTTTGTGTGATTCTAGTTCCACCGTGGTTTGCTAAATATACTTTTGATGCCCAGGTGTTCATGGTTTTTAAAGAATCTTCAAAATTATCATTTATATATTGTTATCTTGTTTTAAAATTTATTCTAGTAAAATCAGCTAATTCAGAGTCTGTTTTGATTCCTCTAATTATATTTAACGTATCAGTCGTAAATATCTTTTCAGGTGGATAGTATTTTCTTGCAACAGCACCTTGTTGTTTAAGCGGATCAGGCGGTGCACTAACATCAATATCACCTAGTTGTTCAACTTCTTTTTGAAGTTGTAGTTCTTGTTGTTCTCGAAGTCGTGCAGCAGCTTGTATATCACCAGGAAGTGTTTTTAAAGATTCTTTTGTTTGTTTTGATCTTTTTGCTATTTTTTCAACTACAGGAAGAAGAGGTGTTTCTTTCATTTTCCCTTCCTTGGGAATTTCTCCGTATATTGCTCTTTCAGTGGCTGATTTTACATCTTTTGTTGCCATGGTTATTGATTTAAACAATTCTTCAGTCCCTGTTATAAAATCAGTCTGAAGACTCTGTCCAGCTTGTAGATTTTCTCTAACAGAATCACGGATTGGTATGAATTTTTTAATTGCAGAAAATCTTTCACGTGCTAATCTAGTCGTTAGTGCTTCGTTTACCATTATATAGAAAACGCTAGCGTTTTTAAATGTACGATCTATATGTAGTGAAAATGACCAAGAATCAATGAAAAATGCAACAAAAATGACCAAAAATAAAAAATAAAAATCTACAAACAGCTCTATCAATGATATAGAAACTAACGATTTCCTTAATAAATAATAATTATTGAAGTATTGTATATGTCGATCCTTGGTTAGAACTTACTCTGTTGAGGTAACCATGGGGGCATTTTCGGATTGGCGGATAATATCTCTTATTGTTTTAACCCTCAAATTAATTGTGCGTTTGATTTCATATTGCTACCCCAATTCTTTTCTGTTTTTTTCGACAACAGTGAATAACGGGACAAAATTACTGATGTAGTTACAACATGCAAGGGAGTCGCGAATAGCATTCTGGATTTTCTTTATTAAAGCGTATCGTTATGGTAACACATATTTATTATTCATAGCACTATATCCAATATCTTGAAAATCAGACAGAATCTGATCACAATTTAATTTATCTGATAATTGAATTCCTTGATTTTTCAAATTTGAAATCTCAGTTATGATCTTATTGATATTTTCAGAATTCATTAATATATAATAATATATATTTCTAATTTGAAAAATTGATATTGATATATTTTTCAAAAATAAATAATAGCGACGATGAGCTATTATCATTCACACTGGGTAGCCTTTGTGTCTTTCATAGGGTTCAACTCCTTTCGAGTGTTATGGCAATTGTATAATAAATGGACAGCACATTTACATATATACAATACAATTCCATTCGAGTGTTATGGCAATTGTATAATAAATGGACAACACATTTACATATATATACAATACAACTCCATTCGAGTGTTCTGAATTATCCTGTCAGGGTTACCCTAGTGTGACGTAGAGCTTTAGCATCCATGCTATTATTTATTTTGGGGGCGCCCATAGACATATCTCCAGTGAATTTTCTAAGCGAAACGAAATGTTAGAATATTTAGAAGACTGTATATGTATTTTTACACCTCCCCCCAAGAATTAATTTCCCGGGAGTGTATAAAAATCACACCGTCACGTATTTTACGTGACGGGAGGTGTACATGACGAACCATGGGCCTCGGGACGAAACCGCAACGTGTTACGAATACGCTAAATTCGATACATACAAGTAAATGCTTTTGAATGCGATATGTGTGTATCAAACCGAATACTTGAAAAAAAAGCATCAATAGAAAAGAATACAACTGTTTGTAATACTACATATTTTATTCGTTTTCTTACAGATTATATCTCCATTGAGAATCATGACAGTTTAAACAGTAAAATATGGTTAAACTGTCTTCCTTTCCTAAGCTCTATTTGTTCTAAATGGACAATTAAACGAGTCTTATTAAAGTGAATAGAGAGACAGACGGACAGAGAGATAGATAGATAGATAGACAGACAGACAGACAGATAGATAGATAGATAGATAGATAGATAGATAGATAGATAGATAGATAGATAGATAGATAGATAGATAGATAGATATTTGTTTGATTAGGATTTTTAACGTAGTTTTAACAATTTTTCAGTCATAATCCATTAACTGTGGTCAAAACGTTTATATCACGGGTCAACATTAGTTGGTTACAAGCAATAATTAAATAATGTAGACGAGATCTGAAGCTACAAAATGACTAGAATATATCCAAATTTGTTTGACTGCTGTAAGATTGCATTTATATTGATCCCCCAGCTGATTGACAGACATAGTATTAACAGCTGTGGGAGTGTTGATTCAAATCGATAAAAGGTATGCCGTAGCTAACGTTTTACTGGGACATCAAAGCCTTATTGATTTGTCTTAGAACAGGCGCTCAGGGCGCGGACAGTTGACAGGGTTATTTAAAGAACACGGAAATTGTGAAAAACACTTGCTATTGTTTGATTAAAGTATTATAACACTGGAAACTGTGGACATGCATGCCATAACTTTTAATCTGTGTACGAATTGAGACAAAGTTTGCCTGACATAAAACCAACCAATGGAATTTAATTGAAAAATCCCATTGAGGGTAACTCTTTCATAAGCCGTACACATATCTGCACGAGTTATCTCCCTTTGGTGTTCTCAAATATATGCAAATTGAATTCTATTTTTAAAACGCTTCAAAAGAGAAGATAGATATACCCCTTCTGCTACTTTTTGCACTGAGGCTCTACAAATATCAAAATATCTACCGGCTTCATATATTGATTGAAATACCCTCTCCTCGTTAGTTTTTATATTAAATGATTTTATAGGCCTGGCATTTTTCGAGTTTTTTCCAGTCTCACCTCTTGTAGTATTCTCTCTGAGAAATAGCTTGTAAATTATTCAAAGAATTATAGGTCTTACTATTATTTATGTGATCAATAACAAGATCATCCTTGATTAATCCATGAAAATACTCATACACGAAACGATGATTATGATATGTCTTCTTTCCTCCAGCGCAAAACCTCAAATACCCCTGATCACTCACAATCCCTAATGGATTCTCCAGTCTGCGGTTTCTAACAATGCCATCACGGGATGCCTCATAATCGCTGATCACGGGATGTGGCTGAAATTCTTGGTCCATTTATATATAATACTGATTGTTTAATTCATTGTTTGGTTGAATTATTACTTTTGAATCTATGAATATAGTCTTGAGGTGTTCTTATGATTTTGTTGCTGACTCTCTCACAGTCATTGATGGAGTTTTGAACGGAATCTTTGATTCGTTTATCATAATAACGCTTGAGCTCTATATATCGTTTACCACCGCAACTCAGAAACAATTGCGATTTTCCTCTCACACCTACCCCACATTGTATGCAAGGTAAGGGCCCATAACTCCCGTTACGAACGCTTTGTAAATGATATCCACAGAAATCCTTTCTGCATGATTTGTTACATGCGGTTATTGATCCTATCATAAGCCACTTGCAATGGTTCATTATATAAAAAATTCTTCATTTAAATACTTGTTTTAATTATAATATGGAGGAGTTCGAGAGATTATCGAAAATTACGATAGATCTCGATAGAGTCTCCGTAGAGGTGCCAAAGGGCCTATAAGTGACAGAAGTATGATAAGTAGAATCCGCGATTCTTTTAATGAATTCAAGCGCGATGGAGCATCTCACTGTTGGTCAACATTTCGAATTGATGGTAGTGTTGATGCTACCATGAACGACGAAAGAGCAGCCGCGATAATCTCACATCTTGACAAGAAATTTTTTTTTTTTAGAGTGAAATTCATTATCCGCTCAGAAATGGGAAATTGGATTATTCAAGACAAATTTGAACCAATCTTGAAAGATAAAAGAACTATCACTTTGAGTCATAATTCCAAACCAGGATTGCTGACTGGGATTGACAAACCGTATTATGAAAGATCTTATCCTGTAACAGCAGTTGTTTATGGGATATATTCGTTTAATGATAAACCGAGTATTGAAAAATTAAAACCAATGAAACTGTCACCGTTGACTTCGTCAAGGATAAATTGTGTAGCAGAACGAATAATAGAACACTTCACAAATGCGTTGCGTGGAAACAAATTGACTGATCTAAGACGCAAGAAAGTAAACGAATGGGAAATAACAGTTAGGAAAAACGGAGCAACAATTCAAGATATAATTAAATTAGAAATATCATTAAGATTCCCAATAACCATAATGACGATAACAGGAGAGGTATTGCACGAATCAAAATATAAACCAAAACGAGCTCCAGTTAAAAATATTGACCATAATGAACACGTGTGGACACCTGCGATAACAATATTTCCACGGAATAGAACAATAAAATATTACACGGGAAATTTATTTTATTTTATTTCTCAGTCAAGTAAAAACGTTTCTGTGTCAGCGTGGTTACTTCACAGATTTGAAGACGAAGAGGGTAAACTCGATCAATTTGTAAGACCAAACGGAGAATTATACCGTACTGAAGCCCTCCACTATGAAATGAAAAAAGTAGCTAGTGGTTTTTCAACAGAAGACAACGGACAATTATTAACAAACTGTTTTACAATTCCGTCGGTTGCAGCTTATTTTGCGAGAGATAAAAACACGTGGAAACCAACAAGAGCTGAATTTCTATCAGATATCAAATCAAGTTGTGTGGAATACAACCATGGAGGATTATGGAATACAAAATACACCTCTGAAAGTATTATTTCACTTGATATGGTTGCGTGTTATCCTGTGAGTTTTCTCGGGTATGGAGAATGTACTGAGTACTTTAAACGATTTGGAAACCCCACACATGAAATGACCCGTGTTGCGATTAATGGACCACTACCTGATTTTGATTTAACTGGATTTACCCGTGTGATATCAGTTGAATTGGCTAAAGGACTTCATCCGTGTTGTTATATTTGGTTTGGTAGACACATCTCTGAAAAACATTGGATGCCAATAGTGTTATTACGGTATATGATTGATTCTAAAATGCTGATATCGCTGATTGTCATTGAAGCAATTATATCATATCGAGCGCAGACCGAGGTTTGGTTACCACAACCTGATAGTCTAGATAGTATGATCAGCGAATATAGAAAACAATTCCCTGATCTCGACGAAGAATATATCATGAAACAGTCCAAACAGGTCTTTGAAGTTAGAAATAAACAATCAAAAGATCTCGGTAGAAGAATAATTGGTAAATTCACACAAGGTGGAAAAAAATACGACAATAACAGATATTCTTCACGGTTGATTATAGATAATGCTGAATACGACTTTATAATCGTAGATGTAACATCTAAGGGTATATATGTCGATCGAAAAGACACTTTCTTGCCCGATGGAACCAAATTAGGTACAATTGTTACTTACACAGATGGACACTATCTTCAGCATACACATTTGAGGTCGTCTATGCTGGCTTATACTTCTGTTAATTTACTTTCGATGATAAATAGATTTCCTAACACCGCGGTTATAGTAGCCACTGATTCATTTTATATAAACGTAAAACATAGCGAAGCAGTGGCTGAATTCACTGATTCCGACGAGAGTTGGGGATCATGGAGAATTAAAAAGGACATACCGTGTGATTATTCTAAATCAGCAGATGTTACGATTGCAGATAAATATTTGAAAAATAATCAGACATCAGAACTATCTAATGCACCGTCGATACCTGATCCAATATGTAGATATAAAACAGTTTATTTAAACGGCTGTGGTGGGTCAGGAAAGACGACTCGTGCGATTGAATTATTTCGTGGGAAAAATCCTACAGATTTTCACGCTAACGTTTTCAAATCAAACATGATTGTGCTAACACAGACCCATAGACTTGCAATAGAGATGAAACAACGAGGAATTAATGCTTGCACTTATCATAGTTTCTTTCGATGGAAAGGTGACGAATGGACTCCTGATCAAATGGGCGAGAAATAAATTCCTGGTGTCATAATTTGGGATGAAATATGCACTTTATCGTTAGATGTATTACAAAAATGTATTGATTGGTTATTGCTAGCGAATACAAGCGTGATAATGTGTGGTGATCATGGTCAACCACCACCATTTGTCGGTTTGTCTCCACATGGTTGGCTAAAGAATTTTGTAGACTATTATGAAGAAATTAATACTGATCATAGAGCACTTGATGAACAATTACGCGAGTTCAAGAAACTAATTAGATTACAACCGGATAGAATCCAATGTGAAATAGCCCGTGAAATAATTTCGGAAACCTCATTAAATGATTTCTGGGAAGCGTGGAGACAAAACTATTTGATAGTGGCAAGTAGAAAGATAGTCAGAGACACACTTCAGACGAAGTTACTTGAATTACATAAAGAAAAATTTGCAACACTTCCAACGCCGTTGTGTTATAGACCCAAGGATACACGAAAACAGAATATTGAAGTTGATATTCCTGGGCAAAGTGAAAAGCAAATTCTCGTATTAAATGATATTGTGCTGATTGATATCAATGTCATCGAAGATGCATTGCGCGCTGATAAATCCCCATCGACGCTAGGTTACGCAGCAACAATACATTCTTCACAGGGGTTAACTATATCAGATACAATTGTTTGGATGGTAGATAATCACATCGAGTGGTCAAATTTAGTTTATCTTGAGGTGTCCAGAGTATGAAGAATAAATCAGCTTCGAAGAGTTGTTTTAGATGCTAATAACACAACAATCAATGATATTGTCAGCGTTGACATAATCAGAAAAAAACTCTCTGGTTATAAACAGCAGGATAAAAAAAATAATAGAGAATTTGACATTGATGCTGAATTAATAATCACTCTGAAACAACAACAGAATAATCACTGCGCGAGTTGCAATTGTATAATGAATTGGTGTTGGTCGGATAAGGATTCTCGACTATTTACCGTAGACAGAAAGAATAGCAGCCTTGGTCATACCAGAGATAATGTGATGTTGACTTGTCTTGAGTGCAACAGACGCAAAGGTGCTAGTTAAGACCACGTGGCGGTAATTGAGTATCCTCGGGTATCACTTGTAGTTGTTCACGAGTAAATCCTTGCTGAGGAGCAGTTGAATCCAACCTATAGATTGCTGGTCTACCCGTGGATCGTGTTATGTTAGATATTTTATGTGCAGTATCACTCCAAATAGGATCAGTATCCCTTTTTTACCGCCTTTGAGCTCTCCTGGTTCATATAAATATCTAACAGTGACATTACCGAGTATTGGTTGTTTTGAAAAATCATTTTGTGGTTTTACGGGTATATACTTTTTTTAATTGCGTTGTTATGTTTCATGTTGATTGTTCGAGTAATCTCATTATTTAGCGCGGTAATTACGCCTGGTAATCTCTTAACCCATTCATGAGATCGTTTATCCTGAATAAATTCCTTCACATATTGATATCCAAATAACCGCTTAGCAGGTGTCCGATTAAATCGTTCAACATTTACCTGATCACGGTGTAATGTAGTATGTCCTCGTCTGATAGTGACATTATGATGCTTCATTGTTGATAACACTACACCCTGAAATTCCTTGCCAGGATCAACTTGTAATAGATTTGGCCAACGCAGAGGACACCTTCGATAAATCCTTTCAAATGCAGAAGCAAATTCAGTTGATGATTTTGTCTTTAGCGGTTCTGCTTGTTTGTATCGACTCGCAACATCAACTACAGTCAGTGCGTATTTGTAAACACCATCATGCGGCAGAAATAATATATCAGCTTGATGAACTTCATTAGGGACAGTCACTTCATTAGGTGCGCTGACATCAAAATGCGAGTAGTTAATTTGTTTAGGTGGTGGTAGATAAATTTGCCATATCGCCTGTTTGGATAACCAATCCGCTGCTGTAGTATTTTTCACCCTTCCGGCGCTAGTGAGTTTACCAATTGCTGCTTTACCCCTCCAGTATCCTCTTGGAGAATAATAAATAGATTCCATGTTGTTATTAATTACCAGCACCCAACATTAATTTACCCTTCATTGCCGATTTTATCACAAATGAAGCCAATTTTTCTTTCAAAGATTTATCAGTGATAGAATTCAACATATGAATTAATTTCACATCTGCGATATGTCTGTGTTGTAGATTGCTGCTTTTATAAGCAACATCATGAGCATGACACACCTTATCAATAGCATTTATTGGGTTTTTACTGGGTCGGGGTTGGTTTTGATCATCGAGTCTGATATCGTGTCTGGTTCCGGGTCCACAATAATTATACCCTGGAAGGTGTTTTTCTCCTGGTTATTTTGCTCATGGTGTTCCTGGTAATTTTACTAACTTGGCTGCAATATTACCACCTCGTTTGTTTTTAAATCATCTGCAGATTTCATAGAAACAAATCTAAATTGTTTGGTATTACATTGTACACACTTACCAGAAAGTGTGGATCTGTTATTTTTAGTTGTAATCGTCGTCAAGTCATCTGTGCCAGTACGCTTCTTACATTTTACACAATATAGATCCATAATTTATATATAATAACATGAATGTAATTGATTTTTCGGCGACAAAAGCAAGAGAACCAGTTAAGCATCATGCAGCACTACCAAATTCTATTCGTATGATTATAATCGGACCATCTGGTAGTGTCAAAACACAACTGCTACTTAATTTGATAACGAGATGGATCAAATGGGATAAGTTGTATTTAATAGCCCCGAGTGTAGATAATCAGCGATGCTACAAAGTGTTAAAGGATTACAACGAAAAGGCAGCAGAAATCACCGGCGAGTGTATTATAGAGTTTATAACTGATATTGACAAAGTGCCAGCAATAGAAGACTTAGATGGAAGCATTAACAATTTGGTCATGTATGATGATGTGATGTTAGACAATCAAAAGAATCCTGTTTGGATATTTTCCAGAGGTAGGCATAAAAATACCGATGTGATATATTTCACTCAACGATACCCTCAAATACCAAAAGTGATAACTGCAATATTCTTGCTGTATTCAACGGAGTTGACACACATACGCTACAAAATATTTGGCAAACTTGGTGCAGCGGTGGTATGGATTATAATCTCTCTAGAAATTTCTTTAGTCATGCTCAGTCAATCCCGCATGGATTTGTAACGATAAATTATGATCCTAGATCAAGATATCGTATCGGACTTGATAAAATATTCAGTTAAAATAAAATTGTTAACCCCATAGCAGCAGCAGGGTGGGGGGACAACAATTGTGGCGTCTTATTTTTTTGCCAAATGAGCCTCTATAAAACATTTACGAGGAAGTCTTAGTTTACCAAATTAACACTTTTTCTACGATTTCGAAGAAGCCTTGGTTTGCCAAATCGACGCCTCTAAAAAGTTGTCCGATTCGCCCCTGCTGCTGCTAAAAAAGAAGCAAATGAATTTTTGGTGATGTAAAATTTAATTGTAACTTCTACAAGAGAATATACCAGAAAGAAAATGAAAATGTCTCTTGGTTTTAGTTTTTTATAATAGTACTCACACACATACATTATTCATTCATTATTCATCATGGGGAAAAAAGAGAATTAAGTTGTAACTTTATTTGGCAAACTTGGAATAGTCACTCTTTTCTATAGAGTTGGGTGGCCCAGAAAAGCAAGGGCATTTTTTCTTAACAAACTCCGGAACATGAGGTAATGAGCTTTAACTGCCTTATGCCTTTGCTATGGCCAAGTCCTACTTCTTCACCTACTACTGTGAATAATTTAGTAGTGATCGTTGTTGCTCCCGCTGATATCTCAGGGGTAGTCAGTGTAGAGGGAGTGCTGTCATGAAACCTTTGGCTCGGGAAAGTCTTTTTCTCTTGGGTCGAATTAGAGAAGTCTGATACATTTGTCTCAGACACCATAACTCTGCCAAAATCTAGTAGCACAGTTACCATTTGAATTTCACTGACATTTTTCTCTAGAACATTAGCTACTTTTGATGGGCTCTTAGTTTCCATGTTCACACCACTTTCAAGAAAGCTTTTGCTTTACAGTTACTGGTCTGGCATGTGCAAAACTCATTATGTAGCCCCACCCCCCCACCCCGTTCCAAGATTAGAGACCTTACAAGAAATTTTGTGCAGATCTCTATTCACAGGGACCTTTAATTTTAATATAGAATGCCCAAGAAACATTGTAGAATCGAATTGCATGTCAAACAAGCATGTTAGTCATAAAAAATATATGAAAATTTGACACTAGCTTGTGAAAGTTTCTCAAAATAAAACCTATATTTTATCTGTTCTCTCTATTCTTTCCATTGTTACCAGCTTTAAATTATGAACTTGAAACCTTAAATTATTAACTGACTATGAAATCTTGAGACACTAATTTTGACAAGCAAAAATAACAAATACTGATGCATCAAAAAGTTCCAGACATCTTGCAATATTACTATACTGTCTTTTTCTTTCTTTCCAATGGCATGTATATATTAAAAGTTGCTTTGTTTCTATTTTCTGAAGAAAAGAAATATGATGCAAAAAATAGTATTCTTGTTTCTATTTTATGAAAAAAAATGAAGAATAAAATTTTTATTCCATATTAATATTATGTAGAAACAAATCCATTTAGGAAATAAAGAAGCAAACACAGCAATATTTGAGCTTGGATGGTTTACAAAGCAAAACTTTTAATATCAAATTATGCACCACTTACATGTAGAAATCAAGATGAATAAGTTATTTGGGATCCTATTAAACATTAAATACATAAAAAGTTGATGATTTAGTCACAATTTATGAACTCCTCTGTCCCTAATTTAGAATTTGAATATTCATATACTTACAATTAGATTATGTGTGTATGAAGTCTGTGCCAGGATTTACAAACACTGAGATTGCTGTTACGTTTATATGTCAGGATTTACAAACATTGAAATTACTGTTATGTTTATATGCCAGGATTTGCAAACATTGAGATTACTGTTATGTTTATATGCCAGGATTTACAAACATTGAGATTACTGTTATACTTATATGCCAGGATTTGCAAATGTTGAAATTACTGTTGTGTTTATATGCCAGGATATACAAACATTGAGATTACTGTTATGTTTATATGTCAGGATTTACAAACATTGAAATTACTGTTATGTTTATATGCCAGGATTTGCAAACATTGAGATTACTGTTATGTTTATATGCCAGGATTTACAAACATTGAGATTACTGTTATACTTTATGCCAGGATTTGCAAATGTTGAAATTACTGTTGTGCTTATATGTCAAGATTTACAAACATTGAGATTACTGTTATGTTTATATGCCAGGATTTACAAACATTGATATTACTGTTATACTTATATGCCAGGATTTGCAAATGTTGAAATTACTGTTGTGCTTATATGCCAGGATTTGCAAATGTTGAAATTACTGTAATGTTTATATGCCAGGATTTGCAAACGTTGAAATTACTGTTATGTTTTTATTTGCAGTACCAGTTACCAATGAAAGCATTGTGAATACAGTTCCTGCAATAACTGGAGGTGTAAGTGCTGGATTTGTTGTCATTTTAATTTTGAGCATAGGAATATTTCTTTGGAGAAGAAATCAACATCCACAGGTGACAGGACAAGGTAAGAAGTATTGTCATCAATAGCTATTAATAGTAAATAACGTGTTAAATACAGATTTAGAGAAACTGAAGAAAATAAGCATAAAGTTCACATTGTTATTATAGTCATCCTTGTTAGTATTTGACATTATTTTAAGTGGTAGCGTTTGAGTTAGTCCTAACTTCTCACTTTTCCTTCTTGTTATAAACTTGTACTGAAATCTATGCAGAATAAGTTTATTCCCATAGGCTAGTTTAATCTAAGATTTAAAATACAGCTTAACATTGTTTTAATGTGTCTTTCATAAGCCTCTGAAAGTGTTATTACATTAGTTTTATTATCCTAAATCTACATACCAGAGAACATAAGTAGTCATCAGTATTCATTCATTAAACCAAAATTACAGCTCAGCTGTATTTAGAGAAAGTGTTTCATAACTTAATCTAAATTTAACAAGTTCTATTTGCATTTGACTGTTTCCATATCGTCAAGTTAAGGAAATATTTTCTATCACAGAGACTCAGAGAAAATATTATGATACAATCCCTCCTTAGCTGAATTCTGCAATCAGGCAGACCCAGAGAAAATAGTATAGAATTATGTACCCTAACATAATTCTATTATTAGACAGACATATAGAAAGGATTATCACAATATCACTTTTTTACATATGTACACAATACAGAACTAAAAGAAATGATAGTAAATGTTTATTTATCTGATATATACATTACAGATACATCTTTTTTACAACTTTGTTACCAGTATATGTGAAATTAAATTTGAGGGAGCAACTCTGGCATACAGTCATTTCTGTTACTGCACACACCAAGAGAAAGGGTTATCAGAGCATTCCTTCCTTATATATTTTACAGTTTGTTTGTTAGGTGTTTTACAGCACAGCAACACAATTAAGTTATTTCATGCTGAGGCAATTGTAGTTAAGTGCCTTGCCCAAGGGTACACCTGGTGGCTGACTGATGGTAGGATCCTTTCGTTTGTGAGTTTGGCACATTAACCACTGAGCCATCAAGCCTCCCCTACACAATACAGAACTAAAAGAAATGATAGTAAACTGTTTATTTCTCAGATATATACATATTACAGGCAGACCAGACCACTCCTGTGGAATAAGTGGTTAGAGCATCTGCTTGGATGTGGGAGGTAGCAGGTTTGAACCCCAGGTGTGTCATACCAAAGACTTATAAAAATGGTACTATGAGCTGCCTCGCTTGGCGCTGACAGCATTCAGAGGTAGTGATTGAACTGACCAGTCTTGTGTCAGGATAATGTGACTGGATGGGACATGATGCCATAGTGCTAGACCTCACTATCAACTGCCACACTGTATACATGATAGCCACATGACTAAAATTGTTGGAGCTACATTAAAATCCAAATCGCACACATACTTATAGGCAGACTCAAATAAGATAATATTGTACAATCTAACAAAGCTCTATTATCATGTATTCTATTAGATAGATGGATACAATAATGTTAACTTGAATTTAATCCCGTTTTATTAAATCATAACACTATTATTTGTCTTCTTTTTCACTTAAATTTAAATTGATCATGAAGATTAATGAACCCAGCCAGTAAAAAAACAAGGTAAAACCATGTCCCGCACTGAAATATTCAAATATCGTTAAATTCACTCTTTGCTTATGATTTTGGGGAGTTTTGTGTCGACTCACCTTTTCCTCCACTTACATGCTACAAAATCTTTCAACAGCATGTCCTGCAGCAAAGTCTGCAATAGATGGACCATGAATACTTACATTTCTTCGAAACAGAAGAGTATATTTTCCTTTTTTATCCAAGATATACTAGCAAACTTGTTGCTTCCACCACATCAATAATAGTGAAATCTAGAAACATTGAATGATATATTTATACTTGCAAATCATGATTTTAGAACATTTATTTTATCCAGTTGTATAATTATCCCCTAGTCACCTTGAAATCAGTGACATAGATCAAATCAATCTCTACAAGCTCACTTTTGATAATGATTTGAGAGCACTTACTTTTTATTCATTTAATTCATAGCCAAACAGTACTTATGTATCGGTCTACTCTACCATGCAAACAAAAGATGATAAAAAGTGCTTGTGGGTGCTAAATATTCATTATACCGATTGCTCTTAGAATGAAAATCCATGTGGCTGATCATCAGTGATGAGTGCCTTTTGTTGTCAAGTGCACCTGTTCAAAGATCCAGATTTTAGTACCCATCATTGGCCATTATGCCATGTTATTTGGACATATCTTTTTACATGAGCACAGCAAAAACTACTCATTGTAATAATTACTGATAGGATTACCAAGATATCTTATTGTAATAACAATTAGCAATAAATATTTAAACAATGTAGAAAGTTAGTGTCCTTGAGTAAGTAACTAACAGTTTCTCTTCATAACTTTGTATGATGAAGGACAATTCCTTCCTTCTTTAATTTGTCCTTTATAATAATCTATCAGCTATTCAAATTACATATATAATTTCAGTATAATACTTAAGTAAATCTGATTAATAAGAAATCCTGAAGACAGGACTAATATTTATGAATGTATTTGATCAGTTTTAAATGTATATTATTTTATCACCAATTAAATAAATCAAGCATTATTTGTTTCAGTCAGGTAGCCAATGAAATGTTAGACTATTAGCATTCCCTTCTTAAATAAATTTTGAAAGGTGAATTATACCATCTCTAGCTGATTAACAGGTTACCTGAGTATTTGATTCCATGTAATTGATAACTATGTGATGACTTGATGTTGATAGAAATGAGAATTAACAATGATGTGATGAATATAATTGTTCAGTAAAGAAAAGAAGGATGATGCTGATGATCATGTTATAACTCTAAATTCAGTAACAGACAAGAACGAAAACCAATAATTTTTTAAAATTCAACAGTTTATTTACCTAGAATACAACGTGAAAATTTAAAAGAACTTACAGTATTGTGTATTAAATCCCAAATAGTTCTAAAAGTTTTGTCACAAGTCCAAATGAATTGAGTTCTAATTAAATTCCGGTGATATTCCAAATAAACTCCAACACTAAATGTATTGATGTGCTTTTAGTCTTGAATGTGCTAGTGTGCCAGCAATCTGGAATGCAGTGATGTATTAATAGTCTTTTGAAGTATCTCAATAATATAATCCAAAAAAATCCTTATCTGAATTTGCTATATTCCAAATTAATGTTTAAGTCCAAGAATATTATTGAATGTTTTGTAATTCCAGCGAATGATTTAAATAACTAAATCCACCTAAAATTAAAAACGGAACACAACAGTATGGCTGATTCAGCTTCAGATGTCAACACAAGAATGAGTAATGTTTCAAGTAAACAACATTTGTATAAATAGCTAAGACACAGTAAGACATTAACTGTATGGCAGTGTCATTCTGCCAAAATATGTCAATATATTCAAACATAATGAGATAAAAGATAATATAAGATGAGTATGACATGTATAATTTAATGATTCATAGTCCTGTGATCAGTGTTTGACGTACAATATTGTTACAGAAGTAAATTAACCTGACTATGGAAAGGTACAGTAAACTATGTGCTATCAATGCACTTTTATGAATTACATGCAGATTAGTTTTTCCACCTACCTATTTCAGTAAAGGGGTGCTGTATTATTGATTTAGAACATGCATTCATATAGAAACTTGGATTTTCTATATCAAATATTTCATAGTGCAACATTCCTGTATTCAAGGAAAAACAAAATATTAGTAACAATTGTGAAGCATGAGATAGTGATTACTTTTGATGTCAGTGTGTGTATCTGTTTGTACTGTGAGTCATCCATCCATATTTCTGTTCAGACCCTAGATTAACCAGTATGTTAAAGTTATTTTACCATTCTTTTATCTTGATGTCTTAATATCATCTTATCTCATCCTGTTCAGATATGACAGCTAGCTTAAGTATGCAATTATATTTGTGTACTAAATAAATGCCTGCATGCAAACCTGGGATAGTGGTGGTGGTGGTTCTGTGTGCAGGCCATAGCCAGATTCTTGTAACAATAACCTAAAATTAGCTTTGAGACCAACTTCTGCGAAGATATTGCCCATATAGCATATAAGTGGACATGAATGATGCTGGACTTATAGAAAAGATTTTTAGTCTTCAGTTCTTTATAACAATATCCTAACATTAGCTGAGACAAACTTTAAGAGTGAATGGTCAGAAGCTGGGCACAATGACAAGCTTTAAATATTAAAAACACTTTCAAATATCTCAACTGTTGTCATTAAAGAATGGTTACATTGTATAGAGTGTATATATTTGACTATGAAAATAGGGGTGTTTTGCAGATTGGTTAATATCTGTGCAATCAAATATTTACAAGTTGGACAATTTACCTTTTACAAAGTAATTATGGTCACCAATTTGATATTTCCTAGTTGTATTTTGATACATTATGCATCATATATGATTTTTCATGTCTGAAGCCTTATTTATAATGCTGATGGCTCCTTATGATTTAGTCTGCCACCAATTTCATTCAGTGAAATATAACTCATGGTACTAATTATATCCAAGTTGTAACTGAAAAGTACAGATCATATTTAACAGATGGAATTGCAGTCCATTTACAGACTTGAATTTGGAAATTCCATTACTGGAATTAGTAAAATAATACAATAAAATAGAGACAAACAGTCATATTATATAATTATATTGTGATAAAGGATATACAATTTATAACTTTTGAAAAAAATATATTATAAATAATATTTTTTTTAAAATTGAGAAAGTGTATATCCTTTATAACAATATAATTATATGTATGACTGTTTGTCTCTATTTTATTTTATTATTTTACTGATTCAGGTTTCATTAGAGACTCGTGTATCTTTTCGATCCTGTCATATATTTAAAATTATTATGATGATGCATATCTTTTATGACGTTATGTAAATGATGTAATTGTTATTTTAAAATATAAATGTCATCTGTTTCTTTTGGAACATTTTATGTCTGAAGAATTATACATTAAATGCAAAACTAGTTGCACAGAATTATCAGCATTTGTGTTGTTTTTTTTTATCCCAATTCCATTACTGGAATATTCATTTTACTCTATTGTATGGAATTGAAAATATGATTCAAACACATGTAGATCCAGAAAATGCCAAAATAAGATAAAATAGAGTTTATATGTGTTTGGCTGGCCAGGATTGGATGATTATGAAAGTATAATTTTTTTGAAAATAATCTTTTGAGGGTTTACCCTTGTTGTAAATGAGAACAATTAAGATTATATAGTCTTCTACTTGACCTCAGGTCACAATTAACATTTTCTAAAAAGAAGTAATACTTAATGGAAAATAATCTTCTAGAACTTCTTAATGCCTACAAAATAAAATGTTCAAAAGGGGAGATGATGCACAAACATAATATATGGTGGGGTACAAAAGCGCACACTGTGCAGTTGGAGGGGATGGGAGTCGAAACTGGCTGATTTGTTTTGTCTATGTACTTTATGGATATCCCTTATATGATCAAAATTTACAGCAAATTTGAATTAAGTTTTCTCTAGAAATTGCTAAAAGTAAATATAAATTGTAAAAGAATATAATTTGCATAGAATTTTAAAATGTGGTTAAAATGTATCTATTTTGTAAGACATTATGTAAGTTCAATATCAAAAATGCAAGAAAAACTGCAATAGCTAGGTCCCTCTGAAATCTGATACTATGAGATTATATAACTGCTAAGAAATTAAACTAAATATGTTAAGGTAGACTTAAAGAAAATAAATAAATATTTTAAACTGTCAAGCTTTTAGAAGGCAGTTCAGCATTTAAAAAATAATGCAAGTTTTATAGAATTTTAAAGAACTGTGTACTCCACATATTTGTATCTTGTGAACATGTTATTTCAGACATGTAAAAAACACTTTGTTTTCCCAAATAAATTTGTGCTGGATATTCCTCAAGAATAGTTCAATATTCACTAGGAAAAATGAATAAAAGGACAGAAGAAGGGGTCATAACTTAGTGGTGCAAGTAGATTTTATTTCTACCGACCCTGTCTTTCTGGTACAACCTCACTGGCAATAAATATATTAATGGTATGGTGTACCTAGTCATACAGGCCTGCTTACACCAATGCTTACCTTAGATCAATTATTTTCCTTTAGTAGAGTGTCAGTTCAATAAAGGGACTCTTGATGTTTTGGACACATTATGATTTTTGAAACCCTGGAGTTAGACACAGACTTGCCAAATGTTCTGCAGATTTAGGTGGAAGGACTTAAATTATACTATTCTATTTTCTGCATAGAGTCATCAAATATTTATGTCAAGCTGGTTATCACATTTTCAAGAAATTTAACATAAAAGTCAGAGGTGAGATTTCACTTATTCCCACTTACTCTTATGTTGCAAGTGTTTTGATGTAAAGTTTCAGCTGCAGTAATCTAACATGTAGATCAATAAGGTCATTTTTGTTAACATTATGTACTTGTCTCAAACAAAGTGTTGGTTAGTTACATATATATTTGTATAAAAACTTATATTTCATATACATACACATGGAAAAAAGAAAAAAATTTAAACAGAATAATAGTCAAATGCTTGTGACACAAGTTAAAACATAATTGTGTTTAGTGTATCATGCAGAAAATGTTTGCAACATTTGCTATCAGTTGAGGTATTTAATGAATTGAAGGTGGAAATTGTGAAAAGAAAAACACTGTGATTAATAAACTGATGTAAAATAAAACGTCCGTTTTTTAACATCTCTTGGGCTATACATGCAAAGCATCAACTTTAAAAAAGAAAATGTTTCAGGATTCACCTTTATTTTGATTATTCCTTTGTGCATTTTAATGATAATCTAAAAATTGAATGAAAATTTGATATTTTATTATAAGAACAGAACAGAAGCACAAACAGTTGACAGCAGAGCAACTATGATGGTTCACAATAAAAGATCCATTCACTATTATATTTTCTTTTCTACCTTGAAAAAAAACATAAACTAAAATGTGATTGAAATTTTGAACTTCTTGCCCCTCCCAAAAGATTGAAGAGAAGGAGACAACAAGTTTCATGTGCATGGTTACAATTTGGAACCTTAAAGTAAAGTGGAAAGTTGAGTGAATTTATAAAATGTAGTAATGTAATGGAGAGACATATGCACAGATGGATGAAGATATCAGTATATCCAAAATATTTTAGAATGATTTTGATAACACATATTCATTTGAGATGCATGTTTCCTCTCTCCCACTCTGCAAAAAAAGTAATTCAGTGAGGAAGTGATTGTAATGGTTGTAATATATTTATCTGGGTATACGTTTTTACCAATTTTTTAATTGGAGGTGGGGGAGGCAAAATTGAATGAACACCTTTAAATTAAAGGCAAATAATTGATAGGATAATTTGAAGCCAAATGGATTTGATGGTTTTTGAAGTACAGCTGTGTTATGTATATTTGATTTAATTTATATTTGATTTAGTTTAATTGTTTGGAACATCTTAATATTAGGACTTCTATTTTTTAATTCTTGGATTATTTTTGGATTTAATTCTTAAAACCATAAGTTCTTTTTTTCATTTTTACCTTGTTTTTCTAGGGAAAAAAATTATTTGTTAAAGTTTATAAAGCTTGTTGTCTTCACTTTTTTCTTGTTACTGTTTAAAAGAGACTAAACATGTAACAGCTATGTATTTTACACCAGTTTAATCACTCTGTTGTTCCAAGTCAAACATAATTTAGTGAGTCACCATATGATGTTATAGGTCTTTAAATAAATATTGAAGCTTATGGCAGTGGCGTCACTACGTCACTAGGGTTGGTGTCACCCAGTGCAGTAACTCATGGTGTCACCCCCAATGGACCTCCTTCCTGCACAAAAATTCAAAAATTTTATAGACAGTCATTTTGGTGTCACCCCCTCTGATGGTGTCACCCAGTGCAATCTGCACCCCACTGGCTTATGGGCTTATTAGGAGCACTCTGCAATTGAACACAAAACAATATTTTGAGTATACACATTAGGGGGAGTTCAGTTTATCTTACTTTATCTCTTGCCCAAAATACATGTACTACATGTACTTTTACAGCTCCATAGTTGTAGTTCACTATTTTATGGGCATTTCCTTAGCTAGTTGCACAATACTATACCTGTGTTTATTCTTTAGTCTTATTGTATATTATTTATTGTGTATATATTTATTAGCTAGTCAGATGTATCAAATTTGATTATTGCATGCTTTAATAAGATTTATATAATGCATTTACCTGAAAAATAATCATTTTACTATAAATTATTTTACTTCCGTATTGTATAAATATGTTAGGAAGAGATACTTTAATGACCTTTTCTCTTGGTTTTTTAATAATAGAATTGTTTGCTTGCCAGAGGTACTCCCTGAAATTTAATTTGTAAATTTGCTCACATATAATGGTAAAAAAGTTGTAAATAAGTTGTATATATCTGAGAAATAAATATTTAGCCATCATTTATTTGAGTTTGGTGTTGTGTAAATATGTAAGGAAGTAATACTATAATAATCCTTTCTCTTGGTCTGTCTAATAATAGAATTCGGTTTGGGAACAATTGTGTGGTACTATTTTCTCTGTGTCTGCGTTATAGCAGAATTCTTTTAAGGAGGGATTGGGTGACAATATTTTCTCTGTGTATGCCTGATAGCAGAATTCTGTTAAGGAGAGATTGTGTGATATTATTTTCTATGGGTCTCTCTGATAGCAGAATTCTGTTAAGGAGAGATTGTGTGATATTATTTTCTATGGGTCTCTCTGATGGCAGAATTCTGTTAAGGAGAGATTGTGTGATATTATTTTCTATGGGTCTCTCTGATGGTAGAATTCTGTTAAGGAGGGATTGGGTTATAATAGTTTCTCTGTGTATGCCTTATAACAGAATTATGTTAAGGAGGGATTGAGTGGAATTATTTTCAATGGATATCTCTGATAGCAGAATTCTGTTAAGGGATTGCATTTTTCTGGGTTTGTCTGCCCTTTATTTTATGAGGTCAATGGCTGTGGGATAATAGAATTGTAAAATTCATGAAAATTACAAAGTCTGTGTCTTAATTGGTTACTTTCAGTACAAATTGGCACTCTAAGAGTATTTAAGAAAATACTTACTAAACTTGACAATATGGAAACAAATGGAAATGGAAGCAGTTATTTTCATAGATATAATGCATATTAATTTTCCATGTTATGTTATGAATAGGGATATTTATAAAAATAAAAAAAAAAACAAATCTGGTTTTATTTGGCAAAAATATCTGCAGGCGGCAAAGTGTTTTAATACTTGATTACAACCATGACATAGCAAAGTGATTTCATACATAATTACAACCATGATATACAGAGAAGTGTTTTAATACTTAATTACAACCATGATATATAGCAAAGTGTTTTAATACTTAATTACAACCATGACATATCAAAGTGTTTTCATATTTAATTACAACCATGACATAGCAAAGTTTTTTCATACCTAATTACAACCATGACATATCAAAGTGTTTTCATACTTAATTACGACCATGATATATAGCAAAGTGTTTTCATACTTAATTACAACCATGACATATCAAAGTGTTTTCATACTTAATTACAACCAGGATATACAGCGAAGTGTTTTAATACTTAATTACAACCATGACATAGCAAAGTGATTTCATACTTAATTACAACCAGGATATACAGCAAAGTGTTTTCATACTTAATTACAACCATGATATATAGCAAAGTGTTTTCATACTTAATTACAACCATGACATATCAAAGTGTTTTCATACTTAATTACAACCAGGATATACAGCGAAGTGTTTTAATACTTAATTACAACCATGACATAGCAAAGTGATTTCATACTTAATTACAACCAGGATATACAGCAAAGTGTTTTAATACTTAATTACAACCATGACATGGCAAAGTGTTTTAATACTTAATTACAATCATGACATAGCAAAGTGTTTTCATACTTAATTACAACCATGACATATCAAAGTGTTTTCATACTTAATTACAACCATGACATAGCAAAGTGTTTTAATATTTAATTACAACCAGGATATATGACAAAGTGTTTTAATACTTAATTACAACCATGATATATAGTAAAGTGTTTCAACACTTAACTATAACCATGATATACAGCAAAGTGTTTCAACACTTAATTAAAACCATGATATACAGCAAAGTGTTTCAACACTTAATTACAACCATGATATATTGCAAAGTGTTTGAAAACTTAATTATAACAAAGCTATAACTTCCTGTACAAACTTCACATTTTCAGTTATCACATTGGAAAACAACAGAAATGCCAATATAAAGGTATAAACATGTGATACAAAGAGTGAATAGAAGTCAAATATATTGACATATATAATTTACTCTACAGACAGTTTTATAAATAAACAAAATTAAAAAATAAAGCATCTTTTAAGGTTGTTTGTTTCCTTTTATTTCATTGCATGTTAGCTCCAGATGAATTAGAACAATTGCTGGCAAGAAAACAATCAGTTTCTAAACACAACTCAGTTAAAATAAAGAAAAATGTACACTTATGTTTTGTTTCTAACAGTGGAAAACAACAGAAATGCCAATATAAGGTAAAAGCATTTGATACAAACAGTGAATAATAGTCAAATATATTTACACATATAATTTGCTCTACAGACAGTTTTATAATAAAACAATATTAAAATATTAAGTTATCTTTGTTTATTTCCTTTTTGTTCAATGCCTGTTAGCTCCACATGAATTGATGGACTTTAGGAACCATTGCTGACAAAAAAAAACAATCAATTTATAAAGACAACTCAGTTAATGCAGAAAAATAGTTTTGATTAAATGAAAATGTACACTTATTTAAACTTTTTAACAATTAAATTTATGAACTTTGGATATGATATATGATAATATTTCATGAAAACCATTTTGATGGGAAGTAATCCCAAAGCATGACCCAATGTGTTTCTGAAAACCATTTTGATGGGAAGTAATCCCAAAGCATGACCCAATGTGTTTTAGAAAACCAGTTTGATGGGAAGTAATCCCAAAGCATTATCCAATGTGTTTTTGAAAATGTTTTTGATGGGAAGTAATCCCAAAGCATGACCCAGTGTGTTTTTGAAAACCATTTTGATGGGAAGTAATCCCAAAGCATCATCCAATGTGTTTTTGAAAACCTTTTTGATGGGAAGTAATCCCAAAGCATCATCCAATGTGTTTTTGAAAACCATTTTGATGGGAAGTACTCCCAAATATTTCAATTTCTACTTTAAGGCCAATGGACAGTGATTTATATAAAAAATTGAACTCCAATGCAATCAGTGATGACCAGGTGTATAGCTCACTGAACATACAAACACCATCCAAGGTAGCCTCACTTTAGATCAATTTTATTAACGTATACTGTCTAGAGAATAGACACAGTATTAAATTATAAGTATTAGTCACTTTTTGTGTAAGTCCCAAAGATTGTAGATCCTACATTTATTTTCTTCACTTAAAGTGATCTTTTTAGCCTAAATTTCGGACACATTGTATCGTGTCTCTAGCATTTAAAAGGTGACCTGACCTAGCACTTGATAACATGGTCATGAGAACAAGAACAATATATGCCATAGACTGACTGTAACACACATGGTCATGTAACGTAATGATTCCCATATACTCTACATGCTCACACAGTTGTTAACGGGTGCTATTAATATGAATCAATCCTAACTAGTTAGAGATATCCCTTTCCATCATCATGTCACATTTTGCTTTATCGCATCTGTTAATTTTTAAAATTATTTGTAACATATGTCGCTTTAATAAACTGCAAGGTCAATTATAATCCATACTTTTTAAAAACATTTTTTCTTGATTGTCAATACTCTTCTCACCGATCTTTGTCAGATACTACCAACGTGACACTTAAGTTCGTTTACTAACTAAAACTTCCTAGGTTTCTTGTTATCCTTTCGTATTTAAATAGAATGCTTCGAAAAATGTTCGGTAGTCTCAAAATAGGGTAGTTATCAAAGTATAAGCCAGTACTCGACTATTTCGGAAGATAACAAATACTACAAGAAAGTGGTAAAGGATTATAAAATACACACCTGTAATCACTATCATTTTTGTACTGTATAAGTTCTAAACTGAATCACATCAACAAAATATAATATAGATCTAATAGCGGTAGATATTATTAAAGTCCAGATTTAAGGACGATGAAATGGATTTTGAAACTCATTGGCGCCTTTTGTTGGTTGATTTTTATCTTTCAGCAAATTTGACACTTTTCTGAGTTTAGTCAAAATGCATTAGCGAAAATAGCTGACCCAGCTGTTGTTATAATTTTGCTGAGAATATCGTCATAATCAAATGGTATTTTTTTTTTAGCAAGAAACACATTTTATAGTCTATCAGTATATTACATTTGAAGAAAAATTATTTTTTTTATCGTCAACAATAGACAAGTGTTTAACTTGAGTGAGATAATCTGGGATTTACCTTTGTCCTTTACCAGGAAGTTTTGATCCAAAATCAGATTGTCTGAACTTCTTGACCAGATAAATGTATAATGACATTACGACCACGATTTCACTTACTTATTCCGAGTTTCACCATTTTGCGATTTGAACCAAACATAAAATGCTACAAGGCAATCAAAAATATTTACAAGTATATTATAACATGTGCCTGATAGATAGATAGATAGATAGATAGATAGATAGATAGATAGATAGATAGATAGATAGATACCCGGCTTTGAGTAACTACCTCAATCCTATATCCACATATATCAACTTCAGTTTCTAAAATACCTTACGGCCTTTTTATGAAAAACAAAATTAGTACCAAACAACTTAAATATCTTATGATAAACTGCCAGACATTTCGATCTTTGTTATGTTGTATTATAAACCATAGTATTCAGGTTTTTCTGCGCAGCATAGAATTATTCAAAGCAAAGTTTGATTCACCCTCATACCTTTAACTGATTCGTTTAATCTGTGTTTCATTAGCCCGTACCATTTGTAATTCCTGCGTAGATAGAACGCAATGTGTGGTGTTATCAATAAACTTGATTAATCACTTGCTGATTCCGTAATGTTATCTAGACGTAAATTAATTAAATATACTGAAATAAAGGAGGTAGAGAACACATTAGTCTAATAAATCCATCTGCGATGACAATTTATACTTCTGTATTTATTATTTTAACCTTTACATCTAATATATATTAAGTGGAAATTCAGGAAACATTTTATAATTTTATAATCAGCGACTGCCAACGTGGCACATCTTCAAAGTCAGAATTAGAGATGATAAAGCAAAATTTCTGCATTAGATTACACACACACACGTTTATGTGTGATTTCCAGGTTTCTCCACCCCTTTATCTCTCTTTCTTTCTCTCTCTCTCTCTCATATATATATATATATATATATATATATATATATATATATATATATATATATATATTTGTCATTTTCCTACACATCAATGAGATGTAGAAGTAATACCTATATTCGTGTCTGGTGATGCTTGTATTATACGAAATTGTAGAGGTATACTCTAACCTGCGTTTCAAAATTATTTACCAGTATTTTAAAGGAAAGACTGTTGAATTGGGCGGAGGAAATCGACAAACTGTCGGATGCTAAATTTAGTTTCAAGAAATAAGTGGGAACTAGTGATGCAATTTTTGTTTTCCATTGCTTGTTTTTAAGTCTACGTAAGAGGGTTTATGAAGTGTGTGATGTTTTTGAAAAAGCATTAATTAGTGTTCACATAAATGGTTTCTGGTACAATGTTTTTAGACAAGGTGTAAAAGGCAAAATGTTAAATGTTCGTTCCATGTACAGTGTAGCTAAATCTTGCAGTACACATTGGGGTATTCGTAGTGCCTTTTTTGAGAATGGAGCAGGTTTGATACAAGGTGAAGTGTTATCACCTCTATTATTTTTAATTATTTATTCACAAATATAGAAACATCATTACATTCTTCGGGAGAGATCTGTATAGAGTTAGACTAAATTGTCTTCATTTTTAACATTGTTTCCTGACGATTTACTCTTTTTTAAGTAAACATTGACGGTTTATAAAAGCTCATGAATAATTTACAAGACTATTGTTATAAATTGAATACAAATGCTAATCTTGATAAACTTAAAGTTATGGTCTTTAGAAAAGGTGGTCCATTAAGGAGTAATATTAAAGTTGTGGAAAATTTTAATTACGAAGGTCTTGTTTCCTCGTGCAATGGAAAATTCTCTAAAGCTCAACAAACAATTGGTTGATAAAGCTCTAACGTCAATAAATATTATTTGTAATTTGATAAAATGTTACTTTAATTGTAAGGAAGTTATGAAACTGTTTTATATTTATGTTATTCCGGTGTTGAAGTACGCATCAGTTATGGGGTTTTCAACACACCGACCCCGTTTAACGTGTACAACGAAGGTTTATACAATATTTTCCAAATGTACAATTAACACTTCTGACGTCGATGTATACGGCGAGCATAGAAGAGTCCTACTTAAATATTTAAGGCTGGTTAAGTTAGTTACATATTGGTTCGAATTCACAAAGTCTGCAAATATTTTACTGAGCACTGTATATAGAGAGTAATGTGTTGAAAATAAATAAAATAATTGTATCAATTGGGTTACACTCCTAAAAGAGACTTTAAACATATTTGATTCTGGTGAAGTGTGGATGTTTCCTGCTTCTGTAAAATGCTCAAAGTTTATCCAAACTTTAGTCACAGATTCGTTTCTATCGGACTGGAATAATAAATTATAAAATTATAAAATTATTATAAAAAAAATTATAAAATTATAAAATTATAAAATTCTAATAAACTGTCTATATATAAACTTATAAATAAACTTATAAAAACAGACTTCGGATTAGAAGATTATTTCAAATACTTGTGTAACCATAAACATCGATCAATTTCGACAAAACTCAGAGTGTCTTCCCATAATCTGAGAATTGAAACTAGAAGATATGGAAGCAATAGAATCGATAGAAGTGACAGATATTGCATGCTCTTTGCCAACCATGATATTGAAGATTAATACCATTTTATTGTAGTATCTCCTGTGTATAATAGCTTGGGATAAACATAATTTGAAAGTACTCCTGGAATGAACCATGTACATACTTAAGACAATAAACGGTTTAATTGAATCGAAACATAAATTAGATCTGGGTACCACGAAAAATTTTGTATTGCGCAATACGACGGTATATTTCAAGATATCTCCAACAGACCGCGATCTTTTCTAGAAGGTACTCCACTTCTGCCATAATATCACAAGCTTGTAAATTATACACTTTTGCCATTTTTTCTACGGATTGACTAGTCAATGAGGGTAACCCGACTGACCGACGCACCGCTTTATTACCTGAAAGCTCGGACATGAAGGAATACATCCCTCACACAAAATACATATCACATACAAGACTAAGCAAAAAGTGATATTGTGCGGACCAAGGAGAAGCTTTCTACTTTTTTAAAAAAATACAAGCACTCTATACTCCACACAAACCAATATTGGATAAGGTAAGTTATGGTGTTATTAAAGACATAGACAAACACATGCATACATACACCTAACCTACAAAAACACACACTATCAAACACAACTTGATTAGAGAAAAGCATTTTAGGAAATGACACACACACACATTCACACTATCACACAAGCAAGAGTAGTACGTATTTTTAGACACACCACTAAATCCTCATATACAAACTCACACTGGAGAAGGCAAAATGATTGTTTTGGTAGGGAAGACAAAGCCATAAGCAAACAATCGTATACAAACGCAAACACTTTGGCAAAATGATTAGTCTCTTTTGAAGTGATCTATTTGGCTCTAAAAAGAACCTTTTGTTGTTTTTTCGGTGCACATAATTAATGCCCACACGTCCCAGGTCAAGCGCCGCATACACAGCGTCGACTTCATTGATCGCCATCCCAAGGATTGGTAGAGATGGGAAATACTGAGGCGCCCTGACTCGCTTCAAATGCCCCTATTCTCCGTTTAAGGTACACTGATGGTTGTGTCCGTCGCTAAACTTCAATTCGTCGACGCTGTGCCTGTGGATGCTGCTGTGATCGCTGTGGTATTGACTACTGTTGCATCAGCTCCAGAGTCCAATCCTCTGCCTGTGATACTGCCAACCTCTGTTGTGGTGGATGGCGCTGCGGTGGTGTTCTCGCCACGCGCTCACAGGTGTGCTTCATCATCAGATGGGGTAGTACTGCCTTTTTTTTCCTCTACGTCCTTTTTGTGCTGCACCTCTAGAGCTGTTGCTTTATTTATAGTTTCCATGGCCAGTTCGTCCTGGAGGCGACGAGCATATTCAAAAGCAGCTGAAGCTGTGACCCGACTGACGAAAGCGCCACTTTATATGCCTGAAACACGGGCGTGGAGGAAAACATCCCTCACACAATCTACACACCACATACTGACTGAATGACTTTGGAATTTAAGGCGCTTACGCCCATTCGGGGTGGAATTAGAGACACACCCCTTTATGCATTAATGCAAACACAGTATACTTCTCACTTGTGTTCGATTTCGGGCAGTGAAGCCCCACGGAACGTAAGATGAATGGGAATTAGGCCACACGCTTATTCATCTTAATCCAGTCCGTATCGTTTTGAGATGCTCGGGGTGGATTAATACCCCACTCAAGTCGCCACCCCGGTTCAGGTGCGTACACGTTCATTGGGGCATTTGATACAAGACGAGTGGGAATAGGCAAACACACTCGCTTTTATGGTCAGATGGGGGAAAATGGAGCCTTATCCCCGCGTGCCTCATTCAGTTGTCACGTGCAGCCGAGTAAAGGGAGGAGGGAACTATCGTAGCCGCCAAGTCGCCCACGTCAAGTGCGCCTAGTCTTTAATATGTCGGCTTGCTGTATTTTGGAATATGGATTCGCATGTTACTCATGCCAATGCCACAATTGTTTGTTCCTATTTCAGCTGCCAGACGAACAAACGGCAGGGAGTTCCGTCCGGTCCTTCATCAGCCGATCTGTCCTCCCTGCCCCGCTCACAAGGTCTGACAGTTTCTACTGTTTTGCTCTATGGATGTCTCTGGATTGAGGGCTCTAATGTTGAAAGGTTCCCAGATAGCTAACCTAAATGGGATGAGACGTGATGCGGACACTAAATTAGTGACGTCTGACTATACTTTTTTTTTACCTATCTCAGTGACAAATGTCATAATGTTGATAAAGGTAAATTCTTTGTATTTGGCGGTTGGCATCAGAAACTATGGGTATGTAAAAGATTCTGGAATCTTCTGGCTGCATTGAAATCTTTTGCTCTTTGTTGTGTAAATGGGCAGACATTTCACCTTTTCGGTGAAGCAGGTCTTCTACTTTTGAGCAGTGTGGGCAGTTTGTTCCCCTTTCTGTGTTAATTGGAAGATATTTTCCAAAAGCTGCCTGCCAACAACGTCTTACCTGTTCTAATTTGATTGATAATTCTTAGATCTTGATTGTTCTTAAATTTGGGCTATTGACATTTCGGATCGATCTTAGGTTGGATAGAGTACAATGGTTGTCCATATTGTTTGCCATTTGTTGTCAATTTGTATTCTAATAATACTGTATATTTATTGTAGGCTGTACACGATGTTCTTGTATGCTGGTTCTTGTAATTTCAAATTGGGTTATTTATCTGCTCTTTTATTCCATGGATCACTATGTGGGATGGTATCCACATTACTTTCACTACCTGTTGATTCTGTTCCAATCCTTTAAGTATTAAATTTATTTCTAATAAATAGTTAGTCCTTCTATTCGAGTTGTTGCTTTGCAGTGATTTTAAAACACTTAGAGAGTCGCTGAATATGACAGATTTCCCTATATTGTTATCACATATCCGTTGGAGGGCTATGTTGATTGCCAAAAATTCAAAGAAGTATATGGAACAGTGGTCTAGGAGTCTCTTTCCTAGTACAAGGTGTCTTCTTGGATATAGAAGGCGCCTGTTGTTCTATTTGGGTCTTTCGACTTGGATACATCTGTAAATATTTTTTTGTATCCGGAGTAATTGGAGTAGATTTCTGACAAAACTTCCGATTTCATGTGAAATGGATGTTCCTTGTTGTTGCCGAATGTTTTCTTGGTGTAATTATTAATTAGCGATTTGTTTAGCCACTGAGCTGGGTCGGTGTATAAGATGGGTGCTGCTTGGATGTTATCAATTTTCAGTTACTTCATTGATTCGTGTATCATCCCCCCAAGTTTTGGGGCAACCAGCCTCCGTCTAAATGGTATATTATATCTTTCAGTAATTTTCCTAGTCGGATGAATCTTATCCTGGATGGAAAGTCTTGCGGCGTATCTCAAGATGGATTCCTCTATTTGTAGTTGAAGTGGGTTTCCCCTGCTAGTATTTGCAGTTCTTCGAGCGATGTATTACTTAACGCCAATGTGCTTGTTAAAAACGCCGTGTGTTGCAAGCTATCTAGTTTTCTCAGGAGGTTTCGTTGGTGAAGCATATAAGTGGCACCCGTAGACTAGTTTCTATCTAACTAGAGATAGATAAAGTGTCAGTAGAGTATTTTGATCTCTGCTCCCCAGTTAGTTTATTTCAGGTGATTTAGGATGGATAAATCTCTGTTACATCTTTTGATAAGTTCTTCCATGTGGTATTTCCTTGTTAGGTGTTCTTCAAAGTACATGCACATAAATCTGGTCACTTTATCAACGCGTGTTAGGGTGTTTCTTAAATATAATGTCGAGTTATCCCTGGTTGTTTTTGTCTTCCGGTAATAGGACTCATATTGTTTTGTCTGGTGATATTTTTAATCCCCATTTATCAGCCCAATTTCCTATACTGTGAAAACCTCTCTGCAGCTTACCATATTAAAGTACACGGACACTTCTTTGTAAAGACACATTCATAACAAAGCCGATCGCAAAGGTCATCAATAACTGACGAAGGTAAAGAATGCCAAGAGAATATGAATGAAAGTTACGTAAACAATGCATACAATTCATAGTGCACTTGCACTGTAGAGAGCTAACATGCACGCCCTAGCATTTGAATGGTTCAATACTACTTGAAGGTCAGAACATGACTGTTTGTTTACGACTGTTTTAATTATATTGAAATAATATTTAATTGTTTGAGAAAGTATAGTGACTCTGATTTCGGTTATTTGAAATGCAAATGGACTCTATAGAATGACCATACACGTCACTTATTTTATTCTTATGCAGTTATAATAGCTTCGTAAGAGAGAGAGAGAGAGAGAGAGAGAGAGAGAGAGAGAGAGAGAGAGAGACAGACAGACAGACAGACAGACAGACAGACAGAGACAGAGACAGAGAGAGACTGATACAGAGAAAGAGAGAGGAACTTGTGAATTATTTGTAACTGTCGTTGGATATAGCACAGTGGAACAATCTTAATTTAAACAGTCAGTACTTTGGAATGATGTGAATTTATTCAAATATTTGAATATCCAATAGCATCAGATTATGTCAAACGTTTCAGGATTTCAGTGATAGTCTATGCTCATGTGATTACATTGAAGTAAAAACATTTGGATTAAAAACCGTTAAATTCATTGGTGTTATCACGGTAGTAAATAGGTACTTTAGAAACTTTATTTGGCATACCTAGGTGCAGTTTCCGGGTTAGTGAGAAATTGAAAGTACACTTTAGGATTATTTGGATTACATTCTAAAATTCCCATACTCTAAGTTATTTAAAATTCTTTAATTTTGATTTTATATTGTATTTAAATAAATTTATATTTTGGAAACTTGAATGCTTGTTGGGTTTACCTTTTCTTGTTACTTAAGTTTCAGCCCTTAGACATAACAGTGCCGATTTCCTAAAACATTAAATCAAGTTTTTGCAGCGTTAAATTAATTGCTTCAATACTTTAGTTCCGGGACATTAGCTTCCATACCCTCTGATATTTTGTTGAAAGTAGATGATACAATTCGTGAACGTGAACTTGTTTACGTCTTGAAATAACTACATTATTTTGTTTGTCGTACATGAATTTGACCAAACCATGGACTTCTGAACAACGTTGTTCCTTTGCTTTTTTAAAACTTAGTGTTTTTTTTAATATCAGAAAACGGTGAAAAATAATAGGATTCACTTTCAGTATTATTTTATTGACTGCATACCGTTATTTTGGGTTGGTATGTGTATTGTAATTTTTTTAGGGTCGTGTTTCTGTTGTATCTATTTTCATTTGATACATATCCTGAAATGTGATATTTGGCAATAAGTTAAATACATTATCGTTCAATAGACACCTATAGCCTTATTCTTTGTCCATGGATATGATTTGCGCATTGGAACAAAGTCACAGCGATAAAAAGATAGGTATAGAAATGCGTGATTAGACACGTGATACGTATGATATACAAAATAGATTTTTTTTCGCTACAATCCTTTTAACACCTTATTTGAAATAAACCAGGAATAAAAAAAAATCATACAGCTTGGGATCTTACAGGTGGGTATTACACATGGTTGATAATTTTCGCCGGCTATAATGTGACCTATTTTAAGCTGTTGTTTGGGGTTAAACGTCATTTTTCAGTGCATGCTAGGCTATACATGGCGGACAGTATAAGTGGTGGAAGAACAACCCGGATTAACCTCCGTAAGAACCACCGGCCAACAGGAAGCTACTTGCCAGCTTTCTCGCATACCCACACTGACCGAGCCCCAGGCTCGAACACTCCCGGGCAGATGTGAGGAGGCAGTGATCGGTAAAGGCGAGTACTTCACACGACTCGGGCACACGTGGGCCCTCCTATTTTAATTTCTTATTGTAATAAGTGAACATAATATTTTGAACTTACAAACCAAGCCAGGTAATAAATATATATAAAGAAAAGAGATTTTACGCATGCCAGAATATACTGCAGCCATTCCGTCTATGAATATCTTTTACGAGTTTATTCAGGATGCAAAGAACAAGAAAATCCACTATTTTAGCACATTTTATTCACCAAAATAAAAATAAGAAAAGCCAATATAAACTATGGGACATCAATAATTTTAAGTGACGCCACATGCAAATAATCATTCAAGTTGATATGATCTCCGTAACAATTCATTTCCAAGTACATGCAGTTTCGTTTTTTGTTTTCTGTTTTTTTTTGTAATAAAAAGACTCTTTCACTGAAAGCTATGATTCCTACTGGCGCTGATAAAAATGCTTTATCTGGTTAACTTTCTCTTGAGGTCGGAGACTAATTTATGATAATTTGATTTGTGAAATTTTCATTTTAAATTAACAAGAACTACTGACATCAATTATGGACAAATTTAAGACAAGAATGACTTCGACATGTGTATAAATTATGCATATGATATTTAACTTTGCTTTTTCTGTCGCCATGCTCCTTTAAACACTGTCATAAACTTCTCATAGACAAAAAGTCTCTGACATTAGGCACGTTTTTGGCACTTTTAATACATGATTGGCTATATCATGCCAAGTAAACGGGAGCTAAGTGTTGTTGCCTAGGACACACCGATACAGCAAAGCATCATTGGTACAGTAAATTGGAAGTCAAAATGATGCCATATTGTTTTTCATCGACTACAATAGGCAGATTCTATAAGGTCTTTAAACCTTACATTAAATCAATGTGTTGTCTTTTTTAATATGCTTGTGATCTATCTTAACTTTAAAATGTATCAATGTATTATCAAAATATGCACCTGCCTCGCTCCCCATGAAACACACAATAATTTGTTGCGTCAAAGTGATGTATGCTAACAATTCAAGCTTTTCTGATGCCACGAGAGAGAGAGAGAGAGAGAGAGAGAGAGAGAGAGAGAGAGAGAGAGAGAGAGAGAGAGAGAGAATAATTTATTACAATGTAATGATACGTTTCGGGGTCTTAGTCAGCAACTGTAATCCAGCATTACAACAATAATGGGATCCAATCGCGATAATTATGGCATGCTCGAAGAATTTTTTATTTTTATGATATTTTTAAAACTAAAAGTCCATGTTGGGCGTCGTAGAAATTTCAAAAGAAACAAGAAATAAGGAAAGAAAAAGAGAAATCACACAAAATTTTGAACTGAAATTAAAGTTCAAACAATCTGATAGAGAAGTATTTAACATGGCTGTAAGTTAGCAAATTTTTTTTATACTCCTGATGATGAAGCACATCTGTGGGGAAATAAAATGCCTTCATAATTTGCTTACCAATATTCCGATAAAATCTTTAAGCATTTTCATTACGTAAAAGGGAAAACAACGTCATAAGAATAATTACAATTATGTGGGCAATTAATCTGGGCGGAGATTATGCCAACAAATTACTGTATACTATAATCATACTTGTATAAATTAAAGAAAAGGAATTTACAAAATGATAAAATAAAGTGATATTTATTAAATTCAAATAATACAACATACTTGTGGAAAAATCAGTTGATATATTAAACGCCATTTCCACTTGCCAAGGGTAGCTGATTCAGTTCGTTCAATATCTCTTGGCTAGCAACGATTAATAGAGGCAAGAAGACACAAATAAGTTTTCAAACTAATATGTACTTAAAATTCGTGAATTATGTATTCAAGTCGAGCTAGTAATTTGTAAAAATAAAACAAGGTTGTAAGAATCCCGGATTTAGCGAAAACAATTTTCACATCACCAGAAATCCCTGCGTTTTAATCTTGAAAAACTTGAGATAAAATAAAGTCCCACAAAATAAAGTGTTTGGAAATACAAAACTCCAAGCTATCCCTTGTCTCGCCTGCCCATCCTGGATATAAGTTAAGAACCCAAGGAAGGTAATTTTGGTTGGGAAATAGGTCATTATATTGTTTATTTCGTACAAACTGTTAGTAGCCATTATAATGAATTTACGAATCCAGTTTACTGAGTGTCTATTAAACAAGTTCAAAAGATCCGGTTTAATACAAAATGTTGAGATAATAATACATAACAAGAGTTGCTGAGTATATCGATTAATACATGTAATTTGAACAGTTTTGGAAATGAAACATTATTTGAGACAAATCATATTGTAAAAAAGTAGCTATGACGGTCTTTTGTATCGAAAGGCGCTCTAATGATGGATGGACAATTAATTCATATACGACACTACGCGAGAACGGAGCATCAATTATTAAACACTCAACCTTCACGGAGACGCCGCAGATGAAGGTGAGAAAAACGGTGTCGAAAAAGCGATACCTCTACCTTACCCATAAAGAGCAGAACAAAACCAATTAATAACAAGAATCTCTTGAAAGGGAAAAACACTCTACTGGCCTAAAAAAATTCAAAGTATTCAAAAAATAAGAATATTTCTCCCTTTAGCTGCTGAATATAAAACCATTTCTGATATTTTTGAGGAATAACAAGAATGATAAGTAGCCATCGAATCTTCAGTATTGGATTAACATCAGCACCATTCCCATTTAGTAGAAAATTATACACCATTAAACATCTTTTGGTGAATACCTAAAGTGAATATGACCATCGATTCAGGAGGAGCATCTACTACAAGACTTTCAAGATGGCTGCCGGTTAACCATACTAGATGTCACATCAGTATCGTTTTCACTTAGGACCAAGTGAGCATCATTATAAGTCTTTTGGTGAAAACCCTATGTCAATATTGCCATCTATCTAGGAAAAGTACCAATAACTAGATTTCGAAAATGGCCACCATAGCTGCGATATTGGAGGTCAGATCAGCACTGTTTTAATTAAAACCATCTAGATACAATAAGAAACCCTCTTTTGCAAAACCCGTTATCGCTATGACTTTTGAAGGCAGCTACCATGGCGGTCATAGTGTATTTCATATCAGCTCTAATTTCATTTAAGTCAAATTAGAAATTAAATTTTTTTGTCGTCGTTGCGTGGAAAACCCCATTTCTAGGATGAGAAGCGACAAAACTGAAGGTAAAGTCAGCACTATTTTCTTTGGGACCAACCATACACGATCGTGAAAGGCCAGATATGTCTTTATTTCAGAAGGAAGGATACAATTTTCAAGATGGCCATATTGGATATCAGAGCTGCACCATTTAATGATAAGACCATCTAAACATTATAAGAAGACTTTTGGTGCAAACGCCATGTCAGTATGTCCATCGGTTAGGAGTAGCAATACAAAGATTTTTAAAATGGCTGCAATGATGACCATATTAGCTCTCAGATCGGCACAGATTTCAAAAGATGAAACAGATATCGTAAGAAGTAATTCAGTATTTAATATGACCATCTATTCAGGAAGAGTAGCGATAACAAGATTTTAAATCTTAATACATGTTGCTCACAACTCAAAATTTTTACAAAGTTCATAATGATAGATTCATGTCTTTGAATCGTATATTTTTACAGAATATGTGTGGAAAAGACTGCAGATTCATATTATATATGTGTACACTGAAATCCACACTAAAAGCGTTAGACAATTCAATGAAGCTTTTAATATCACTGACATCATTTAGTCTGTTGAAGTGGCAGTAGCAAAGCAAATAAATCTTCAAATTTATATGGATTTATTTTATACTTATCTCATTTTTAAGCTGAAACCAGATGCTCTGCTTGCTGAAAAGAACTTCAGCGATAACAAGATTTTAAAAGTAGCCACTATTGTGGACATATTGGATGTCCCATTTGCGCCATGTACTTTTAAGACAAAGCAGATATTATTACGTCTTTTGGTAAAATCTCCATGTCAATATCACCTTCCATTCACTGGGACTGGTGACAGCAATATTTTCAAGACAGCCATACAGTATGTACGATTGGCACCATTTTCAGTTTGGACCAACAAGGTCTCATATGAAATTTTAAAGTAAAAACTCCATTTGAAAGGAGTACAGATAACATTTTAATATCGATGCCATGGTTTGCATCATTTTTATTTAGGATACCACAAATACTTTCTGACAAACACCCCATGCCAGAGCGACTTTCTGTTTAAGAGTAGCAATAACACGACTTTCCAGATAACCATCGTGGCTGCGGAGGTTAGATTTGTACCGTTTTGATTCAGAACCAACAAGACATTGTAAAAGTCTTTAAGTGAAAACTTCAATGCGATACTAGCATCCGGTGAGGTGGAGTAGTGATTAGTTTTTCAAGGTCTCTATTGTGGTGGCCATATTGAATGTCTGAGCGGCAGACATCATAAGAAGCTTTTAGCAAATCCTATGTTGAGGCATACTAATACAAATATTCTCAAAACAAATGACTGTTGTGTTGGTCATATTGGATGTCGAGTGGCATTATTTTCATGGTATTCCACCAAGTAGTTTAAGAGTAGTTATAGCAAATTTGTACTAATGGATCACGGACGACAGACTATCCGAAAAGCTCTTGTAGTCTATTACCAGTAGAGCTATAAAATATAATAAGGGCATTATGATGGCGAGTACTTAAACTGAAGAATTATATTTTTTAATAACAAAAAAGGAAAGATTATAGATTTGAGAAAAAAAGACATACACCAAACTGAAAATTTCTGAATATATGAATCTCAATTTTCATTTAAAAGTTCTGTTTTTTGACACTGTCATTTGTTAAATTTTTCTTCTATGCGGCATTTTCACTAAATATCATATGCATGATTGTGATATGATAATAATTACTTACTTCAGACTGCATAGTCCATACATCTAAATTAAAATATAAATATAAAATAAAAATAATTTCAACATAAAATATCACAGATAACTTATGTAAAAATTGTTACGTGTTTAGGGACTAATAAACAGTAACACAGAAAAAGTGAAAACAAGATTTTAAAAATTAAACAAATAATTTATTTCCCTGGAAAAAATACTGTAAAAACGAACCAAATATAGTTTTAAGAATCAAATCCAAAAATAATCCAAGAATAGTCCACGAATTAAATGTTTGAAGTCATAATAATAAAATGTTCTAATGAATTCAAGTTCGAGTCCCGACGAAGAATCCTAGATGGAAGGCGATGACGTATGCTGTAGTCATTACTGTGCTTATCAACAGTTCCTTGAAGAAATACAAATAATGATACTCCGGTGTTGGAATCCAAATAAAATTTTGATAATCTGTCTTTGTCCCAAAATTCTGTGTGAGCACATCAAATTTTTCCAGAGAAACGAAATAATCTTTTTAAATATCAATGATCTGAAGAAAAATTAAAATGTAATTCTCAAAACTGGTCATGAACACACACCAACTTTCTAGTGTAAAGGAAAAGCCCAAAACTTAGAATTTTTCTCTAAAACAAAGGTTATATCATATTCTAAAACGCAGTTTTGAAAGTCCCAAAGTTGCGAAATCGAAAGGGGGTGGGGTCATGTGATCGTGCTTATATCACGTACGACTAACATACATGACCCTGGAGAAAACCAATCATTTTACTCTAAGAAATAAAATAAAAAGTTGTTTACATCTTAATTTACCTAGTCCCATCATGACCTTGAAACTTTCAGTTATTTTAAACTAAAAATAGAACTTATTTACGTGGCTGCTACTAATTTTGAATCAATGTCAGGATCTAGGTCAACATTTGGTATTTACTAAAGAATGATTCAGGTCAACTGATTTTCTGGAAAAAATATCATCTCCAGTGAATACATTTACATTACAATAGCATGTTATGAAAGATAAAAAAATTAAAACTGACAAACAAACAATTAAATTAAAATAAATATATATTATATCAGATATACGTAACACCTCCACCCATAAAGAAAAAGATAGATTTATTTTTAAAAAGCTTTCTTTTTACCAGAGATTAATTATGCATGAAGTTTAGGAAAAACATGAGAAGTACTCTTATGAATTATAAACAGTGTAGATACAAAAATACATTTCTATACACGGGAAAGTGCATCTGCTATTAAATTTTCTTTTCCCTTGATGTGCCTGATGCCAAGATTATATTTCTGTAACAACAAACTCGACCTTAGTCGTCTTTGAATTTTGTTTTTCATCTTGCCGATGAAAGTAACGGGGTTTTGGTCACTAAACACAGTAATCGAAGAAGGAGATGAACTATGGTAAACCTCAAAGTATTGTAACGCTAACATCAAAACTAAATATGCATTCTCCATCGTTGAATAAATTCTTTGGTGATTATTTAATTTCTTAGAAAAACAGCACACTGGATGATCAATATCATTTGCGTCTTCTTGATTCAAAACTGCTCCAACCCCATCATCACTTGCATCAAAAGACAATTTAAAAGATTGGCTGAAATTTGGAGCAGTAGGAACTGGCGCGCTTTTAGGCATGGCTTTTAACTTGTCAAAAGCCTCCTGGCATCTTTCTGTTCAAAGGATCTTGTTTTTCTAACTCAATAAATTTGTCAGGGGTTCAGCAATTATAGAAAAATTGGAATAAAATTTCCGATAGTATCCAGCCATACCTTAAAACCGCATCAGGTGCTTTTTATTTACAGGCACAGGGAATTCAGAGATAGCCTCGACTTTAGCATCATTAGGCTTAACTTATCCATGTCCCACGATATGTCCTAGAAATGTTACACTAGCACGGCAGAACTCACTTTCAGATAAATTGTCAAATTTGCAGCGGTGAGTCTGTTAAAGAATTTCCAAATTGTTGCTAATTGTTCTTTCCAGGTGTCGTCGTAGATGATGACATCATCGATGTAAGCTTCCCAATTTTCATGACCAGAGGTGATAATATTCATGATACGTTGAAATGTACTTGGCGACCCTTTAATCCCAAACGGCATTAATTTTTATTGGTAATGTCCATTTAGAGTCACGATGCCGAAATTTCCTTTGCTTTTCCGTTTGTGGAATTTGAAAAAATCCTTTCAGAAGGTCAAATTTGGTGACGTACTTGTCATTTCCGATCTTATCAATACAGACATCTATTCTTGGTAATGGAAATGAATCTGTTTTTGTCACACTATTCATCTTCCTATAATCAGTACACATACGTAAAGTTTTATATGGCTCTGGAACAAGTATGCATGGTGAACTCCAGTCACATTTACAGGGCTCTATAAAATCATTCTCCAGCAAATATTAAATTTCTTTTTTTACAAGTATTCCTGTTTGAGAGGGTTCATCCTGTATAGGTGTTGCTTCACAGGTTTGGAATTTACAATCTGAACGTCATGGAAAATTTTGTTCGTGCTTGTAGGAAATAAGTGCCCATATTCAAATAATAACTGAGCTCATTTCTTTTTTGCACTTGCAAATGTGAAAGTTTCTGGTCTAGATCTTTCATAATTTCTGAATTTCGAAGATTTGTCAGTCCAATATCAGTAGAATCCGATGACATTCCTTCATTTAAATCTTCATTGAGTTGGACAGGTACAACTAAATTAATTGCATGTTTACCCTGGCTATCTCTTTCAATATACTCTTTTAGCATGTTTATGTGGCAGATTTGTTTTTGTTTTCGCCTTCCCGGAGTATTTATTATGGAATTTAAGTCATTTATTGTCCTGTCAACTGTGTAGGGACGATAATACTTGGCCTGAAGAGGATTTTGTGATATGGGCAAGAGAGCCAAGACTGTATGACCAGGTTGAGTTTTTATCATATCTTGACTTCATTTTTGATTGAGTAGAGTGCAGATTAGCTCTTGCGACCTCACAAACCTTTGACAACTTATATTTAAAATTGGAAACATAATCAAGAAGATTAAGTTTCAGTATCTTCATTAGAAAGAAGTTTCTCTTACAATAATTTCAATGGTCCACGCACAGTGTCCAAAAACCAGTTAAAAGGGACTGAATGCTAGAGATTCTTGAACTGATTCCCTAACAGCAAACAATAGCAATGCCTTCATTCTAATCTTTACCCTTATCAAAACAATATGATCGAATCATATATTTCAACGTCTGATGGAATCTTTCTAAAGCCCCTTGCCTCTCAGGTTGATAGGCAGAAGATTTGAATTGTTGGATGCCTAATTCATACATAGCTTGCTGGAAAATTTCATACGTGATGTTTGAGCCTTGATCAGACTGGATAGATTTGGGAAGGCCAAATTGAGTTAAAAAAAACTTTATCAAAGCTTTAACTATTGTTTTAGATTTTATGTTCCTCAAAGGAATTGCCTCTGGAAACCTTGCTGATGCACACATAATGTTCAACAAGAATTGGTTACCTGACTCGGTCTTAGGTAAGGGACCAACACAGTCTACTATAATTCTACTAAATGGTTCATCAAATGCAAAAATAGGTTGTAGATGAGACTTAGGTATCTTCTGATTTGGGTTTTCTTACCATTTGACAAGTATGACAAGATCTACAGTATTTGGCAACATCACTTTTGACTTTTGGCCAATAAAAGTGAGTCAATCTGTTGTGATAGTTTTTTTTCTTATTAATCCCTAAATGACCAGCCAAAGCAGTTTTATGGGCCAGACTAAGTATTTCCTGTCTGTAAGGTTTTGGAACTACAGTTTGATAGTTCACTGACCATTCATCGTCAGCAGGTACCTCGGGAGGTCTCCATTTTCTCATAAGAATTTAATTTTTAATGAAATAACAGACAGGAACTTCAACGGCTTCAGTTTCACTAATGGCCCTTTGAAACAAATAGATCTCAGGATCTTTTTCCTGTTTGACGACAAGTGGTTGTCGTTTATCACCCTGATTAGTATGAAGAGAATGAGTCGTTATAAAAGGATCACTGTGATCAATACCTTCTGATTGATCCAAACAAGGAGCAAAAGTGACCTCATCATAAGCCTGACCAATGCATGTGCCAGCTAAAGGAATACTTTCCTTATCAACACCATTCTGAAGAGTTTTCTTTGACATATTTCTGGTAACTGCACAAGCTGGGACTAAACCAGGGAATTCTTTTCAATAGGATCGACTTTCTGATCCAAACAAGGCCCGTCAGTTGCAAGTGGATTAACCACAACCTTTTCTCCTGTTAGGTTGCTGCCTAGTAATCAATGAATGCCCTCAACGGGTAAAACAGAGACTGTTCCGACTCTCATGGGTCCTGAGACTAAGTCTGATGACATATTTACACAATGAAGATGAACATTAAAAAAGCCACAGTCTACTCCCCGAATAAGAACATTCTCATTCGAAGAAGACTTCTCAGGAAAAGGCAAAGTATCTGACAAGAAAAGACTCTGAGGAGCTCATGTGTCCCTTAAAGGCAAATTAGTGCAGCTGATGTTAAATTTTCTTGCAAAAAGTTGGGACATTTATGTGTATCAAATGATTAAATGCTATTTAAAAGTCAATTCTGGGGTAAGATCAAGTATGTAGAGGTTCTCGTTATGAAATACGAGCTCTTTGAAATCTTCGTATGTAGAGTAACGAATCTATCGTCTGCATATTGAAATCCCGCTCGGCAGTAATCGGCAAATCCCGAACGAATTACACTTATAATTCCGGTGACCGAAATTTGCATAATTATATGTCAAATTTAAAATACTGAAGATGATGACGTAAAACTTAACAACGTTTGGTGACCGCTCAAAATGTCAACAACGGTGAATACGATCTGCTTCTCATCTAGTTCTATTCTCCTATCCTTTTCTAAGTTTATTTTTGAGAGGAAACCTTGAAATGTATGTAGAACTACTTTTATAGTTATATTTGAAAGTTTTTGTGGTACGAAAATTATTTAAATCGACGTGCTTTGTGCAGTGTTGCTAAAGCCCACAGGTATTTGCCTAGGGGTATTCGCACTCCCTAACGTCCCCACCACTCAATTTTATAAACGAAAAGCATCAAGGATATTTAAATATGCTCAAAACTGAGTAATTGTATTAATCAATATATAAATTCTAACCAGAATGTCACCAGTTGACCACTAACGCCCATCTTTCTGGCGTTTCAAACAAAACGGAAAAGATTTCGTGATCTGCTTCTCCAAGTTAATACTTTACATACACAAGGTTTTAATACGCTTTGTTTTAAATCTGCAAGTATAATATGGAATCCATGTCCAAAACTCAGGGCCAGATCATAATAAGGTACACACACACACACGTAAAATCGCTTGCCACTTGAAGTTTGACCACCGTTTTATTCTTGTGCATGTTTATTGGGTAATATGCACACTGAGTAAATAGACACTTAGACTTTGCTTTGGTGCCCATTCGATGAAAGTAGGGGCCCTTTTAAGTTTTGATCCCCACCCACCCAACACTTGACCTGATCCAGCCCTGAAAAAACTTCCATCAAATCACAACCTGCCATGTATTAAATTCAGATTCTCAGTTAGCACTATATTCCCATCAGTTTGATAAGTAATCATGAATATGTTATTAAATTCATTAGAGTCTTAACTCAGCTCACTTTCAAGCTCAATTCCAGAGCGACATTTAAGAAGAAGAGGGAGAGGAAGGATGAGACATGGAGCACGAACCAGAGGGGGAAGAGGAGGAGGACATGCTGTGCAACCTGAAAACAGAGCTGACCAAGCTCTACACATAGTTCAAACAAGGCAGACAAGAATGAGGGTTTCTTGTTTATTTATATCTTGCAAGAACATGTATTGATACTTATTGAAAAATGTTTGGTACTAAAAGTAACTTGGCAAATATCTAAGTCAGTAGTGTTTTGCACAATTTAGAAAATGCATACTTGTATTATAGGATTATTTATTTTACCAAACAATGTATGTTTAAACTGCTTTACTTTTTGTTGCTACTCTCTACTCCACCCCAAAATCATTTGATAAAGGAATACAATTCACAGATACCGTAGAAAATACAGAGGCCACCTCATCTATATGGCCAATTTATATAATACCAAAATGATAAAAGTAGTATGGAGACAATCTCAGTGAGTACCCCATTGCATGATGACATACATATAATTGATATGAAACTAAATACAAACGGTGTTAACACGGATCACATAAATGTACAAGGCATAGTGGGAAAATAGACCAGATTAAGTTAATGTTGTCTTCCAAGGAAAAAATATAAATGTTTAAGGACTCAATGAAACCAAATTGAATACCCAAACCGAAATCGCAAGCTCTGAATGCAAGCTTGCGGCAAGCTTGCGCAAACTGATATCTCGCAAGCTAGTATTTGGAACCTTGCGGCAAGCTTGCGCAAGCTAGCTAACCGCAAGCTTGCGCAAGCCAACCGCAAGCTTGCGCAAGCCAACCGCAAGCTTGCTCAAGCTAGCTTACCGCAAGCTAGCGCAAGCCAACTGCAAGCTTGCGCAAGCCAACTTATAGCAAACTTGTGCAAGCCAGTCATGTACAGCTTAATTTGTGTAAGCTATTAAATTCTGTGCAAGCCTAGGTCCATTATATTTTGCTCTTAAAATATAGCTTACAAAAACGACATATACAAATCATTCAAGAATATGCTTTTTATTGATGCAAATTGGAACAAAAAGATTTTTTTAGAGAGTCTTAAGTGATCTCCGTGCAGTTGCACACTTCTGATTTATAATGTCATTAAAAACAGCATCAGTGAGACATGGTTCCCCATTTGGTCTTTTATGAACGCGCAGAACATATAGTTTCAAGGACGACAAAACTATGGAAGGCAGTGGAACAGATGCTTTGTTGTCCTTCTTGTTATGTGCACTCTTTTCTCCAAGTGGACTGGATTCTGCCAGTCTATCTCTAGTGAAAAAAGTATCCAAAAGAGTAATGACCAATTTCCTTGGATTCCCATTTGCTCTGTGATTCGCTTGGGACAACTGGGCCTGGGTGAGGTAGACATCATAGTCGGCCACAAGCTTTATCTTAGGATTTCCACTGCTCTGAAAAATAAGATGTAATAAAATGTACACTTAATAATAATAGCCAAACAGGCCTTAACCGTAAACAAAATGTTAAATGATATGTATATCATTTTTATAAATGAAAACATGATCTCATTATTTTTGGCACTTTAAAAAAAAATGCAATTTAAGACCCATTCTTTTTATTACCCTTAAATACAGAACAAAATGTCTGTACTCACTGTATATGGTTCCTCCCATGTATTTAATGGTACTGACACTTCACATGAATCTTGTTCGTCGCAATGTTGTATCAGATTATTATTATTAGTGTTCTCTGCTTGATGTTCAGCTGGGCTGAATAGTCTAACTGGCTTTGGACGAATTGGGGACTGAACGTCCGTATGCAGGACAATCTGGAAAATGATTCGATATCATTCATCTTCTTCATACTTGTGAAAATTACTCATGGAAAAATATGACATGCTAGATCTGTAACCCTCCTGTGGGAAGATTATTGTACGGTCAGATGTAAATTCGCCTAATGCTGACAAGGGCTTTAATTGTATTGGACAAAATGTGCACCAAATATGAGTGACTTAAGCATTTAGATTGTATTAATAAAGTATGTGATTACTTGAATCTACATTGGGACATAAACAGCAATTTTTTCAGGTTTGAAGGTTTTTTTTCATGTCTTATATATAACAATCTTTGTGTGGCTACAATTAGGAATGCATTTAACAGGGGCAACACATTATTTTAACTTAAAATGTAGCAAATGTAAATTGGTCTGAACAGATAGATACCTACTTCATTGTTAGCTCTCATCCCAAAGCTTCTCTTGTCCTGAAATATAACAATGACTGATGTTTAATATGGATTAATTATTCAGTTCCTTGCTTTTCGCTTCTTCTTTTTAACTTGTGTAAGTTTATTAATCATCGATTTGGTATTCACATTAGTCTATTGCCTCAACTTTAACATCTTGAAAATGTTCTACCAAATCCTACTGAATTAATAAAGCAAGTCTTACTATTAATGAAATGGAAGAATTAGAACTGGTAGGTAAAGGGAATATGTAACAATGTCTTGCTTTTATTTACCTTACCTCCATTAAAAGGCCATGGAATTTTCTAGTGCCCGGTTTGTTCTGAATATTGGCTTACCATTCCCTGTATAAGAACTTGTGAACTTACAGCCCTAAATGAATATGTCTCCACTAGTTATACTAACAACCATAAACTTATCACTGGGTAAAAATGACACACAGGGTAAAAATGACGATCAGATTTTTAAAAAATATCCTACCTCAAGCGCACTGGTCAACTGCTTTAAGAATGTTATCTTTGTGGGTGTTACGGCAGGTACACCTGGAAAACATTAAATATGAACCTCTGCAGAATTTGTCAGGTTTCATGCAAAGTGCACAATTCTTTGTGGCTCGAAATATCATTGTAATATAGAAAAATTTGCCTTAAAAATATCAGAGCATTAAGATACTGGTCTTCAAATAATTACACGAAATATTTAAACATTCATACTGCTCTTTTCTAAATATGACTTTAACAATGTAGAAGGGTTGGACATTAGTTTTTAAATTACGATATTATCTGAACTGTGCACCATTTTTAACACATGATATAGTGTATTAAATTTGTGTCGTAGATGAAGGAAGAACCTAGCGAAAACCACCAACCCATGGTTAGGCATTAATTAAAAACTTATAGTAGCATACCTTATGTGCCTAAATTATAAAATTGTAAACAAATATTTTAATTTGTCTTACCTGGCAGCATTGTCGCACTATACTTGAACATTTTAACTTCTTCTTTCAGCCTGGACACGTCTTCCTTTATCTGTCTATTTTCCTCTTCAAGTGCTTGATTTTTCAAGTGCACATCATTCAGTTGTTCTTGTGGTGTTTGTAACGTCTGGTAAGAAGTACCAGGAGACCTGTAAAAAAGATCCTCAAGAAAGGAATAATTCTGAGGAGGGATATATGGTTGAAATGCAGCGTTTGCTGCATATAAATCTCTGTCTGCATATGCTGTTAAGTCAAATCTTGTTCTCTTGCCTAATTCTGTGTTTACATTACATTGATCACTCTCTGACATATCTGTGCTCAGTGTATTACTTATTTCTCCCGCATGCTGATTGCTGTCATCTCTATATGGATGTGAATCAGAATCGGAAATTGCAGGACGTCTTCTATGTACAATCTCTTCTAACTGTTTGTTCACTGCCTCTAATTTGTTTCTGTCCAACTCTTTCTTCATCCTTTTCTCTTCAATTCTTTCATTATCATTTGATGTACAATTTTTTGTCTTGTCCTCCTTTCTTTTTCTCTTGTCAGTTTTATCAGTTTCTAAAAACAAGGGCAAAATAGTCATGACACAATGAACTGAGTATGGATTAACTGGAATTACTTAAGGCTTATGATCTGGTCAATCTGAGATCTCTTTAATTTTACCACAATAATGACTAACAACCATGTCCCAGTTACCCAGTTAGAAAGAAATGGCAGAAAGTTATTGAGGCAAACATAAATATATATTTCAATAAATTACTGGCAGTAAATTCAACATTGTTCTTCTGATTCACCTGCTTTTCAAAACTTGTTTGAGAGTTCATGGTCATGTCTATCAACATTCTGATCAAGTTTTATGAAGATTGGATGAAAATGTATTATTTATGTAAATGAAGCAACATATAACAAATCTCAGCAATTAAATTGCAATGATTTGTGACACTGGTTTAATGTAATTGATATATATATATATATATATATATATATATATATATATATATATATATATATATATATATATATATATATATATATATATATATATATATATATATATATATATATATATATATATATATATATATATATGCATGCTTACTGCATTGGGATGTTTCACATTTCACCATCTCAGCCTGCAATTGTTGCCTGTCTTTCATCTTCTTTTCCAGATCTTTCTTAGACTCTAAAAGAAACACAAAAACTTACAGAATTGACAAAGATCATTGGTTTCACATAAATGAATCAAATTAGTCTTTTGTCTGGGTATCTGATATGAGCTTTTATGATCTTGTTTGTTCACCTTTCAGAAAACAACAAAAATATTATGTATACATAGTTCTTTAAATGCAGTACTAACAATTTAAAAGTATTCATAATTAATAATTTAAAAGAATATCATGAAGCCACTTTTATTCATACTGCTATATATTCTGGAATTAATAAAAAAAAGAAAGTCTACTTATTACTTGCATATACGACTGATGCGATTCGTATATTCCTTAAATTAATATTAGCTTAAGCTGGTGATCAGATGTGTTAAAGTTATATATCGGGTGACTAAGTAAAAAGTGAAATTGTAATCTGGTTTGTCGACAATTGTTCCCAAAATTTGCCCACTTTTGCAGCGTAACATATTTTCGAGCCGTTAGAATGACGTCACGCCGCAATTGAAGTCCGTGGCGGCATATCTCTTTGCAGAATATATTAAATAGCTCCAATGAGGCAAAATTTTTTATTCTGTAATGCAACTTCAAATTTAAATATTTCTACGTATAATTTGTCTATCCCTAAATTACACTTACTACTGGTCTCCACAATCACTCCTTTCCAAAGACCATACTTAGGCAAGTTGGCGGTTATTTCTTCTCCAGGAAAATACTCGTTCCAAGGTTTCCTAGGCTCCTTCACTATATTTAGGTTATTTACACTGGTCGTATCTTCATCCCAGTCAAACCAACAGTAAACAGTTGAATTTTGAGTCATTATGAAGACTAACAGTATGAAGCTGGTTCCGTTCACAACAAGTTTCACCAATCCAATGAGATGCTACAATAACTTAACCAATCATGATCTGATTTAGTGAATCTGATCAGCTTCCGCCGGTAATGCACGTTGATTTTAATTAAACTAAATGTCGTTGCAGACTTATGTTTTCGTTATGAGTAGTAGAGGAGGTGAACAGACCAACTTTTACATGCGTCAATTTAGCAAACTGAGGCTTTCTCGAAATTGCTTAATAGGCCTCAATTTAGCAAACTGAGGCTTCCTTGAAAATACTTAATTAAATTTTTCAGTAAAAAAAAAAACGACGCCAATTTTATTGTCACCATCCTTTTGCTGCCTGGAATTTTCAGTGGAAAATCAGCGGTTTTAAACATGATGAGGTGAGAACGTGGACTGCGTCTGATTTGGTCCGAGGCTTCCTCGAAAATGCTTAATAGAACGGTAATAAAACGACGCAGACATCTTCGATGTTGTCGTTGTCACCACCCTCTCTGCTGCTATACGCTAACCGAATTAGCTATAGATACAATGATGAATTAGCAATTGAAAATCTTCAATCGATTTATATAAATGGCAAACATCGGAGAAGCACAAATAACTAGATTAACTAGAGAACGGTTGGCTGCAATTAAGAAATATCTCCCGGTGAGAGATTCTTTTAGAGATAATCTTCAAGCGCGTCAACCAGCAAAGATGGATTTTACCACCGACACTGAGCAATTATTTAAACCGATAACCACTGCAACTGGTGAAGTTGTAACCACGATAAAAGAATCTAAACCAGCGGTTTCACCTGTGGTTGAACCTGCGGTTAAACCTTAAAAAGTCAGTGGTAATAGAGTTCAGGAACTCCGAAATAGATTTACCATAAGAAATTTTAGAATTTATCGATGAAACTAAATTAGATAAATTAACAGATTTTGCCGCGCTAGGATATTATCAAAAAAATAGGTATTTAAATCCTAAACATGTAGGTTCTATTTCAAATGTAAAAGAGTTTTCTGATGCAGTTTTTAAAATTAAAAATCAGCTACCAAAAATTAATAATAATGATCCTTCATATCAAGCATATAAAACTGCCATTGGCACAAAAGATTTTCAATAAAAACAACAGCTAGGTTTATTAGAAACTGAACAACAACGACTAGCAACAGAACAGCAACAACTAAAACAACGAGAAAAACAAGAACGAGAAGAAGAACGAAAACGTATACAATCAACTCCAAAAGAACGAGGACGAACAAAAAAACAATCAGATCCTGTTATGGAAGATCCTCAACGAGAATATCCTGAAGAAGAAAAATCCGGCGAGGGATATCGCGGTAGTAATATACCCTGTTCAAGAAGTGTCCTCGATGATATATCGCGATTAGAAGTTCTTATTGGAGGAGCGTGGGCTGGAAATAATTCTCCGGAAATAATTAATGAAGCAACTGAAATCTGTCAACGGTTATTTCAAGGTGGTGTAATGGATATCGGACTATATCGTAGTTTCATCGATGAACTTACCGATGATTATTACAGCGACTGAAATGGAAAATCTCTTTGAGATTTTCATTTTGGATTTTTCGAAAATCTCAAAGAGATTTCACGATTAGATATATAGCATTTAAATAAAAAGATAGTACATCGTAGTATGAACAGAGCAAGACCTGTTTACGTTGGGAACTCAAGGTTGCCGGTTTATAAACTTACGTATGGAAATGGACTTGGTGATATTGTCACTGGATTATTTACTAGAATTGCTCCAAAGATTTTACCAGTTGGTAAAGAAATAGCGTCAAAAGCTATTGGGGTATTCGGTGATAGAGCTGGTACAGTTATTGGTAATAAAGCGTTTGATATGTTAGGTGATGCAAAAGAAAAACTTATGTCATTGGCGAGAGGTAAAAAAAAAATGGAATTTCACAAAGAAATTTTCAATTACAGTCTACGGAACAAATGCCACCTAAAATAGATAACGCGATTAATAAAATGGCAAAGGCGAGGTTGAGATTAATTGCTGGCTCAGGCTTGAAACGGTTAAACATTTAGATCAACTATGTTAGTATAAAATGTTCAGGGATGAGATTGATGATGCTTTTAAAGTAAATGATCCCGTATTAAGAAATAATTCTGTACGTGATTATCAATTTTTTTCATATCAAGCACAGGATCCAAATGTAAGATCAAGAATTGAACTCAGATTTGATGATACATCTAAATACTTCCTACCGTCTGAAGCATACATCGAAGTAGAAGGACAATTAAGAAAACATGATGGTAATCCATTTGTTGACGCTGGTAATCTCGAAAATATTCCGATTGGATTTGTCAACAATGGTATAATGGCGTTATTTAACAACGCCCAGTATATGATGAATTCTACCAGAATTGAATCTATCGATAACGATATTGATATCGCAACAACAATTTTAGGCTTAACTAGATATTCTGATGATTTTACTAGATCTGGGGGACATTCGATGATGTTTGCGAAGGATACTTTCAATCACTCTGATCATCATCCATATATAGTTAGACGACCAAAAAAGGTTTCAGCGGCTAATGACGATGCTGATGTTGAAGCTGTTGTTTTCGATAATAATCCTAATTACAACGCGGGATTTGCATCACGAAAAAAGAACATAGACAGCCTTGGTAGATTTTCATGTACGATTCCGTTATCGTACATATTTGGCTTTTGCCGAGATGCCCGAAGAGTTATCTTTGGTGCTAGTCATACTGTAGTTCTCACACGAAGATCAACTGATGATTATGCTCTTTGGCACGGTCCTGATCCTGTACGAGATGGTACTGTAACATTGACAAAGTTAGCGTTGAAGATGCCAATTATGACTCCATCGTTGACCGTTGAGACACAATTGTTATCGTTTATGGACCAAGGAGGAAAATCATTGCTGAGTTGGTATGATGTCACAACAGCAACAACATCTAGTGCAGGTACTGGAATTTTTACTTGGCAACTTGCATTGACGAAGAATGTTTCCGCGCCAAGACATGTTTTTGTTGTATTACAGAACTCAAATAGAACTCAAAAAATAGCTGGTGTTGCAAATGATAGTCTACAATTAAGATCTCATATGATATTTGATCATTGTGATGTTAGTGAAGTATCATTACGAATACGTAATCAACAAGAACCCGAAGAAAATCTTATTATCGATTACGAAAATAATCAAATAGGACGAGTTTATCATCAAATATGGTCGTTTATGGGTCGTGATCAAAATGTCGATACTGGACTTCAAATATCACAGGTGGATTTTAGGGAATTGTATCCGATTTATTACTTTTCGTTGCAACATCTTGATTTATCTAAGCATTCAACCGTTGATGTAAAATTTCAAGCTCGTATCGGTAATGCTCTTGGAGGATTTAGAGCAATTGCTGTTATTCTCAGTGATAAATCTATGATACTTGAAGGTGGTGGTGGAAAAATGAGAGTTATTGATGCACCAGTGGAAAACCTGTAAGATTTTCCAAATATGTATTGGAACAATTAGATGATCACTATCTAAATAAAATGTCGTACAATCATGTTAATGTCACTCTGACACCTGGTCAGGTAAAGAAACTTCAATCAAAAAATTCTACTGCGTGTGGCACAACGATAACGCTTTAAAAAGAACAGATGACAGGTGGATCAAATAAATTATCGTTGACGAAAACTTAACTTGGTCATTTCAATAAAGCATTAAAGGGAAAAACAGGAATCAGATTGACTTTTTCACAAGCTGCTGTCAACGATATGATTAAAACCGGTGGTATATTTCCACTTGCTGCACTGGCAATTCCCGCTCTTAAAGCTCTTGGACTAGGCGCAGCTGGTGTGGTTGGTAGCAATCTCATAGGGAAAATATTTGGAAGCGGGTATAAAAAAGGGAAAGGGATTCAGACTACCAGGAAGTCGATTCACAAGACATTACAAAACCAATTAGTGGAAAAATCCTATGGATTTTCACCAATGTCAAATTTTGATTTACTCGACGCAGTAAAAAAACTCCCCATAAAACATTTCAGAGGTGTATTCATGAAAGATCAATTACCAGCAAAACCAACGATACCAGAAACTGGAATAATTAATCTAGATGATAACACTGGACCTGGAACTCATTGGGTTTGTTACGCAATATATCCACGTTGTATTATTTATTTTGACTCGTATGGATTACCACCTCCGATTGAATTTGTCAAATACGTGTCTAAGTTGTTTACAACTCAATCAATCCCAATTTGGTATTCAACGTTGCCCACGCAGACATTAACAGATCCTCCAATATGTGGACAAGAAACCCTTAACGCGTTGATGGTTATCTCGGCAAATCCTAAATTACCTCACAAGGCTATCCACGAGTACACGATGATGAAGAAGCATAAATTGCTTGCAATTCAAGAATGATTTTAACAAAGAGAAACATATATATAACAATGGCAGATATTTTTGGAAGATCAGTACCACGTGTTTCTGAATCGGTTACTATCGGACAAGTAAAAAAAATAATCAACAAAGCTATCTCATCGATAGCAAACTTAGGTGAATTAAAAAAATATTTGATCAAATAAATGTTATAACGGGATTACAAAAAACCATCGATGACATTAAAGTCACTGCTGGTGACTCCGTCAATGATATGAAAAAACTACGTGACGATTATAACGATCATATAACCAGGTTTAATCAGCTCCAACAGAATATCATTGACACCATTGAAACTCCCATAAATAACTTCTTTGGTGTTCCGCGTGCATACCCTGATTGAGATATCGCACAAGTGAAAGCAACCGTTGATAATTTACCAAAATTACGAACTGATTTTGATTCTCATGTTGATCAATTTACTACTTTACGAAAAAATTTTCGAAAGGCTGATGACGCCGTCGACAAGTTTTTCGGTAAGAATGCAAAACCAGAGAATATTAAAACAACTCTTGAAAATATTATTACAAAACTCGATGAAATAACCGCGATTAATTCCCGGTTAGGTGTTATTCGCGAAGAGAGATCAATTTCAGATTTAATCGCGATTAATAAGAAATCCATCGATGATCTTAAAACGACCACCAATAACATCGTATTGGATGCAACAAGGATGATATCAATCATCGAAAAGGTAAAAAACCCTCATGATAGAAATATCAACAACGTATACACGATTCAATACGGATCATATACGTGGACACCTACAAATAATATTTTATACATTACTGCAACCGTAAAGGGAATTTATCGATTAACGTTAGTGACACCAACGTTGTTTACGTTATCATCGTCGAGTTCATCTGGAGTCAATAATACGATATCAACAATTATCGACAAGGATACGATTGAACAATTCACGATTACATCCACTGATAATAATCTAGCTAGGGTTTCAATGACATGGTATGTTGAATTTGTAGCTGATTTAAGTAAACAGTTACACTAAAATCCATCGGATTTTCAACGAAGGATTTTTAATAACTATTTCAAAGAATTGTTGACTACGTTAATAGATAAAATGTCTACAACGTCATCATCAACAGTGATAAAATCACCGTCAATGACAGTGTTTCAGTACCGTTATAACACTGTCAAAGAGTTTCAAGATAAACTTGAAGCGTTAATTACTGAGTATAAAAATAAAAAGAAAAAATACCAGCGTAGAATCACCGCGTTAGATATAACTGTTTACTCGGTATCAGGCGCGATTACCGGCGCTGGAATAATACTATCTTCGGTGACTATGATAGCTCCAGTTGTTGTTCCAATTTGTATATCTGCAGTGGCAACAATCACTGGAATATTCACCACGATAACAAAAAAAATATCATCATGTTCTCAACAAAAATTACACGATTACGCTGTTAAACTTATCACCGCATCAAACGCTTATTCGCAATTGTCAATGTTGATCTCGTCATCGATTGATGATCAAATAATATCCGATGAATAATGGAATGTTCTAGAAGGAAATCATTCACTTCCCACCCTCAATAAAAGTGTTGTCCTTGAAATTGACCAATAGTTTTAGAGGCTTGTTGACAATGTCTAAAGCAAGGTCAGGATTTAGGTCAAACAAGCCAAGGTCAAAACTTGTTTACAATTAGAGAATCTAAGTCAGCTTAAACTTTCTAGAATAATTTCCCAACTAATGGATATCAAACCCTAAATGATAAATTTGGATTTAACAATAAAAAATAAAATAAATTAAATCCAATAGCCGTAACACCTTCCCCCATAAAATGAAAAGAAAGGTTTATATGATAAAACTTTCTTTTTATCACAAACCAATTTACATCTGAAATTAAAAATTATACAATATAATGAATTATACACGGGAAAGAGTGTCTACAATTATATTATCAAGAAATAGCCTCAAATTTGTTAACTTGTCCATGTCCCACAAAATGTCCTAGAAAAGGCACACAAGCACAGCAGAACTCACTTTTAGACAAATTAATTGTCAAACATACATTAGTGAGTCTGTTAAAGAATTATCAAATTGTTGCCAAATGTTCTTTCCATGTGTCGTTGTAAATGATGACGTCACAAATCCCTAGACCAGAGATAATCATTTTTATGAGACGTTGAAATGGACTTTCTTTATATTGGTAGAGTCCATTTGGAGTCACAATGTTGAGTTTTCCTTTGCTCTTTCCGTAGTGGAATCTGCCAAAATCCTTTCAGAAGGTCAAAATTTGGTGACGTACTTGGCGTTCCCAATTTTATCAATAGAATAGTCAATTATTGTTAATGGGAATGAATCTGTTTTTGTCACTCTGTTCACCCTCCTATGCACATACGGAAAGTTTTATCTGATTTAGGAACAAGTATGCATAGTGAACTCCAATCACTTTTACTGGGCTTCATAAAATCATTCTTCAGCAAATACTGAATTTCCTTTTCCAAGTATTCCTGTTTGAGTGGACTCGTCCAGCATGGATGCTGTTTGGAATTTTCAACCTAAACGTCATGAAAATTTTGTTTGTCCTGGTAAGAATATCTGGACATAAGTGCTCATATAATAATAACTTTCAGTTCATTTCTTTCTTGCACTTGCAACTGTGAAAGTTTCTGGTCTAGATTTGTTTATAATTTCTGAATTCCAACAATTCGTCGCTCCAGTGTCAGTAAAATCCGACAATATTTCTTCATTAAGTGGGACAGGTACCAATAAATTAATTACACATTTAATATGGCTATCTCTTTTAATATACTGGTACTCTTATAATTAATTTAGATCCCAAGAGCACTAATACTACAATTTAACTAATTCATTTTCTTCTTAACTTTGTAAGGGCCGTAATATCTAATTTGAAGAAAAGTAAGAAGAATAAACAAGAGTAACACAACTCCATTATCAGACTCAAAAGTTCTCTCCCTTTCAGATTTCTCAAACCGTAATTTCATTTTTAACTTTAATTGATTACTTGACTTGGTCTTGGGTAAGGAATCTACACAATCTACCATAATTCCACTGAATGTTTCATCAAAAGTAGGAATAGGTTGCAGATGAGCCTTAGGTATCTTCTGATTGGTTTTTCCTACCATTTCACAAGTGCGACAAGATCTACAGTATTTGGCAACATCACTTTTGATTTTTGGCCAATAGAAGTGAGTTAAGATCCTGTGATACATTTTATTAATCCCTAAATGACCAGACAAAGGAGTTTCATGGGCCAGATTAAGTATTTCCTGTCTGTATGGTTTTGGAACTACTATTTGATAGTTCACTGACCATTCATCACCAGCAGGTACCTCGGGAGGTCTCCATTTTCTCATAAGAATTCCATTTTTAATGACATAACAGACAGGAACTTCAGCGACTTCAGTCTCATTTATGACCCTTTGAAACAAACAGGAGATCTCAGGATCTTTTTCCTGTTTGACGACAAGTGACTGTCGTTTATCACCCTGATTAAGAGAATGAGTTATTAAAAGAGGATCACTAAGACCAATACCTTCTGATTGATCTAAACCAAGAGTAAAAGTGATCTCATCGAAAACCTGACCTATACAAGCGCCAGTTGAAGGAATGCAGCCTCCTGTAACATCACTCTCAAAATCATCACCCTGATTAGAATAAAGAGAATGAGTTGTCAAAAGAGGATCACTATGATCAATACCTTCTGATTGATCTAAACAAGAAGTGAATGTGACCTCATTGAAAACCTGACCTTTACAAGCGTCAGTTAAAGGAATACTGGCTTTTTCAACACAAGCCTGACACACGCAGGTATCAGATAAGGGAATGCTGCCCTCAATAACATAAGCCTGACCCATGCATTTGTCAACGAAGGGAATACTGCCCTTTTCAACTTCATTCTCAAGAGCTTTCTTTACCATAGCTCTAGTAACTGTACAAGCTTGAAATATATCAGGGATTTCTTTTTCAATTAGATCAACTTTCTGATCCAAATTAGGCTTGTCAGTCACAAGTGGATTAACCACAACCTTGTCCCCAGCTAAGTCGTTGCCTAGCAATAAATCTATTCCCTCAACGGGTAAAACCGAGACTGTTCCGATTGTCACAGGTCCTGACACTAAGTCTGATGACAAATTTGCACAATGGAGAGGAACATTAACAAAGCCGCACTCTACTCCCTGAATAAGAACACTTTCATTAGAAGAAGACTTCTCAGATAAAGGCAAAGTACCTGATAATAAAAGACTGTGAGAAGGTCCTGTGTCCCTTAAAATTTTAATAGGGGTGGGATTGGCTGAATCACCCAAGAGTGATATAGAACCCTTCGATATGAATGGTTCATAATTCTCCATATCAAAATCAGACTGGGATTTATTAGACCCAATAAATGTATTGCTTTCAATACATGACTGTGACCTTGACCTCTTGTAAATAAGAGCATTTGGAACAGGTCTATCTTGATTCTGATGCCTATTTTTCAATTTGTAGCAATCAGAAATAACGTGTCCTTTTTTCTTGCAAAAGTTACACGTTGGAAGAGACAAGGATTTAGAATCAAACTTCTCTGAAGTCTGATTTTTGAAAGCTGTGTTAGTTTGAGTTTTAGAAGGGCTTGAATTAGGCGGAAATTCTTTTCTGCCAGAAAATTGTTGAGTAGAAGTCTTGTTAACAAAAGGAACTTTATGTGTCAAAGAATATTCGTCAGCAGCTCTAGCAGCATTTTCCAAGGTTTCAATCTGATGCTCCTCAAGATAAGTTTTAACATCACTATGGACACAGTTTTTGAACTCTTCAATTAATATAATTTGCTTGAGATTTTGATAATCTTGTTCGACTTTCTTGGCCAAACACCATCTATCAAACAACTGCTCTTTTTGTCTAGCAAATTCGACATGAGTTTGTCCAGCTTCTTTTCTGTAATTTCTGAATTTTTGTCGATAAGCTTCAGGAACTAACTCATAACCTCTTAAAATGCATCCTTTAACTACGTCATAATCACCACTTTGCTGAACAGACAGTGAAGTGTAAATCTCACTAGCCTTACCAGTAAGTACACATTGTAGTAACTGAGTCCAATTCTCTCTTGGCCACTTTAAATTTTCTGCAACTTTTTCAAAAAGAATAAAATATTTGTCTACTTCTTTTTCTTTGAAAGGGGCACTAATCTAATATTCCTTGCTAAATCAAAATTTTGATTTGAAGTGTGATGGTGATTCTCACTTGCCAGCTCCATTTCTTTCATTCTAATTTCATATTGTAATTGTTTATCCTTTTCCCTTTCCTGTCTCTCTCTCTCCTCTTTATCAAATTGTAATTGTCTTTCTTTCTCTCTTTCCTGAAATTCCAGCTTCTTAAACTCTAATTCTGATTGTAATTGTCTCTCTTTCTCCTCTCTCTCAATCCGCATTTGCTCTTTTTGTAATTCCAGTTTTTTTAACTCTAATTCACTCTCTCTCTGAAATTCCAGCTTCTTCAACTCTAATTACATCTTGAATTTTAATTCTAATTCATTCAGTTTAATGCCAGAGTCTGGTGCGGACTTACTGACTGGAATCAAAGCACTTTGTTCCAAAACATCCTGTTCTACCAAATATTGGACCAAAATCTTTTTAATATCTTGTTTCGTTAAAGAAGCCTTCACTTCGGAAAGATCATATTTCCTGGCAAGTTGAACCAACTCGTCTTTTTTGAAAAGATCTAATTGCTCCTGGGTAGGATTAGAAAGAAATATTTCTACCTTAGATGTCATTTTAATACAAGCGTGTTAGTCTCACTAAAGATTTAAATTTTTCAAGAACTAGGGGAAATTCAAATTTAAATTCAAATTTATTTCAATCTCAATCTCAATCTCGAACGATAGCCACCAATTCTATGTTACGTGCTTAGGCTCGAATAAGCAGCAACACAGAAAGAGTGAAAACTAACAAGCTTGTAAAAACTTTAACAATGATTTTATTAAGTACAATTATTTTCATAAAATAAATAAACTTACGGTTTTAGAGAATCAAATCCAACAAATATAGATTTCACAAATTAATCCACTAATGGAATTGCAAGTCCTGATAAATAAATGTTCTAATAGTTCCAGGTTCGAATCTTGACGATGTAATAATCCAAAATGGCTGACAATGTCACGTGGTACAGTTCTTGTTTTTAAATCACCCAAATGAAATTTTTAAACATATGTCCTTTTTCCAGATAGTTCTTCTTTTCCAACGAATTGACACAAGTCCAGAACAAGATAAATACACAACTTATAACTTACAATAAGCCCAAAATCTACTAAAGTTAGCTTCTAAAACACAGCTATATATATTGTAATTCCCTCATAAACAAAAGAAATCATGTGATTCTCGAAGGTCACAGAAAAAAGCTACCTTCTCCAAGTCACGTAATAATGGAATGTTCTAGAAGGAAATCATTCACTTCCCACCCTCAATAAAAGTGTTGTCCTTGAAATTGACCAATAGTTTTAGAGGCTTGTTGACAATGTCTAAAGCAAGATCAGGATTTAGGTCAAATAAGCCAAGGTCAAAACTTGTTTTTTTACAATTAGAGAATCTAAGTCAGCTTAAATTTTCTAGAATAATTTCCCAACTAATGGATATCAAACCCTAAATGATAAATTTGGATTTAACAATAAAAAATAAAATAAATTAAATCCAATAGCCGTAACAGTATATATACAATGGATGACGACAGCACATCAGCCCCAAGATGTAGTGTGTATGGCAGTTGTATACATACGACGGCACAACAATAGATTATAGGATGATAATGGTATATATACAATGCAATGGATGACGACAGCACATCAACCCCAAGATCTAGTGTAATATGGCGGTTGTATACATACGACGGCACAACAATAGATTATAGGATGATAATGGTATTTATACAATGAATGCAATGACACGACAGTACAACAATAGATTATAGGGTGATTATGGTATATATACAATGCAATGACAATGGATGACGGGGGCGGATCTACATTCATACGTGATCATTACAGCCTAGGCAAAATCCTAGGTTGTATGAATACCAAAAGGAACCCATACACCGGGGAAGTGTATAGGTTGTAATGATCACATGTATGATTTTCGAACGTGAACACCACCAATAGTATAAGGCTATAGTATGGTATATAAGCCGCTGTTACACGACTAACAGCACATAGCGGTGTGGTGATTTTATTTTGTGTTGTGTTTAATAGTGATCATTGACAACGTTGAAGTAAGACAGAATACTTGAAAAAGACACTAAAAAAAACGAATCAAATACGAAATGTATATAAAACAGTTGTATTAGTTTTCTACAAAAAGAGAAAATTGATTATACTCCGTTGATATTTATGACAATTATAACAGCCAATCAAAAACTACCTCCTTGGTTTCACCAAGGGTAACTCTGTCATTGGTGATTTGTCACTCGCCATATACCAGCGAGTTATCTCCGTTAATTCACATAAACAAATCGAATACTATTATTGAAGCGTTTTGAAAAAGCGGTCTTATAAATCCCCTCTGCTACTTTTTGAACTGAGGAGGAACAAATATCAAAATACTCCCCAGCCTTTTTCATAGACGGAAATGTAATCTCCGCGTTGTCAGTATTAAACGATCTTACGGGTCTCTTCCCAATTGATTTATAATAACCAGTCCCGCCTCGTTTTGTGTTTTCGCGTTGTGTAACGGCTTCTAAATTATTTAGGGAATTATTAGTCCTAATACCATCAATGTGATCAATAACAAGGCCATCCTTGATCAATCCGTTATATACTTCGAAGACGAAACGATGATTGAGATATTTTTTTCCTCCAGCAGTAAGACTCAAATATCCAAGATTATTGTCCAACCCAATTGGCTTCTTTAGTCTGCGATGTCTCACAGTACCATCACGGGATGCTTCATAGTTTGCAATCACTGGTTGAAATTCTTGATTCATTTATATACATAATATTTTATTTGTCTAATTCGTTAATTGGCCGAATTATAACACTGGAAATCTTTCTATGTAGTCCTGAGCAGTTTTTATAATCCTGTTATTGACGTTGTCGTTGACAGAGTCAGGATTTTTTATTCTTTTTTTGTCATAATAACGCTTCAACTCTCTATAACGATTACCACCACAACTGATACATAACTGTCATTTGCCTATAACACCTACCCCACAATAGAGGCACGGGAGAGGACCATTGCTCCCCCGACGAAAACTTTGCATATGATACCCACAGAATTCATTTCTGCATGATTTGTTACACACGGTTACTGATCCAATCATGAGCCATTTGCAATGATTCATTATATAATATATTTTTCTATTTAAATACTTGTTTTAATTATAATATGAAATAGTTCAAGAGATTATCGAAAATTAAACCTAAATTCAATCTCGATAGAGTCTCTGATACACCAAAACGTCTAATAGACGGTAGCATGAAGGAGTTCAAGAGATTATCGAAAATTAATCCCCGATTTAATCTGGATAGAATATCTGTTAAACCAAAACGTCTAATAGACGGTAGCATGATGGAGTTCAAGAGATTATCGAAAATTAATCCTTGGAAAAATACTAGATTCGATCTTGATAGAATCTCTGATATGAAGGAGTTCGAAAGATTATCGAAAATTAATCCTTGGAAAAATGCTAGATTTAATCTCGATAGAATCTCTGATGTACAAAAAAGTCTAATAGACGATAGAACCGTGTTGAGTAAAATCAACGACTGTTTTAATGAATTTAAGCGCGATGGAGCATCTCATACGTGGTCGACATTTCGAATTATACATGATGATATAAATGTACCCGTAATCGAGACTACCATGAACGATAAAAGAGCAGCTGAGATAATCTCACACCTTGGCTCGCCAAGGGGGAAATCCAAGGGTAAATTGCAAAGTAATTCCCAACAGAGGTATTTTTTCAGAGTAAAATTCATTATCGAAGTCGAAGGTGAATGGATTATCAGAGATAAATTTGATCCTATCCTCAAGGATAAAAAGACTGTCATTGTGAGTAGAGATTCCAAACCAGGAATTCTAACTGGAATTGACAAACCATACTACGTGAGATCTTATCCTGTAAAAGCAGTTGTTTATGGGATATATCAGTTAAATGATAAACCCGATATTGCAAAACTAGCTCCTATGAAATATTCAAGTTCACTGAATTGTGTAGCAACACGGGTAATGGAACACTTCACAAATGCATCCCGAGGAAATAAACTAACTGAACAACGACGTAGGAAAATCACCGAATGGGAACTGACAGTGAAACAGCATGGGGCAATGATTTCCGATATAGCTAAATTAGAAGCATCATTAAAATTTCCAATATCAGTAGCGACGATAACCGGAGAAGTATTATACGAACCGAAATATCAATCGCGAGGAGCTCCAATTGAAATTATTGATCATAACAAACACGCATGGACGGATGCAGTAACAATATTTCCACGAGAACGAATCGTGAAATATATCCCCGGGGAATTTTCCGGGGAGTTTTGTAAGGATGTGTTCCACGAAGAGAGGTTATTCGATGCTATTCATGCGTTGTGTAAAGATGTTCCTGTGTCAATGTGGCTACTTCGCAGCGCTGAAGATTCAGAATCAGAATTTGATCAGTTTGTAAGACCGAATGGAGAATTATATCGCACTGAAGAGTTACACTCGAGGATGAAAAAAACCGCTGTAAAATACTCATGTGAAAACTCGAATAATTTCCATGAAAAACTACTCACGGATAGTTTTACGATTCCATCAGTGGTAGCTCATTTTGCACGAGAAAAGAACTCATGGCGTCCAACACGAAGTGATTTTCTCGAAGATGTTAAATCAAGCTGTCTTCAATTCGGCCATGGAGGACTGTGGAATACAAAATACCACCGCGAGGGTATGATTTCAATTGATATATCTGCGTGTTATCCAGGGAGTTTTCTAGGATATGGAGAATGTGCCAAGTACTTTAAACGATTTGGACACCCCACACATGAAATGACTCGTGTTTCGGTTAATGGTCCATTGCCTGATTTTGACTTAACTGGATTCGCTCGTGTGGTATCATTTGAATTAGCTACATGATTACATCCGTGTAGTTATGTTTGGATTGGTAGACATATGTCTGAAAAACACTTGATGCCAATTGTGTTATTGAGATACATGATTGATTGTGGTATGCTGATATCGCTGATTATTTCCGAAGCAATTACGTGTTTTCGAGATCAGAAAGAAATCTGGCTACCACAACCCGATCTAGATAGTATAATACGCGAACAACGAAAACAATTTCCTGATTTCAATGAACAACAAATCATGGATTGGTCTAGGCAGTTATTTCAAATTGAAAATGGACAAGCAAAAGATTTTGGACGAAAAATAATCGGTAAATTTACTCAAGGTGGAAGATATGGCAATGCAAAATACTCTTCGCGGTTAATCATAGACAACGCTGAATACGATTTTATAATAGCAGATTTAACGAATCAAGGAAAACTTGTAACTCGTAAAGATGCTTTTCTATCCAATGGGACTAAGTTAGGTACAATTGTTACCTACTGTGATGGATATAGTTCCCAGTATACACACTTAAGATCATCTATGCTTAGTTATTCTGCTATTAATCTATTTTCGATGATAAATAGATTTCCTAATACCGCGGTTAGAGTAGCTACTGATTCGATGTATATACACAACAAATACAAATCAGCAGTGGCTGAATTCACATCCCCGGAGGAAGCGTGGGGATGTTGGAGATTTAAAAAGGAGACGCTACACGAGTATTGTAAATCTGCTGATGTTACGATGGACGATAAATACTTGAATAGCAACCAATTATCAGAATTTTCTAATGCACCACCGATATCTGATCCTGTATGCAGATATAAAACCGTTTAATTGAACGGTTGTGGAGGATCAGGAAAGACAACACGAGTAATTAATTTATTCAAGGATAAAATCAACATGAATATGTGAACACCAACTCATAAACTTGCTAGAGAAATAACAAAACAAAATGTAAAATCTGGTACTTATCACAGCTTCTTTCGATGGAAAGGCGATAAGTGGACCCCTGATAGTAGCAAGTAGAAAAATTGTCAGAGATAAACTTCAGATGAAATTATTTGAATTGCATAAATGTAAATTTGCAACACTTCCAGTACCGCTCTGTTATAGACCGTCGGATACACGAAAGCAAAATATTTTCGTTGACATTCCTGGACAACGTGAAAAGCAGAATTTAGTGTTAAATGATATTGTGCTGGTTGATATCAGCGTCGTCGAAGATGCATTGCGTGCTGATAAATCCCCGTGGATGTTAGGTTACGAAGTGACAATACACTCTTCACAGGGATTAACTGTCACAGACACAATTGTTTGGATAGTAGATAATCGCATTGAGTGGTCAAATTTAATTTATCTTGCAGTGTCCAGAGTGAGGAGAATAAATCAACTTCGAAGAATTGTTGCTGACGAAGCCAGTGACGATAATGACACTACAATCAGCGCTGACAACATCGAGGATATAATCAGAAAAAAACTCTCTGGTTATAAACAACAGGATAAAAAAAATAATAGAGATTTTGATATTGATGCTGAATTAATAATTTCGCTGAAGCAACAACAGAATAATCACTGCGCGAGTTGCAATTGTATAATGCGTTGGAGTTGGTTGGATAAAGATCCTCGCCAATTTACCGTAGACAGAAAGAATAGCAGCATTGGTCATATCAGAGATAACGTTATGCTGACTTGTCTTGAGTGCAACAGACGCAGAGGTGCTAGTTAAGACCACGCGGTGGTAATTGAGTATCCTCGGGAATTACCTGTAGTTGTTGTCGAGTAAATCCTCGCTGAGGAGCAGTTGAATCCAGTTTATAGATTGCTAATCTACCCGTAGATCGTGTTATACTAGATATTTTATGTACGGTGACACTCCAAATAGGATCGGTAGCTCTTTTTTTACCACCTTCAAGCTCTCCTGGTTCGTATAAGTACCTTACAGTGACATTACCAAGAATTTTTTCTTTGAATCTTTCTGTGGTTGTACGGGTATATACTTTTTTAATAGTGTTGTTAGGTTTCATGTTGATTGTTCTAGTAATCTCATTATTCAGCGCGGTAACTACACCTGGTAATCTCTTAACCCATTCACGGGATCGTTTATCCTGGATGAATTCTTTCGCGTATTGATATCCAAATAACCGCTCAGCAAGTGTCCGATTAAATCGTTCAACAATTGCCTGATCTCGATGTAGTGCAGTATGTCCTCGTCGTAACGTGGTATTATGATGTTTCATCACTGTTAAAACAGCGCCTTGAAATTCTTTACCAGGATCAACTTGTAATAGATTTTGCCAACGCAGAGGACCCCTTCGATAAATCCTTTCAAATGCAGAAGCCACTTCAATTGATGATTTTGTCCTTAGCGGCTCTGCTTGTTTGTATCGACTCGCAATATCAACTACGGTTAACGCGTATTTGTAACCGCTATCATGCGAAAGAAATAATATATCAGCTTGATGAACTTCATTAGGAACTGTCACATCAAAATGCGAGTAGTTAATTTGTTTAGGCCGCGGTAGATAAATTTGCCATATCGCCTGTTTGGATAACCAAACCGCCGCTGTAGTATTTTTTACTTTTGCAGCGCTAGCGAGTTTACTGATTGCTGCCTTACCTCTCCAGTATCCTCTCGGAGAATAGTAAATAGATTCCATGTTGTTATTAATTACCCGCACCAAATATTAATTTACCTTTCATGGCGGATTTTATCAACCATGAAGCCAATTTTTCTTTGAACGAAACACTAGTGTTTTCGGGAATAGCATTCAACGCATGAATTAATTTCACATCTGCGAGATGACGTTGTTGTAAATCACCGCTCCGGTAAGCTATATCATGTATCCGACATGCTTCATCGATAGCATTTATCGGATTTTCTCCCGGCTTAGGATTATCATGACTATCAAGTCTTATATCTAATCGCGTTCCCGGTCCACAATAACTATACCCTGGAAGGTGTTTTTCACCTGGATACTTCCTCCATGGTAACCCTGGGAGTTTAGCTAACTTGGTTGTAATATCACCTCCCCTTTTTTTAAAAAATCTTTTGAATTCTCCTTCAGAGGATTTTTCACAAATCGATATTTTTTTGTACCGCATATTTCACACTTGCCGGTGACCGCGCTTCTGTTATTTTTTGTGGTAACAGTCGTTGGGTCAATAGTTGGTGTACGCGTTTTACACTTTACACAATATAGATCCATAATTATATTTATGTTATATCAACAAATGGAAGTGATCGATTTCTCCGATTTGAAAAAAACAACAACCAGTAAAACATCATCCGATGTTACCAAACTCGATCAGAATGATTATCATTGGACCTTCCTCGAGTGGTAAAACCCAGTTGCTGTTAACGATGATAATGAAGTATTTAACCTGGGATAAATTATATTTAATCGCTCCTAGCGTAGACGATCAGCATTGCTATCAAGTATTAAAAGATTACAAGGAAAATGCTTCAGAAGCTTACGGCGGAAGCGTAATTGAATTTATCACAGATGTTGAAGAAGCGCCATCTGTGGAAGACTTGGATGGATCCGTTAATAATCTTGTTGTATACGACGATGTGATGTTGGACCAACAAAAGAATCCAGCTAGAATATTTTCCCGAGGACGTCACAAAAACTCCGACGTGATATATGTAACTCAACGTTATACACAAATACCAAAAGTGATAAGGGATAATTGTAATCTATTATGCGTGTTTAACGGTGTTGACACTCATACGTTAAGAAATATTTGGCAGACCTGGTGTCCTGACAGGTATTATAATCGATTTCAAAATTTCTTTAGCGGCGCCAGAGCTACCCAACATGGATTTGTAACGATAAGTATACACGATCCTCGGACACGATATCGAATTGGATTGGATCGTATCTATAGCTAATTCGGTTAGCGTATAGCAGTAGAGAGGGTGGTGACAACGACAACATCGAAGATGTCGGATTCTTTTTTTTACCGTTCTATTAAGCATTTTCGTGGAAGCCTCGGACCAAATCAGACGCAGTCCACGTTCTCACCTCATTATGTTTAAAACCGCTGATTTTCCACTGAAAGTTTCAGGCAGCAAGGGATGGTGACAATAAAATTGGCGTCGTTTTTTTTTTTACTGAAAAATTTAATTAAGTATTTTCAAGGAAGCCTCAGTTTGCTAAATTGAGGCCTATTAAGCAATTTCGAGAAAGCGTCAGTTTGCTAAATTGACGCCTGTAAAAGTTGGTCTGTTCACCTCCTCTACTACTTTATGATTAAGTGATCAAATTTGTTCTGAAAATTGTTATTACAGATATTATATATTGTAAATTATGGAAAAAAATCAATTAAAATATCGCAAATAATAATCTATAATTTACGATAAATCATACGGAAAAACCCAAAAATTGTAGAATTTTCTCTGGTATTCTTTTTTTTAAATAAAAACAAGGCTTAATATATTTCGAACTTCTATTTAGTTGTAATTTTTTTAAGCTAGTGAGGATATTATTATGTTTTTAAAAGGAATACTTATATTTGTTTAAATCGTACTTTCCCGGTATATGTGAGCGGAAAAACCCGATGAGGGTTGTGATAGCTTAAATTTGCTGAAAAGTATATTCGAAACCGAAGTTTTTTCCCCCATACCGATTAGATTAGAAAAATCAAAATGAATAAAAGGAAAAAGTATGATTACAATAGTCATCTTCAAGCCGATGACCCGCTGGAAGCTGCCCCTAAAACAACTAAATGGCGTATGAAACAGAAAATCAAAGAAGTTGAAGCCACCTCGCTTGAATTAGAAAATGGCTTCGACGATGCTTAGGCCTGTGATGCTGGCTGTGAGGATTCTGTACTTGGACTGCCAAATCTTGATCCTACTCTGAACGCTTAAATGTATGTTTATGTTCCACTTGTGGTTAAATTTTATTTATATTTTCGACTATTCTGTAAACACGATAACATCGCTGTTTCACCATTTAAATGGTTGAACTTGAAACTCGTTTTAAAATGGTTTATATTGCATGGTAAATGTATATGTTTTTTCAAAACAGTATTCATTAAATTGATATTTGCTCAAAGTATGATTTTTATTAGCAGGCTACTCTATTTAATAAACGCGATATCAGTACAAATAAGGTCTTTTAATTCTGAGGTATTTGGAACAGTGCTGGTTTCAATTAGGTTGTTAATCTTTGCTTTTCTATATATATATTGGACACAAGGCAAAAGAAAAGTACATACAATTGGCGTACATAAATAAAATTTATTATTAAATAACAGTTTCTTCCATTTAAACAAACAAACAAACAAACAACTATAATTACTTTTTCATGATTCATTTATGTACATTTCTCTCAAGATGTGGTCCATTACTTATAGTCCAGTTTGTTTATTATCATTTGAACTGTTAACAACCCAAGGGTTCATATTCTTTCATGGTCAGATATCTTAATTGATATATCTCACAATCTAATGTCTATTCTACAAATGATAAGATCGTATCTCATATTTCAGAATTGGAGATGCTTTATCCAGTGATTCGTGTAATAAAAGTGACAATTTTCTATTCGAGAGCAGTAGCACGGCTGAACAAATTGAATGGTTTGAAGTAATCATTGAGGATTCTACTTGGTATGACTGCGACAATGATGAAGCTTCAGTTCCTGAACAAAGTGATGAAAAAGAATTCATATATGAAGGTCACGAGGATGATGATGAGAAGCCAATATTCAGTGGTGCCTCCATAACGTTGGCTCAAAGTGCAATTCTTGTATTGTCATTTGCATTAAGGCACAATATCACTGGAGAGTGTTTAGCTAATCTACTTACACTAATTTCTTTCCATTGTCTGGCAACAAATATTATTCACAAATCTCTATACCAGTTCAAGGCCTATTTCAGTAAGCTTAAGGCACCATTGAAATTTCATACATATTGTGCAAACTGTGAATTTCTCTTGAAAGAAACAGTTGAAAGGTGTCCAGTATGTGATCATGGTTTGAATGGCAAGAATAATGTATCATATTTTGTTGAGATTCCATTATTTTACCAACTAGAACAATTATTTAAAAGACCAGGATTTCATCAAATGTTGTTGCAAAAATTCAGTAGGACCAAAAAACACTCGGATAATATATAATATAGAAGATATCTATGAAGGTGAACTTTATTGCAAATATTCTAAACCTGGTGACTTTTTAAACAATAAAAACAATATCTCTTTCATGTGGTACACTGATGGAGTGCCATTGTTTAAATCATCAAAGATTAGCATTTGGCCCATATTTCTTGCAATCAACGAATTGCCTTGTCAAGACAGAATGAAGCAAGCAAATATGATATTTTTAGGCATGTGGTTCGGAAAATCAAAGCCAGCTATGTCAACTCTTCTAAAGCCTTTTCATGATACTCTTAAACATTTCCAAGATGATGGAATTACAGTAGATTGCTCACATTGTGAACAACAAATCATTGTGAGGGGAATGTTACTTTGTGGTACTTGTGATCTGCCTGCCAAATGTATTGTAATGAATATGACGCAATTCAATGGAAAATATGGTTGCCCTAAATGCAAGCAAGAAGGTAATGTTATCAAAACTGGTAAAGGACATACACGAGTGTTTCCGTTTGATGCTGCTTTGATAGATGGTCCAAAAAGGAGCCACTCTGAGTTTGTTTCTAATGGTGAAGATGCATTTGCAACCTCTTCTCCAATTTTTGGAGTCAAAGGACCATCTTGGTGGGTTAGTGTTAATACTGACATTATTAATGGAACAGCTATAGACTATATGCATACTGTACTTTTGGGGATAGTGAGACGACTACTTTTACTGTGGTTTGACCCCAAATTTTCAAATGAACAATTTTCAGTGTCTCATTTTGTGGAAGTTGCCGATCGTAGACTGTTAAGCATAAAACCACTTTAGTCTTTGCACGGAGACGGGCGATGTTAAACAGCTTTCCGTCAGTCCTGGTTTGTATATACACACCCTCGCTGCAGTCCTTGACGCCGTACTGGAGGAGAATGGAAAAGAAGATGGCAAAGAGAGTTGGCGCAAGGACACAGACTTGCTTCACTCCGCTGCTGACTGGGAAGGCCTCTGATGTTGCGCAGTTGAAGCATACGGTGCTGTGCATGTTCTCGTGGAACGTATGTATGTAAAGACAGTATGTATGTATGCATTGCGTGCATGCATGCATGTATGTATTTATGCATGCACTGCCTTTATCACCTTTAGGAATACAATTAGGAATTGTATTCATTTTCTTAGATGAATCACATACATATCTTATTCATGTTAACTACTTTCTTAATTTCTATATATTCCTCTATCATACTTGTAGTCAATGTCTTGGGTCTGTGCAAAATCCTAGAAGCTTACTTGAAAAAATTATCCACAGAGTAAAAATCAATAATCCAAAATGAGACATATCCTGTTCTGAAAATTAAATTGGATCTGTTTTTATTATATAGATTGTTATGTTATTAAAAATAATGCTTTCTGGAAGTAGCAAAAAAAAATAGAAAATAAAAAATAATAATAAATAAAGATTCATATATATTTGCCTATGCATGGGGAAAGTCCAAGGCCTTGACTGTGAGATGTCTCTTATAACTTACACTGAAGTAGTATAGAATCTGTGACTTTTTAATTTTAATTTAATTTTACTTGTCAAATATTAGTTAACTGTTTTTGCCCAACTATCGCTGGCATCCTTTCTTGTTTCCAGCCTCACTCTTTCTATTGGCAGATCAGGCACTCATTAATTTTTGGAGCTTCTCAAATCTTTAGCACAGGACAACACCAGTTCCTTATCTAACCAACAACTGAATTTTATTATAATGGGTGATGGGCCTTTAGTAGGAGCTGTGTATGTAATAGTGGAGTTATGTGTGCATTCACAAACCACGCACAGTATACTTTTTGCTTGTTGATACACAAGTCTTTCTATAGAAATTCTATTACAAAAGAAGGTTGCTGTGTAGATCTCATCAAGATGCATCAATATATATATATATATATATATATATATATATATATATATATATATATATATATATATATATTCACACACACACACATAGGGTGCTAAAACTATTTTGTCATGAGATATATGCAATATTTAACCCAAGTTAGAGTGTGGAACTAACAGAGATGCAAAACATCATATAGTCTCATGATTCTAACATGTACAATGTTAGAGAAATAAACTTAAAACACAAAATTTAACCAGAGTCAGTGAAGGATGAAATTTAGGCCTCAATCACCTACATTTATGATGCAAATGTACGGCTCATTAAGTTATAATTATTACGGACAACAAAGAAAAAAGGAGGCAACTTTTATTTATATTCCCTTCAGTTACAAAGAATTTGGGGGGGGGGTGTCAAAAGTTATCTTGCGGGGGAAAAAGTTGAATTCTACCAAGCACCGAATTCTGCATATTTGAAGTCTTATGTTTCCATGTGTACATGTTACAAATACTCATCAGACAACTAATTCAATTCCCACAGACAACAATGTTAATATCCTGCAAAATTCCAATACTTTCGTGGTAAGACCAGCAAAACATGCTTAAATCCTATATCCTATCTACCCAAGTAAAATTATATGTGGTATAACTCATTTTGAGAAAAAATATCTTTGTAGGTGTCTAGTATAGAAATTATGCTAATTACTTTGAGCCAGTTAGCAAACTTCATTCTTTCAAACATGGTATTTAATATACCACACACACAGATCAGACAATAATTATTTCCTTGAGACCATCTACAATCTAGTATAATGTACAAAAGAGAATATGTGCCCAAAATAATGAATACAAATGGATGAATGCCTACTGAAACAAAGGTCATGTTCATATATATTATTTGTTACAAAAGAATTATATTACTATGTATCATAAAATGTATGCAAGGTGAACTGAACTGTGTTCCATAGTCAAAACATTTATATATTTCTTATTTACCCCATGTAAAAGCCATCCACAAAGTTTGGTCCTGATGTGGGATGTAGAACTAATATTATTGTGCAGAAGCAATATTAACTTCATTTCAATCACAGTGACCTGGACTTTTGATCCCAAAGTTAATACGCTCTTTTCTTACCCCAATTAGTCTGGTCCTGCTCAGTGATATAAACTAATGTAACTGTGCAAAAAACCAGTTGTCTTCTTTGTCTAATTTGTTTGCCCACAGCAGTATAAAATTTTTACCTAAAATTAAGAGTATAGCAACAAATATACATTTCTTTCAATGACATAAAAATTGTAAAACAGTTCACAATGATCATGCTTTTAAATATTTTCAAAACCACGAGGACTATGTTATGAATAGTTTTCTGCTAATTTGAGAATTTTTCTATCAAATTTTATCCCTGGATCCTGTTTGAACAAAATCGTGTTAACTAAATACAGGTAACAATTGTTATAACGCGATGCTCCGGGTCCAAAGAATGGCATTATAAGATAAGCGGGATCACGTTAACAAATTCAAACTCACTACATGTTACTTCCTCCAAACATTGAACAGTGCCGAGTGTATTCAAATTTTTTTTACTTGTCTGAACTTGATAGCGTGCTAGGGATACGAATAATCAGCTTTTCTGAGAGAATGTATTTAGGATGTTATAAAGAGAGGTCACCTTAAATAAAAAAAATGGAAGCCTTGCTGACATCGCGTTATAAGCAGAATCGCGTTATAAGAGGTTTTTCATATATTAAATTTCAAAATAAATAATATAGATCTTTTTTGAAAAAGGAAAATTAAACAAACTTAACGCCTTGTATAATGAACCTCTTATTGCCAACAAACGAACCCCTAGATTACTTTCAATTTCACACTGTCTTTAATACACCACTATGCAAACGTCTTAAAATTTTGTGCAGAAACCTTCCTTCACCATGTCCTTTGGCCTTTTGTCACCAGATTAACATGCTTATTCCTTGCCCTAAGGTAAATACATCTATTTAGCCTAGATATGTGATACAGAATCAATTTTACAGTGCAGTAGCCATTTGTTTCTGCCAGTAACCATGGCCTTTAAACATCTGACCCTAAAGTCCAAAGCTTATTGTCTCACCCCAGGTGCACGCCATCCACATAGTTTGGTTGTGATGCTCCATGTAGAACTGATGTTAACGAGTAGATACAATTTCAGTTCTCTCAGTAGAATTCTTAGAAGCCAACCACAAACTTTGGTAACCATAGGTTATGGAGAACTCAAGTTATTGTGCAAAAAACAGTTTTATCCCTTCGGTCAAAGGACATTGTGGGTCTCAAAATGATAGGCCTCTTCCTTACCTCAAGTGCAAGCCAACCATAGACTGTGATAACTGTAGATGATGATGAACTAGAGATATTGTGCAGAAAGTTTATAATACATAGGGCCACAAAAGTATTTAATTTTGCAAAAGATTTGGGATCCTGGCTTCTAAAATAAGTGTATGTTGTCAGAATAATAATTAGGCAAATCTTTGTACTTCACTAATCATGTTTTCATTTAAAAGATGGCAAAAAAGGCATAAGAGAGTGAATTATTCTTGTTAAGATATTGAAGGCTATAGTCATTCAAAAATTAATTTACATGGTGTTATGTACCCCAACCCAACTAAATTGATACTGAATCCACTGCTAATATTTACAAAAAGGCAATAGAGGCACAACAGAAACATACCAAAAATCACAGAAAATATCACATGCTGCTTAATAACAGAATAATTGTACTGTAAAGTTATTCTTATTAATTTGATTTACCTGGAGGTTAAAGTGACACAATTTGAGGTAATTACCAGCACACTGGAGAAAATAACTGACAGAGTTTTGAACAAATCATGATTTCTGACATTTTTTCTCAAAAAGCTTTGTTACTGTACGCATGAATTAAACACAAATAATGTCGTGAATATTAAATTTGTTAAAAGAATTGAGGCTATCTTAGCTTGTGCTTACATGTGCTAATTCAAGCTTTTTTATTTTAATTGTACAGCTAAGGTCATAAGATAGACATATACGTAAATGAAAATTACCAAATTACACATAACACTTTCATAACGAACATCTTAAACAACTTTTATTTATAATAATATTGGGGTCCATAACAAATCATTACATTACTCACCAAACTGCAGTGTAGTGAGAATGATGAATATGTGATGGGGGTCATGTGGGGGTGGAATTGGAGTGATGGGGTTGGATGGAATGAATCAAAACTACAATTAAGTAATAATGTAAATTTATGCAAGTTAAATTTAATTTTGCACTTCAATGTACACTACTCCCTCGATAACGTATGCACAAAAAGGTCTGAAAACAGAGACTGCACTATAAGCAAGGGCAGGAGTTACTGAGGGATATCTGAAGAAAGGGGTGCCATCCTGACTAAACATTGAGAAGACCTGAAGAGGGGTAGATATGCTGTTTATTGACTGAGTATTAGTTTTATAGGGGCCCTGAGTGGCCGAGTGGTCTAAAGCGCTAACCGTTTCCAATCACTGTCATCTCACCTCTGTCTGTGTGGGTTCGAGTATCGGGTTTGGCCAATGTGGATATGTGAGAAAGCTTGCCAGTACCTTCTTGTGCGTCGGTTGTTCTTTCCGGGGTTTTCCAGGGTTCTTCCTTCACCATTAAAAATGGCGTTAAACCCTACAACAACAACAACAACAACAACAACAACAACTAGTTTTATAATCGCATTAGGAACAATTGTCAACAAACAGCTTTTTCTAAAAAAAAAATTGTTTGCTCTTTTGGTATAAATTATTTACAAGATAACCAATCTCTGATAGATGATGAAAATATAGCTCCAAGATGTTTCAAAGCATCGTATACATATATACCTCAATTTGTACCACACAAGAAAATAAGATTGTTTTTGTTAAAAGAGAAGAGACTTTTGTTTCATGAATAAAATCCTAAGTGTTGAAACTTAATTTTTAAAATTGTTTTATTAGTGTTACATTCGGGTTCAAAGGACACACAAACACCAAATAAGGGTCCTAACACTTTATGTAAAATAAAGCTAAAATCGTCACAAAAACTAGAAACAAAAAATCCAGTGTTGCTAACAGTACCAAGCTCTTATCTTAACTGCTTGCCCTTCCACTCTACTATCATTTTATTAATGGTTGGAGATATTGGATAATAATTAATTTAACATTTATGCCTTATCAAAAGGCATGAATAAGTCCAGGCTCAGTTAGCTCTCGGACAATAAACAACAGAACCAGACCTGTTGACAGTCTCTGTTATCAAATATCAAGAATGCTGGGATTAATGTTCTGGCCAAATGTATCTGCTAACAGCTAGAATCTGATACAGCACTTAGGGTGAAATCATATACTTTAAACAATTAGTGAAAGATATATGCCGTGATTTCAATGCACGTAAGGAGGATCTTAACAATCTATCTTGTTAATCTTAACAATCTTATCAACAATCTAGTAGTTTACGATGATGTCATGCTTGAAAACAAGCAAAACGAGCCAGAATATTTTCACGGGTCAGACATAAAAACACAGATCACATTTGCATCATTCAGCGGCATAATCAGATTCCGAAAGTGATCAGAGATAATTGCAATTGTTTTGTTATTTTTTTACGGGGTTGATACACATACCCTGCTGTATCACTCAGAGTCATCGTTGAATTTTTCAACATCGAGTTGAACCGCAAGCCCCCTGCGAAATATACATCAGTCATGGTGTCCCGGCGACATGGACATAGGAAAGTTTAAACATTTCTACGCACATGCTCAGCTAAACCCGCATGGATACATCACGATAAGTTTACACGATCCATCAACACGATATCGAATTGGTCTTTATAAAATATTTTATTAAAAATATGCTTTTCTTGTATAATGAACCAGGAAAACATTAACCAGATTATCTCTACGATCGAACAATTGCGACAAGATGGTCTCGCGGTTCAACTCGATGTTGAAAAATTCATCGATGATTTTGAGTGATACAGCAGAGACGTGAAGACGGCAAATATACACTAGAGGCAGAGTAAAGATTTATCAAATTACTCCACTTGAAATGGAATTGTCACTGGCGCATTTACACGAACAATATGATATAATTAAATGTGTTCAAATAGCCAACTCCATTGAGAAAATACGATGCTTTCGGATCTGGTAAAATTAAATCAGATGACAAAAATCACTCATGGCTTACATATATATCCGTTGTGGCTAGTGGGTCAAAAAGTATTTGATATCGACGATGATAAAGTGAACGTGCACATCCAATTCTCAAAGGAAAACTTGCATCAGCAATGAGAACAAGGCCATAGCAGGACGAAAGATACTACAAGCCGTCCAGCGCCAGCGCGATCAGGTCACAAGTCTTCCAACCCTAAGACGCGTTTAAAAAACATACACAGACGCTGACAAAGGTTTTATTTACGATCATTCCATATCCTTCAGCGTAGAGTCGATAAAGAGCTCCTACAGCGCATTCTACATCCCACTATCCAAGCAGAACTACGTAACCACACAGATATCAAACTCGGAGTTGCCTTCAACATTCATCCGGTCAAGGAAAACAAGAGCATCGATGTATGGATCAGATCCAAATCCTTGATCGTGTATCGTAGTGATGATTTTAGCCGCATCGTCGACATTGCCTGGTCGTTTATCCAGCGTCGCATCGGAGATTATCATGAGTCAGGATCAGCATGGATCTTTGCTGGAGTCAATTCTATCTCGTTTAAGACATCCCAAATTTACACCGTTGCGTGGAAGTCAGTATGTAACACTACCCAGGCAAATCGTAGCCACTATAGCCTGCACCAATGTCAGAAACAATGCTGACTACTGTATCTTATGGGCCATTCTCTCGGCACTATAAACCTGCAGAGGATAATACCGATTGCGTGTCCATGTACAAGCCACACTTTGGAAAACTCAAAACAACTGGAATCACCTTTCAAGCATCCGTCAAAGATGTTCTTAAACTTGCGGTAATCTACGAAGATCTCTCCATTAACGTGTTTGGACTTAATCATAAAAAGCAGGCGATAAACAATTCCTAATCTACCAGATGATCTCCAAAATAGCCTCACAGCACAACATCAATTTATTGCATTATCTAAACCATTTCGTGTACATCAAAGACTTCAGCCGATTATGTCGATCTTATTACACACTGCATAAATATCATGGTCTTTTCTGTTATCGCTGCTTACAGTGCTTTCCTCAACCCGCACTACTTCCCCATCACATCTTGTCGGGATATTGACAATAATTACAAACAGTTCAGATGTCACGGGATGAGACGCTCAAATTCGAACATCATCACAAAAAAAACAAACACTCATGCGTTTTATACCCTCTTTGACTGCGAGGATATACTGAAAAACGTAGAAGGACTCTCGCCTAATCCTAGCCATTCATTCATTCAGGTAGAACTCAAAAATGTCCCATGCTCAACTGGGTTTAAGGTATGCTGTTCCGTCGATGAATCCTTATCGTCATGAAAAAGCCAAGGGAGTAAAAAAAAACTGTCACTACAATAGTAACAACCCATCAACATTATAAAAAACAAGCACTATATGGTCATCTCCAGTTCTACTCCATGAAAACTTTCAGTTCACAACGACACCAAATCTTCACCACACTTATCAACAAGAAAGGATTATGTCTCTTTGATGATATAGGTTACTCCACCGATGGCATTCATACACTCGATCATGGACACAAAAACACAAGAAAAACAAAGAGAGCCAAAACCGCCCTTTCGAGCACAGATGAGCCAAAACCCCCATTACCCAGTAACGTAGTTCCAAGGTGATCAATTGCTCATTCATTCATTACGCAATAAAGAAAGGGGTGAGCCAGAATCTCCATTTTACTATACTACTCATATTCTTTCGCATCATACTTTTTTTCCTATCTTATAGTCTCGATATGTACGTATCGCACACAAACAGCCTGGGAACATATTCAACCCAAATCAATTTAATAGAAAAAATCTGATTTAAAAATATTCATGTTTGAGCCATTTACTAGCATATGTGAATGTGTTAAGTATATAAATTCCTTTGTAAGCTGCGAACCATCCTAGGATTTTCATGAGCACACTTGTACTAGTGTGAGATTACAAGGAATAGATTCAATGATGTATGGACAATTTCGTGTGTATTTTCTTCATCCAGGCAGTCTTGGTTATCCCTTAGAACATATAGTGACTTATTTTGGTAGTGAATCTTCTATAAATGATGAAAAAGTAGAAATATCGTTTTATGAACAATATAGATACCGCTCTCACGATTTGGACCCCTTCAACTTGCTGAAAGAAGTATTATTGACCCGACGTGAACATTGTACGTCGTTTGCTGTGGACAATTTCGAGAACTGGTCAAGGAGCACGGAGGCATTGGTCCTTTGAGTGAAGCCTCTACCATCGCCAAAGCGTTCTTCTTAGTGTATCTCAACCGATTCAAGCCCGAGAACACCTTAGCTGTTATACGCCCTCATACTTTTAAATTAACGTCGATACTCGACCAAAGCTTTGCACTGGTTACATTACTTGTGCGAAAAGGACGACAAATAAATCCAACATGCCCGAAACGAAGGAGGCGGATAGACCACTGGAAAATAATCAGTGGATTGCTATGACTTAGAAGACCTTAAGATTATGTACGAATTTAATGATGATTATTTTACGGATGCCCTACTTGTTATACTCAACGGTACATGAAACAAGTTTTTAGAGAGCAGATGGGTGAATTATATCAGAAAACTTACTAACGTCTCCTAAAGTTAGAGAAAGAAGGACACCTAGTGGTTGAAATGTGGGGGCATGACTGCGATGGATGTTTGAAAACTGGTGCCGAATTTTAGCGTATCGTAAAAAGTTATAACATGGTGGAATCTTTAGACCCACGCGACAGCTTATATGGAGGACGAATGAGTGCCACATACTTGCTATACCACGAGGAAGAGGAGACATGAGAGGAAATCAAATACCTGGACGTGTGTTCGCTGTATGCTTGGGTATGTAACAATTGTTGCGTTCCATCAAGACACGCACAATTGTTGACATAAACACATCGACATTAATGACATTCGCCAATACGAAGGCTTGATCAAGTGCCAAGTTTTACCTCCTACTGACTTGTGCCATCTTGTCTTACCCTACCATTGCCAAGGAAAGCTGATGTTTCCACTGTGTCGTACCTGTGTCGAAATCTATAACAAATATCGACATGTCATCACACCCAGAATGAACGAGCTTTGCCAGGAACGGGGTTCAGTGGAGGAAAGGATACCAGGTACTAGAAAGATGCGAAATTTACCACTTCACCAACACAGAAAAGTACCAAAAGGACGACGACACTCAGAAATACATTTGCTCAGGCTATGTCAACGGATTTTTTAAAAACTGAAACAAGAAGCCAACAGCTATCCTTCCTGGTGCAAGACTCCCGAACTCCAAGACAAATTTAACGAGGAGTACCGTTCCAACGTGGTGCAACGTCCATGTTTTCCCAAGACTGAGTACTTAACAGATTCCTGCCGCTACTACGATAAGATTGATTACAAAAGAAAATATAACAAAAACGTGGACGTCGTCCGTATACATTACATCTTGGTCAATTACAAAGAATAACTAGAGTTAGTACTTGCCGACGAATTTGAAAATGTCATGACTGCTACCCACATGACATTCCACGAAGCATAGGGACTGTTGGGAGATTGTGTGCTGTACTTTGACACAAACATTTGCATTTACATCGATCGCCCTGACCTTCCTTACCCAGAGATCGACCGAGACCGTTTACGGGCATGGACGGACGAGGATCCGAAAGACGAGATTTTGAGTTTTGCTAGTGGTGGTCCTAAAAATTACGGCTACGAATACCGAGACCACAGGACGAACTACATGACAACTGCAAAGTACAAGGATTGACGCTCAACCATAGAACGATTCAAGTGATCAATTTTGGAAAGAATATGGAGAGATCGACACTTCCTATGAACTGCACCAAACTGTACTGTTACCAAAGCACCAAATCCACACTCGCCCTTTGGATAAAATATATCAAGTCGCGTACCGGAAGCGATAGCCACTTCCGAACCACTTCACTTTACCGTACACACACGCCGATATGGCCCGGTAATTAAAAGGGAAATGCTTCCAAGACTGACACTTCATTTACGAGGAGAAACACATAACCATAAAAAGATGAATTATTCCACATAGCCACGAACGAACGAGGGATTCAAATTTAGTGAGAAACTCGAGTGCGATTATGTGCCTTACGATCACATCGATGTCGATATGAGGTGTACATGCTTCACATCAGTTTCAAGAACAACGCAAACTTGAAATATCTAATTCACAGATGTATCCATATATTTAGTTATAAGACAATAATTACTCAAAAGACACACCAAATCCTTAACGTAAAGGTCACTGGCCACCTATATTTTACAAACGTGTGATACTATTATAGTTATAAACAAAACGCATTTGTTATGTATGCACACCATAAACATGTTTAATTAGACTAAAAAATCCGCTTTTATAAATGATTTGTTCTCCGGCAATCTTCGTAAGCAATATGTAGTTTCCGCGTGCCAAAACCGAACATGACGTACATTTATTCCTTCTATTCAACCTGGCCATTCAAGTTTTTAATGTCTACGTCATATATCTTACGGTCGTGCTTTTGTACAGCAAATATGGTGCACTGTGTTGCATACGGATGTAACAAAAAGAGTGATGATGAGGAAAAAAGGTTCTTTTTCTGAAAGATGGTCTTTAATGAGTCTTTAAAGATCGTTTACCAGAAAAAAAATGATTTAATCTGTGAGATCGAATAGGTTGAGGGATGGGAAAGTTGTGTCATTTATGCCAGATTATAGTGAATTTGGCCCAGAGACAATTTGGCCCAACATAACAATAATAGTTTGAACGTGTTCTTTTTCTTCAAAAATCAAGTAGATACTATGTGAGATAAATTTTAGGGGAAAAAAAATTTAAACAAACTATCTAGATATTCTTTCAAAGAAAATAACAATGCATCTTAACGTACATATTTATGATAGAAAATACAAACTAACATATCTTGCTCGTTAAATTAAAATATTTATATACATTTTTTATGCTAAAAATATCTTCATCTGCACAAAGATATTCTCAATTTATGTCTCCCGATCATATTATCAATATTGATTTGTAAAACAATAATAATTAGCAAAAAATATTATACAGAATACCTATACAATTTTCTATAGGTAGTGTACATGAGATATTATAACAAATATACTTAATATCAGGCTTCAGGTTTTAACACTGCTGCATACAATACACGCTCGATTGAACTAAAGAGAGAGAGAGAGAGAGAGAGAGAGAGAGAGAGAGAGAGAGAGAGAGACAGAGAGAGAGAGAGAGAAAGAGAGAATAAGAATATAATGTTGAGCATTTTGTCAGTGTTTAGTTTTTCAAATTGTCTTAGTGTGTGCGCGCGTAAATTGAAAGCTTGCCATTTCTAGTCAATATCGTCAATCATATTTGCTCCATTATTCCGTACAAATAAGAAAGAAGATAATTATTTGAAAATAAAATGGAAGAAACTAACCTTGCATTGTTATCATATAATCTTTTTTCATCATGAGAAGTTTTTTTTTTTATAAAAAAAATATGTCCACAAACTCCGTATACGTAGCGGATGCTGGCTTGCGTATGCATCCTTACTGAAGTGTGTATCGCTTATGTCAAATAACAAAATCGCAAATGAGACGAAAATATCACCCGATTGCTTGAAGGCACCTGCCATTCTCTTTTTTGGGAGGGTTGTCTTCCCGCTGATCTTCGCAGACCATTTATGGAAAGGCCCTCCTGCGAATGTTAAGGTTGTATGCTATAAAGATTTTTTTTTAGTTATTATTTTTTTGTAATTATTATTTATTTGTTTTTTCTTCTTCTCCCCTCTCTAAGCTTTACTCTTCTTTCTCCGGTTTTGATCTCTATTCATCATTCTAGGTATTCATCATTGTATAGTGCATCTTCCCGTTCTTCTCTTAATCTTTTCCTTTTTTCCTTTCTTCTCTCTATCCTCTCCTTTATAAAATGCTGTTCTGCGGTCATTGGTTGCCTTATCGTTTGTTCTCCTCCCTGGGTGCATGTTGTCTTCCCTTGTTGATTTATCGTTTTACTGACGTTTTGTTGTTCCTTATTCTGATTTTCTTGACTTTGGCTGTTAATCGTTTTGTTCCCTTTGGGTTTTTACTTTATTGTTCAGTTGCTACCTTGGTCATATTCGTAATTTGCTGTAAGCTTTGGTCCCTGCTAGTTTTTTTGTTTTTCCGGGATGGTTGTTCCTTTCTTTGGGATTGGTATTTGTTTCATTTGATCTTTTTTCCCTCTAGTTTGATAATCTGGTGTCATTTGTTTTGCCTCGTTCCCAGGTTTAATAGGTATTGTCTGTTTCTTTGTATTTGTTTGTTTTTCCGGGATTGGTGTGTCATTAGTATCCTCTCTATTACATTTGTTTGGTGTGTGTCCTGTTTCTCCGCATCTGTTGCACTTCATATGGTATATACACCCCTTGTACCATGTTGTTGTTAAGAAACCATGTATAAAGTTTGATCTTTTTATTGTGCGGAGTTTTGTTTTCTCAATTTCTAAGATTCTTTTTTCGTCAAATATGTTAAACCCTGGTACTATTCCAAGTTTGGATTTTTCCACTCTTATTCCGAATTTCTCTCCAAACCATCCAACAATAGTTTCTAGTGGTATCTCCGTTGGAATTCCTGATATATGGAGTTCTCCTGTTTGTTTTCGTATTTTTCTCATGATAGATTCAGGACTTTTTATTTCTGCTCTGATTCCACAGATAGTTGTTTCTCCATACGGTAGCGCAGGTGTTTTTCCTCTGTATCTTATATTGTATCCTCCCTTTGTTGTTAACTGAGTATATCTTGGGGATTATATCCTCGTCCTTGATTTTTAATTCTACCAAGACAGATGTTGTTCCAGGTATTCTTCTACCATTCAACCCTTGGAATTCGATTTGTTGTGTTCCCTTTTTGTATTTACATTCCAGGTAGTCTCCATCGTCTAATTCAACACACCGTGTTCTAAAATATTTTTGTAAGTCAGTCATTGTTTTCCTTGCTGCCGCCATTTTGCTTCGTGCCAATCGTGTGTTTTTTGCTTATGAGCTTCGCTTCGTATCGTCTTTCTCTGTATATCCTCTGTATATCCTTATTTCCTTTTCTGTTAATTTGTTGTCATTATTGTTTTCTTCCTTATTGTTTCTTCATCTACTTCTTCTACTATGTAGTCTACATAGCTGTCCTAGTGGATTTCCTAGCGTACCATGCTTATTCTGATCAACCTAAATTGTATTCACATCAATGTGGATTTTTTTGAGAGCGCACAAAAACACGTCCGCTCTCCTCGACGTTTAAGTAGAAGCACCTGCCATTCACGCATAATAAATTACATGGTGCAAACTGACCCATATTATATTGCATCTAGGTTATCTATAAGACGGTATCTCGCAAATAAAAATCATTATTTTAAAATAAATTCACTGTGAGTGCAAATGATCATCTTCTCGCTAGCATGGGTTAGAAAAGTACTCTTAAAGCAAGTTATTGTTGTGTGTAATATTTGCCCAGCAAACATCAATCATGATTACATATGGCAAACAAATAAAAGCCTGGGTGATAAATAAACACAGCTGGCAGCGAGCAATAAACTCATTGTTTGTCGTGGTACAGGGGGTGCGATAAACACAGGCCCTGCCCACGCTGTAAAAATCTGGGGCATGGTGTCAAATCATGCACAATGGCGCAAACACAGAGAAACCCAAATACGTATGCAACAAAAGCGGCCGTGAACGCAGAAACACAACCAGAACAACAACAATAAGAGACAGTGACAGAGAAGGAGACAGAAATAGAGAGAATAATAACAGAAAAGACAGAGGAAACTATTACCTCACTGACAGAAGACACCTTGCAGACGCGAAAAAGAACAACAAAAAGGATCATAACTCAGACACCACTCAAAACTAGTAACCGATATGAAATTCTACAAGTTGAGGAACAACAAGAGGACCAAGAATTAGATATGGACAGCCTTAATGAAACAGACATGAGTAGATTAAACCCGTTCACACCGGTACCGGTCAAGAGGAAAAGAAAAAATGCCACCCTCTCAGAATCCTCAAATAGTGAAGAGACGAGCACCATTACTGAGAAATCTTTAAGGCAAATAATGCAAAGAAAGATCACAAACCAGCAGAAGGAAAAAATCAGGGAGATAACAGAAGAAATCCAACTATCTGAATCATCTTCGGATGATAACAGCAAACTTGAAATAGACTTGAACACACAAACCGACAATGACGAGATAATAGAAGAAACTAACAAAAATACAGTCATACTACAATACAAATATTAAATAAACGAACGAGGGGCTAATGCCCCTAAACTTTATAAATTAACATTTTAGGATAATTACTAATATAATGCAAGCTAACTGTCTCTTGATATAAGAAATGAGAAATTACATAAGAGAAATTACAGGACAAATATAACTTCTGTGAAAATTTTACTTTCATCACAGCCAGCAAACTGCTAGAAGTCAATAGGCGAGTAAAACTCACAAGGCATTACATTGCGGCGAGTAAAGCTCACAAAGATTTTACATGACCGAATGACACTTTACACATATAAAGCTGTGAATGCTTATCACGATTAATTCTTTACATGACCGAATGACAATATACATCATTTAAGATGCTTTATGTAAATCTATGCAAATGTTTAAAATGACATTTATAGTGATTCACTCATTTTATAAGTGAAAAATTATTTAATTTAAAAAAAAGATAAAAATGTTCTATTATTATTATTATTATTATTATTATTATTATTATTATTATTATTATTATTATTATTATTATAAATCATGTGAGGGGAAAGTACACATGAGGACGCCATGGGGCTAAATCACATAGCGCTACGCGAAGTGAGCAGGCCTGTGGCAGAGTTTGGAAAAAATCACCCATAAATTAAATCTTACTATGTTAATGCACATCTATTTTCTCTGGATACTAAATCCATACTTTATCTGCCATGTCTATCTCCCGTAATAGACATGGCTCCCATTAAAGGGAACTTAAAACTTAAACAATTTTGATTTTTTTTTACTCTTAATTAAAATAAATAATTAAAGGCTGGACAAAATTGAGACAGGAACTGTACAACCAAATAAATTCGTACAGATTCTGTTATAAGGCAGACGGACCTAAGAATATAAATATTATTAGATAAATTGAAGCATACTAAATATTTAAATAACACACTTCAATTTATACAAAATTCCAAATTAAAATTAAATTAAAATAAAATATAAATAAATATAACAAAACATATATGTAGCAGCAGAGAGGGTGAACAGACTAACTTTTACAGACGTCAATTTAGCAAACTGAGGCTTTCTCGAAATTGCTGAATAGGCCTCAATTTAGCAAACTGAGGCTTCCTTGAAAATACTTAATTAAATTTTTCAGTAAATTTAGCAAATTTAGCAAACTGAGGCTTCCTTGAAAATACTTAATTAAATTTTTCAGTAAAAAAAAAAAAGACGCCATATAGTTGGCGTTCACCCCGTTGCTGCTATACGCTAACCGAATTAGCTATAGATACGATCCAATCCAATTCGATATCGTGTCCGAGGATCGTGTATACTTATCGTTACAAATCCATGTGGGGTAGCTCTAGCGCCGCTGAAGAAATTTTGAAATCGATTATAATCCATGTCAGGACACCAGGTCTGCCAAATATTTCTTAACGTATGAGTATCAACTCCGTTAAATTCACATAATAGATTAAAATTAGCCCTTATCACTTTTGGTATTTGTGTATACCGTTGAGTTACATATATCACGTCAGAGTTTTTGTGACGTCCTAGGGAAAATATTCTAGCTGGATTCTTTTGTTGGTCCAACATCACATCGTCATACACAACAAGATTATTAACGGATCCATCCAAGTCTTCCACAGATGGCGCTTCGTCAATATCTGTAATAAATTCAATTACGCTTCCGCCGTAAGCTTCTGAAGCATTTTCCTTGTAATCTTTTAATACTTGATAGCAGTGTTGATCGTCTACGCTAGGAGCGATTAAATATAATTTATCCCAGGTGAGATACTTCATTATCAACGTTAACAGCAACTGGGTTTTACCACTCCCGGAAGGTCCGATGATAATCATTCTGATTGAGTTTGGTAACATCGGATGATGTTTTATCGGCTGTTGCTTTTTCAACGCGGAGAAATCGATCACTTCCATTTGTTGATATAACATAAATATAATTATGGATCTATATTGTGTGAAATGTAGGAAGCGTACACCGACTATTGACCGAACGACTGTTACCACAAAAAATAACAGAAGCGCGGTCACCGGCAAGTGTGAAAAATGCGGTACAAAAAAATATCGATTTGTGAAAATGGAATCTCAAAGAGATTCATCAAAACATTTTTTAAAAAAAGCGGAGGGGATATTACAACCAAGTTAGCTAAACTCCCAGGGTTACCATGGTCAAAATATCCAGGTGAAAAACACCTTCCCGGTTATAGTTATTGTGGACCGGGAACACGATTAGATATAAGACTTGATGATCAAAATAATCCACGTCAGGGGGAAAATCCTATAAACGCTATCGATGAAGCGTGTCGTGTACATGATATAGCTTACCGTAGTGGTGATCTACAACAGCGTCATCTCGCGGATGTAAAATTGATTCACGCTTTGAATGCTATTCCAGATAAATCGTTGAAAGAAAAATTAGCCTCGTGGTTGATAAAATCCGCCATGAAAGGTAAATTAATATTTGGTGCGGGTAATTAATAACAACATGGAATCTATTTACTATTCTCCGAGAGGATACTGGAGAGGTAAGGCAGCAATCAGTAAACTCGCTAGCGCTGCAAAAGTAAAAAATACTACTGCAGTTGATTGGTTATCCAAACAGGCAATATGGCAAATTTATCTACCGCGGCCTAAACAAATTAACTACTCGCATTTTGATGTGACAGTTCCTAATGAAGTTCATCAAGCTGATATATTATTTCTGCCGCATGATAGCGGTTACAAATACGCGTTAACCGTAGTTGATATTGAGAGTCGATACAAACAAGCAGAGTCGCTAAGGACAAAATCATCAACTGAAGTTGCTTCTGCATTTGAAAGGATTTATCGAAGGGGTCCTCTGCATTGGCCAAATCTATTACAAGTTAATCCTGGTAAAGAATTTCAAGGTGTTTGTTTTAACAACGACAAAACATCATAATACCAGGTTACGACGAGGACACACTGCGTTACATCGCGATCAGGCAATTGTTGAACTATTTAATCGGACACTTACTGAGCGGTTATTTGGATATCAATACGCGAAAGAATTTATCCAACGTGAACGATCCCGTGAATGGGTTAAGAGATTACCAGGTGTAGTTACCGCAATTAATAATGAGATTACTAGAACAATCAACATGAAACCTAACAACGCTATTAAAAAGAAGTATATACCCGTACAACCACAAAAAGATTTCAAAGAACCAATTCTTGGTAGTAATGTCACTGTAAGGTATTTATACGAATCAGGAGAGCTTGAAGGTGGTAAAAAAAGAGCTACTGATCCTATTTGGAGTGTCACCGTACATAAAATATCTAGTATAACACGATCTACGGGTAGACCAGCAATCTATAAACTAGATTCAACTACTCCTCAACGAGGATTTACTCGACAACAACTACAGGTAATTCCCGAGGATACTCAATTACCACCGCATGGTCTTAACTAGCACCCAGGGTGCTAGCACCTCTTCGTCTGTTGCACTCAAGACAAGTCAGCATAACGTTATCGTTGGTATGACCAATGCTGCTATTCTTTCTGTCTTCGGTAAATTAGCGAGGATCTTTATCCGACCAACTCCAACGCATTATACAATTGCAACTCGCGCAGTGATTATTCTGTTGTTGCTTCAGCGAAATTATTAAATCAGCATCAATGTCAAATTTTCTATTATTTTTTTATCCTGTTGTTTATAACCAGAGAGTTTTTTTCTGATTATATCCTCGATGATATCATCGGCGCTGATAATATCACTTATTGAAGTGTCATTATCATCTAAAACGATTCTTCGAAGTTGATTTATTCTCCGTACTCGAGCCACTGCAAGATAAACTAAATTAGACCACTCAATGCGATTATCTACTATCCAAACAATTGTGTATGTGATAGTTAATCCCTGTGAAGAGTGTATTGTCGCTGCGTAACCTAACGTCCATGGGGATTTATCAGCACGCAATGCATCTTCGACGACGCTGATATCAACCAGCACAATATCATTTAATACTAAATTCTTCTTTTCACGTTGTCCAGGAATGTTAACGTCGATATTCTGCCTTCGTGTATCCGAAGGTCTATAACAGAGCGGTACTGGAATTGTTGCAAATTTAAATTTATGCAATTCAAATAATTTCATCTGAAGTTTATCTCTGACTATTTTTCTACTTGCTACTATCAAATCGTTTGGTCTCCACGTTTCCCAAAAATCATTCATGGGAGTTTCTGAAATTATTTCAGGAGCTATTTCACATTGGATTCTATCCGGTTGTAATCTGATTAGTTGTTTAAACTCACGTAATACTTCATCTAACGATCTAAGGTCATCGTTCATCTCTTCGTAATAATCAACGTGTTCTTTGAGCCAGTCATGAGGAGGTTCACCGACAAATGGTGGTGGTTGGCCTTGATCACCACACATAATAATTTTTGTATTTTTCGTTGACAGCCATTCAAGAAATATTTTTAATACTTTCAACGATACCGTGCATATTTCATCCCAAATTATCACCGGTGGAATATATTTCTTGCCCATTCTTTCAGGGGTCCACTTATCGCCTTTCCATCGAAAGAAGCTGTGATAAGTGCCTGATTTTTTTACATTTCGTTGTTTTATGTCTCTGGCAAGTTTATGAGTTGGTGTTAACACATTCATGTTGATTTTATCTTTGAATAAATTAATTACTCGTGTTGTCTTTCCTGATCCTCCACATCCGTTCAAATAAACGATTTTATATCGCGTAATTGGATCAGATATCGGTGGTGCATTAGAAAATTCTGATAATTGGTTGCTTTTCAAGTATTTATCGTCCATGGTAACATCAGCAGATTTACAATACTCATGCAGCGTCTCCTTTTTAAATCTCCAACATCCCCACGCTTCCTCCGGGGATGTGAATTCAGCCACTGCTGATTTGTATTTGTCATGTATATACATCGAATCAGTAGCTATTCTAACCGCGGTATTAGGAAATCTATTTATCATCGAAAAGAGATTAATAGCAGAATAACTAAGCATAGATGATCATAAATGTGTATACTGGGAACTATATCCATCACAGTAGGTAACAATTGTACCTAACTTAGTCCCATTGGATAGAAAAGCATCTTTACGAGTTACAAGTTTTCCTTGATTCGTTAAATCTGCTATGATAAAATCGTATTCAGCGTTGTCTATGATCAACCGCGAAGAGTATTTTGCATTGTCATATCTTCCACCTTGAGTAAATTTACCGATTATTTTTCGTCCAAAATCTTTTGCTTGTCCATTTTCAATTTGAAATAACTGCCTAGACCAATCCATGATTTGTTGTTCATTGAAATCAGGAAATTGTTTTCGTTGTTCGCGTATTATACTATCTAGATCGGGTTGTGGTAACCAAACTTCTTTTTGAGCTCGATAGCATATAATTGCTTCGGAAATAATCAGCGATATCAGCATACCACTATCAATCATGTATCTCAATAACACAATTGGCATCCAGTGTTTTTCAGACATATGTCTACCAATCCAAACATAACTACACGGATGTAATCCTGTAGCTAATTCAAATGATACCACACGAGCGAATCCAGTTAAGTCAAAATCAGGCAATGGACCATTAACCGAAACTCGAGTCATTTCATGTGTGGGGTGTCCAAATCGTTTAAAGTACTTAGCACATTCTCCATATCCTAGAAAACTCCCTGGTTAACACGCGGATATATCAATTGAAATCATACCCTCGCGGTGGTATTTTGTATTCCACAGTCCTCCATGACCGAAATCAAGAAAGCTTGATTTAACATCTTCGAGAAAATCACTTAGTGTTGGACGCCATGAGTTCTTTTCTCGTGCAAAATGAGCTACCACTGATGGAATCGTAAAACTATCCATGAGTAGTTTTTCATTGGAAAATTCTTTAGAAATTTTAGAATTTCCATTATTCGAGTTTTCACCTGAGTATTTTGCAGCGGCTTTTTTCATCCTTGAGTGTAACTCTTCAGTGCGATATAATTCTCCATTCGGTCTTACAAATTGTTCAAATCCTGATTCGAAATCTTCAGCACTGCGAAGTAGCCACACTGACACAGGATCATCTTTACACAACGCATGAATAGCATCGAATAACCTCTCTTCGTGGAAAACATCCTTACAAAACTCCCCGGAAAATTCCCCGGGGATATATTTCACGTTTCGTTCTCGTGGAAATATTGTTACTGCATCCGTCCATGCGTGTTTGTTATGATCAATAATTTCAATTGGAGCTCCTCGCGATTGATATTTCGGTTCGTATAATACTTCTCCGGTTATCGTCGTTACTGATATTGGAAATTTTAATGATGCTTCTAATTTAGCTATATCGGAAATCGTTGCCCCATGCTGTTTCACTGTCAGTTCCCATTCGGTTATTTTCCTACGTCGCAGATCAGTTAGTTTATTTCCTCGGGATGCATTTGTGAAGTGTTCCATTACCCGTGTTGCTACACAATTCAGTGAACTTGAATATTTCATAGGAGCTAGTTTTGCAATATCGGGTTTATCATTTAACGGATATATCCCATAAACAACTGCTGTTACAGGATAAGATCTCTCGTAGTATGGTTTGTCAATTCCAGTTAGAATTCCTGGTTTGGAATCTCTACTCACAATGACAGTTTTTTTATCCTTGAGGATTGGTTCAAATTTATCTCTGATAATCCATTCACCTTCGACTTCGATAATGAATTTTACTCTGAAAAAATACCTCTGTTGGGAATTACTTTGTAATTTACCCTTGGATTTTTCCCTTGGCGAGCCAAGGTGTGAGATTATCTCAGCTGCTCTTTTATCGTTCATGGTAGCATCGATTACGGGTACATTGACATCATCATGTATAATTCGAAATGTCGACCACGTATGAGATGCTCCATCACGCTTAAATTCATTAAAACAGTCGTTGATTTTACTCAACATGGTTTTGTCATCTATTAGACTTTTTTGTATATGAGAGATTCTATCGAGATTAAATCTAGCATTTTTCCAAGGATTAATTTTCGATAATCTCTCGAACTCCTTCATATCAGAGATTCTATCGAGATCGAATCTAGTATTTTTCCAAGGATTAATTTTCGATAATCTCTTGAACTCCTTCATGCTATCGTCTATTAGACGTTTTGGTTTAACAGAGACTCTATCCCGATTAAATCGGGGATTAATTTTCGATAATCTCTTGAACTCCTTCATACTATCGTCTATTAGACGTTTTGGTTTAACAGAGACTCTATCCCGATTAAATCGGGGATTAATTTTCGATAATCTCTTGAACTCCTTCATGCTATCGTCTATTAGACGCTTTGGTTTAACAGAGACTCTATCCCGATTAAATCCGGGTTTAATTTTCGATAATCTCTTGAACTCCTTCATGCTATCGTCTATTAGACGTTTTGGTGTATCAGAGACTCTATCGAGATTGAATTTAGGTTTAATTTTCGATAATCTCTTGAATTCCTTCATATTATAATTAAAACAAGTATTTAAATAAAAGGTATTTAATATAATGAATCATTGCAAATGGCTCATAATTGGATCAGTAACCGTGTGTAACAAATCATGCAGAAATGAGTTCTGTGGGTATCATATGCAATGTGTGAGAAACGGTTCGAAAGGTCCTCTCCCGTGCCTCCATTGTGGGGTAGGTGTTAGAGGTAAATCATAGTTATGTATTAGTTGTGGTGGTAAACGTTATAGAGAGTTGTAGCGTTATTATGACAAAAATAGAATACAAAATCCTGACTCTGTCAACGACAACGTCAATGACAGGATTATAAAAACTGCACAGGACTACATAGAAAGATTTCTCAGTGTTATAATTCAACCAAATAATGATTTAGACAAATAAAATATTATGTATATAAATGAGCCAAGAATTTCAAAGACATCCAGTGATTGTAAACTATGAAGCGTCTCGTGATGGTGTTGTTAGACACTGTAGACTCAAGAAATCTGTTGGTGCTATGATTAATCAGGGATATTTGGTGTTTGGCACCGGAAAGAAAACTTATCTCAATCATCGTTTCGTGTTCGAGGTATATAACGGATTGATCAAGGATGGTTTTGTGATTGATCATATAAATGGCATTAAGACTGATAATTCTTTGAATAATTTACGAGCTGTTACACAAAGTGAGAATACTGCATCTGGGAAAACTTGTACTTATAAATCAATTGGAAAGAGATCCGTCATGTCGTTTAATACGGCAAATAAGGAGGAAATAGTTTTTCAATCAATGACAGAAGCCGGTAGATATTTTGGTATTTGCGAACCCTCAGTACGACGCGTTGCAGAGGGAATAACCATGACGGCGATTTCCAGAAAAAAAGGACAAAAAATTCAGTTTACTTATATAAAACTATGTAATCTTGCATTGTTCAAGGGAAATAACTCCCTTAGGTATATTACGCCCTAACAAAGAGAGGTAATCTCGATGGGTTTTGATGTGTGTCACCTAATTTCGATGGTAGTTTTTGATTGTTTGGTTCGCTGTCATGAATCTCAACAGGATATAATCAATTATTCGCGTTTTGTAAGTAAACGGATTAAATACGCAGTCTTTACAAACAGTTGTATTCGCGCTTTAGTGTCTTTTTCATATATTCTGTCTTACTTCAACGTTGTCAATGATCACTATTAAACATAACAAAGAAAAAAATCACCACACCGCGCTATGCTGTTAGTCGTGTAACAGCGGCTTATATACCATAATATAGCCTTATACTATTGGGGGTTTTCGCGTTCGAAAATCATACATGTGATCATTACACCTATACAGTTCCCCGGTGTATTGGTACCTTTTGGTATTCATACAACCTAGGAGTTTGTCTAGGTTGTAATGATCACGTATGAATGTAGATCCGCCCCCGTCATTCATTGCATTGTATATATACCATTATCATCCTATAATCTATTGTTGTGCCGTCGTCATTCATTGCATTGTATATAACCATTATCATCCTATAATCTATTGTTGTGCCGTCGTCATTCATTGCATTGTATATATACCATTGTCATTGCATTCATTGTATATATACCATTGTCATTGCATTCATTGTATATATACCATTATCATCCTATAATCTATTGTTGTTCCGTCGTATGTATACAACTGCCATACACACTAGATCTTGGGGTTGAATGTGCTGTCGTCATCCATTGTATTTATACCATTATCATCCTATATGTATACAACCGCCGTACACACTAGATCTTGGGGTTGAATGTGCTGTCGTCATCCATTGCATTGTATATATATACCATTATCATCCTATATGTATACAACCGCCATACACACTAGATCTTGGGGTTGATGTGCTGTCGTTGCATTGTATATATACCATTATCATCCTATAATCGCATAAAGCTTCTGGACGTGCTAAGATGACCAACACCTTAGCGGGTCCAGAATTCATTTTGTGAAACTCAAAGAGTTTCCATCCAAAGGATTTTCACTCAAAGTCTTGTGAAACTCACTAATTAAACAAACATACTTTTTTATATATATGAATTCTGAAAATATCAGATGTATTATTTCTGAAATTAACAAACTTGAAAATCAAAATATTCAACTATCATCGGGGTTAAATTGCGATCAAATAATAAACGATTTTGAGGATATGGAATTTGCACAAAACAATGGAAAGTATGTACTCTCTAAGCAGTATTATCTAATCAAGCGAATTCAAAAATTTATACGTGAGAGTTTAGTTTATCATGAAGACGTTAGTGTGTTTGTACCATTATGTACGGTCGTAGAAGATGTTAGAAAACAATTAGGTGCTGAATATGAGCAAAAGAAAATTATTAATTGTAAGGCGAAACAGATAAAAGCTCTAATCGAGCAAGCTGAGTCCCACTCGTAGAGAGCCTCCTTCTTGTATATAACCTCGTGTACACAGGTAATGAATGGCATGTATAATACTACCTGTTTGTAAAACTCAAAGAGTTTCCGCGATTACTCAACTAGAACAAGTTTGTAAAGACATGAAGTAAAATTTTATGACGTGTGTATAATACCTGTTGGTGTGTGGATTAACAACAGGGAAGTATAATACTTATGCAGTGGGTTGGTGTAATTTTTAGTGATCTCTTTTTTTTTCTCGTGAAATTCTTCGGAAAATCGAAGATTTTCCATTTCCAAATACTATGGATTTCCATATAAAATCTCTTTGAGATTTTGCACGGATAAGCATGAATGAGAATACTGCATTATTTGATCACGGGTTAATCTCACCACGGTTATAACGTTTTGCTGAAGCTGTAACATTTGATAATCAGTCAATAAAAACCTCTCCGTGCCTAGGTTATCTATAACTATATCCACGTAGAATTCACTTGTTGTTGCTCCGTTAAATACCTCTCTGATAGCGTTTTCAAGGAGTTCTTTATCATGGATAGATACTAGCGTGTGCTGATACATTTATTATACTATATATGAAATTCGATGAATTTCTATTTTGAAAATAGTAGAATTTTCACGATGAAAGTCTATGACGAAAAATCGTTTACGACTCTGAAAATCGTTTTTTGAAATTGCAAAGCAATTTTACGGCTTGACATCTAGCGTTATTTGTAGTGTTTCCCCGCGAAGGTCAATTAGGTTAAATTCTTGGTCGGTTATTGAAAAATTCATCTTAGACATGAATGGATTAATGGGCTCCAAGTAGGTTAAATTGGGTGGATTTTTCACTATGAGACTTCCCGGGGAAACATCTGGAGAAAATGTATACATGATATATCCTTGATTGGCGTTGTTTGATTTTGAAACGTCAACTGAGAAACTTCACAGGATACCATCACAGATAACGTGTATTGCAATAACAGATGATATATCAACGTTGCCGGGAGATCTGTGTTTGTTGTTGCGGTACACTGAATTCGTTGATGTTAAAATTTCCGTGGGAGGATTTATTTTAAACCATAACGCGTGAATCTGAGGAAAGAATTCATCAATGAGATTTCTCAGTGATGATTTTAACGCTGGTACGCCCCAACCTTGGAATTTCATAAATACTAAATTGTCATTGGTGCGTGAAAACACTCTTCGGAACTTTTCTTTGTTTGGCGATTTATCTTCGTATACAAACGAAAGTAATCTATCATTGAGGAAATTCATATCAGCGATAATTTGATTTAATTGTTGATGTTGTTGTTTGATTGTATCACGCTGAGTTGTTAGATCTAGCAGCAGAGATCGTTGTAAGTAATCTCGAAGTTGATTTAATTTCATCTGGAACATTTGCGCCATCGAGTTGAAAATCCCAAGGAGACTTTTCTCTGTGATCACAAATACACCTTGATCATCAAGAGCAAATCTCCATATTATTTTACCATACTCGTTGTATCCGTATTTGCTAAGTGTATCAGTTTCTGTTCCGTCGTAGACATCATATGAGTATTTGCTATAAATATCTTGAGGTCGTAGAAATCTAATATCGAAGTTGTAGTTGAATTTAGGATCTATCGCTGGTAGATCATCAGTGAAAAAGTCGGATTTGCTAGGTTCCGGCAATTGATAATGAACCGCGGGAAGACTATCCTGCCATGCTTTGTGAATCCGTGGGAAGAATTCATCGATGGTGTCACTGAGTTTTTGACGCATCCATGGTACGTTATATCCTGGAAGCTTAAATGTTGGAATATCTTCGACGCGGATTTTATAACGTGCTATAAAATTTGTTCTAACTCCAGTATTTTTAGAATCAAGAACAAATTTAATGATATCTTGATTATACTTTTCCATGTCAGATATAATTTTATTACACACTTCCATGTACTCAATAACATTATCTCGGCGTGGTAAAATTTCACTTATTGCAGTTATTAAATAACCTAGAAATCGATTAAAATCAACATTCATTAATCTAAAAGAATTGTCAATGTCTTCAGGATTCCAAAAAATAAATGCTATATTTGGTAGAGTATATGTTAATTTACGAATACCATCGACAACATTGAGATTGAACCCATGATAATCTTCTTTCTTGGAAACATAGTCAGATTTCAATGGCTCACGTGGTAGATCCTTTATGACGACTGTGCCTGGAATAAACTCTGGATACCCCAATAAAGTTCTAATTGAGCTGTTGTATATATCTACGGTGTAGTCAGGTGAGTTAACTTCGATGATCGTTGACAGCAGCGGCTCATGTCCGTGAATCTCAATGGGGTATTTATCAGGTTCATCTTTGACTTCGATGATATTTGGTCCTGTTATTGCCTGGATTGATTCTATGATTGCGTCATTGATATCTTCGATATCGTATGCACCAGTTGGCAGATGTATTGTATGTGTGGTCGGTTCGGATTTTGTTCCTGTTGGTTTTTTTTTTCTATACGTGAATGTAAAACTGTTATTGGGGAGTTTACCATTAAACGGTGCTGATCTGACATTAGGCCAACTGTAGTAGCATCTTAATTGCGTTAGCGCTATTGCAGATACTGCCAACGGAGGATTAAATTCAACGCTAAATTCTGGTGTTTTCGTTACCAGCGAGATCAACTTTGTTTTTGTGCTGGCGGTATTTGTTGCTATTCGTTGAAGGATTTCTTGTGACGATGTTGTCATTGTTATTAAAATTACTTTGTAATTTCCAATTATTGTTTTCCAATTTTGAAATCGTTGAATCATACAGCCGGGCCATCTTCGAGAACTCTTCGTCTGATATTATTTGATCATCAATCGACGACGAGATCAACATTGACAATTGCGAATAAGCGTTTGATGCGGTGATAAGTTTAACAGCGTAATCGTGTAATTTTTGTTGAGAACACGACGATATTTTTTTTGTTATCCCGGTGTATAATCCAGTGATTGTTGCCGCTGCGGATATTATAACAGGTACAACAATCGGAGCTATCATAGTCACCGAAGATAGTATTATTCCAGCGCCGGTAATCACGCATGATACCGAGTAAACAGTTATATCTAACTCGGTGATTCTACGCTGGTATTTTTTCTTTTTATTTTTATACTCGGTAATTAACGCTTCAAGTTTGTTTTGAAATTCTTTAATCGTGCTATAACGATATTCAAACACCGTTGGTGTTGATAATGACATCATTGAAATTTTATCTATTAACGTAGTCAACAATTCTCTGAAATCCTTGGATTATCAACGATAGATTTTAGTTTAACTGTTTACCTAAATTAGCTACAAATTCAACATACCATGTCATTGAAACCTCAGCTAGATTATTATCAGTGGATGTTATTGTGAATCGTTCAGTTGTATCCTTGTCGATGATCGTTGATATTGTATTATTGACTACAGATGAACTCAACGACGATAACGTAAACAACGTTGGTGTCACTAATGTTAATCGATAAATACCCTTTACGGTTGCAGAGATATCTAATTTATTGTTTGTAGGTGTCCATGCGAATGATCCGTATTGAATCCTGTATACGACGTTGATGATATTTTTTTCATTATCATGATGAATTTTTGTTTTTTCGACGACTGCTATCATTCTCGTTGCATCCGCTAAGATGGCATTTGTGGTCGTTTTGAGATCATCGGTGGATAATTTATTAATCCAGATTAAATCTGAAATTGATTTCGTGTCGCGAATAACACCTAATCGGGTATTAATCGCGGTTATTTCATCGAGTTTGGTAATAATATTTGCTAGAGTTGTTTTAATATCTTTTGGTTTTGCATCCTCTCCGAAGAATTTGTCAGCGGCGGCCTCAGTTTTTTTAAATTTTTCTCTAAATTAGTAAATTGAGTAACATGAGTATTAAATGCTTTTACATGATCATCATATTTATCTTCTAACAGTATAAAACCTTGTAAAGCATTACTTATCGAGTCAAGACTCGGCTTTGTAACATATGGTTTACCAAAAAACGCGGTTAGAGGTTTATCAATGTTGTCGAGGGAAGTTTGTAAATTTGTAAATGTAGTTATATGATTATCATACTGTTGCTGTAGTTTTCTTAAATCATTGACGGAGTCATCAGCGGTGACTTTAACGTCATCGATGGGTTTTTTAATTGTATTATATCATTTATTTGATCATATATTTTTTTAATTCATCTAAGTTTGCTATCGATGAGATAGCTTTGTTGATTATTTTTTTTACTTGTCCGATAGTAACCGATTCGGGAACACGTGTTACTGATCTTCCAAAAATATCTGCCATGTTATATATATACACGTTTTTCTTTGTTAAAATCATTCTTTGAAATTCTTCGAATTTCCAATTGCAAGCAATTTATGATTTTTCATCGATGATTTCATCATTGTGTACTCGTGGATGGCCTTGTGAGGTAATTTAGGATTTGCCGAGATAACCATTAACGCGTTAAGAGTTTCTTGTCCACATATCGGAGGATCTGTTAATGTCTGCGTGGGCAACGTTGAATACCAAATTGGGATTGAATCATTTTGTAATTGAGTTGTAAACAACTTAGAAATATATTTGACAAATTCAATCGGAGGTGGTAATCCATATGAGTCAAAATAAATAATACAACGTGGATATATCGCGTAACAAACCCAATGAGTTCCAGGTCCAGTGTTATCATCAAGATTAATTATTCCAGTTTCTGGTATTTGTGGTTTTGCTGGTAATTGATCTTTCATGAATACACCTCTGAAATGCTTTATGGGGAGTTTTTTTTACTACGTCGAGTAAATCAAAATTTGACATTGGTGAAAATCCATAGGATTTCACTAACTGGTTTTGTAATATCTTGTGAATCGACTTCCTGGTAGTCTGAACCCGTTTCCCTTTTTTTTCCTCGTGGATTTTCCGTTTAGACCTTTACCAAGAACTTTATTGACAACATTAGAAGCAAGTGCTCCGGCTGCACCAGTTCCTAACGCTCCAAGAATTGCCGGAGCAGCCGACGCAATCAACCCTGGAATTGCAGCCAACAACGGAAATATTCCGCCGGTTTTTATCATATTTGCTATAGCAGCTGAAGATAGCGTAATCTGAACTCCTTTCTTTGTTTTAAAAACGTTATTAAAATGATTAACCTGTGTTTTCGTCAATGATAGTTTATTTGATCCGCCGGTCATTTGATTATGTTTTAGCGTAATCGTAGTTCCGCATTTTTTAGCTGAACTCGATTGAAGTTTTTTTTATCTGACCGGGTGTCAATGTGACATTAATAGTGTTATACGACATTTTATATAACACCGATTGATTCAATTACATGTCTTCGAATTTCAATAAAATTCCATGGAAAATCCTCCATTTTTTCACTTACATGTTTTCCACTGGTGCATCAATAACTCTCATTTTTCCACCACCACCTTCAAGTATCATATTTTTATCGCTGAGAATAACAGCAACTGCTCTAAATCCTCCAAGAGCATCACCGATACGAGCTTGAAATTTTCCATCAACGGTCGAGTGTTTAGATAGATCAAGATGTTGCAGCGAAAAGTAATAAATCGGATATTGTTCTTTAAAATCCAACTGTGATATTTGAAGTCCAGTATCGACATTTTGATCACGACCCATAAATGACCACAATCGATGATAAACTCGTCCTATTTGATTGTTATCGTAATAGATAATAAGATTTTCTGCGGGTTCTTGTTGATTACTTATTCGTAATGATACTTCACTGACATCACATTTGTCAAATATCATATGAGATCGCATTTGTAGACTATCATCTGCAGCTGTTTTTTGAGTTCTATTCGAGTTCTGTAATACAACAAAAACATGTCTTGGCGCGGAAACATTTTTCGTCAACGCAAGTTGCCAAGTAAAAATTCCAGTACCTGTACCGGATGTAGTAGCTGTTGTAACCTCACACCAACTCATCATTGACTTTCCTCCTTGGTCCATAAACGATAATAATTGAGTCTCAACGGTCAATGATGGAGTCATAATTGGCATCCACAACGCTAACTTTGTTAATGTTACAATACCATCTTGTACAGGATTAGGACCGCGCCAAAGAGCATAATCATCAGTTGATCTTCGTGTGAGCACTACAGTGTGACTAGCACCAAAGATTACTCTTCGGACATCTCGGCAAAATCCAAATATATGCAACAACGGAATTGTACACGAAAATCTACCAAGCTTGTCTATGTTCTTATTTCTTGCTGAAAATCCTGCGTTGTAATTAGGATTATCACCCACAACAACAGGTTCACTTTTAGAACCGTCACCAAAGGGAGTATTATCTAGCTTATTTGGTGTTCTTGTAGTAAATTGACGATGATCAGCGTGATCGGAAGTATCCTTCGCAAACATCATTGAATGACCCGCAGATGTAATAAAATCATCAGAATATCTAGCTAAACCTATAACTGTTGTTGCAATATCAACATCGTTATCTATGGATTCAATTCTAGTAGAACCAATTATATACTGGGCGTTGTTAAATAACGCCATTATACCATTTTTGACAAACCCAATCGGAATATTTTCGAGATTATCAGCGTCAACAAATTCAGTCTTATTGCGTTTCCGCAGTTGTCCTTCTACTTCGATGTATGCTTCATACGGCAAGAAGTATTTAGATGTGTCATCGAATCTAAGTTCAATTCGTGAATCTACATTTGGATCCTGTGCTCGATATGAAAAATATTGATAATCGCGTATAGAATTATTTCTTCCTACGGGATCATTTACTTTAAAAGCATCATCGATTTCGTCCTTGAACATTTTATATTAACGTAGTTGATCTAAATGTTTAACCGTTTCAAACCGGAGCCAGCAATTAATCTCAACCTTTCCTTTGCCATTTTATTAATTGCACTGCCTATCTTAGGTGGCATTTGTTCCGTAGATTGTAATTTAAATTTGTTTAGATTTTTCTTTGAAAATCCTTTTGATTTTCCACCTCTCGCCAACGACATAAGTTTTTCTTTTGCATCACCTAACATATCAAATGCTTTATTACCAATAACTGTACCAGCCCTATCACCAAAAACCCCAATAGCTTTTGACGCTATTTCCTTCCCAACAGGTAAAATCTTTGGAGCAATTCTAGTAAATAATCCAGTTACAATATCACCAAGTCCATTTCCATATGTAAGTTTATAAACCGGCAATCTTGATTTTACAACATAAACATGTCTTGCCCTGTTCATACTACGATGTACTATCATTTTATTTAAATGCTATATATCTAATCGTGAAATCTCTTTGAGATTTTCAATTGAAAATGGAAATTCAAAGAATTTCACCAAAGGATTTTCAGTCGCTGTAATAATCATCGGTAAGTTCATCGATGAAACTTCGATATAGTCCGATATCCATTACATGTCCTTGAAATAACCGCTGACAGATTTCGGTTGCTTCATTAATTATTTGCGGGGAATTATTTCCAGCCCGCGCTCCTCCAATAAGAACTTCTAACCGTAATATATCATCGAGGACACTTCTTGAACAGGGTATTAAATTTCGAGAAATTCCACCACCGCGATATCCCTCGCCGGATTTTTCTTCTTCGGGATCTTCCATAACAGGATATGATTGTTTTTTTGGTCGTCCTCGTTTTTTTTGGAGTTGATTGTACACGTGCTCGTTCTTCTACTCGTTCTTGTTTTAATCGTTCTCGTTCCTTTTTCTCTCGTTGTTTTTGTTCGGTTTTTAGTCGTTGTTGTTCAGATACTAATAAAACTCTTTTTTCCTGATATTCGCGATATTCTCGTTCAACAGCAGTCAAATATGACTGATATATGGGATCATCATTATTAATTTGTGGTAGTTGATTTTTAATTTTGTAAACTGCTTTAGCAAAATCACCTACAATTTTTATATAACCTTCTTGTCCAGGTTTTAAATAATTTTTTTTAGTGTAATATCCCAGCGCAGCAAAATCTACTAAATTATTTATATCAGTTTTATCAATCCTTGCTAAAGTTTCCTCAGTAAATTTATCTCGTAGCTCTTGAACTTTAACATCATCCGACTTTTTAGGTTTTACCTCAGGTGCAACCGTAGGTTGTGATTCTTTTATCGCGGTTACAACTTTACCAGTTGCTGTAGTTATCGGTTTAAATAATTGTTCAGTATCGGCAGTAAAATCTTCTTTTGCTTGTTGACGCGCTTGCAAATTATCTTTGAAAGAATCTCTTACCGGGAGATATTTCTTAATTGCGGCCAACCGTTCTTTAGTTAATCTAATTATTTGTGCTTCTCCGATGTTTGACATTTATATAAATCGATTGAAGATTTTCAATTGCTAATTCATCATCGTATCTATAGCTAATTCGGTTAGCGTATAGCAGCAACGGGGTGAACGCCAACTATATCGCGTCTTTTTTTTTTTTTTTACTGAAAAATTTAATTAAGTATTTTCAAGGAAGCCTCAGTTTGCTAAATTTGCTAAATTTACTGAAAAATTTAATTAAGTATTTTCAAGGAAGCCTCAGTTTGCTAAATTGAGGCCTATTTAGCAATTTCGAGAAAGCCTCAGTTTGCTAAATTGACGCCTGTAAAAGTTGGTCTGTTCACCCTCTCTGCTGCTTATGTTTTCCATTTAGAGAAGACATAAAGTAAGACAACTGGTGAATAAATTTGAATGAAATGGCAATCCTTTACACAAATACAAGGTATATACCTTACATAGCAACAGACAAATAGCACCAACACAAATAGCAAACACTAGGAAATAGGTGACCACTAGCCATGGTCAAACAAATACAAAAGTAGACTACTAGTTGTGGGTAGATCAATTCCCACCTAGTAAGAATCTAGAGAAAAAACACTAGGTATACTAAAAATACCCCGTATCAAATATATAACCCCGATGGGAAAAAAAAATTAAATGGGGCGTTAAATGGAAAATAAAAAACAACAAACAACATACCCGGGGGAGCACATACATACATAAAAAACTTGTACTTTTTTTCTATTAGGGGGTGGGCATCTGTCTGGTGCCCCTCCCCCAAAAGCAATAAACTCATTGTTTAAACTTACCGACGGTATATCAAATACAAAGGTTATTTTATTACAAAGCAAACCAACCCCGGAAACTGACTTTGGTATCTTCTAAGTGTATCGATTTTTTTGCTTATGAAGTCGGCCGACAAAAGGAAGTAAAGTTTGGTTCCTTTGGATTCTTGAAGTGTGCCGATTTCTTTTTTTCTTTTTATAAAGTCTGCCGACATAGTGAAGCCAGCACTGATTCCTTTTTAACCTGTATTAACGGGAATTTTCAAAACAAATTGAAACAATGGAACAGTTTTGGAAGCGACACAATGTAATGCTTCGTGCACACATACCGATATAAGGCAGAACAATAAATTAGTTTTCATTAGTTTCATCAAAATAATCCCTATCCATAGTTGATAGTATTTTTTTTTTCGCCAAGAAGAAGTATGTACTAAGTCTTGTCGGGATAAATGTACGTCATTTCCGGTTGGCGTCCTCTATAGGTGAGAAATCGTAGCTAAGGGGAAGTAACAGCGTTTTATACTTCTATTTCTAGTAATAAAATAATTATTTCTTCTTTCCACTTGATAATATTTGTGTTCTCTTTGTGCGAGTATTACTACTTTTAATCATGGATTGCAAATCTGATGTAAAGAGAAAAATGTTGGAGTATGGCCGGTGACCTTTAAGAAATTTGACAGGTGCCAATGTACGATGCTGTCCTGTGTCCTAATAGCTGAGTGCAACGCAGGAAGCATACGAAGCAGGGAACCATACTAATTATACTCTGTCCTAGTTTGGCTTAAGTCGGAAGGGGCCAGGTTTTATGTACAAATTTAATGTTGCATGCACCTGCCTAATATAAAAACTCATAAAAATTATTATATGAGTAAGGTAAAGAAAGGTCCATATTTGGGATAGGTATTATGAAGCACAACCTAATCTTATCACACACTTGACATGGCAAGTCTACTGAAGTCTTTTAGAATAAAATGTTGATGCACCCCAACCCCTATTGTATACATGCATTTTTCGCAATCAAAGGCCGTTTTTGACAGCATGTGGTTCTCACAATGCAAACCCAAACGCAAGGAGCATACGAAGCAGGGAATCAGACTAATTATATTCTGTCCTAGTTTGGCTTAAGTCGGCAGGGGCCAGGTTTTAAGAACAAATTTAATGTCGCATGCACCTGCCTAACATATAAAATCATAAAAAAATATTATACGAGTTAGGCAAAAAAAAAGGTCTATATTTTTGGATAGGTATTATGAAGCACAACATAATTATATCACACACTTGACCTGACAAGTCTACTGAAGTTTTTTAGAATAAAAAGTTGATGCATCCCAACCCCTATTGTATACATCCAAAGGCCGTTTTTGACAATATGTGGTTCTCACAGTGCAAACGCAAACCCTTTCCCTGGGTGATACTTTTGAAAAAGACTCTCTACTAAATAGCTTGATGCAATTCAGACTAGTTTTTTAGATATTCTATTTGCCTTGAACCCATGTGTCTACTGCTATGGGTGGCTAGCTCTACTTCCTAACCGACTGTTGGCATTTCAATGGCTGCATGCTGTGCAGTGACTATGGGAGGTGGACATGCCTCATATCATTTTTAAAAACAACACAAGCCCGAAACACCTAGTTCACAAATAAATCCATCTCTTTAATTATTACACAATAATAGCTCATAAACTCACACCGTATCCTTAACTTACGAAATATGACAGAGGTCAATATGTGAAACTGGACCCTGCCACTTTAATTGTCTCGATACTTGCAGCGCCCTCTATCAGCGGCGCCTGTTGCCAGTTTATCGTTTCACATGTAACAGAGGGAGCTTGCAAAAATAGTTGTTGCCGTATAAACACAATGCTGAAAATCTCTCATCTATTTTGGATACTGATTGTTCACTCTTGTGATGAATCAACAATATTTGCAGGTAAAATTATAATTTTATTTTTTACTGTATGACATTAATAGGTTAAAGGGGAAGCACATTGTGATCATTGTAACGTAATGCATACGTCCAGCTTACAGTAAAGTTGTGCGAGTTATTTCCCTTATTACTGTTGTACTCTCCTTTCAAAAAGTAACGCATTTTTTTGCAACATGTGCTAGAGCTGAGTGATTAAACGTGTTGAGTCCAGCCCTGTCTTATGAACTGAATTTGTCATAGAAAGACGTTACAATCATTTCCGGGACTCCTCTTTGTTTAACGCACTTAGGTACTTATTTATATCTTTTCAGAAATATACTTCTTTCATAGTGGTATCTCCACAGACGCATGGTTCAGGGGGAAGCTAATGTGTACACTCACAAACTAATTAGTGAGTGTACACACTAGTTTTCCCGTGAATCAATTGCCTATGGATATCTCTTATTATTTTCAAAATATTAGTTATTTTAGCAATGTATGGTTAACAAAAAAAATTATATATTCCCTCGTACTCATTTTAAGGAGCTTTGATCAAGTCTATCCTATGTCGTAAATATCTTGTGTAGTACGCCACCTATTTTTTCGCGTCTCACAGTAAACTAAACAGTAGGTCCCGGCTTTTGTTTGTTGTTTCTGACAACGGAAACCAACGTTGTCGGGCAGTATTCCATACGGAAGTTTTACTCTGTTTTAATCTCCCCATCATTTGACTATCGGACGCTCGCTAGTAATTAATAAATTTATTTCGACTGACCTTGGTATGCGGATGGTAACTGTTATGAAAAAGTTTTCTGTTATGTATGTTGTGATTAGCTTTTCATAACCTTCTTCTCATTTCTTGCTATGAGAAGGAATTACTCGTATGTTAAGTAGCGTCAATATCCATGGTGAGAGAGAGAGAGAGAGAGAGAGAGAGAGAGAGAGAGAGAGAGAGAGAGAGAGAGAGAGAGAAAAAAGAGAGAATTCAGACTCTCTTAAAAGGAACGCCGCCGCGATGATAAGACAGCTACATCTGGAATGAAGAGTTTAAACATCTATTCTCTGCTGATACGGAAAACTTTATTTAAATAATCAACACACATATATATTACTACATTCTAGAAACACATCTAAAAGCTTTATAATAAAAATTCATAAAATACATATTACATTTTCATCATTAAGCTTTCCAACTTCATTTTATTCATATAACGTCTGCACCTTAGAATATTATACACTAGTTAATTCTCAATCAATTTCAAGATAGTAAACGCATTAAATGTAATAACAATTAATGCACTTTACTCATAGAATATTGATTTAGAATATGTTGCTAGATATTACTCTTTCTTTCTTAAGGAATACTTTATTTCAACATTAAATCAAAATATGAAGTTGGTAGCGAATTCAACCTTTATAATAAAAGTTACATAGATATAATTAAATAATAATTCTTTAAAACATTTAAACATTCCATTACAATATATTATAAATAAAAGAATTCAATAGTAATGTTGCGCACAAAACAATTTTACCATTAAAATCTCAATCATTAAAAATACTTATTCCTAAAAGAAATTATAACATATACAGTTGGTTACCTGGAATAAAGAGTCAGAAGTCAATTTTCTGCTGATACGGAAAACTAAATCTGACCTGATTCGCGCATCTGTATATATACACACTCGGCCAGATTCAGGGTTAGACAAGGTCATACCCTCTACGCATCAGACAGAAAAATACTAACTCTTTAATCCGGTAAGAACCAGTTTCAGCAGGTGAAAACCACCTTATTTACGTCATAAGACTTAACGTTGTAGTTATTTATATTTGTTTTAAGGACGTCAGACCAAATATGGATATTCGTTGGCTGGAAGCCATTTTGTTTTTGTGTCGTCCAGAAGCTTCTTAGAGAGAGGTTACTCCACCTTCATTAACCGAATTGAACTTATGCCAATAACTAAGTCAGAAACATATTTTAACTGATGGAACCTAGAACTGTAGCTGAGCAGGCAAAATCCATGTATTGTGTTTTTCGTATACAATCTCACACAACATTGTATATTGGCAATGTTCTTAGTTATTTTTACTTGTATTATATAGTGTGGTTATATACATTGCCTTTTTTTCACTTGCTCAGCAACCATTTCTATTCTATATAGTTGTAGTTCAAAAACAAGTGAAATTACCTTTAATATATTTTAGAAACTACTTAAATATAAATAACTAAAACATTACTTTAATACAATTCAAAGAAAATATCAATCTTATTAATTTTACTAAAAATTCAATCCTAACAATACCCTCTGTTTTATTGAGCTGAGACCTTGAGGCTCGAAACGAAAAATCAATTTTATCCATCAAAACAAGATAAAGGATGAAAGGTCAAAAAATACGATGATAAAAAAGAATATTGCGAGACATTTTCGCAAAATTTTTACAGATACAATGTAAAACACTGCAAAATATATTGCAAAATACCAGGTAAAATACAACAAAAAATTTACAATAAGAAGTACATTGCAAAATACTGTCAAATTCAAAAAGTACAAAGAGGAGTACAATGCAAAATATTTGATAAATTCCCCAGAAAAAAACACAATTGGAAGAAACTTAGCAACATTGGATACCTTCATAAAATAGAGTGAAATAGCGTGATACGACATTAAATAAAAATTTAAAAGTTTACAGCTTTACAATATAAAATTCTACAAAACCTACATCTAACTAGTCTTGTCAGACGATTGTAACACAAAATAGTAGCATGCAGTTATTGGTATCTTCGTTTTTCTTTTTCTATTTTATTTTACTGTTTTTATTTTATTTTTTTCTTCTTTTTTGTCTTCTTTTGTCTCGTCTTTCTTTTATATTTATTTGCATAACATCAGCAGAATATATTTATGGGTGACTACGTTATTATATTGCTTCAGCCAAGTATAATGTAAGAATTCTTGTCCTTATGAATAATGCTAGTAAGCCGATATTGAGCTGATCTTCTTAGTTCCACAAAGAATTACCAGTAGCTTTGAAGTAAGAACGGATGCAATGAAGATGGCATACAAATTTAGTATTAATCAAGAGTTAGGAAACTGACAATAAAATGTTGTGCTAGCCTTAATAACCATGACGTATGTTCACTTGCAATCAAACTTTGACCTGTGCGTGTATGAATATGTATCGCCTTTGAATTAACCTAAAAACAATAAGTGAAAATGTCATTTAATCGTTTGGTACCGTATGGTCTAGTGCAGCTTTGAAATGTACGTGTTTTAACGTTATCTGTGACGATGGAAAGAGAATGTATTGCCATTATCGTTTAGCAGCAGAGAGGGTGAACAGATCAACTTTTTTAGGCGTCAATTTAGTAAACTGAGGTTTCTCAAAATTGCTTATATAGGCCTCAATTTAGTAAACTGAGGCTTCCTTGAAAAATACTTAATTAATTTTTTTAATAATTTGAGCAAAAAAATATAAAAAAAAAGTTTAAAAAAAAGACGCCATTGTCGTTGGCGTTCACCCTCTCTACTGCTATACGTAACAATTTTTTTTTACGATGAAAATCATTTATGATTGAAAATCATTTACGATTTCACAAACAGACTAATTTGTAGAACCTCACCTCGCAGATCAATCAAATTATTAGATTGGTCAGTGAGTTTGAAATTAATTCTCGTTGAAGAATTATTATGACATCGCATATAGACTGGATTAGTTGGGTCTTCAATAATTATAAATCCTGGAGGAGCCGTTGGTGCAAAGGAATATAGAATATATCCCTGCTGAGCTTGATTTGATTGCTCAAGATTTATTTGTTAGCTGCCTTCGATAACATCACACACTAAATTCAATGATATCACCGAGGATATATTCACATTGAACGGAGCCATATGTCTCCCACCGCCATCTGGGTCGTTATTAAATGTCAGAATATTTGTTTGTTGTCGTGATAATTTCTTCCAATCATCGTGAATTTTCTTAAACTCAATATCGATGGCATAACTGAGATATTTTTTTAATTCGTCGGGTTTATACCCCGGAATTTTAAATGTTTGAATATCCTCTACGCGGATATTGTATGATTCCCTAAATATCCCCTTATGACTTTCGTTCATTAATACTTCTTCGCGTATGAAATGTTTCCATATCGTTGATGATTTTGTTACCTGTTTGTACTACACTAATAAATTCATCTTGGGTGAGAGAGCCGGGTTTAAGGGATATTAACAATAATGAAAAATCATTATTCATCGCTGTTAAATTTTCTTCGATTAAACCAACGTGAATAAAGTAATCAGAGAGGTGATATCCCATAAACTTGTTGGGAGAATAATCTTGATAACTTTTCAATGGATTATCGGGTTTTATCACGTTGGAGACATAATCAGATTTTACAGGTTCTGGTATATCAACGGTTTCTTTCTGTCGATGTGGTAATTCAGGCCATCCTAACACTGATCTTATAGAACTCTGATAAATATCTACAACATACCCGGGTGATTTGATCTCGATCGCAGATGATAACGTCGGCTCGTGAACCGTTTTAGCGATTTTTGATTCTTTTCCAGTGATAGATTTAATTCTTCGTTGTAATTCATTATTGATTTGTTCGATTTGATATGACCCAGTTGGCAACGAGACAACGTTCCAGTCTGGGGTTCCATCTTCACGATTTTTCCACGCGAACACCAAAGAATTATTTGGTTGTTGACCACCAAATGCTACCGATCTGATATTGGGCCAGCTATGATACACTCGTAGTTTTGCTAACGCGATCTCGCTCACTGGAACGGGAATCGGGAAATTCACACTGAATTCAGGACGCGTTGAGGTTACTGATATCATGCTTGTTTTCACCGGTGTTGTATTTTTTGCTATTTGTTGAAGTAGTTCTTGCGACGACATTGTTATTATTATTATTCTGCTCTAATTTCAGCATTGTTGATTTATACAATTGAGCCATCGCTGAGAATTCGCTATCTGATATTGTTGTGTCATCGAGTGACGATGATATCAACGAGGACAATTGCGAGTATGCGGCAGATGCAATGTGAAATTTAATTACATAATCGTGTAGTTTACTCTGGCTACACGATGATAGTTTTTTTGTGATCCCGGTTAATATACCCGCAATTGTAGCCACCGCAGAAAAAGCGATTGGAACTACGACCGGATCAATCATTGTAACTGAAGATAGTATTATCCCAGCAGCAGTGATTACTCCCGACACCGAGTATACGGTGATATCAACTGCGGTTATTCTTCGTTGGTATTTTTTTATTTTTATTTGATACTCCTCACAGCGAGAGCTGAGTTTAGTTTGAAATTCTCTGACTTGATCATAGCGATACTGATACACTGAAGGGATTGTCATTTTATTTTAAAAACTCTAGCGTTTTCAATCGTGATTTTCCTTTCAGTTTAATTGTTTACTTAAATCCACTACGAATTCTACGTACCACGTTACTGAAACCCTGACTAGATTTCTATCTGCGGTTGTTATCGTGAATTGTTCAGATACATCCTTGTCGATGATCGTTGATATTGTATTATTGACTCCAGATGAATTACTTGATGATATATTAAATTGAGTTGGTGATACTATTGTTAATCGATAAATACCTTAACTGCTGCGGTTATGTTTAAATTGTTGTTTGTGGGAGTCCACGCAAATGAACCGTGTTGAATCGTGTATACGATATTGTTGGTGCTCTTATGAGGAATTTTTATTTTTTCAATGACGCTTATCATCCTCGTTGCATCATCCTTCATTACATCGTTGAATGTTTTTAGATCATCAATGGCTTTTTTAATATCAGGAAGGGTTATTTCAATTTTATCAAATGGGGTTCCGATAAATTTATCAATGATGTTTTTACGAAGCGTTGAAAACTGTTTCACGTGTTTTTCATATTCGGATTGAAGAGTTGCTAGTTCCAACATAGAATCTTTTATCAAGGTGAGTTTTGGTGTGGTCACTGGTGGATTTCCAAAAAATTCTAGCAGGGGTTTATCAATTTGGTCAATTGTATTTCTTTGTAATTCAGAAAACTGATCAAATACAACTATATGATCGTCATACTTATCATTGAGCGATTTCAATGAATTCGCCGTGTTATCGAATGTTGCTAATTTATCCGTAATTGTCGAAACAAGTACACCTGGTTTGAGTTTACCCTGATCGGAAAATAACGCGATAGTATCCTCTGCTGCGTCTCGTCGTTTAACTAAAATATCATCGAGAGAGACATTACTAGTTTTCAATTTACCCTGACGATCTTGAAATACAACTATTTCACCAGGATCAACACTTGCTAGGTTCAACGTTTCGGCTATTTCATCTTCGATTAGTTTTTTAACATCCTTGATTTTATCAAGGATTACAACTTCACCAGTATCCGGTTTCTTCAGCGTTGATAAAGTTCGTCCCCAAATATCAATCATTGTTATCATAAAAATCTTTTCTCTGTTTAAAATCTAAAAGATTTCATCAAAGATTTTCAATCTAAAAGTGAAATTGCACAGCAATTTCCAATCAAAGATTTTCAATCTAACGACCGCTAGTATACTCATTCACTACTACATGGGGTGGTTTTGATTGAGGAATCAAAGATTCTCGTGAAATAGCATCAAGTACGTTTAATACTTCATTGCCACATATGGGTGGGTCAAGCATTGTTTGTGTTGGTAACGTGGAATATCAACGGGGTATTTTTAATTTACTTACATAGCGGTTAAATTCTTTCGGCGGCGCTAGTCCATATGAGTCAAAATAAATAATCCCACGTGGATCAATCGCGTATGCAACCCAGTGAGTTCCAGGTCCATCGCTGTTATCTAGATTAATAATACCGGTTTCAACATCATTTGGTTGTGACTGTAACTGATCTTTCATAAAAACACCTCTGAAGTTTTTCATCGCGAGTTTTTTAGCGGCATCAATTAAATCAAAATTGGACATAGGAATCCTTGATTTGGAAATCGAAGATTCCCGAACTAGTAAACCGGTCCTAGTCTCAGGCCGCTTCCGCTGTACCATGAATACGGGGTTCCTGGTAGTCTTAGACCCTTTCCTTTTTTTTTACCAGCGCGGACGGATCCGCCTGTTGCTTTCTTTAGTGCCATTCCTGCCGCGGTACCAACGGCTCCTAACGCTGCCGCTTTAGCTACCGCTGGGGCCGCTGCGGCAATCAACCCTGGAATCAACCCTAACAACGGGAATATACCACCAGTCTTTTCCATGATTTTAATCGCGCTCGCAGAAAGAGTAACCTGAACTCCCTTTTTTTCTTTAAACGCTTTATTAAAATGATTAACCTGAGTTTTTGTCAGCGATAGTTTATTTGCCCCGCCATTCATTTGATTAGGTTTCAGCGTTATTGTGGTCCCACATTGCTTAGTTGATTTGGATTGTAATTTTTTTAGCTGACCAGGTGTCAACGTAACATTGATATTACTATACGACATTATACAAAACAGATTGATTCTAAATCGCAAGCGATTCAATGGTGAAATTGCACAGTAATTTCCGATCAAAAAAATCCGAAGGATTTCAATCAAAGATTTTCCACTGGTGCTTCTACCAGTCTCATTCGTCCACCAACACCTTCGAGTAGCATTGATTTATCACTGAGAATGACAGCAACCGCTCTATAATTAGCAATACCACCAGGACGGGTTACACGAGCCCGGAAGTGTATATCAACGACGGACTGTCTCATCAAGTCAAGATGTTCCAACGAAAAGTAATAAATCGGATACAGACTTTTAAAATCCAACTGTGATATTTGTAGACCAGTATCGACATTTTGATCGCGTCCCTTATACGACAACAGGTTATGATAAACTCGTGCAATACGATTGTTTTCATAGTTAAGTTGTATATCCTCTGATGGTTCTTGCTGTCCGTTTATTCTCAGCGAGACTTCATTACACCCAATTTGATCAAATATCATATGGGAACGTTCTTGATTATCTAATCGCTCTCTATTCTGTAGCGCAACAAATATGTGACGTGGAGCTGAAATACCCTGTCGTGCTGCCAAGTGCCATGTAAGTGTACCATCAATATTAGAATCCATGGTATCTGTGGACGTTGTCAACCAACTTAATAATCTCTTCCCCCCCTGATCCATAAATGATAGTAACCGTGGTTCTGTTGACAACGACGGAGTCAACACTGGCATCCACAGTGTTAGTTTTGATAAAACGACCTTACCGGCGGCAGCGCCAGCACCGCGTCAGATTGCATTATCATCAGTGCCCTTTCTCACTAGCGCTATAGTATGCTTTGCTCCATAGATAACTTTTCTGACGTTTCTACAAAATCCAAATATGTGATGGAGCGGAATCGCACATGAAAACCGTCGATGCTGTCCCTGTAACGTTGATACTCGTGTTGCAAATCCTAGGTTGTAACCGGGAATATTATTTATGACGTCAAATTCAGCAGCTGGTCTTACATACCCGGCTGGTGCTGAATCAACTGCTGTAGCTCGTGTTGCTTTTACTCTAGAATACTGGACGTGTTCAGCGTTATCAGTAATATCCTTCGCGAACATCATAGACGGACCCGCTGATCTTGTATAATCATCAGAATATCTCGCTAACCCGATTATTCCGGTAGCAATATCAACCTCGCGTTCAATAGATTCGATTTCTCTTCCATCAATGAGATATCTTGCACTTTCAAATAACGCCATGATGCCATTGTTAACAAAACCAACTCGGATAGTTGGGTCATTTGCATATGGTGTATTAGCTGCAACATCTGTTACGAGATCACCTTCAACTTCAATAAAGGCTTCAGCGGATTAAAAGTATTTACTGGTATCATGAACTTGAAGTTCGATTCTCCCCCGAAGAGTAGTAGTAAGTTGGAGTTTTAAGTGGGCACCGGCCACGAAGGGTCATATGGCCCACTATTTATATCCAACATGTCGTTGGACATTTAGTTCTCCCATAGGGACGGTACGGAGCCACGTCCCTACAGGCATTCTGTGCAAACAGGTGCACTTCTTTACTTGGGCATTATGCTGAATTACTAATGAGTAACTGTCAGCATAGATGTAAGCCCCACAGGGTGGGTAGGAATAGTACCGTCACACACCCACCCTATCAACCAATCATGTTGCTTTGAATAAGCAGTGTGCAATAGCACTGGTAGCGAGAGAAAATTAGTTTCCTCATATCGCTAGAAATTCTGCTGAGCCCTGATCGAGGAAGGGAGGGAAAGGTCCGGAAAGGTCGGCCAGCACGCACGCAAAGAGAAGGACAGCACAGCCACGAACGCCGCACACACCTGAAACAAAAGAGCCCTACTTACTTGTGTCAAATTCAGTCCAGTTGTGCTAGTGGACTCCCTATATCAATAATGTGTAGGCCACCTGTGCAATTATTTCAAGCATTAGAGTTACAGAATTTCCTATCTCCTACGAAGATCAGGTTGTCCTGCGTGATAGGCAAAAAATTGATAATCACGTACAGAATCATCTTTAAGTACTGGGGCGTCCATGTCAAATGCACTATCAGGGTTCTGTTTGAACATTTTTATTATATAACCGCTGGTCTAAATTGGAGGTGAAAATTATTTTAAAATAATTTCTAACAGCTTTAAAAAGTTCTGAAAGAACTTTTCCCTATGAAAAATCTCATGCAAATTCGACCGCTTGACCCTACGGAATTATTCCGGATTTTTCTGGATTTTTCATCGTGAAATCACAAAAATGTGATTTTATTGCTGATTTTTTGATCCTTTTTGATCATTTTTGCTTCGAAAACAATAAAAATAATTCCTAACAGCTTTTTCCTATGGGAAATCCCATGCAAATTCGACGACTTGACCCTACGGAATTATTCCTAATTCTCACGGAAATCATCAAAAATCGATGAAAAATCACCCATAAAATCACACAAATGTGATTTCACAGTCAAAAAATCATCAAAAAGCACCCAAAATTCAGTGAAAACCAGTGAAAAAATCGCAGATTTTTCATTTATTATAATAATTATTTTTTTTATAAATTGCAAGCAATTTTCATCGACGTCTTTGACGTTTGTAGAAATTCTTTGAATTTCCAAGGCCACTTCCCGCTATCATATTTGCTGTTATATTATCCTGGGTGTTAGTCATCAACGACTGTAGTTTTTCATCTACTGCGTTGTTTATTATTTTACTAACCCGCGCAGGCATAACGACAGTAGATGGTAACGGCAATGGTTTCTTTGATTGGAAATTCTTCGAATTTCGCCGTTGAACTAGCGCTGTTAGTTTATCCTTCGCGGCTGAAAACGCCTTCGTGGCAAGATCACCAACAGCGTTAATACCCTTATCTCGGATAACATCAATGGCTTTCATCGTTAATTGTTTTACTAGCGGCGCTACTTTTGGAGCCATTCTTGAAAATAATCCCATTATAGTATTACCGAGACCATCTCCATAGTATGCTCGGTATTTTGGCAATCGTGAGTTTACCACGTAGACTTTAGTTGGTTTATCATGGTTGTAGTGTATGATCATTCTCTATTCAATTGATATTTATCTAATCGCTATGATAACCGTGAAAATCCAAAGGTGAAAATCCTCGATTTTCCTCCACTAACTCTTCAATGAAATCTCGATATGTTGCAATATCCATGATACCACCTTGAAATAACCTCCTACAGATATCAGCTGCTTCGTTGATTATTTCTGGTGAGTTATTCCCGGCTCGTTTTCCTCCTACGAGTACTTCTAATCGTGTTATATCACCGAGAATATTGCCAGGACATGTTACGCTAGAGTTTCCAACTAAACCACTGCCTGTTTTTTCAGTGATACCAGTTGCACCTTGAGAAGAGGGTTGTGTTATTTCAAAAAGTTTTGATTGTTTTGGTAATCTAAGAAATCCAGGGTCTGATTGCGTTGTTGTAGATGATTCAGCTTTGTTTTACTGCTTTCATAAAAATCTTATACGTTTTATCAGTTTCTCTTGCCTGAGATGACTTTGTAAATATACGATATAACCCCTTATGCCATTCTTTTTTATTGGGTTTTTTATAATCATCGAGGATATAATTTCTTCGTTGATTAAAACTCCTAACAACGAAATCGGCTAATTCTTCCATAGAATTAAATTTTTTATTTCTTAATTCATCTAATTTATCCGGGTGGAATTTATCATTGAATGCAACTCTTTCACTAGTAGTATCACCCTCTTCTTGTTGTTGTTGTGGTTGTTGTTCTTGAAATTCTTCAAGTGGTTCAGGTGGTGGTGGGGAAATATCAATATCTCCTAATCGTTCAACTTCTTCCTGAAGTTCTCGTTGTTGTTCTTCTTGTCGTCTTGCAGTAGTTATTATATCACCAGGAAGTGTTTTTAATGATTTGTTTGTTTGTTTAGTTCGTTTTGCTATTTTCTCTAACACAGGGAGAAAGGACTCTTTCTGCGCGTTTTCTTGTTTAGAAATTGCTGTTTTCACATCTGTAGTTGCAGTAACAATCGGCTTAAAGAGTTGTTCAGAATCATCTGTAAAATCAGTCTGAAGTAATTGTCGCTGTTGAAGTTTTTCACGTATACGATCACGAAGGGGTAATAGTTTATTAAGAGCGCTAAGTCGCTCTTTAGCGTTTCGTGTGGTCAATGATTGTCCTACCATTATTGAAAGAGTATCAGTATTGTTAAATTGCAAGCAATTGGAATTGCTTTGCAATTCAAGTAAAATAAAAAGAAATTACTAGATTATACACCAACCCATTATACTTCCCTGTTGTTGTACGGGGTTACATGCACAGGTAGTGATATTATACATGTCATACAATTACCCGTACCGGTTATACAACAAAGGAGGCTCTCTACGTGTGGGGCTCAGCTTGCTCCATTAACGTTTTTAATTGTCTCACCTTACAATTAATAAGTTTTCTGCTTTCATAATCTAAGCTTAATTGCTTACGTACACGTTCTACGATGCTGCATAATGGTACAAACACATTAACGTCTTCGGTATTAACTAAACTTTCACGAATAAGTTTTTGTAATCGCTTAATTAAAAAATATATTACTTAGCGAGTACATATTTTCCAGTCTGCTCTGCAAATTGTATGTCCTCGAAATCGGTCATGATTTGATCACAATCTAACCCTGAACATAATTTTACATTTTGATCTTTAAGCTTGTTGATTTCAATAACAATACACTTGAGATTTTCAAGATTCATATATATATGAAAAATATATTTGTTGAATTGCTTGAATGGAAACTCTTTGAGTGAAAATCCAAAGGATTTCCAAAATGAATTCTGGACACGCTAAGGTGTTGTAAATCTTAGCATATCCAGAAGCTTAATGCGATTATAAACGATTATGATTATATACAAAATGGATGACGACGGCACTTACAACCCCTGATCTAGTGTATAGGCGGTTGTATTATACATATACGACGGTACATATATAACCCAATTATCTAGTATGTAGGCGGTTATATACACATAAGACGGTACATAACAATAGATTATAGGCGATTATGGTATTTACAATGCAATGAATGACGACGGCACAACAATAGATTATAGGGTGACACAATGAATGAATTGATTCAATGACAATGAATGATAATGGTATGTACAATGAATTGATTTCAATGACAATGGATGACACGGGCTATTCTACATTCAAGTACAAAACAAACCTCAAAATCAAAACCTGGTTTGAATGTCAATAATAACGTTCACCCCACGTGTGACGGTGTGGTTTGTTTTGTACTTGAATTTCGGCTAATGCCCAAATATAACACAGACGGATTTGTATATAACCACTCATTACAACGAAGTGACATACAGAAATGTGTACTTGTAATTGTTTGTTGTGTTTAATAGCGATCACTGACAACGTTGAAACAACACATAATACTTGAAACAGACACTAAAAAAAATGTTTAAATACGACGTGTATATAAAACAGTTCTGTTAATACTTGAAAAAAACGAAAATTGATTATATGTTATTGAGATTCATGACAATTATAACAGCCAATCAAGAACTACTTCTGCGTTCACAAACGGTAACTCTGTCATTGGTGATTTGTCGCACGCGCGTTACCTAACAGAGTTATCTCCGCTAATTCACATAAACAAATTGAATACTGTTTTTAAAACATTTTGAAAAAGCGGTCTGATAAATCCCCTCTGCTACTTTTTGTACCGAGGAAGGGCAAATATCGAAATGCCTATCAGCTGAATACAAGGATTGAAATACTATCTCCGTGTTATTTTCAGTATTAAACGATCTTACGGATCTAGCATTTTCGAGTATTTTCCGGTTCCTCCTCGTTTTGTGTTTTCACGTTGTGTAATAGCTTGTAGATTCGATAAAGAATTATCAGTCTTAATGCTATTTATGTGATCAATCACAAAACCATCCTTGATCAATCCGTTAAACACTTCATAGACGAAACGGTGATTAAGATACTTCTTCCCTCCAGCAGTAAAAATCAAATACCCTTGATTATTCACAACACCAATTGGCTTCTTGAGTCTACAGTGTCTGACAATACCATCACGAGAGGCTTCGTAATTTTCAATAACAGGATGTCTCTGAAATTTTTGGTTCATTATATACATAATACTTTATTTGTCTAAATCATTATTTGGTTTAGATATATTATTTGAAAATCTTTCTATGTAGTCCTGAGCAGTTTTTATGATTTTGCCGTTGACGTTGTCATTGACAGCGTCAGGAGTTTTGATTCTTCGCTTGTCATAATAACGCTTCAACTCTCTATAACGCTTACCCCTGCAATTAATGCATAACTGCGATTTGCCTCTAACACCTACCCCACAATACAGGCACGAAAGAGGACCTTTTGAACCGTTTCTCACACTTTGCATATGATACCCACAGAATTCATTTCTGCATGATTTGTTACACGGAGTCTTTGATCCAATCATAAGCCATTTGCAATGATTCATTATATAAAAAACTTTTTATTTAAATACTTGTTTTAATTATAATATGAAAGAATTCAAGAGATTATCTAAATTTAATCTCGATAGAGTTTCTGTTAAACCGAAACGTCTAAAGGACGATAGCATGAAGGAGTTCAAGAGATTATCGAAAATTAATCCCCGATTTAATCGAGATAGAGTTTTTGTTAAACCAAAACGTCTAAAGGACGATAGCATGAAAGAGTTCAAGAGATTATCGAAAATTAAGCCCGGATTTAATCAGGATACTAAATTCGATCTCGATAACATCTCTGATATGAAAGAATTCAATAGATTATCGAAAATTACGCCTTGGAAAAATGCTAGATATACCAAAAAGTCTAATAGATGACAAAACCCTGCTGAGTAAAATCAGCGACTGTTTTAATGAATTTAAGCGCGATGGAGCATCTCATACGTGGTCGACATTTCGAATTATCAATGATGATGTCAATGTACCCGTAATTGATGCTACTATGAACGATACAAGAGCAGCTGAGATAATCTCACATCTTGGTGTAAAATCCAAAGGATTTCAAAGGAAATCCAAGGGTGTAGCATCCAAAGGTGGAAATCCAAAGGATTTCAAGCAAAGCAATTCTCAGCAGAGGTATTTTTTTTAGAATAAAATTCATTATCGAAGACGAAGGTGAATGGGTTATCAGAGATAAATTTGAACCAATTCTCAAGGATAAAAAAACTGTCATTGTAAGTAGAGATTCCAAACCAGGAATTCTAACTGGAATTGACAAACCATACTACGAGAGATCTTACCCTGTAACAGCAGTTGTTTACGGAATATACCCGCTAAATGATAAGCTAAGTATTGCAAAACTAGCACCTATGGAAACGGCGTCAAGGCTCAATTGTGTATCAACACGTGTAATGGAACACTTCACAAATTCACCCCGGGGAAACAAACTAACTGAACAACGACGAAAAAAAATAACCGAATGGGAACTGACAGTGAAACAGCGCGGGGCAACGATTTCCGATATAGCTAAATTAGAAGCATCATTAAAATTTCCAATATCGGTAGCGACGATAACCGGAGAAGTATTATATGAACCGAAATATCAATCGCGAGGAGCTCCAATTGAAATTATTGATCATAACAAACACGCGTGGACGGATGCAGTAAATGTATTTCCACGAGAACGAATCGTGAGATATATCCCCCGGGAGTTTTACAAGGATGTGTTCCACGAAGAGAGGTTATTCGATGCTATTGTTGCGTTGTGTAAAGATGATCCCGTGTCAGTGTGATTACTTAACAGTGCTGGTCCCGAATTAGGATTTGATCAATTTGTAAGACCAAATGGTGAATTATATCGCGTTGAAGAATTAGATAACAGAATGAGAAAAATCGCTAATGAATTTTCACCGGAGAGTTTCCATGAAAAACTACTCACGGATAGTTTTACAATTCCATCAGTGGTAGCTCACTTCGCAAGAGAAAAGAACTCATGGCGTCCAACACGAAGTGATTTTCTCGAGGACGTTAAATTGAGTTGCGTCGTTTTGGTCATGGAGGATTGTGGAATACAAAATACTCACGTGATGGTATGATTTCAATTGATATATCCGCGTGTTATCCTGGAAGTTTTCTCGGGTATGGAGAATGCTCTGAGTATTTTAAGCGATTTGGACATCCCACGCATGAAATGACTCGTGTTGCGATTAATGGTCGTTTGCCTGATTTTGATTTAACCGGATTCGCTCGTGTGATATCATTTGAACTCGCTGCAGGGTTACATCCGTGTAGTTATGTTTGGCTTGGTAGACACCTATCTGAAAAACACTGGATGCCAATAGTGCTATTGAGATACATGATCGATTGTGAGATGTTACAATCGTTGATCATCGGTGAAGCTATTATATGCTATCACGCGCAGAAGGATGTTTGGTTACCAAAACCTGATCTAGATCGTATAATACGCGAACAGCGAAAACAATTTCCTGATGGAAAATCGAAGATTTTAAATGAAGAACAAATCACGAATTGGTCTAAGGAGTTATTTGAAATTAAAAACAAAGAAGTCAAAGATTTCGGACGAAAAATAATTGGTAAATTCACTCAAGGTGGAAGATATGACAATGCAAAATACTCTTCGAGGTTGATCATAGACGACGCAGAATACGATTTTATTGTAACCGATTTAACGAAACAGGGAAAACTTGTATCCCGTAAGGATGCTTTTCTATCCAATGGTGAGAAATTGGGTACGGTTGTTACCTATTGTGATGGATATAGTCCCCAGTACACACATTTGAGAAGTTCTATGCTAGCCTATGCTTGTATTAACCTTTTTTCGATGATAAATAGATTTCCAGATACCGCGGTTAGAGTAGCTACTGATTCGATGTATATACACAACAAATACAGATCAGCTGTAGCATCATTCACAGATCCCGAGGAAAATTGGGGACGTTGGCGATTTAAAAAGGAAACACTACATGAGTATTGTGAATCCGCAGACGTTGCCAACGACGATAAATATCTTTCATGTAACCCCATTGAAATTCAATCAGAATTTTCTAATGCACCACCGGTATCTGATCCAATATGTAGATACAAGACAGTTTATTTAAACGGTTGTGGTGGGTCAGGAAAGACAACTCGTGCAATTGAATTATTCCGTGGGGAAAATCCTACGGATTTCACAAACATGATTGTGTTAACACCAACTCACAGACTCGCCAGAGAGATGATAGCGCGGGGAGTAAAAGCCTGTACTTATCACAGCTTCTTTCGATGGAAAGGCGATACATGGACTCCTGATCAAATGGGCGATAAATTCATTCCTGAAATCATAATCTGGGATGAAATATGCACGGTATCGTTGACAGTATTACAGATATTTCTTGAATGGTTGTTATTGAAAACTACAAAAGTCGTCATGTGCGGGGATCACGGCCAACCACAGCCATTTGTTGGTGGATCTCCACATGAATGGCTAAAGGGTTTTCTAGACTATTATGAAGAGATTAATACCGACCATAGATCACTTGATGAACAATTACGAGAATTCAAAGCGCTAATTAGATTACAACCGGATAAAATCCAATGTGAAATAGCGCGTGAAATAATTTCAGAAACTCCCGTGAATGATTTTTGGGAAACATGGAGACCAAATGATTTAATAATCGCAAGTAGAAAAATAGTCAGAGACGCACTTCAGATGAAATTATTTGAATTACATAAAGAAAACTTTGCAACACTTCCAGTACCGTTGTGTTATAGACCTTCGAATACACGAAAGCAGAATATCGACGTTGACATTCCTGGACAACAACAAAAGCAGAATTTAGTATTAAATGATATTGTGCTGGTTGATATCAGCGTCGTCGAAGATGCATTGCGTGCTGATAAATCCCCATGGATGTTAGGTTATGCAGCAACAATACACTCTTCACAAGGATTAACTATCACAGACACAATTGTTTGGATAGGAGATAATCACATTGAGTGGTCAAATTTAGTTTATCTCGCAGTATCCAGAGTACGGCGAATAAACCAACTTCGAAGAATTGTTTTCGATGATGCCAGTGATGATATTATCAGCGCCGATGATATCACTGGGGACATAATCAGGAAAAAACTCTCTGGTTATAAACAACAGGATAAAAAAAATAATAGAAAATTTGACATTGATGCTGAATTAATAATTACGCTGCAGCAACAACAGAATAATCACTGCGCAAGTTGCAATTGTATAATGCGTTGGAGTTGGTCGAATAAAGATCCTCGCCAATTTACCGTAGACAGAAAGAATAGCAGTGTAGGTCATACCAACGATAGCGTTATGTTGACTTGTCTTGAGTGCAACAGACGCCGAGGTGCCAGCACAATGCCTCTGGGGAGTGCTAGTTAAGACCACGCGGAGGTAATTGAGTATCCTCTGGTATCACTTGTAGCTGTTGTCGAGTAAATCCTCGCTGAGGAGCAGTTGAATCCAGTCTATAGATTGCTGGTCTAGAAACGCTAGCTTTGGAAACACTTGTGTTTCTACCAGTTGATCGTGTTATACCGGATATCTTATGAACGGTGACACTCCAAATAGGATCAGTAGCTCTTTTTTTACCACCTTCAAGCTCTCCTGGTTCGTATAAGTACTTTACAGTGACATTACTACTAAGAATTGGTTCTTTTAAAAAATCTTTTTGTGGTTGTACGGGTATATACTTCTTTTTAATAGCGTTGTTAGGTTTCATGTTAATTGTTCTAGTAATCTCATTATTGATTGCGGTAACTACACCTGGTAATCTCTTGACCCATTCACGGGATCGTTTATCCTGGATGAATTCTTTCGCGTATTGATATCCAAATAACCGCTCAGCAAGTGTCCGATTAAACCGTTCAACAATTGCCTGATCGCGATGTAGCGCAGTGTGTCCTCGTCTGATGACGACATTATGATGTTTCATCGTTGTTAAAACAGCGCCTTGAAATTTCTTGCCAGGATCAACTTGTAACAGATTTGGCCAACGCAGAGGACCTCGTCGATAAATGTTTTCAAATGCAGAAGTTACTTCAGTAGATGATTTTGTCTTCAGCGGTTCTGCTTGTTTGTATCGACTCGCAATATCAACTAACGTTAACGCGTATTGTTAACCGTTGTCATGCGGCAGAAATAGTATATCAGCTTGATGAACTTCATTAGGAACGGTCACATGAAAATGCGAGTAATTAATTTGTTTAGGCGGTGGTAGATAAATTTGCCATATCGCCTGTTTAGATAACCAGTTTGCCGCTGTAGTTTTTTTCACCGCTGCTGCACTAGCGAGTTTATTGATTGCTGCGTAACCTCTCCAGTATCCTCTTGGAGAATAATAAATAGATTCCATATTTTTAATTACCAGCACCTAACATCAATTTGCCTTTCATGGCAGATTTTACCAACCACGAAGCCAATTTTTCTTTGAAGGATTTATCAGGAATAGCATTTAACGCATGAATTAATTTCACATCCGCAAGATGTCTGTGTTGAAGATTGCTGCATTTATAAGCAACATCATGAGCATGACACGCCTTATCAATAGCGTTTATTGGATACTCGCCGGGTCGGGGCAGATTTTGATCATCAAGTCTGATATCTAATCGTGTTCCCTGTCCACAGTAGCTATATCCTGGAAGGTGTTTTTCTCCTGGATACTTTGCCCACGGTGTTCCAGGGAGTTTTGCTAACTTGGCTGCAATATCACCTCCTCGTTTTTTTTAAAGGTTTCGTGGAAACAAATCTAAATTTCTTTGTACTACATTGTACGCATTTACCAGAAAGCGCTGATCGATTATTTTTCGTTGTAATCGTCAAGTCATTTGTGCCAGTACGCGTCCTACATTTCACACAATATAGATCCATAATTTATATATAACGGCATGAATGTAATTGATTATTCAGCTACGAGACGACGGGAACCTATTAAACACCATGCAATGTTACCAAATTCTATTCGCGCGATTATCATCTGACCATCTGGAAGTGGTGAAACACAATTGCTACTTAATTTGATAACGAGATGGATGAAGTGGGATAAGTTGTATATGATTGCTCCGAGTGTAGATGATCAGCGATGTTATGAAGTGTTAAAGGATTTTAACGAAGCCGCGCTAGAAATTAACGGCGATGATATTATTGAGTTTATAACCGATATCGAAGAGGCACCTAGCATTGACTTCATTGACGGAAGTATTAACAATTTAGTCGTATATGATAATATCATGTTAGATAATCAAAAAAATCCTGCTAGAATATTTTCCAGAGGTAGACATAAAAACACCGACGTGATATATGTAACTCAACGTTACACTCAAATACCAAAAGTGATCAGAGATAACTGCAATATGCTGTGTGTATTTAACGGAGTTGATACACATACTCTTAGAAATATTTGGCAAACTTGGTGCAGTGGCGATATGGATCATAATCAATTTAAAAATTTCTTTAGCCACGCTCAGACAATCCCACATGGATTTGTGACGATAAATTTATCAGACCCTCGGACAAGATATCGTGTCGGACTTGATCAAATATTTAGTTAAGTATAGCAGCAGAGAGGGTGAACGCCAACGACAATGGCGTCCTTTTTTAAAATTTTTTTTATATTTTTTTGCTCAAATTATTAAAAAAATTAATTAAGTATTTTCAAGGAAGCCTCAGTTTACTAAATTGAGGCCTATATAAGCAATTTTGAGAAACCTCAGTTTACTAAATTGACGCCTAAAAAAGTTGGTCTGTTCACCCTCTCTGCTGCTCGTTTTGAACTAATTTGACTCAGAAGCTGGCCGTATATAGGCCAATACCTGCTCATTTTGTGAGAGCTATGCATTACGTTAACTCGGATTCGAGTAATCGCTAGGACACTTTGACTATTTTATATCATTTCAACATACATTTAAGTCAACATAAATGGATGTCGCAAAACCATAGAAGGAATGCTTCGTCTGGCTGTAGGTAGGTATTAAAGCCGTTCCTATATTACATACCATAAGGTACAGACATTCATACAATTTTATGAAAATTGTGCGATAAATACCTCTAAAACATTGTCGAACCATTTGGCTGACAAACAAAAACAAACATCTGAAGTCAGTAAGTTTGAGACGGCTAGGCAGAATTTACAATTCTCCCTTAGATAGGTAAATACGGTAATACTATGTTATATGGTGGTTTCAGATTTCAGTACGAACAGGTCTGTATGAAAGCTTCGTCTATAGAATGCAAGAAACGTCATTTGGTTCTCATTAAGGCTATGTACGCAGAACATTACAACTGTAATGAAGGTTACTGTAGTATATATAGATAATAAGAATGTTACTACATAAGAAATACAGCAAAAAATTAGATCAGTTGTTTAGGAGTATCAAATAACGCATTAACCTTATAATATTTGTATTATAAGAACAAAATAAGATTAAGCAAAAAAAACATACCTGTGTGAATTACCAGTCCAGAAATATTATTCCTATGAATGAATGGTATATTAAGGAATAGTAAACAATGCACGTATTGTCTGTAATAATGAAAGAGTTCAAATTGTAAAAAGTTCAAGTCACTGTCAATGCGGCTGTCGTTGAGTCTGGGTCCGGCGGGGATGTTTCTGTTAGGTCAATGGAAATCCCGGTCTATGGTATAGGTGCATCTCAGTCTGGGCTGCTGGTAGCCCGATTTCGACTAGGTATATGTACATTCGACATGTGGGATGTTTCAAACGATACTGTGGGAAGAATACTCATCGGCGATGTAATGCATGTTATGTTGGTAGCCTATCAGTTTGTACTTGTTCTTTTATTCCCATGGTGTGAAGATATTGGTGCTGATGTCTTAGAACTGACCCTTCGTGTGGGCGAACAAAATACGAAAATCACTGAAGAGTTGTTCTGTCATTCCTGAGTTCACGTAGTGTAGCTGATGGCGTGATATCTCATGATGGTGCGAGTCTCTTCCATGGATCATAGTTATACGTGTGACGCCTTAATTCATGATGTTAGTCCACTCATGTCGTTGTTTCAAAGAATCTTCTCCATAACTTTTATGAAAACACTGTCTCAAAAGAAATAGTCACTCATAACGGTGTAGACAGGCTACATCTTGGGGACATTGGCTCTGCGAGAGGGTCCAGAGATCTGTAACATTCTCCATCCACTTGTTATGAAATAAAAGTTGTTGTAGTCATCACAAGGGAGAGTCCTCGAGGCTCGAAAAGAAAAATCAATCTTATTAATTTTACTAAAAATTCAATCCTAACATAACTAAAAACCTTTTCTCTTGACCAATGGTATTAAATCCTTCAGTGCATACACTTCATAGTAATAATCCCTGCCAGAACAGAACACCTATGTATACATCTATTGAATGTATATGTGTAGTTTATTCAGTCATCTTGCGATTATGAAGCGATAAAAGAAGCGTGAGAAAAAGTCGAATCGAGCGGAAGGTTGTGGTCACGCTTGCATTCCTTGTATTCATTTATATAACCGATCAGGATATTTCATGTTGTCAGAGATTTCGTTAAACTTTATTGATAAAACGTCAGACTCCTGTGGATATGGCAATAGAACACAATTCATTTTATTATATGATTTCTACATTTGTTTCTCAGTACTGACCTTTCCACTGTGTGACAATCAGTACAAATCATATGTTAATTTAAAATACCTTCAAAGATGACTTCACTGTGAAGTTCTTGTCATGGGTTGACCTGCTCTTTTTTGAGATGCTGGACAGTCAGCAGAGTAGCATGTAAACAGAAGACAGATAATGCTTCCGGATCATCACCAAGGCCTTATTACTCCGTGTGCACTGTCACCGAAATACACTTGGAAAACCACATCCGGAGCTCATATTCCCAAGAATAAACAATTACCTTTAAATCCCTACCAAAAATGCATAAATAAAACTCTTCTATCACCACCAAAATGAGAGAGGGAAAAACGTACTAAAACTAGACTACAACTACATTAGTTTTTGGTTACTTAACCTGATATATTAATTGTGGTCTAGTTCCATATGGTATATACAGATTTAAATGTCGTAAACCAGTCTGAAGACTGTAAACAAGGGAAGTAACCGCCGTTAACGTCTCTATGCCGAATCAGGTTTATGTCGCAGAAAACCAAATTTCATTTTGCGTGATTTTATTATTTGATTTCTTTATTTTTTAAAATAAAAGCAAAATTAATGAAGCTTCATTCTTGATAAAATGCTGACAGAATGGGATCGCTCTCTCTCTTAAAACAACAATAATTATATACATTTTAAGCTTTTATTTATTAGAAAAAAAACTGCCAAAGATTTGATTCTTCTGGCAGCAACAGAAAATAATAATAATAATAATAATAATAATAATAATAATAATAATAATAATAATAATAATAATCATAATAATAATATTTCATACTATTCACAATACTATAGTCAGACTAAGAACAGGGACATGTATAATATACGCGATCATAAGCAAAAGCTTCAGAACAACGGAATTTTATAAATAATGACAGTTTTTTCCTCCTGTTTTGTAAAAAAATTCTCATTATTGAAACATTGATATTGTATGGAAAGGTATAATAACAGGAACACCAATCATATTCATGTACTTATCTTGCATCTAAAAATAATGGAGTTTATTATTATTATTATTATTATTATTATTATTATTATTATTGTTATTATTATTATTGTTGTTATTATTATTATTATTATTATTATTATTATTATTATTATTATTATTAAGTTTTGATATTTACCACATTAAAAAATGTATAATAATTTGGTAATATTAAATATAACAAAATGTAATTGCTGGAAATTAAATAATCCACATTATTAAATTAGTTTAGGTCATCTTTAGTGTAAAATTGTTTCTTGCACATTTGCTGTTTGAAATTGTTTAAAAGATAATTGAAGTTTATAAAGCATATTGCTATGTGTATTTAATTTATTTTATATTTGATTTAATTGTTTGTTTTAGTTTTTTTTTAAAAAATCCATTACATGCTATAGTGATGTAATTTTGTTTATTGGAATTTGACATTTTCCAGAAATTAGTTTGACCCAACTGTTTTTTTTCGGAATCACCTAATATTATAACTTTGTATCTTAATGCTGACCTAGTTTCCGACCTTGATACAGAATTAATAAGGGCTGAAGTAAACATCTTCATTTTTATTTTTCTTAATTCATTCTTAGTGTGGATTTATAGGGTGGAATCTAGGCTGTATTGGTGTATGTGACTTTACAAATGTGAATAGCCTCTATTTCGAAATTCTGGTTTTACCAGAATTGCGCAGTAGTCAGATTTAATAGTGATGTATTGAGAAATAATTTTAGTTGGGCTTTTTACCTTTGACACTGAAAGGAGTTTTGTGGTGACCAGTTGAGTTGAAATTTTTTTTATGGAATTATTAATTCTTTTCTCTCGAATTATTTAAGTGATCATACAGAATTTTTGGACAAAGACATTTATTGAAATTTTATTCGGAATTCAAACTCCGACATATTATTGTTTGTGGATCAACAAAGAACTGTTGACACATAAATAATATACTGGCTACAGTATACGTCATCACCTTCCATTTTGTTTTCGTCGGGACTCAAACTCAAATTCATTAGAACATTTTATTACTAGGACTTTTTATTTTCAATAATAGATTTTACCTGGATTATTTTTGGATTTGATTCTTAAAACAGTAAATTTTTCCTAATTTTTTCCTTGATTTTCTTGGGAAATAAATTTGTTAAATTCTACGAAGCTTATTCTCTCCACGTTTTTCTTGTTATTGTTTATGAGAGCCTAAACACGTAACAAAGAAAAATGGGGGCTCGTCCAGGATATATGAATTTTGGCTAAAATATTTCAGAAAACTTTGTTTTTTTAAATTTAAATTCCCTTATTTTTTGAAAGTTTTTAAATCCCAAGTATTATTTTACAATTTTGAAATTTTTAGTTAAATCAGTAAGCTTTTTCTGCAATGTCATCAAAAGTGGAATTCTTTCGTTCAAGTCCTACGCAGGAACGATTAGACAATTTGAAAACGGTGAATTGATTCAACTTGCCAGAAAATATGATCTTTCTGAGGCAAAAGTTTCCTTAACGAAGCAAGAAATAACGAATATTTTGGTCCAATATTTGATAGAGAAGAAAGCTTTGCATAAAAGTGCTGTGGTTTCGATCAGTAAGTCTGTGTCAGACTCTGACATAAAAGTAAAGGAATTAAAATTAAAATACAAGAAGGAATTAGAGTTAAGGAATCTGGAATTTCAGAAAGAAGAAAGACAAATGCAGTTGCAAGAAAAACAAATGCAGTTTCGATTTGAGAAAGAGGAGAGAGAGAGAGATACAGGAAAGAGAGAAAGAAAAACAAACGCAGTTACAATTTGAGAAAGAGGAGAGACAGGAAAGAGAAATTAAAACAAATGCAGTTGCAATTTGAGAAAGAGGAGAGAGAGAGAGAGAGAGAGAGAGAGAGAGAGAGAGAGAGAGAGAGAGAGAGAGAGAGAGAGAGAGAGAGAGAGAGAGAGGAAAGAAGAGAGAAAAACAAATGCAATTAGATAAGGAAGAAAGAAAGAAAGAAAGCCAAATGCAGTTACAAAAAGAACAAATGCAATTAGATAAGGAAGAAAGAGAGAAAGACAGACAGATGCAAAGAGAGAAGGAAGAGAGGGAATATAAATTTAGAATAAAATAAATGAAGTTGGCAAGAGAAAAGCACATTCCCACTTCAAATACAACTTTAAGTTTATATTTGCAAAGAATATTAGGTTAGTGCCCCCTTTTCAGAGTAGAAGAGGTAGACAAAATATTTTACTTGTTTTGAAAAAGCTGCTGAAAATTTGATATGGCCAAGGGAGCATTGGACTCAACTATTACAATGTGTACTTATTGGTAAAGCTAGTGATATTTACCATTCACTCTCAGTTCACCAAATTGGTGACTATGATGCGGTTAAGGAATGCATCTTAAGTGGTTATGAGTTAGTCCCTGAAGCTTATCGGCTAAAAATCATAAACTATTAAAAAGAAGCAGGACAAACTCATGTCGAATTAGTTAGAAAAAAGAGCAGTTATTTGATAGCTGGTGCTTAGCCAAGAAAGTTGAAAACGATTATGAAAGTCTCAAACAACTTGTATTACTTGAACAGTTCAAGACCTGTATCCATAGTGACATTAAGACTTATCTTGACGAGCATAGAAACCTTGGAAAATGCTGCTCGTGCTTCTGATGACTATTCTTTAACTCATAAAGTTCCTTTTGTAAACAATACTTCCAATTAACAGTCTTCTGGCAGAATAGTATTTCAGCCTTCAATACATACCCTTCTAAATCTCAAACTGGCACAACTTTTAAAAATCAAACTTCAGATAAGCTTGGTCAAAGATCTTTGTCCTATGTGTACCTATTGCAAGAAGAAATGACACGTTATGTTTTATTGCTATAAATTGAAAAATAGGCATCAGAATCAAGAGAGACAAATGCTCTTATTCTAAGAGGTCAAGGTCACCGTCATGTATTGAAGCAATACATTTGTTGAGTCTAATAAACCCCAGTCTGATTTAATTATGGAGAATTATGAACCATTTATGTCGAAGGCTTCTATATCACTCTTGGGTGATTCGGCCAATCCCATCCCTATTAAAATTTTAAAGGACGCAGGAGCTTATCCAAGTCTTTTATTATCAGGTACTTTGCCTTTTCCGGAGAAGACTCTTCTAATAAATGTGTTCTTATTCAGGGAGTAGAGTGCGGCTTTGTTAATGTTCCTCTCCATTGTGTAAATTTGTAATTAGACTTAGTCTCATGACCCGTGACAGTCGGAACAGTATTTGTTTTACCCATTTAGGGCATTCATTTATTACTAGGCAACAACCTAGCTGGAAATAAGTTGTCGTTAATCCACATGTAACTGACAAGCCTAGTTTGGATCAGAATGTCGATCCAATTGAAAAAGAATTCTCTGGTTTATACCCAGCTTCTGCAATTACCAGAGCTATGGCAAAGAAAGCTTTTGAGAATGATGTTGATAAGGAAAGTATTCCTTTAGCAGAGATATGTATTGGACGGGCTTTTGATGAGGTCACTTTCACTTCTTGTTTGCATCAATCAAAATATATTGATCACAGTAATCCTCTTTTAACTACCATTTTCTTTATTCTAATCAATGTGATAAATGACAGTCATTTGTCGTCGAACAGGAAATAGATCCTGAGATCTCCTGTTTGTTTCAAAGGGCCATAAGCGAGACTGAAGCCACTGAAGTTCCTGTCTGTTATTTCATTAAAACTGGAACTCTTATCAGAAAATGGATACCTCCCAAGATACCTGCTGGTGACGAGTTGTCAGTGAACTATCAAATTGTAGTTCCAAAATCTTATAGGAAATACTTATTTTGGCCCATGAAACTCCTATGGCTATTATTTAGGATTAATAAGACTTATCACAAAATCTCGAGTCACTTCTATTGGACAGAAATCAAAATTGATGTTTGTAAATACTGTAGATCTTGTCATACTTGTGAAATGGTAGGAAAACCCAATCAGAAGATACATAAGGTTCATCTGCAACCTATTCCTGCATTTGACGAACCATTTAGCAGAATTATGGTAGATTGTGTTGGTCCCTTACCTAAGACCAATTCAGGTAACCAATACTTGTTAACCATAATGTGTGCGTCAACAAGGTTTCCAGAGGCAATTCCTTTGAGGAATAGCTAATTTAAAACAATAGTAAAAGCTTTAAGAAAGTTTTTATTCAATTTGGCCATCCCAAATCTGGCCAATCTGAACAAGGCTCAAATTTCATGTCTGGAATTTTCCAGCAAATAATGTAATAGTTCAAGTCTTCTGTCTATCACACCGAGAACCAAGTGGCATAAGAAAGATTACATCAAACTTTGAAATATATGATTCGATCATATTGTTTTGACACGGATAAAGATTTGGATGAAGGCATTCAGTTACTATTGTTTGCTGTTAGGGAATCAGTTCAAGAATCTTTAGACTTCAGTTGCTTTGAACTGGTTTCTGGACACACTGTGAGTGGACCAGTGAAGAAGTTGAAAGAGACACTTTTTTCAGATGAAGATACTGAAATTAATCTTCTCGATTATGTTTCCAATTGTAAGAATAAGTTATCATAGGCTTTTGAGGTTGAAAGAGCGAATCTGAACTCTACTCAGTGAGGACTGTAATTAAGATATGATAAGAACTCAAAGAAAAGGAGTTTTCAGCCGCGTAATAGAGTTCTGGCTCTCTTTTCCATACTACAAAATCCTCATCAGGCCAAGTATTATGGTCCCTACATAGTTAAGAGGAAAGTTAATGATTTAAATTACATCATAAATTATCATAGGAGACGAAAACAAAAACAACTTTGCCACATAAACATGTTGAAGGAGCATATTGAAAGAGATAGCCAGGTTTAACATGCAAATAATTTAGTTGTACCTGTCCAACTCAGCGAAGATTTAAGTGAAGGTAAATCATTGGACTCTAATGATATTGGAGTGACAAATCTTCAAAATGCATAAATTATGAATGATCTGGACCAGAAACGTTCATATTTGCAACAGCAAGAAATAAATAAACTTATATAGTTATTACTTGAATATGAGAACTTATTTCCAGATGTTCCCACAAGAACAAACAAATTTTCCATGACGTTGAATTTTAAATTCCAAACCTGTGAAAAAACACCCGTACAGGATGAACCCTCTCAAACAAGAATACTTAAAAGAAGAAATTCTATACTTTAACGCCAGAGTAACTAAAGTTTTCTGACACTACTATGATTCCAGGAATCATATTTTAACAGTTGTCAAGTATCTTTACCTGGTTTGTATGTGGGCTGGATAATTGCCATGTGATTTTCAAATTCGCCACTATGCATGTATAATTTAAATTCAGGCACTTGTGATTGCTGTGCTTTTGTATTTGTTTATATCCATAACAAAGCAAGTAGAAGCAAATACTGTTTGGCTCTATTTGGAACTTTGGGGCACTGATGCATGTCATAGACTTTAGCCCCCATGACTGGTCACATGCGTGGATTATTAATGCTAATATTCCGTGAATTGCACATGGTATCTTGATCACCTGAAAAGTCATGGGGGGTGAGTAGGGTGGAGCTATGACGGGTGTCAGTGACGGAAAGGGACCAACAATGGCAAAACTGGCAGTTGTCTACTACCATATTACTACTTAATGACTAAATATGTGGATTGAATTTCAGTATAAATATAACATTTTCTGGTTTTTATGTAGAAAGATATGACACGATAACACATGACCGATTAGTCAGTGAATAATGACTTTGTTTACCAATTCAAATTTCAACCTCAAGTGAATTATCATTTCGTACATCAGCTTGTGCAGTTGAAGATATGTATATAAGTGGATGTGACACTCAAATGTATAATTCCAGCTGTCCAAATGAAGATGGTTTCACAATCTAAAGCATAGAGAAGTGTTCTGATTGCGGATGTGTAAGCTACAAATGAATGATGATAAGCTGAATCCATTCGCCCAAAATTAACAGAATCAATTAATATCAGCGACTTTTCCATTACATTTAAACAAACACTTGGAAATCTACGTTATTTTTATTCTCTCTCTCTCTCTCTCTCTCTCTCTCTCTCTCTCTCTCTCTCTCTCTCTCTCTCTCTCTCTCTGTGCCTAACGAATTAATCTTTTAGGAAGAAAAGAAAAACTTGGAACATATAGAATACTTTCTTCTTCTATTACACCGCTGGGCAGCTCCCGCACTGCACAAGGAACCCATATGAAAGGGTACCTTAAACAATTTCGGAAAATCTTTAAAAGTACTAATAAATAAATAAATAAATAAATAAATGAATGAATGAATGAATGAATGAATGAATGAATGAATGAATGAATGAATGAATGAATGAATCTGGAGAAGTACAATTTTTTTTTTAAATGTATGGACCTCCACTCGAGCACAGTCGAAATCAATATGAAATAAATAGACAATGCGAACAACGACATGGAAAAAAATACAAGTTATAAAACAATCAGTTTCTTTCCCCCCCCCCCCCCAAATAAAAATATTACACCGTACTTCGTTCAAAACTAAAAATAAAAAAAATGTATATATATTTTTTTTTATTTTTAAAAAAATATATATCAAATGCCTAAAGCACAAATATAAACAGCGTACAGGTTATCTCTTGCCAAGGTCGACAAAATGAACTGGGGATGAATTTTGAGATTATATGAATAAAACCTACTCGGATGATCAACCCAGGAAACACTAAAGATACAATACCCCTCAAAGTTTAACTACATAAACGGAATTTTTTAGAAAGAGGAGAAAAATATATATTTAAAAAAAACACCAAACTACATATCGGGAGGAACACACCAATGCATGGAAACTTTGTTCCTTTGTTTATGAAAATGAGGGCTGGGATCTGTATGGCGCTTGCCACCCCCACCCTCCCACCCCCAAAACAGATCTGTGAATAATATAAGTTCCAGACAGACCCTAACAGGAGAGCTGTATGGGCGATCAAATTAAAGAGAGAAGGCTTTATGGTAACTCAGCACACCACTTTGTGCCAGAGACATTTCGAGTTTGAATGTTTCTCTAAAGACCCAAGAGCAGCGCCATTTTTGTTAAAATCTGACGAGTCCTGTTCATCTTTGTCCCACGAATCCATCATGTAAGGTTGGATGTTAATGGTATATTGTAATGTTGTTGCTGTTGTTGTTGTAGGGTTTAACGTCATTTTCGCCAGCACACGATAGGCTATAAATGGCGGCTAGTATTAATGATGGAGGAAGAACCCGAGAAAACCCCCGGAAAACACACCAACCCACGAGAAGCTACTGGCACGCTTTCTCACATACCCTATAGGCCGAATCTAAGACTCAAACCCGCGTAGACATAGGTGATATGGCAGTGATCCGTAACGGAGAGCGCTTTAGACCACTCGGCCACTTGGGCTATCTGGTTGATTCTCCAAACGTCTGATTCGGACCATGTGAAATATTATTCAGTTTTGTACAGGATTTAAACGTGAAATTTAAAATTGTTGTTAAAGATGATTTTCTCATTATGTCCGAACCCATTATTATTTTGCATCGGCAATTTAGTAGTGAAATATTTTTTAAACTTGTCGTTCAACTTTAAATAGTTTGCTTTATTAAGAACTAATAAAGTTACGAAAACACTAACGAATAAGAAGAAATAGACTAAACGATGTTGAGCTCAGTAGCGACAGTATTTCCCGAGTATGCGTCAATGCTGTTTTTTTATCGAGTTCAAGTATCATTCATTATTAGGTTGGAGCTATTTCATATATAAAACTTCACATCATGTTATTTTTTCCCCAATTAAAATATATCAAATAATTTTGAAGAGCAGAGTAAAAGGGACAGATGTCTCTTCTGTTTCGTTAGGTACAGAAGCTGAGTTGATCAAATGGAAAACTTGAAAAGTTACAAATTTTTTAATTTTAATAAGTTATTAAGTTAAAGAAAGACAACAATAAATAAAGCCTTAACAACCATGTGGCGACATCTCACAATTATTAGGATCCTTCTACCTGTTCTCTATGGGACGAGTTCTCCATAGTTAATTATCAACAATGCCGGTGTGTACAGTGTCTCAAATGACGTCACTTCCGCTATTTGTGAGGGGGAGTGAAGCGTGTTGTTTTATTCGAGACGGATCGGGATATATGATTGGTTTTTCATAAATTTCTTCGTAACGAGTAAAATTGAAATGTTCAAATTTTCAGAAAGTGACCAATATACATAATAGCAAATAATATAAAAAAGTTGAGCGAATTTCATTATTGCATGTTTGGTCCCTTTAAATGAGGATTACAACTGTTGCCATTTTACTTGTAATGTATTTTACAGTACCATGTTTGTCTACATTCATGAATACTTGAATTGTATATAAACTAATGGGTTGGGTCGGGAATCCGGGCACTTTCTCACATCCGGGCATTTTCAGTGCATGGTTACGACCGCCGAGGTGAAAACAACCGCCATTGTTCTAGGTACTTGAGTAACGTGTGCCGTGTGGGGAATATTTACACATTTTAAGATATGTCTAAGATTTGCAGTGTTGGTGTTTGCACAAACCATCATATGCAAAATAAAAATTTAAATAATTAAAAACTCTTCCTAAATTACCAAATACGTCTTTTCTCTCTCGCCAATAACTACATAAATATACAAGTGTCTATTACAGGTTTTAAAATAAACAAATAAGCTACAAATTCTACCTTTAACCGCTCAGTTTTTCCGTCGTTTATATATTCCGCAGATTATAAATCGTACCGAACCACGCTTATTTCCTTGACACTCCTTGAACCTTCATCTTTCATATTTGCCATTATAATGCAAACTCCAAACTAAAAATGTCATACGAGCCAACTATATGTGCCCACCCTGAATTGCTCTTTTCAATGATTGACTACTCTGATTGTGTGCCATTTCTTTAATCTCTTTAATCATGAGAACGACCAGGATACTGCAGTAATTAGCAGGTTTTAATTAAATTCACATACACATAAAAACGGAAATTTAAAAAGTCATATGTTGACTACTTTTAGACGTGGATGGGGTATTGGAATGATAAATTAAGCAATGATAGCGTATTAAATGACAATCAGTTCATTTCACAAACCTACAGTATATTAAAAAATAATCTACATTAATTTATTCTCACTGAAGGTCGAAACACTGGCAAGATATAGTAGTATCAGCATTTATTAATGATTAGAATTAAAGATTTCTTGCTGCACACATGATCAAGTGAGTTCTTATCTATCTATCTATCTATCTATCTATCTATCTATCTATCTATCTATCTATCTATCTATCTATCTATCTATCTAAAAGATTTACAAAAGTTTGTTCAAATTTATGTCATCAATAACTTTGGAGGTCATTTTTCATGTTTTTTAAACATCAAAAGCCAACTTTCTTTGGAAAGTTTAATACTTTTAAATATATTATATGTGTTTCAGAGATGAAATCAGTGTTGTACAAGCAGAGTACAACCCCTTTTTGTTGTCAGAAAACAGAATCAAGTGCTTGGTATATTCTTCCCAAATCATTTTGAAAGGGATTAAACTTCAATGTAACTGTATTATTATCAGCTGTCATATTAAAACTGATAATTGATAATAGTGCCATGCCAATCATCCATGAAATTTTTTCAGACTCACTTGTATATTTATAATTATTATTAACATAACTAATGTGATAAATAAACAGTCATACAAATTTTCAGAAAACATTTTTACACTAATGTAATATTTTATTATCCTTCTAAACTGGTATTTTAAATTATTATTTCTGAAACTAACACATAAAAACAAATTTTAAGAAAGATGTCATGTGACCCTTTAAGCATTGAAGGCTTTACTTTAGAATAAGTTGTGAGAAAATATATGTTTACATTTGTCCTGTGTGGTTACAGAGCATTAGAAATGGGACCACTGTGTTACACTAAGATGATTGTATGAAGTGATTAAAAGTGTATGAATGCTAAGAATTTTTCTAACTGGGTTTTCCAGCATGTATATTGATTTTGGTTTTTTATCTCATATCTTTAACTCCATGTAAATAAGATGTGATACCAAAATCTGTGATCCTGTTTGTCACCATGATGCTTGAACTGTAAAACCCCTATAAATCAATCAACATTAATTAAGTCAATTTTTAATTCAAATCTCTGTCTTGTTAGTTGTTTTGGTAATGAAAAACATTATTCATTTTAATAAATTGTAAAAATATATGCTCTGAATACATATAGAAAAATCGCTAAGTGCACAGTTAAAACAGACCAAGTCCATTTCCTAGCTAAAACTTTTCTAAGTCTACAGTTACGAGCTATGTCCAAGCTAAAAAATGACTAAGTTCTTATGTCCGAGGTTTTTCCGAGCCAAAAATAAACTAAGTTCTCATATCCAAGGTATTTCCTAGGTTCTTTTTAATGTACGAGATAATGTCCGAGGTTTGCTTTTAAAACCTTGGACAAAATATCAGCATTGTCAGAGGTTTCCCAGGTTTTCCTAGGAAAACCATGGAAAAACCTCGGACGTCCAAGGTTTTAGGTCAAAATTCCAAGTATAACCTCGGAAAATGTAAACTGTGTCACTGCCTTCCGTTGTGGCAGAGATGCACTGCTCATCTAATAGTGTATTGCTAACTCTCAATGTGGATAAGATGCACTGCTCATTCTGTAGCATGATGCTGCTTCTCAGTATGGAGGAGATTCATCATTCTCATAGCGTTTTGCTACCTCCTACTGAGTAGATGTACTGCTTCATCCCTTCAGAGGTAGTGAGTCGCACCCACCATTTGGGAGGCATTAACAGAAAACCTTTTTGAGTGGTGTACCAGTTGGTGATCCTCTGACCATCACACTATGGCCTTATGGTATGGGATTAAGGTTCAGACCAAATTAACCCCAACCCACTCTCTACCATCTCATTGTGAACAATATTGGAAACCTAACTGGCAGGCTCCAACTAGGCGAGGGGATCGGAATATTACCCCCTCTTTCCTATTATCCCAGTGAATCCCAATGGGATGTGGGGTCCTCCGCCTCAGAGGCCTAGGTATTGTATGCCACCTTGGGCTTTTGTATCCTGCCCTCATTGCAGAGGCGATAATGTGGCTCATTATACTGCCATCACTTCATCACCAGGTTGAAACAATTTGGAAGGCTAGTGGCATCACTTCGTGCAGGACAGAGAGATATGAAGTAAAACAGCTATTACTTGAATATGATCATTTGTTTCTAGATGTTCCAATACCAACAAATAAAATCTACCATGATGCTGAAATTGTAGATTCCACGCCTAAGTAACACCATCAATACAGGATACACCCTCTCAAACCGGAATGTTTGAATGAAGAAATTCAGTATTTGTTAGAGAACAATTTCATAAAACCATGCATTCTTGTACTGAAACCAGATAATACTTTCTGCATGTGCACTGACTATATAAAAGTCGATGGGCACCTCTTTTAGAATACTGGACCGACTCAATCAGAATTTAGAGGGGCCCTGGGCATCGAGCTATCTGATGTTTTGAGCACTGATTTTATATAATTTTTAACCATATATTTGACTAATAGTTAAAACAAAGCTTTCTTGTACAATTTTTTTTTGTTTTTGATGGGAGGTGTTTTGTATATTTAATCAGCATTCTTTTTTGGCTTTTTTTCTCCATGATTATATGAAATATATATTTTTTTTTACAACTGATCTTAGTGCAAAATCAAGTTCTTGGTATACCTGACTTGGTAATTTGCGTTTTGTAAGCAACATTATGTTAATCTTAATTCTTGGATAGAAACATTAGTTTGGAATTAGAGTGAATTCAGACAAAGACATCTTTGATTATATTATTGTGATTCATAAAAAACTTTTAGTACATCTCCATATTTCCTGTCACTACAGGCACATCAATATATTCAGAGTTTACGCTTTCATGGAACACCATTGGCATTTAATTAGAATTTTATTGATTGACTGAGCATGGATTTTTATTCGTGTATAAAAATTGTTGATCCTGTACTGACAAAAATTCTCCTTTGAATTTCTTCATCCACTGATTTGATGAATTACGCGCCAAGCAGAAGTTCATCTTCTTGCCAGGTTGCACTATGACCCATCATAAACAAGTTATTCACAGGAAGACCACCAAACTGTCAAGATAGAATATTTTGTCAAATGATATATGCACTTGATTATGTTAATGCGATCTCAAGTGTGTGTGATTCCCCTTTTGGTGACTGTCGATGAGAAAGTCTGTAACATTCTGGTTTTGTTGATGAGATTGCATTCTTTGAAACTCCGAAATACATATCTTTATCCGTGTTGAATAAATCATCAGTATTTTCAAGTTCTTGGATCAATGTGCGAAACATCCCCGGGCCCATGATATATTTGATGAGCAGCCATTGACAAATTGATACAGCCTTATTGATAACATTTGAGTTTCTGCCCATCTCAATGACTCCGATTCACAAGCTTATGTGCCCGTTGTTGATCATGAAACTCGCGTTTGAAGCCACTTTTGATCATGTATAATTTTACAATGTTGGTCAGAAGCCTCTGCTTTGAAATCTGTGGCAAATTTTATTATTACATATGTTTATTACATTTGTATATTTTTTTCATAAAAATTGCTCGAGAAGTATTTATTTGGTCCACCAGTCAAGTCAATAGTAAGGAAATTAGATGTGTCTTGGGTGATTTCCACAAACATATTACAAAACTCCTCCCATTAGTAGTCAATGGCACACCAGGTCCAGTGAATGTTTGCTTGGCAATATGCGTGAATGCCATAAAATATCAGCATGTTCCAGTTGTCTAGAATTTTTGTAAGCACATGTGTGTATTGTGTTGGATTGATCACAGCTGTGTTTTTGTGTTGGCTTTGGCGAAACATTATTGCTGAGTTGTCTTTGTGTTCAAGCCTCATATCAAACATGGCAAGGTTATCCTTAATTGAATCAAAGTCGTCAGTGGTAGGAGATTAATTGACTGTGCAAAAGAAATCAATGGTGCATGAATTCCATCTTGGTGATGAATGAAGTGGTACTGTAAACTGATCGTGTAAAGCATAACATAGTTGATTGTGAGATGACACCAAAATCATGTACAACTGAATTTGCATTAACAATCTTCAGATCATATTCAGAAACAGTTGGGTTTTCCCTGAAACATCTGAGCCAATAATCAATGTGCGAACTGAATTTGTAACCATGGGTGCTTTAGGCTTTGCCTGAGCAGATAAATCAATGATAGTAAAATTCGCTCAGCATTAAGAGGTTAGTGTTAGGATTGGTCGGCCTGGTGTCAGGCTAATGCGACTGGGTGGAACATCATGCTACATGTCTGGAGCATGATGTCCCAGTGCTAGACATTACTTTAAATTGCCACACTGCAGACATCGTAGCGATATGACTGGAAAATTGTTAAAGCTACGTTAAAAATCTAAATCACACACACACATTGTTGTATAACACAATTGATGACATGTTAAATATCACTTGTATAAAACAGTTGTTGTATAAGGCAATCATGTTTTCAAAATATATGTGATGTCACATGAACATCCATACTGCAAATCTAGCTAGAGTTCAGACATGTGTAAATAGAGCCATAATCTAGGGAAGTTGTGTTTGATGAGGAGCAAAGTTTACATTCATTGAAAATAGCAATGGTGTCTTTGCTGCAATATATAATATATATATTTAATTTGCTTTGTTTGTTAGTTTGTTTTATTTTATTTTATTTCATTACATGATATTGTAGTGTAACATTATATGTTGGACCTGACCTTGACAAAATTGAGTTAATTTCTGCTTGACCTAAATTTACTTTTTTTTTATTTTATTCATAGTAAATAACTAATATATAGCTAATGACTCTTTATATCTATGTGTTTAAAATCAGTATTATTATTAATAAGAGAAGTAAATTTCCTGAGTGTACTAAAGGTTGTGGTTATTGTTTTGTAAACATCAATATCATTCTAGAAAGATTTTATCTTTTGCGCATTAACATGTAGTACTTTCAAATTGAATTATGTTGTGTCCAGTTGAGATAAATTTAATTTCTTCAAATTATTGAATTCAAGTGATTATTTTCTCTGGAAATGCAAAAGTGCTCTGATAAAATTCTTGGATAGAGACATTCACTGGAAATTATAGTGTATTCAAACCTGAAATTATAAAGACTGTTGACACATCAACACACTAGGAGCTATAACAAACATGTCATCGCCTTCAGTTTTTGGATTTATTCTGGACTTTGACCGAGTTTAATTTAGGAATTTAAATTATTAGGACTTGTACTTCTTGGATTATTTTGGGATTTAATTTGCAATACCATAGTTCTTTTTTCTCATTTTCACTTTGTATTAGGGAAATAAATTATTTGTTAAATTTTACAAAGCTTGTTGTCTTTCACTCTTTTCTGTTACTTATTTTAAGAGCATAGATTCGTAGCACTTGTTAGTGATAACCCTCCTAAATGGAAAGCCATATATTGAAAATATAGTGATCTGTACTCTAAACGGATGACTATATCAACATGGGCTTTTCACCAATATACTTCTTAATATACCTAGCTGGTCCTACATGAAATTGGTGCTATTCTCACATCCAATATAGCTGCCACAGGACATGTCTTGAATCTTGATACTGTATCACCATTCCCCTTTGATGGATGATTGTTACGACATAGGGGTTTCACCAAAAGACTCTAATGCAATATGGATAGCACAGCAGATAATTTAAAATGTGTGTTATTCTTGAAGAATATCAGAGATAGTTTTAACATTTGACATTTTTTATCATGTATGTTATTTATCTTTTCTAATATATTGTTTATCTTTCACAGACACTACATCTCCAGTACAAACATTTGTGGGATGGAATGCCAGTTTTAACATACAGCTAGATCCTTATCCTACCAATGATTCAATAATACAAATAGTCAAGAATGGTACACTGTTAATGCGGGTGAAGGGCACTTTTGGACAAGGAGTAGCAGAACGGTTCGAGTTCACTGGAAACACATTTGAAAACCGGATCTCTTTCATCTTGAGAAATATTAAAATTGGAGATGCTGGGACATATACTGCCACTGAAGTAGGTTTTCCACCTGGACGAGAGCAAAAGTTGATTGTGAAAGGTAATTATTTTCTACTTATTTCTTACACTTTGAATGATTGTATAGTTTTAATGTCACATGCTTTCTTTAGTTTATTGCAAATTTGACTCGAATGAATGAATGCTATCATCATCTATTGTTACATGAGGATGCAAATGCTTTCAGTGGCTTGATACATGTCCTGTTATATTAGTTTTTGTAATATAAGATATTATTACGTTTTTTTTTTGTATGCAGCTAGACCCTCATCTTGTCAATACTACAAAGAATAATAAGGAGTGGTATCATATTAATGCAGGGTTCGGGTTAGATGGCAACGTATGAACATGTACAGGGCGCATTGTTTAGGGATGTAATGGAACAAACTGAGTTCACCTGAATCACATCTGAAAACCAGATCACTTTCATCTTTATAAATATTGCACTTGGAGATGCTGGAACATATGCTGGCATTGAATCAGGTTTTTGTCAGGAGATGAGCAAACGTGACTTGTGTTTTTCTTTCTTTTAACAATATATGCAGTTTAAATAATAATAATAATAATAATAATAATAATAATAATAATAATAATAATAATAATAATGATAATAATAATAATAATAATGACTTTATTTAATGAGTGACACAATTAGTTGCATGAAAATAATCCTCCTTATGACCTATATTATATGCATATTTACATTCAAAGTACATTTATAGTGTTAAACACACACACACACACACATCGTGTATATTCAGTACAAAAGTAGTGAGACAACAGAGTGGAAGGTTAGTGAATTTAAACTGTTGTAATGTATTTATATATTATATTATTGTGTATTATAATTAAATGCATTTATATTTGTATGTTCTCTAACTTCCATTTCTACTATTTCTAATTTCTGATCCAAATTAGTGACCCTGAATATAAAACCTTCTTTTGCAACTGATAATGTATATAAGAATTTCCAAAAATATTTTATTGAATAGTAAATTACTTAAATTGTCCTTATGAGCTTATTAATTCCAAATTAAACTGCAACTGCCAAACTCTGTTTTAAGCACTTTATATCTACTACAAGATATTCGAATTTCTTAACAACTGGTCACTAGTTTAAATGTTTAAGTATTAAGGGAAACTTGCTATCATTGATTTATAGTAAGTCTACAAACACACAATCCCACCATGTTGTCTGAGGAAAATAGACTCACCCATACGGCACGCAATATGGAACTATGTTAGTATGGAAAGTCCACTAAGCATGAAACCCACAGACGATGACAGTGTTAGGGCCACCCTGGTAACATCAGGTTAGAAATTATAAATCAATGAATGAAATGAAGTTTTGTGCAATATTTACCACATTAAAGGTATTCATTATTGAAATCAGTAGGGGGTTGCTAACAAACTGGGTGTAAGGTGCTGTCGGCTATCAAGGGTTATTAGTACAATATCGCACAAGCCCTGGTCAGAGGTATTGCGCAGCTTGGAAAAACAACACTCGAACCGCCTCCCGCTAATTCTCGCTATCTAAAGGAATGACCTCCACGGTGTAATATGCCCGGTTAATGGATATGGTAATCTGAGATGGTACCTTGAACAAAGACAACACCCGAGCCCCCGTAAAGATAAAATATGAATTTAACTGCAATACAATTAAGAGAAGAATGACACAATCAATTACAATGTTCTTTCCTTCTGACGATTCTTCGTTCAGAAGTAATTCAAAACCCGAAGCTTTAAGATAGCAGATACGTTCATTAAAATTCAGAACACTAATAAAATAGATGAATTTAACCGTTAATGACTGATAGTACTTTCATCATGGAATCGAATGTTCATTAACATTGGACTGTTGGGTGATTCACAATGACCTTGTTCGTTGACTGTTTTTTTTTTTCTTTTTTTTTTTGCGTGCGTCCTTCTTCAGCTTGCCCTTTGATTGAATGGGAATTCCACACTCTAACTTCTGACTTCTTTTCCCTCTTTTCCCTTGATTCCTCGCTGATTCTCACTCTTTCCAAACAAACTATTTTCCTTGTAAAAGAAAAGGGTAAACGCCCTAAGTATCTCATTACTTTAAGAGTTGAGATTGTCCGTCCGGCTTCAGGTTCGAACAATCAGATCTTACTATCAGTGTTATGATTTATATGGCTAACAAATACTACACAAGTCTTCAGATCACTAGAGCTATACTGCTAATTATCGACGTCAGAATTTGGGAAAGTCATATATTCCCGTAAATCATTACGTAAAGTGAAGCAATATATCATAACACACAATCCATATTCACAAATATGATAAATTCAAATTAATGTAACACTTTCCAATCATAAATGTACACGGCGGGTTTTCTACACCACCCATTTACCTACCATGTATATAAGGTAAAATATGCTAATTCAGAATTCAAAAATACATTATTAAATCACTGTAAAACCGACTATCCATACAAAAATATGAACACATCATGCATCTGTAACAAAGAAACATCATATCAAAGTACGTTATTAAATCAATGTAATACTGAACTATTTGTATCACAGTATCGATACATTATGCATCTATGACAAAGAAAAACATCATATACATTACATCATGACAAAGGTGAATTTGAGTTAAATACCTTGTGTTTTTGGCGTCTTACAATCGTTCCACATTCAGTTCCCTGGAACCACAATTAATTTACGAACGTCTTTCTTTCAAAGACGTACGGAGTCTTCTCCTGTGTTGGAATTAATAATTCTGACCGTCTCTTGCAGAGGTCTTCCCAGACTGGCTAACCTCGTTTGATACGTAGTATATATTTCCTTCAACATTAGAGATCGACTCAACCCCATGATTTCAGATTTGACCAATCGGAATAAATGCTATTCCTACAGACATTTGGAAAACTGTTTAAAAATGTGTAAAAATGCCACCTTTCATTTGTCTCAATCATTTTGACAGTTTCACGTGAGAAATACCCTTAGTTCGGTTCTACTATAAATATTCTAACAGCCTGACCCAGTTAAATAAACATTCTTTTGTCCAAACTCCTACTCCAAGACAGTTAATTGTCGGCTAGCCTACGAACTAATTAATGAATTTCACTGACGAAAAATTTGGCACTTGACACTGGGATTTATGCAAAAACTATATATATATATATATATATATATATATATATATATATATATATATATATATATATATATATATATATATATATATATGGAGTTTGTGGATATATTTTTCCTTTAATTTTCATGAAAAGATAAAGAGGAATAAATGATAATACTTCAAGGTTAGTTTCTTTCATTTTGTTATTTTATTATCAAATAAGCATTTTGCTTATATTTTATTGCAACAAAAATTTATTTCACTTCTTATGTCGTGGGACATATGACCTATGTGAAAAAGTTTCTCCATAAGTTCTGAGAAAGGAAAAAAATTACTTTATCATGTCGCAATATACATGGTAAATCTGAGGAAATTAGACTCACCCATAGTGCACACAATATGGCACTATGTTAGTATGGAAAGTCCACTAAGCATGAATCCCACAGACGATGACAGTGTTAGGGCCACCCTAGTAACATCAGGTTAGAAATTATAAATCAATGAATGAAATGAAGTTTTGTGCATGTTTATTACATTAAAGGTATTCATTATTGAAATCAGTAGGGGGTTACAAGGTTACAAACAAACTGGGATTTATGCAAAAACTATATATATATATATATATATATATATATATATATAAATATACATGTATATATATATTGAGTTCGTGGATATATTTTTCCTTTAATGCTCATGAAGAAAAAACAGAGGAATAAATGATAATAATTAATTCAAGGGTAAAAAATTTCTTTAATTTTTTTGTTATTTTATTATCAAATAAGCATTTTGTTTATCTTTCTTTGCAACACAAATTTATTTCATTTCTTATGTCGTGGGACATATGACCTATGTAAAAAAAGTTTCACCAGACGTTCTGAGACAGGAAAAACAATAATTATTTTATCATGTCGCAATTTACATGGTAAATATGGTAACTCCCTCCTGTTATGGAAGTGAGGCACTGCACACGTCATACCCACCACAGCATGTTGCTCCCTCCCTTTATGGAGGTAGTGCACTGTACATCTCATGTTCATGGATGCATGTTGCCCCCGCCACAAAGGAGGTGGTGGACTGCTCCCAATATTTTAAGAGTAGTGTGTTGCATCCCTCAGATGGGAAGGATCATCACTGTAACATTTTGATGGATGAATCAGTTGAGGAGCTAATTTTCGAGTTATCATTCAGTGGCCTTGTGATATGGGGATATGGTACGGACTGTGTATCCCTATAATGTCCCATCCTGTGCAAGATTGAGAGTCTGTCCCCCTGGGTTAGATCAGGGAATAGTATTGGATCGATATCCCCCTTGCCTTGTATCCAAACGAAGCCTTATGGGATGGGGGGCCATTGCCTCAAGGTGATTGGTCCTTTGTGCCCCTGTGAGATACTTGAATCTTTTCTTGCAGTGTTGGTGGGGCATGTGGCTCATATCCCACCACCACTTCCTCAACTATGTCATGTCAGATTGGAAAGCTAGAGATGTTGCATCATCCAGGTAGATCCACTCTGAATTACTGGACATAGTACAGAGTGCACCAATGCTTTCTCTGATGCTCACCCAACTTCCAGTTCAGAGTATGCTAATCAATGATGTCCTCTATAAGTTTTTGGTATGTTATAGCAAGAACACATAATTTTTCAAGTAAATAAAGATTATATAAAAAAAACTAAGATACAAGAGTAGAATCAGGATTTAGGTTAAAAGTTCCTTTCTAGAAAATTTTAAGTTGTCAACAAGGTAATATCTGTTACTAAAATTATTATAAAGAATGTGGTAAACATCAGGTAGACCTGTATTTCCATAGGGAAATACCAAATGGTCGTGACAGATTAAGATAAAGATTATGTTGTCTACTGTTATGTATATTTAATTTGCTTTGTTTGATAGTTAGTTTTATTTTATTTTATTTAATTACATGATATTGTAATGTAACATTGTATGTTGAACTTGACTTTGTCCAAAATTCATTTCTTCTTGACTTGATTGGCTTTTTTATTTTATTCATTGTAAACAACTAATACATTGCTAAATTATTCTCTGTGTATATGGGTTTAAAATCAGTATTATTATTATTAATAAAAGAAGTAAATATGTTTATTTTGGGTCAAAGTTTTGGAATTTCCTGAGTGTAATCCAGATTATGGTTATTGTTTTGTAAACATCAAGATCATTCTAAAAAGTTATTTTCCATTAGGTAATGTTTTTTTTAGAAAATGCTAATTGTGACCTGAGGTCAAGTACAGAACTATAAATATTGTAACTGAGAGGATTTTGTCATTCGTGGTTTAACATATAGCACTTTCAAGTTTGGATGATTTTTTTTAAACTCAGATTATTGAATTCAATTGATTATTTTCTCTGGAAATACAAAAGTGCTCTGATAAAATTATTCCATAGAGACACTCACTGAAATTTATAGTGTATTCAAACATGGAATTATATTTCTCTAATTCCACAAAAGACTGTGGGCATATTTTGGATTTATTCTGGACGTTTATTTATTTATTCAGGAGTTTAAATTATTTGGACTTGTGTCTGTAATTCTTGGATCATTTTGGGATTTAATTTGCAATACCGTATTTCTTTTTTTCTCATTTTCACTTTGTATTCTAGGGAAATAAATTATTTGTTAAATTTTACAAAGTTTGTTGTCTTTCACTCTTTTCTGTTACTTATTTTAAGAGCATAGACTCATAACACTACTAAAATCAATCTACCTTGTCAGATACATAATGAACTTGATTTTGGACAAAGTCAGTTGCAAATTACAATTAAACATAACACAGAATGATGAAAAAACTAACAAACAATTCAAATTAAATAAACATAATGGAAACAACATTATCTTGAGGAAAATGATGTAGAAAAATGTAGAAAAATTTGGATAGAAATGAGACCTATGTCTAAAAGCCACTTGTTTTACGTTGTGTATGACAATGCTTGGCATGCTATATTTCAAAATAAGCTAGTAACTTTGTATATAGGAAACAAAGAATACAGGAAACAAAGAAGTCTGTTTAGTAGGTGACTTCAATTACAGTTTGCATTATGACACTAACCAAAACTTGATTAAAACCATGAATCCCCTGAATTATCAACAGCTTGTTCATATACCCACTGTAGTGATGGAGGTATCTGAAACACTAATTGATAACATCTATACTAACAATGCTGACACTATTATGAAAGATACAAGTCCCCAATATTCAATAAATGATCATTATCCTATATTTTGTACACAAAAAGTAAGTCCAAAAAGTAAAACTTATTATCACAAATATATCAAGTAATGAATGATGAAAGATTCAATGCACACATAGTCCTTAAAGAATTGAAAGATATTCCTTGGTCAGTGTTTGAATCTTTTGATGACCATCAGATGCTCTTGACACCTGGATAGGTAATGTTTACTGACACTCTGAACACTGATGCTGCTATTTATTTCAAGAGATTGGAACATCAAAATCAGCCTAATTGGATTACAGGTGATATATTGAATGCTATAATAACAAGGGATTGATTTCATATAATTAAAGATACCAACAATTACAGATTGTAAAGAAACAGAGTCATATCAGTGATTTAAAAGCCATGGAAAAATTACTTTTCCGCTGAAATATCAGATAGTATTATGAAAAAGAACCCTAGAAAACTCGGGAAAAGCTTCAGTGATTCAGAGGGCAAACTTGTCAATAGCCTGCCGTTTATATGTATTAGTGATGAAAATGGTAACATTTAGATGTGTTAGTGATGAAAATGGTAACATTTAGATGTGTTAGTGATGAAAATGGTAGCATTTAGATGTATTAATGATGAAAATGGTAACATTTAGATGTGTTAGTGATGAAAATGATAACATTTAGATGTGTTAGTGATGAAAATGGTAACATTTAGATGTGTTAGTGATGAAAATGATAACATTTAGATGTATTAATGATGAAAATGGTAACATTTAGATGTGTTACTGATGAAACTGGTAACATTTAGATGTGTTACTGATGAAAATAGTAACATTTAGATATGTGAATGATGGAAATGGTAACATTTAGATGTGTTACTGATGAAAATGGTAACATTTAGATGTGTTACTGATGAAAATGGTAACATTTAGAAGTGTTACTTATGAAAATGGTAACATTTAGATTTGTTAGTCATGAAAATGGTAACATTTAGATGTGTTAGTGATGAAAATGGTAACATTTAGATGTGTTACTGATGAAAATGGTAACATTTAGATGTGTTAGCGATGAAAATGGTAATATTTAGATGTGTTAGTGATGAAAATGGTAACATTTAGATATGTGAATGATGAAAATGATAACATTTAGATGTGTTAGTGATGAAAATGGTAACATTTAGATGTGTTAGTGATGAAAATGGTAACATTTAGATGTGTTACTGATGAAAATGGTAACATTTAGATGTGTTACTGATGAAAATGATAACATTTAGATGTGTTACTGATGAAAATGGTAACATTTAGATGTCTTAGTGATGAAAATGGTGATGTTCAGAAAAACCTTCTTGAAATTGCAAATGCACTCAATGATTATTCAGAGATTAAAAACAAATACGTATGCATCTCACAGCCCATAAAACATTATTCAGTGTTGAATTAAATGAGCATATTTTCACCAAACATGGCAAAGAAAAAGTACTTCAAAATACCTAAAATAAGTCTTTAATTCATTTTAATAACATCAAAACAGCTATGGGTCTAGATGATATAAATGCTAAATTCCTAAAACTCTTATTTCAAGTTATTGCACTGTCACGTATATCTTCAAAGTATTTCCACAGGTAGTTTTCCAAACTGGCTAAAACTGACAAAAGTAACTCAGTGATTAAGAAGTGGAGATCTTTCTTATATGAATAACTATAAACCCATATCAGTTTTATCACCACTTTCAAAAATATTAGAAAGACATGTTTGTAATGAATGTAGAAATATGTACCTTAGAATCTTTTAATACATTCATGACATTCAGGCTTCCGTGAAGGACATTCATGTCAGACTAAATTAACTAGATTGGTGGATGAATGGTTAAAACATATACACTGTATTGAGTTGACCATGAAAGTTTAACTTGGTTTCAGTCATATCACGATGGCAGAAAACAGCAAGTTTCCATTTTAAATAAACCTTCAGATAAGAAACTCAAAAAGGTGTTCCACAAAGACGAGTTTTTGGACCATTTGTCTTTCTGTTGTATCAGTGATATACCATCTCAGCTGTACATGTTCCGAGATTTCCTAGGAAACCTTGGACAAATTTTCCTAGGAAAAAGCTCGGAGTATTGGTTGCTGACTTTCTGAGGATAAATTTTTTATACCAATGTCCAAGGTTTTTGTTCTCAATGTCCGAGGTTGACCTCGGACTTCCAAGGTTTTTTGTAACCAATACTCCGATGTTTCCTAGGAATCCTTGGACATGTCCATGGTTTGCAAGCGTTCTGAGAATTCCTTAGACATATCGTCCTAGGATTCCTCGGACATATTGTCTGAGGATTCCTAGGACATATTGTCTGAGGATTCCTCAGACACCTCCCTGGCATGAAATATCAGACCAAGAACTGAAGCAAATATTACAGAATATAAGAATACATTTTAATTTCAATTTGTTCAACACATACAAATACAATTTTCAAAAGGTCCAAATATCAAGAATGCCCATAAGGTTCCTCTAGTGCCAAATTGTCCATTTATTGTTTGAAAATCCATCCATTTATATACTGGTTTCTTGATAGTTTTAGCACTTCATTGATTTTCTTGTTTATCATCACCTCATTGATACTCTGCCTTTTCTTTCGGTTCAGTCCTGCAAAAAGAAGTATTGGTTGAAAATATAAAATGTGATGAATTAATAAAACAAATAGTACACAAATAACATAACTGTTATTGGCAGCCTTAAATTTACAAATCATGTTTGAAATCCTTTAGTTCTCAAAACAAGGTATTAACCCTTTAAAAGCTATATTTTCACAATGGACTGTTCTTTAAATTTGATGCCATCATTCTAAATTGTTGATCACAAATACAGTCAAGATTATATTCTGTTCCTGGCTCAATGCCTTACAAGTTCAAACTAATGTATTCAATCAATTATAAGATCCTGATGCATCCCTTTAAAAATATTATTAATATTATTCAGAATTACTATCTTATTTTTTTCATTGTACTGTAATCAAACCACAAAGATATGACACAATACTGGTTCTTTATAAAGCATTTAGAAGTTTGAAATTGCTTCATCTTTATGTTACCTTGGGCTTTTTTGGTATTTATGTCTTAGTCTGTTTTGGTGTTGCCATCATAGTGGTGTGTTTTGTTGCTATTGTCTTAGCTGTTTTTGGTGGCTTTGGTGATTGTGGATTTGCATCTTTACTTGTTTCAACCGAAAATTAAAAAAGAAAAAACTTTTCAAATAATATACTGTACATTCCATGCCATGTACTAGTGATTGGATTTGATTACTTGGGAAAAAATACATATACATGTACCAATGTTTATTGCTGAAAAAAAATGTGATTAGGCAAATTCGCCTTTAAAAATAAAAATAATCAACCTGACGTTCTTTATAAAGATCAGAGATCATCGATGCTTGCATTTATTGCAAATTCGTATGTAACAAGTAAAATAGAGCATGAGATTCATATCATGGACGCCATATTTCCTTTCCAATTAGACAACCAATTTAAGTACTATTTAATATCATCAACATATGACAGTCACGAGCATTAATCATTGTGGTACACAAATGTACACCTGAAAATGAAGGGTGTATACTATCCGGGTTTGCAAGGTCTATCAAGGTGTTTAACAGTGGCCATCACGTGATGTCATGAATCACTACCTCGTATCAAAAAGCAGAATGCAGCTGCAATTTTGGACAAACACATGATAATATGGGAGGCCAGTACAATTATTTAAATTATAAAATACTGTATTTAAAGAAAATCGATAAAGTAATACATGTATAGCTTTTCATCAGTATACTGAAGCAGTAATGAATCTGATTGATTGCTTTGTAGATTTTCTTGCTGCCTTACAACCAATACACATGGATGTTCTGTTCTATTCTCACGTCTTTAAAACTATTCATAAACCTATTTTTTTATTTAATGCACTATAATAATTATGTACACACAGCTTTTTTAAGATCCATTTTTGAGTCATTAAATGTTTTTTTCAGATTTTATTGTTCTTTCAACAATTCTAAAATATGACTTCATTTTAATGTTTAATGATAATAATATATAATTAAAACCATTATTAATTCTTTTCTTCTAGATTTCTAAATTCAACTAATGTGAATTGGTTAATTTGCTTTACACTATTTAAATCGGGCATAGTTAAATAATTTTTATCATTAAATTGTACTATTTTCTTGTAATTCGCTTCTAAAGATTTACAACTGAATTGTACAAAGATAAAATTAGAAAAAATGAAACAGTATTAAGAGTTATTATTATTATTATTATTATTATTATTATTATTATTATTATTATTATTATTATATATATTTGCAGGGTTAAACAATGCATAAAAGCAGGAACACACAGTCCAATTTTCATATCAATTATTTCAGGGCAATTATTTTTTAAAAATATCTTTTCGACAACACACACAATCTATCAATGAGATAAAGATGAAAACAACAGTAATGTTTACTGAACACTGCACATGTTTCACAGGCACTAGATTCTGGGGCAAACTAATGTGTACACTCACCAATTAACACTTAATGTACTTTGGCGAGTGTACACATTAGTTTCCCCCAGAATCAAGTGTCTGTGCTATGAAACGACAGCCAGTAAATGTTCTTATCTTTTTCAAATTTAATGTAATCTAATAAAAAAAAGAAATGCACTTACCTCCAATCTTTCAAATAATTCCTTCTGTAATCCCAAAACACAGCAACCTTATAGACACCAAATCGCTGACTTTGTAATCTTCGATTGCCTTTCTCGGTTGAACAATATTTAGGAGGCTAAGAACATTTCCGGTAACAGGATTATCATATAAATAATGCAAACAAGTACATAGCGATTGATGACTCCACTCCTTTATAATGCAAGTTTTCGCAGACCAGTCTGCTTTCAACGGAAAACTTTCTAATTTATTATTATGGTGCATACAAGATTGATTGATGAATTGGCTGCTGTGATTGGATAATTCCATGCTCTGTAAACCATGAAATAAGGTGAAAGATATGTTTCCTAGAACTTTCCACAACTTCTCAATATTGTTTTAAATTCAAAAGCAGTAAGTAGATAAGCACCTGCTATGAGTATTACGTGGGGTCCTTCAATAATTTCAATTTCTTTTTAATAAAACAAACAAGACAAAAAGGTGGTAAATGTCCACCTGGATCTTATTTGTGAAACATTTTAAATTTTAAGATATTAGACATCATGTGCTATTGATGATTTTATTTAATTGTATGTTTGTGCGTAACTTTGTACTAGATGATTTCACAAAAGTTACATTTATAATGCTACTAAAAAGCAAAATTGGTAACCTAGCGAACAAAAATAACTACAGACCTATATCTCTTACGACTATTATTTCAAAAATATTTGAATGCATCATACTGCAAAGATTTTAAGTCACAATCTCCGATAATCAGTTTGGATATAAAAAGCAACATTCAACAGATTTATGCCTCTATGCCTTTAAGGAAACTGTCAGCTGTTATGTAGAACATGGCAGCCCAGTGTTTGCATATTATTTTTAGACGCAAGTAAGGTATTTGATAGGGTCAATCATTGACATTCTTTAAAAGTTGATTGCTATTAAAATATCAGTCTACATAGTTCATATTTTAGTTAACTGGTATGGCAAACAGTTGTATTCTGTGTTGTGGGAAGTGTAATATCCACCGCTTTCCATGTACCGTACCCAATGGGGTGAGGCAGGGGTGTTCTTTCCCCTTTGTTGTTTTATATATAGATGAGTTAAATTGTGGGCTGGGTCAGGGTCACGTGGGGTTACATCTGCCACCAAATGTATTGTTTCTGAACAATTTTAGTTTTGTTGATGATTTGTCATTGATAAGTCCTTCTATCACAGGTTTAAAGAAATTATTAAAGATAGGTGAACAATATGCATTAGAGAATGATATCATCTATAATACAAAAATATCAGTATGCATGGTCTTTCAGCCAACATCTTTTAATTACCATCTCCTCCCTGTACATCTTAACGGGAATGTTCTTACGTATGTCAACAGTTATATGTATTTGAGACATATTTTGAAATCAAATCGGTCAGATAATGAAGACATGATGAGACATTACCGATTTTTGTGTACTCGAACAATCATGCTTCTACGTAAATTTAAGAATTCTTCATTGAATATCAGAATTACATTATTCAAATCTTATTGCTGCACCTCTGTGGACAACTTTAGAGACTGTATGAAAAGAAAACTAGTTATTGGTTATAATAATAGTCTTCGTTTTCTATTAGGTCTTCCAAGATGGAACAGTGCCTCCGACATGTTTGTAAATTATAATGTATTCAAGTTTGATGAAGCAATGAGAAAGTATGTATTCACAATGATGACAAGAATATCTAATAGTAAGAACTGTATATTGAAATCTCTCTGGAACTATGACATTCATTTAAATTCTCATATTATTCACAGATGGAACACATTACTCTTTACATGTGCCACTTAATTTCATTCTTAAAAATACAGGGAGCAGTTAATTGCTGTAGATGTATTTGTTTACTTGTAAAGTATGATATATATATATATATATATATATATATATATATATATATATATATATATATATATATATATATATATATATATATATATATGTGTGTGTGCGTGTGTGTGTGTGTGTGTGTGTGATCTTTTATGTTTACAATGTTTTTTACTTCATATCTATATTTTAATTTAGATGTATGGATCATGTAGCCTGAAATAAAGAATTCTTATATTATCTTATCTTATAAGATACAATGATCTCTCAGATTCCGATCGTCGATGTTCCTGGTTGGCTGACCTTCCCCGTTTAAGCGACTGACCCTAGCATATTTTAATCTGGTTGGAAATAAAAACTAAAAATATAAAAAATTAAAATTAAAATTCTTAACAGAACTTGAAGTGCTTAGTACATTCTATCTATCTATCTATCTATCTATCTATCTATCTATCTATCTATCTATCTATCTATCTATCTATCTATCTATGTATCTATCTATCTATCTATCTATCTATCTATCTATCTATCTATCTATCTATCTATCTATCTATCTATCTATCTATCTATCTATCTATCTATCTATCTATCTACCTACCTATCTATCTATCTATCTATCTGTCTGTCTATTTATTTGTCTATCTGTCTATCTGTCTGTCTATATATATATATATATATATATATATATATATATATATATATACCTACCTACCTACCTACCTACCCACCTACCTACCTTTATTTTAAAACCAATGCAATTGGAATGACACATGGGGTGGCATGAGGGTGGTCTCATAAACATATAAACAGAGGAGGTGTAGACCACCTTGTGGGGGTGGGTTGATTGGCGGACTGTACCTTCTTATAAGGTGTCTGCTTTATTTGGTTCATGTTATGTAGGAGATGATCACCCTCGGTGTAATTGCCTGGATCGAGTAAATATTAATATAAAGTGTGAAAATTATAGTTGGAATAAATAGAGATCCGAGCAGATGTATAGAACAGAATGACACAAGCCGTCATTACATGACAGCCAACAATTTAATCAATTACATAAACAACTGTGATAATACATTACATTAGAAAGATACACTTCTATTTTAAATAACTTTCACCGAATTTCAATTACAAATATATTTATATAAATAGCCTATTTGTTTTAAATGATAGAATTGGTTCATCATAGAATCAAGTGAAAAATTGAAGTCATTGCCTTGTACAACTTTATAAACTGCTTATTCCGGTTCACCCCAACTTCACTGTGGTTGTTCCTCTAGGTCCTTTCGTTTTTTTTCCTTCCGCAACCTTGACTGTCTCATCTCTTTTGAGACCTCAAATTTTGTGTGGGTAGGTGGATACGTAAGTACGTAGATACCTAGATACTTGAAAAAGTAGGTACATGGATACGTCAGTGGCTACATCAGTGGAGCTATTTCCCCTTTCAAAATTAACAGAAAAGCAACCTAAATCTTCTGTCAGATATTCTACTGGGAATAGATCATTACTCTCCTTTCGTTATGTCAGATAACATTCTATCTGAATTCAAACAGATACCAAAGGCTATCTGGTCAAGCTAAACATGGCAGACCATAAGCAAACCTAGTTTCATAAGATCAATGTACTTCCCAATGGCTATTCCATCCTGACTCACACTAACATCACACGAGACATAACAGTTCTTGTCTCAATTACACAAATGAATGAATGAAATTCATTACATGCCTTAACTACGTTATTTCCAGCAATTACACACATTCAAATTTTTATCATACCTGAAACCATCTAACATCGGTGAATTCAAACTGATTCTCGTAACTCATATCAACTAAAGTAATGCATGAAATCTTAGAATACTCAGTTCTTATACAAACAAGATGAAAACTTCAAACAATTCATCAAACATATATAAAGAAGATCATTCTATGAATTAAGATAGATGAACTCAAACACAGTTATACTCGTATCAAGACAATTGATCTATGAATTTAAACAAATAAATTCATGCAAATCATTATATTGGTATCAGCAAATTACATGCGATTGACGCAAATACCTTGTGTTTTCAAGCTTTGTTCGCTTCTACCTCCGAATTGTGTCCGTTGACTTTCCAGACATCCGGTTTTTTTGGATAAATGTTTTACTAGAGAATTTCTTCCGAATTCAATCTTGGAGTCCCTTATATTTTCACTCTTGCAGGAAAAATTTAGACTGATTAGATTTTTCAATGAGGGCAATTTTAACCCCAAGATATTTTGTGTGGGAACCATGCCCCTTATTTAGCATAACCAATCAGGATTAAATATATATACTGCCTTTTATAACTAGGCGCCAAAATTGCGGTCAGCCTGACTTCTAGATTTCTAACAACTGATTCTGATAAAACTCAACATCTGACAGTTCCGATATAAAACTGAAGTTAACATTTTCCTAATATTCTGTCTAGCTCATAAATAAACGAAGGCTTAATTAAGAATCACTTCCTCTCCCAACACAGACATTAGAAATCATTACAGTATAGCGACTTAACAAGCACCTGTCCCCATAAATCTAATTAATTGTTCTCTGGTCTAAATTAATGTGCTCTATACAGATTGACAGAAATTTGTATCAATACAGGAGGCTTTATCAAAGCACAGACATTATCAGTCTTTTTATGACAAGCAGGGTCAAGAAGCAGAATTCATTTACAGTTGCATTTGAAGAAAAGAAGTCCATTGGAGAAGGAACTATTGAAATTCAGAGTTACCTCCTCCACAAATTAACTTGCCATGTATTTGCAGTTGTAAAACTATTTGTGTTCATAGGAAATGTAGAGAGAAGAGTTCATCTTCAGGTGTTAGAATTTAGTTTTTTAAATTAAAATCTTTATCAACTACAAGTACACTAATACAAGCTTGCTTTTTTTACTTGATCCTTTACCACTCACGTTTAGCTATTTATGAACAATTTAACTGTTGATATACATGTTTACTTGATCACTGAAAGGATAGATGTGGCTTTGCAAAGCTTAAATGTGTAACAGAATTGTTACCGAGTGGATGATGGATTAAATAAACAACACAAACTCAATGTGTGAAAGATAATGTAAATTTATGAAATAAATTATTAATGAAAAATAATGATGTATCAACACAATAACTCATGCATTCAACCCACAATCTCGCTTCACAACTATTCACAATTCAACAATAAATTCAATATTAATAAAAAATAAAACACAGATACAAAGGAATCTCTTGGACTATACACAGATACAAGGAACCTTTACAAAAGTTATATTAACGCAAGTATAAATTGCGATAATAAATACAAACATCAAACTATACTATCACACGTATGGATTGCGACAACTAGCACGAATTTACATGTATTTAATCAAGTTGCTAACTTTTATTGAGATTCATGTAATCCCTTGAAATACTACTGTGATTTGAAGTAACTATGTAAATATAACAATGTATTCAATTGTACTACAATTGCAACACACACATGTGTCTCGACCCTGTATAACCGTACGATTCACCAACTATTGAATCGCCTCCCAGCTTCTCCGAATACCTAGGGTTCACTCAATACTTTTATCGGTCACTTGCCCTTCATGGATCCACCACAGTTATACGTACAGACAGTATACAGCATCTACTAGAACCAACTGTCCCAAATACCTAGATGCCACCCCGGATGTTTACAACTTTAGACAGCTCCGACACTCGGACCTCTAGATTTCCGGATATTTACACATCACGACAGATGTAGACGGACAGACAATCCGACAGACAGACAGTCAGATACCTCAATTCGATTGCACAATTAAACAGCACAATCACGGCACAATCAATCACATTCAGCTATAATTCAGAGACATTCAGAGACGTTCAGTTACAAATCAGAGATGTTCCGCAACAAATCAGAGATGCTCCACTACAATATCAGAGATGTTCCGCTACAAATCAGCTACAATAAAGAGAACAATCTAATAATAGTTTTTTTCTAAAATAATCTACAACTTAGATTACGCTATTGCATTTAAAGTCTAATAGTGACTAGTAATTTCAAATATTCCACGTTTAAATCTGCATGGTAATAAAGGCATCATTACATGAAATGATAACCTGAATAAAATTCACAATAAAACAAAATATAAATTTAACACTCACCCCTTTGGCTGGAGATAGAATGACGAGATATCTTTCCTGTGATAAGATACTTTTGGACTCGTAATTATTATCAGAAATATTCTGCCTTATATATCCTCAAATAGGTGAGCACAATTCACGGCAAAATTACCGTGCACCCCGTGATTCTAATGTTCCTGACTTCAAGTGATTCGAAGTGAGGTAACGCATGTACGACGAAACAAAAAAAATGATGAAATTAGTTTGTAATTCAAGAAGAAATAAATTCAATTTTCGCCTAATTCTGTGACAAAATGAAGATTAGAAATGTTGCCTTTTTACTTAGAAAATGTCTTTTACAGTACCTTGTTTGTCTATAGTTGAATACTTTAGTCTGATTATATATGAAGTAGTTGCAAATAAAAAATCTTACACTGATTTAAACTCAAAGTGAAAACATTAATCAAATTTATGTCATCAATAACTTTGGAGGTCATTTTTCATTTTATTTGAACATCAAAAGCCAACTTTCTTTGTAAAGTTTAATATTTTTAAAATCCCCAAATGGATTATATGTACTTTTATTGTCATAAAACAGAATCAAGTGTTTGGTGCATTCTTTACAAATCATTTTGCAAGGGATTAAACTTCAGTGTAATAAACGTTATTCATATTAATAAACTGTACAAATACTTTTCGAATAAATCTAACAAAATCTCTAAGTGCACAATTAAAACAGACCAAGTCCATTTCCTAGCTAAAATATTTCAAAGTCTACATTTCTGAGTTATGTCCAAGCTAAAAAAATAACTTGTTCTTATTTCTGAGGTTTTTTCTGAGCCAAAAAATAAACTAAGTTCTCGTGTCCAAGGTATTTTCTTTTTGCTTTAAATAAACAAGATAATGTCCAAGGTTTGCTTATAAAATCTTGGACAAAAAAAATCATCATTGTCCAAGGTTTCCTAGGTTTTCATGATAAAACCATGGGAAAACCTGAGACATCCAAGGTTTTAGGTCAAAATTCCAAGTATAAACTCGTAAAATGTACAGCCAGGATATCACATTACGATATTCACCTCAAACATGTTTGCAGATATAAATATTATATAGCAGTGGATTAACAGGCCATGAGATTAGCACTAAATGAAATAATGATTTGATGAAACTAAACAACTGGTGTGAGCACAATGGTATGAAGATAAATGCATCCAAATCAAAAGCTATGATTATAACAAAGTGAGAGTTAAAGCTGAGAAAAATTGATTACAAAGTAATGATAAAAGGAATGGATATACTACAGTCTGAAAATTAAAAAATACTTGACATCATGATAGACAATCTCCTTTGTTGAAAATGCAAGTTGATAAGATCCTTAACAAGTTATCTCTCAGCTTTAGCCTGCTTTTATCTCTTAAACAGAATAAAATTATATCTCCCTTAAGAGCAATGTGTATATCATGCCACGCCTAAAATGTTAAATGAGGTAATAGTGATACAGATAATCAAGAAAGATAACTGAAATTCCAAAAAGAGCAACTGGAGTTAATCTGGATGGTGCTTTAGATATATCATCAATAAATCTTTTAGTGGCTTCCATTTCAGCAGAGAGCTCAGCTTCGAAATTCAGGAGTTCTATGTCAGAGAGTAACTCATGGATATGGAATTGGTACTAAATGAAAATCATGAAATCTTTTAGAATCATATACGACTTATTTTTTAAGTTGAGCCAAATTCAAGAGTAATCAAGATACTAATTTACTCTATAGCACCATTAACTTTTTATTTAGTTGCTCCATCCAAACCTCAGATTGTTGCAATCACTGGTTCTGCAGTATTGGGGTCTGACTACCGCCTGAATTGTTCCTCTGTATCCAACAGTGCTCCTCCTGACCATGGCCTGACTATGATGTCAGAGTGGAAGGTAAATGACCAGCTTATTACAGCAGGGGGACGCTATAAAGTCCAGGGAACAGAACTGACCATTGGCAATCTTACAAGACAAGACAACAATATCAAGTTAACATGTGTTGTATATGAGGATTCACTAATGAAGTCAGTTCCAAGCAGTGAACATGTCATTGATGTGATGTGTAAGTATGAAACATTTGTTTCAGTAATTTTCAAAGATAATACAATTGTATAACATGATATACTGCTAGTCAAAATTAATGTTTGCATTAGTCTTTATGACTTTAGTTTATTCATTAGCCTTTACCATATCTGCAAGCACTGAGAATTTAGACTAGTATAAATATGATGGTATGCCATTACAAAAGCAAAAAAATGCTATTTATATTTCCTATTACACTAGTTTTAAAATTAGGGTAGGCAGGTATTTTTTACACATACATATTTAATGTAATTTTTCTTTATTACTCCAGGGAAAAAATATGCTTGGGCTGATGATGAAAAATAGGCACAGTCAGCCAATTGGAAACATAATTTTTTGAACTATCTTTTAACAGTTAAAAGCATAGATACTTCAACATGTAATGAGCAATGCCAGTCTCTTTATTTGTGATCCCAGAGCATGCATTTATCCTTTGAACATAAGTTAATAAAATGACAAATTGTACTTTACAATGCTCTCCCGCCAGTAAATTATACCAAAGTGGGCTTTGACAGGGCATGTTTTAATTTTAATTGGCTGAGATTTTCCATGCCACCAGATAAATGGAAAATTTGGGAAAGACGAATAGGTTTGGTTTTGTTGAGGAAAATCCCTGTATATTTGTAAATATTGGTGAAAGTCGTGGAAAAGCCATACGTTTTAAAAAGCCACTATATATAGGTCAGTTTCAGGAAATAATAAATTGAAAATCATAATTTAACTGATTACGAATTCAGTATTTAGAGATAAGATACAGGAATTCATTTTTCAGAAAGTTGCATGCAGCTTTTGAAGATTGGTACCTGCTGATGACTACTTGTACGCATTGAAGGGTGAAAATAAGAGAAATCTCAGTTTCATTAGCATATCCAATAGCTTAAGGACAACTTTAAAAAGAAAACTTGAATAGAAGTTGGTTAAGGACATGCAGATTAATGAGAAACTGCAAGAATTAAAATACTTCAAAATTTTGTTGGAAACTCTTTGAGAAATGTATATTTTTGTCTCCACAAAAGTGTGCATTTTACAGTTTTCTAAGATTACTCTGCTTGTATGTATGTATGTATGTATGTATGTATGTATGTATGTATGTATGTATGTATGTATGTATGTATGTATGTATGTATGTATGTATGTATGTATGTATGCTCATGGATGTATATATGATTTTTGGATTCTAAAGATGTGTTAAACAAGTTCAAGTAAAGTCTTATTAAATAATGGAAAATTGATGATTTTCTTAATATCTGTGTACATGAAAGTCTGAAAACTTTGCAATTCTTTAAACATAAAAAATGCTCACAAAGGCCTAAAATAGCCTGAAAGTGACGAATCATTAGATAAAAATATGCTTCTATTCCTGGTTATTTCTGTGCTTACAGTAACACTTGTTTCAAGTGTTATGACTCGTTAGTGTTAAACTAGGTAACAGAAAGAAGCAAAACAAACAAATTCAGTAAAACAAACAAATTATTTATTTCTCTAAGTTACAAAGTGAAATTTTAAAAGGAACACACAGTATTGGGAATATAATCCCAAGTAATCTGATTTTATTCAGGGATTATCTGTGAGTCCTTGAAAAGTATGTGCTTTCCTTTTGATGTCCACTCTCATTAGTTTCAGGAACTTAGTGTACTATTTTTTCAGTGTCACTTGTTTTTATTCTTCCTTTTTTCTCTTAACTATTGCTAGGGTAAGTATTTCCACCTGCAATGTAGTTCTGGACTTTAGTATTTGCTGTGAAAATGGGCCCCCGGAGGCTGAGCATGTATAAATTAGCATTTTCACTTGGGTGCTTGATTGAGAGGAGCTTTTTTAAAGAGAAACAAAATCACGTGACATAGTCATATATAACCAGCTGTTTATCCCTCCACATCATCTTTCAACCTTGTATTTGTTGGCTGTAACACCTCATAATAGGGTGGGAACATATCACTGGGAGGGTTTATACATGCTCAGCCTCTGGCTTACTCCAATAATGCCCCCCATCCATCACATCTAAAGTATGCTTGGATGGGGGCCCATTATTTTTCGCAAGCCTTTGTCTGAATGAGCTTTAAAATACTGGACATCAATGCCTGAAAGTTTTAGCACTGCTTTTAACCATCTTGCTAATGTACTACTTGTAATTGCTTTAAAAGTATGAAAAGACACAATTAACTAATCACACTTCCTAAGACCATGAGGTCTATCAAGGTAATGTAAAAGTGTGTGCATAGGACATAACCTTTCCTCAGGAAAATGAGGGATTATTAAACAAAACCTCTTCCTTTGTCTGGAAGTTTTAAGTAGAGTAGAGAAATGACACTAAATATCCTTGTTTGATATACAAATATCATGAATATTCATGGCAATCAATGTTTGTGCCCTTGCTGCTGTGGAAAGTGCTAGAATAGCCACAGTTTTAAATGACAGCAACTTAAAATCCACATCCTGCAGGGGAAACAACTTACTTAAATATTTGAGCATTTGTCCCACGTCCCAAGTGAATGCATACCTTGCTTGAGGTGGATTCATAATGAAAATGCCTCTCATAAATCTTGTAATTAAAAATCGCTTATAACACAGTTCTGACCTAGTAATTGTAGAGTTTGTAATAGCATAGATTTGTGAGTGTTTATAACACTATATGATTTACCAAGGGATACAAGATAACTCAAGTATGCCAGAAATATTTCTTCAGATGCATTATAGGGATTGTTTTTCCCAACAGAACACCAAATGTTCCACTTCCTTCAACCACACCTAACAACATCAACGTTTCCTTTAGAGGATGAATTTCTCTGGAGTGTGGGAGTATAAGCAGGTCCTTGTGTCAAGGTAGCCGGGCAGGAATATCAACAATAAAATCCAATCCATAAGTAAGGGAAACCAAGGTTGAGATGGCCAATATGTAATTATCATAAGTGCTTTGTCAACTTTGTCACTTGTGATCTTATTCACAATTTGTCCTATTAAGCGGAAAGTTGGAAAAATATAAGGTTGAAATTCATGCCAGGAAAAGGAAAAAGCATCAAGTTTGAATGTTCCTGGTTCTGGATTCCATGAAACAAAATAATAAATTTGAAAATTTAACCTGGAAGCAAATAAATCAATGTCCGGTTGAAAACAATCATAGCAAAGCCTACTAAAAATGTCTCTTTTTAACATCCACTCAATAGAGTCTGAAAAATTTCTAGAAAAGAAATCGGCTGAAGTATTGTCAACTCCTGGTAAATAAATGGTTGAAATGTAAATGTCTCTTTTTAGGCACCATTCCCAAATATATTTTGAAAGATCATCCATTTCTTTAGATTGTATTCCACCCATCTTATTAACGTATGGCAATGTACATGTACTGTCTGTTTGAATACAAACATGTTTATTCATAACTAGGATACAAAATGATCTCGTGGCATGGACGATAGCAAGAAGTTCTAAATAATTGATGTGATAATTGGATTCTTCAACTTACCAACGACCCCAACAGATTGATTGGATTATGTTGAAACAACACCCCACCCTAGTGTGGTTGCATCTGTCTGTAGAAAAAATCAACTGGTTTGGGACTGATACGTTTGCCATTACATATTTTTATGTTTTCAGACCACCATTTTAGCTTGACCTTACTATTATCCGACAGCATTATATATGCCTCATAGTTTTGGCAATATGTAAGACCAAGAACTTTGTCTCTTTCCAAATAGCGATAATGCATTGGCCCTTCTAAAACTGCTTGAAAAGCATTAACAAGTAACCCAATTAAATGATGCCAACTCTCTTATGTAAATGGATGTCTTGACCATCAACTGATTGGCGGTATTTACAATTTTCTGGACTTTAAACTCTGTAAGGAAGACTTCAAATTGTAATGAATCAATAAGAAATCAAAAAAAGATAATTTTCTAAGATTGGATAAGGTGAGATTTCTCATAATTAATAGTAAATCCTAGAGATACTATCTTTTTGAGCATTACAAATTTGTATTTTGAAGACATAAAGTGGGGCATGTGTTCATGTTAATTGAGTCATCAATGTAGTATGAGCAACGAATACCTAGTTTCCTGAAGCAGGATACAGTGGTTTTAAAATTTTTGTGAAGACCATTGGTGCACTGGAAATGCCAAAGGGTAAACAAACAAATTTATAAAGTATTCCACTCCACTGAAATTTTAGATATTTTTGAAAATTTGTATGTATTGCAACACTGAAATATGCATCTTTTGGATAAATAGATGTGAAAAATCATTTTCCTGTATTAGTTCCAAAACATAAGAAAATGTTTCCTGTTTGAAATGTTTGTATGTGACAAATTCATTCAAAGCCTTCAGATTTATGACTGGTCTGAATTTCCCATTAGGTTTAGGTACAATGAACAAATTTAAAATAAACTCCCCCTTTTCATGAAAAGAAGGTACAATAGCTCTTTTCCTTAACATTTCATCTATTTCATTTTGTACCAGATTATTTTGTTCATTAGAAAAGTTGATGTCATTCGGTAATCTGTTTTGATATGGAATTTTGTCAAATTCAATCTTATAACCATCCACCATTTGTAAAATCCACTTATCAGATGTCAAAAACTTCGATGCTCCAAAACATTTACTTGTTTTTGATACCCCTGACTTTACCTGTCAGTTATGTTGAATACCTCCCTGTTGAGACATGTGCATCTTTCCCCAGCCACGATTTGTATTCATGTGGCCATATTGATGAGGGTTATTATATGGTCGGTATCTGTCGAGTCCTCTCCCCAAATATGTTCTGGTTGGGCACCCTCTAGAGTAGCCCCTTCCTCTAGCATTGAAATTTAAAGCATGCTCATCTTGTCTAAGTCGAAGTCCAGTTTCGCATTTCTTTATTTCGTGGGCAACATCATCACCAGAGAGAAGAGAGTAGATGGGGGTGATCAGATTACACAGACTAGAATACTTCTTTTTCAAGTGGGTTCTTAACATATATCGTCTGCGTAGAGAAATGTTCTATTGAACATGGCCCATTAAAATAATTGCATCCGAAATGCAGTCTTTTATCTCAGGAGTAATGGAAATTTGTGCCTTTACAAGAGCAGCAAGTTTAACTATGGGCATAATGGTGGCTGTGACCAAAAGCTGTATGTCTCGAAATTTCTTGTCAGCAGACTACCCTTTTGTTCAATTCTCCCCAGATCTCTGGGTTAATTTTGGGGGAACCCACTTTGTTGCAATTTTGAGAAATTTTGTATTTGTCCATAATCTGATCAGTTATACACTGTGACGTTATAGCAGCGTTAATAAGCTGTGCTAGAGACTCTGAAATTTTTTCCCCATATTGGAGAACTTTAAGTTTAGGCAATTCCCATGCATCCTCTGTTAAATTTTGATCATTCTCATGTATAGAAGAAGCATCTATATTTTCATCATACCCTGTATCAAAGTGGGCTTCATTCAGATTTCCTGCCATGGATACATTTGAAATAACTCCCAGTGGAGTGAGAGATTTTGGTAAGGAGTTCTCAGAGACAGCAATTGATACGTTTTGTTCCCTGTCCCAAATATCATTATCTGTGAAAACAGTATTATCACAAGTGTCTTCATGGTTAGGGTTAATACCCAGTAATTCAGGCAAAGCTGCGATATTTTCTGGTGTTAACTTATTCAAGTCATTTAAATTTTTCCCTGTTGACCTTTTTTCGGTCGCTTTCCCCACCTTGCTAGTGGACGGTCCGTCCACAAAATTCTTGGAAGAATTATCTCCCTGAAAGTATGCTTTTGCCGATTTGACAACAACGGACTTCGTTTTAGATATGTGTATTGCCTTTTTGGCATTGCTTTTTCCCTTTCCCTTTACAGGATATTTCGACATTTGCTCCAATATCGTTTATATCAAATCCTGAAAAATATTACATCTCAAAGTCAAACGGCGTAATTGACAGGACATCGTCCATGTCGGCAGCCATAAACTAGTTGCTATATTTGTAACGTTTGGGCAATTTGACCTGAACAGCATTCAAGGTCGGCTGCTTAATTAACTTTAATTTTCAAATACACTCGATAAAAAATGGACTACGCGGCTGTATACTTACTACTTCTCGTCTAGCGCAAGTGAAAAGATGATGTGGAGGGATAAACAGCTGGTTATATATGACTATATAAGGGTGCAAGGTCTGGGCCTGACGTCCCGCTTGCCAAAGGGAAGTGAAGCGTCTCTCATAGCCTCTCCTTTTCAGGTGTAGTGATCGCTGCAGGACCACTGTCTTGCTCTGATGGACAGTAGGTTACTTGCATATAACCTCTCCTACACTATTGTGTCCACAACAGCACCTTCACGCGGGGCCCCTTGTTTTCACAGAGCCTGTTGTGTGGCGCGACCGAGTGCTCGGCGGTATAACTTTGAGGGCAGACTGGGCTCATTAGCCTTGGCAGGCAGCCAGTATAAGACAAGGGAAACTCTGACTCGAAACCCGGGAAGATGAAGCTCATTAGCCTGGTCAATGCAATTTTTCTACGAGAAGAAAACTCTGATTGAAAATCAATGGTTTCACTGCCTTGTGGATATCTTCAGGAGAAGGAAAGTCTACGTGAGTAAACCCAGACAGAAAATCCAGAGTGGAGCCCCCAAGGCGGCTGGATGTCGACTACGACTTCCTTCCGGTAGCTCCTGCATCCAAACTGGTTCCAAATGTCATGCATAGCATTCCTTTGGACCCAACCAGCAAGGACGAGAGGGGGATCCTGAAGCCTGGGCAACCCAGGATCTCCATATTCCATGCCTCGGCTTGCGCCCTGGAGAGGTCACTCCAGTCTCGCTACTAAGTGAGGAAACAACACGGAATCTGACAGTTTATGGGTTATAAGTCCCACCCGATTGGCGTAGGGAAGGGGCGCCATGGGTCAGCTTTGACAGTGGGAGGGATCATCGTGTCCCACTGGCCAACTACCGCTCGCCTCAAGCCGGGCATCCCCCGGTCAATAAGGTGTTGACCCTCCATCGTCTGCCTTCTCCAGTGGGTGTCTGGAGCTCAGTGTGTTGCTTAACATGACAAGCAGATGAAAATTCCACACCAGACAAAAAGAAAAAGAAACGAATAAAGAAGACTCCAGCTCTTCGATTTGCAAGTTGAAATGTGCGCACTATGTGTACAGGCATCTCCGATGAACTCAGAGAAGTGGATGACACCAGGAAAACAGCCATCATCGATAGAAAACTCGCCAAGTTAACTATCAGCATAGCTGCCCTCCAGGAAACTAGACTGGCCTCAAATGGCTCCCTCAGAGAGGAAAACTACACTTTCTTCTGAAAGGGTCGCGAACCTGAGGAGCCCCGTCAGCACGGAGTGGGCTTCGCCATCAAAAACAATTTTCTGGGCTTGGTTGAACCTCCCACAAGGGGCACTGAGCGTTTCTTGTCCATCCGCTTCACCACTACTGCAGGTCCTGTCAACATCATTAGTGTCTATGCCTCCACTCTCTCGTCTTCAGAAGACACCAAGGATGTCTATGGGCAGCTGGATGAACAGATTAAAGGATGCCCCAAACACGAATCACTTTTTCTCCTCGGCGACTTAAATGCCAGAGTAGGTGAGGATCACGAATCATGGCCCACCTGCCTCGGATATCATGGAACTGGAAAGACCAACGAAAATGGTCAGAGACTGCTGGAGCTGTGCACCTGCCATGGTATGTGCATAACAAACACTTTTTTCAAGGGTAAGCCACAACACAAAGTGTCATGGAAACACCCCAGGTCCCATCACTGGCACCAACTTGACTTGGTCATCACCAGGTGCTCTGCCCTTAACAGCGTCCTCTCCACCAGAACCTACCACAGTGCAGACTGCGACTCCGACCATGCCCTCGTGAGCAGCAGGGCGAGACTACAGCCAAAGATACTACACCGTGCAAAACCAGTTGTCGGTCCCTTCCAAGGTAGAGGAGTATGTGTCCGCCCTGGACAAGGCTCTCCAGGACCTGCCAGAGCACGATGCCACAGCCAAGTGGAACGCCATGAAGGGTGCCATCTACAAAACAGCCATGTCCACGTTTGGCAAAAAGGAACGACCCAGTCAGGACTGGTTAAACAAACACCTGACAAGGATGTAACCACTAATCGAGGATAAAGGAAAAGCCTTTATAGCGTACAAAAAATGCCCAAATGAACGGACGCATGCTGCTCTTAAACGTGCTTGAAGCAACACCCAACGCATCGCTAGACAGTGCGTGAACGAGTACTGGCAACAACTGTGTGAAGGAATCCAGCGCAGTGCCGAGACCGGAAACATAAAAGGTATGTACAGTGGCATCAAGAAGGCTCTAGGCCCTACAGTGAAAGGGGTCGCTCCCCTGAAATCCACAATGGGAGAGAAGATTACAGACCGTGGGCAACAGATGGCCAGATGGGTGGAGCACTAATCAGAGCTATACTCCCGTGAAACGTTAGTCACTGAAGCAGCCCTCAGCAGCATAAAGAATCTTCCCATCATGGAGGAGCTCGACGAAGTGCCAACCTTAGAAGAGCTCAGCCAAGCAATTGACTCCCTCCCAAATGACAAAGCACCAGGTAGTGACAGCATCCCGCCCGAAGCTATCAAATGTGGGAAACCAACACTGCTCCAACCACTGCACGAACTACTTTGCCTCTGCTGGGAGGAAGGAGCAGTTCCCCAAGACATGCGTGATGCCACAATTGTTACCCTTTACAAAAACAAGGGTGACTGCAGTGACTGCAATAATTACAGAGGGATCTCGCTTCTGAGCATCGTTGGTAAAGTGTATGCCCGCATCATACTAAACAGGCTGCAGTTGCTGGCAGACCATGTGTACCCAGAATCCCAGTGCGGCTTCAGAGCAGGCAGGTCGACAGCAGACATAATCTTCTGTCTACGACAACTTCAAGAGAAGAGCAGAGAGTAAGGTCAACCACTCTACATGATGTTCATCGACCTCACCATGGCCTTTGACTTTGTCAGCAGGAAGGGACTTTTTGAAGTTCTGAGTAAGATTGGTTGCCCTTCAAAACTCCGCAGCATGATAATCTCTTTCCATACAGATATGAAGGGAACAGTCCTGTATGATGGATCTTCCTCACTTCCTTCCCAGTTAACAGCGGTGTGAAGCAGGGCTGCGTTCTGGCACCAACCTTATTCGGGATCTTCTTCTTCTTGCTTCTGTCCTACGCCTTTGACTCGTCCACTGATGGCATATACATACACACCAGGTCCGATGGAAGGCTGTTCAACCTGGCACGACTGCGCTCAAAGACGAAAGTGAGGGCTGTGCTCATCAGGGAGATGCTTTTTGCAGATGACGCGGCTCTTGTGGCACACACTGAGGAAGCCCTTCAGAGACTGGGAAACCGTTTTGCTGATGCCTGCATGCAGTTTGGACTCACTATCAGCCTAGAAAAGACAAAGGTCAACGTGCAAGATACCACCATTGCCCCTACAATCAAAATCAACGGCGTCACCTTGCAAGCAGTCAACAACTTTAACTACCTGGGGTCAACCATCAGCAACACTCTCTCACTCGATAAGGAGCTGGACAGAAGGCTTGGAAAGGCAAACACCATCATGTCACGACTGACCAAGAGGGTGTGGGAAAACAACACGCTGACAATGCAAACCAAAGTAAAAGTTTACCAAGCCTGCATTCTCAACACCTTTCTATATGGAAGTGAGACCTGGAGTACCTACATGAGGCAAGAGCGCCGGCTCAACTCCTTCCATATACGGTGCCTTAAACGCATCTTGAAAATCAGCTGGCAAGACCGTGTCCCAAACACCGAAATCCTGCAGCATGCAAACACCCACAGCATGTTCTCCCTGCTGAGCAAACGTCGCCTTCGATGGCTGGGACACGTCCGACGCATAGACAGCTAGCCACTGGCACAAGAAGAGTCGGCTGCCCCTCACTCCGTTTCAAGGATGCATGCAAGAGGGACCTGAAGGCATGTGACATCGCACCTGATGGCTGGGAAGTGCTGGCCGAGGACCGAGGCAGCTGGAGACTGACAGTAAGTAAAGGTATCTCAGTCGCTGATACCAGGAGAGGCCAGCTGGTAGCAGAGAAACGTGTCAGAAAGGGCTACGTGACAGCAACCACAGCAACTTGGGCTTCCCAGCATGTCTGCACAAACTGCAAGAGGGACTGCCACTCGCGCATAGGTCTTCACAGCCACAACAGACGATGCCAACAACCCAGAGACAGACGACACCCCAAGGGCGCTATCCGCATGATCTCCCGAGACTAAGGCGCCAATGATGATGATGATGTCACGTGATTTTGTTTTTCTTTTAAAAGGCGCATCTGAAGCAAGCGCCCAAGTGAAATTGCTAAGTTATACATGTGAAACCAAAGGCTTACGAAAAATAATCTTCCTGGATTAGCCATGAATTGTTCTAGAACACTTTTCTTGAAACATTCATAAAATACACATGAACAATTCATGAGCGGACAGTTAACATTAAATGGCTGAATTTTCAAAAACAAATGTTCAATACTTTGTTTTAGAACATTAGTTATTGAATAGTTCATGAACATTTCAAAACAAAATATTCGTGAACTGTTCAAAAATTAATATTGTGGAACAATTCATGCATTTCAAGTTCATGAACTTTTATGTGCATTTATGAATATTTCAAGAACAAATGTTTTATAGCAATTTACGTATAATTTCAGGGAAAATATTAAATGTTTTATAAATGCATGATTTTTTTTTCTTATTTTTTCACATCATATAGTGACTGATGCCTTTATGTGCAAAATTAGGTAAAAAAACGAATGACTTTGCCTTACGATGTTTTCATTTTTACTTAAAATCTTGTTATGTTACCAACCAAAACCACATGCCAGCAGTATATGTAAAAAGGTCTACTGTAACAGAATTGTTACCGAGAGGAGGGTGGATTAAATGAACAATACAAACACAATTTGTGAAAGAAAATATAAATTTATGTAATAAATTATAAATGAAAAAAATACAGATGTAACAACACAATAATTCATGCACTCAACCCACAATTACACTCACAACCATTCACAATACATGAACAAATTAAATATTAATACAAAAGGAATCTCAGATGTAAAGGGATCTCTTGGATTATACACAGATCCAAGGATCCTTTACGAAAGTTAAATTAATGCAAGTATAAATTACGAAAAATGAACACAAACGACAAACTATACTATCGCACGATGGATTGCGATAACTAGCACGACCATATACTTGTATTCAATCAAGTTGCTAGCTTTTATTGATATCTATGCGATCACTTGAAATATTATTGTGATCTGACATAAGCATGCAAATACAACAATGTATTAAATTGTATTACAATTTCAATACACATATGTGTCTCGACCCCGTATAACCGCACGATTCAGCAACAGTTGAATCGTCTCCCAGTTTCCCCGAAAACCTAGGGTTGACCAATACTATTATCGGACGTTTCCCTTCACGGATCCACCACAGTTATACGTTCAGACAACATACAACATCTACCAGAACCAACGGTTCCTCACTACCCTAGATGTCGACCCGGATGTTTTACAACTCATTAGCTCCGACACTCGGACTTCTAGCTTTCCGGATATTTACACGTTACACAGATGTTGACGAACAGACAGTTCGACACACAGACAGATACTTCAATTCCGTTTGCACAAATTAACGGCACAATCACATTCAGATATTTATACAGAGATGTTCCACAACAAATCAGACGATATCAAAGACGTTTATCAAAAGATGGTATCAGATGTGTTAACAGCTACGGTATCAGAAATGGTATCAACTACGTTAGCAGCTACGGTATCAGAAACATTGACATCTACGGTATCAGATTGACATCTACGGTATCAGCGATTATCAGATCTATGGTAACAGCGATTGTCAGCTACAGTATCAGAAACACGGTAACAGCTACGGTATCAGAAACACGGTAACAGCTACGGTATCAGAAACATGGTAACAGAAACACGGTAACAGCTATGGTATCAGAAACACGGTAACAGCGATTGTCAGCTACAGTATCAGAACTGGTAACAGCTACGGTATCAGAAACACGGTAACAGAAACACGGTAACAGCGATTGTCAGCTACAGTATCAGAAATGGTAACAGCTACAATAAACAAAACCAGACTAATAATAGTTGTCTCAAAAATAATCTAAGCCGTAGATTACGATATTGCATTTAAAGTCTAAAAGTGACTAGTAATTCCAAATATTCCACGTTTAATTGCAATAAAAGCATCATTATACGAAATGATAATCTGAATAAAATTCACAATAAAACGAAAATGTAAATTTAACACTCACCCCTTTGGCTGGAGAATTGAAAGACGAGCTTATCTATCCTTCGATTAGATATTTTGGTTCCCGTAATTATTATGAGAAATATATCGCCTTATATACTCTCAATAGGTGAACATAAATCACATCGAGCTTGCCGTGCACCACGTAAAACGAGTATTTCGGATTTCATGTAATTACAAATTGGCACATGCAAATCGTTACACGCCACTTAATCACCCCAGGTAATGCGTGTACGACGAAATCAAGAAAATGGTGGGTTTCGTTTGCAATTCAAGAAGAACAAAAATCAGTTCAATTTTCGCCTAATTCTGTGACAATACCTCCCTCCTAAGAATAAAAATGTACACATTTTTAAAACTAACACAGAATAGAAGAAAAATAACTACTGATGATATCTTACAAGATTTACACTGGTTATACTACAAACTGGATTTTATTACTGGGCAAATTCATACAAATTTCCCATCATGCCCTACTCAAGTAGTCTGCGCCTATATTTTCAACTCCCCTTATTGCTTCTACACGGAAACGATAAGGTTGTAGTGTTAGCGCCCAACGCATCAACCGAGCGTTAGCGACCTTGGCCTTGTTTAAATACAGTAGGGGTTGGTGATCAGTCTCGAGAACGAAATCTCTCCCAAACAGATATGCGTGATACTTCCCAATTCCCCATACTACGGCCAAACATTCCTTTTCTAAACGGAATAATTTTTCTCCCTGGGTAGCAATTTTCTACTCGAATAAGCTACGGGTAACTTACTGTCGTCCTGCTCTTGCAGTAAAACTGCCCCCAACCCAGTTTCAGAAGCGTCTGTTCTTAGAATAAAAGGTTTGCTGACATCTGGCAATTTCAATATAGGTGCACTAACCAGTTCCTCTTTCAGAGTACAAAATGCTTTATCTTGTGGCGGTCCCCATTCAACTTTGTTTGGTTGCCCCTTCTTGGTCAAATCAGACAGCGGGCTAGCAATGGCTGCAAAGTTCGGTATAAACTTTCTGTAAAAACCTACTAGACCTAGAAATGATCTTACCTGCGTTTTATTGGTTGGCTTTGGTGCGTCTCTAATTGCTTCAATTGGCTTGGGATGAGGTTTTAACTGACCCATACCGCTGACCCTATGACCCAAACAATCTAAATCTGTATAACCAATACTGCATTTAGTGGGTCTCACTGTAAGGTTCGCTTTGCGGAGTCTATTGAAGAGCTCGCTCAGGACGGACACGTGCTCACTCCAAGTATTCGTGTACACGAATATGTCGTCTACAAAGCTATCAACGTTTGTTAAACCTTTAAGCAATTTACGCATCAAACGACAACAGGTGGCGCTGGCTCCAACTAACCCGAATGGCATCACTTTGAATTGATACAGTCCTTTCTGGGTCGCAAATGCTGTCAATGGTCGGGATCCTGGGACAATGGGAACCTGCCAATATCCCTTGGCCAGATCTAATTTGGAAATCCATCGGTTTCCCGACAACTTCGCAAATAGACCCTCCATATCTGGCATTGGTTCTGCATCGAACACAGTGATTTTATTTAACTGCCGAAAATCAATGCAGAATCGGTTCGTCTCGTCCTTTTTACTGACAAGCACTACTGGAGAAGAATATGGCGAGTTGGAGGGTTCAATCAGCCCCAGATCCAACATTTTACCCACCTCTTCGTCCACAGCTTCACGTGCGTTGTATGGCACCGGATAGCCCTTGATTCGAATAGGGTCAGACGTATTCAGCTTAATTTTGAGGTCCAACAAAGTTGTACAACCTGGTCTGTCAGTGAATACATAAGAATGTTTAGCCAAGAGCGCATTAATCTGTTGACGCTGGTCTTTCGTCAACTCCGCACTCACATCGACTTTATCTATCCCCTCCCCCGCAACTCCCAAGGGACATTCAAGGGAACTCTCTATATTCGAATCAGCTTCATCATCGTCTACGACTGCCGTACAAACGACATTTAAGACCCCCTTTCCAACATTGTCGCTCTGTCTCTTAATATACAACTTGAGCATATTCGCATGGAATGTTTTTACAATACCGTCCATGTCAATTGTATAGTCCATGTCAGCTTTTACTTCTTTAACTTCATATGGACCTTTCCACTGGACTAATAACTTATTCGAACTCGTTGGAAGAAGCAATAGCACCTGATCTCCCACAAGAAATTTCCTATTACGCGCTCTGCGGTTGTAATACTTGGCATATCTGCGCCCTGATTTAATCAATTTGTCACGTGCCATCTGGCATGTACTCTCAAGTTTGTTTCTTAGATCTAAAACGTACTGGTAAGTCGTTTTTATTTCCTCGTTCGCGATATCACCAGTCCATAGTTCGCGTAGTATCCGCATCGGGCCTCGAACTGTTCTACCATACAACAGTTCAAAGGGTGAGAACCCTAAACTTTCCTGCGGTACTTCACGGTACGCGAACAGAACAGCGTTTAAATAACGGTCCCAGTCTTGCGGACGTTCCGCACACATCTTTCGTAGCATGCTCTTCAGGGTACCATTAAACTTCTCTACCAGTCCATTGCACATCGGATGGTATGGGGTAGTGTTTAGCTGTTTGATGGATAACAGCCTACTTATTTCACCCATGAGGTCAGAGGTGAATTGGGCACCACAATCAGTGAGGATTTCTTCTGGTACCCCTACCCTACTGAAGATATCAACTAATGCTTCAGCTACCCTTTCCGTTTCAATAGTTGGTAACGCTACGGCTTCGGGGTATCTGGTTGCGTAATCAACCAGAGTAAGTATATACCGATTCTTTCTTTCGGTAACCGGGTGTATTGGTCCTACAATATCTACTGCCACTCTTTTAAACGGTGTATCTATTAATGGCATTTGTCCTAAGGGCACCCTTGTGACCCTTCCCTTACAGACGGTTTTCTGACATACGTCGCACGACCTACAGAACCGTGTGACATCGCCATTAACACCTGGCCAGTAGAATTCAGCGACTACCCTGCTAGTGGTCTTAGCCTTACCTAGGTGTCCTGCCATGCTTGACTCATGCGCCACCCTAAGTACTTGAGATCTATATCTCTGGGGTACGACCACTTGCCAATACTTCTTACCCTTCTGAGCGCTAAACTCCCTATGAATTAATCCGTTCTTGCGAACGAATCTCGAGCTACCCCCACGCTTGCAATGTTTAATCGCGCCGGACGTGATTTTCTCAACAATTGTTCTGATGGATTCATCATGTTCTTGCTCTTGTTTGAAATCATCACGCGAAATTCCGGAGATCGATTCAGGGACTATTAATTTACGAAACGCGGTTTTCTCTCGCCGTGTTTGCGCTCGCGTTTCGACTGCCTGAGCCAAAGGTATTTTAAAATCGGCCATGGCTGGAAGACGGGAACCTTCAACATTACCGATCGTCAGATCGTAAATAGGATTGTCCATACAAAGGGCATCAACAGTTCCCGTTAAGAAAGGTGTTTTTACTGTGATCCTTGCTACGGGAATGCGACCCATCGTCTGATCAAGTAACATACATGGGGATTCCCACCCGAGCATTTGGTTATCCTGCACGAGACTACGTTTGATCACTACGCCCGTACAACCAGTGTCACGCAATACCACGACTTCTCGACCGTTGACAAACCCTCTCGCGGTTGGTACACGCGCTTCAGGAAATAAACACGTGCCAAGTGAATGAATACAAGGTTCTACCTGTACGATGTTATCCGATATACTTTTACTTTGTATAGCCACTGCTACCTTATGTACAAGTGCCTTTTTTTTAGGACAGTCTTTTTGAACATGACCCCATGCATTACACAAGAAACATTGCACACGCTGAAAAACTGGATTCCTAACTGACCTTTTTACCTCAGCTGATTTTACAGACTCCCTAGGCATAGGTCTTACAGACTGGTTTCCAGACTTAAAATCTTTCAAAACCACGTTCTGGGTTCCCCCATGAGCTTCGGCAAATAAATCGGCTTGCTTAGCCATATCTTTTACGTTTGTGAAGACTTTCTCCTTCAGAAATTGATCTAATTCTCGCCCAACTGTATTAAATAATTGATCTCTGAGCAAGAAATCAGTCAACCCTTCAAACGTCTTCACCGCTTTGCCGCATTCAATCCACCGCTCAAAATAGTTCGCAATTCTGACGGTGAACTGACCAAAGGTTTCTCCCTTATCGGGCTTGCTATACCTGAACTTTTTCCGAAAACCCTGTTCAGTGAGCTCGTACCTTTTGAGAAGTGCTTCCTTTAGGACGTCGTACTTAAACACATCGTCCCTAGGAAGTCGCGAGTATACATCCAGTGCTTTACCTTTTAATAAAGCACTCAGATGTAGTGCCCAGTCATTTTGACTCCACTTCTGGTTTTCGGCATACCGCTCAAACCGATGAAGATAACTATCCATGTTATCTTTTTCATCGTCAAAGGGAGGTAATTTGGGGCCCCTTAATTTGTTAGTGGCAGAATCGTGTTCTCTTCCAGATGTTGCTAATTCTACCTTACGCTCATGATCCCGTTGCTTTGCTTTTTCATCTAACTCTATTCGCTTTTGCTCCGCTTCCATTTCCCATCCTATCCTGTCTTTTTCGGCCTGCTTCTCTAATTCTATCTTTTCCTTCTCTAATCCTATCTTTTCCCTCTCAAAGGCCCATTTCCTATCTTCGGATTCCCTTTCTAATTCCCGTTTCCTTTCATCGGATTCCCTTTCTAATGCTCGTTTCCTTTCTTCGGATTCCCTTTCTAATTCCCTTGACCTAACCCTTTCGTCCCTTTCCCGGGCTTGTTCTTCTTGAATAAATTTCCTTAAGCTTTCACCTTCATATCCAAATTCTTTGCCTAAGGCAACCAAGTCCTTAAGGGATGACATGACAATTGTAATATGAATATAGATATATAACCAAACCAATACTTTAAACACGTTTATACTGGACACACGGACCTAGGTAAACTAAACAAAAATAAACTCCAACTAGAGTATTATCTTAACAGAAGGTCACGCTCAAATATAAACATTAAATGTATACCTTCACAAAAATGATTGACAGTTCACTTAATCCAACGATCCCACTTCTGACACCATTGTAACAGAATTGTTACCGAGAGGAGGGTGGATTAAATGAACAATACAAACACAATTTGTGAAAGAAAATATAAATTTATGTAATAAATTATAAATGAAAAAAATACAGATGTAACAACACAATAATTCATGCACTCAACCCACAATTACACTCACAACCATTCACAATACATGAACAAATTAAATATTAATACAAAAGGAATCTCAGATGTAAAGGGATCTCTTGGATTATACACAGATCCAAGGATCCTTTACGAAAGTTAAATTAATGCAAGTATAAATTACGAAAAATGAACACAAACGACAAACTATACTATCGCACGATGGATTGCGATAACTAGCACGACCATATACTTGTATTCAATCAAGTTGCTAGCTTTTATTGATATCTATGCGATCACTTGAAATATTATTGTGATCTGACATAAGCATGCAAATACAACAATGTATTAAATTGTATTACAATTTCAATACACATATGTGTCTCGACCCCGTATAACCGCACGATTCAGCAACAGTTGAATCGTCTCCCAGTTTCCCCGAAAACCTAGGGTTGACCAATACTATTATCGGACGTTTCCCTTCACGGATCCACCACAGTTATACGTTCAGACAACATACAACATCTACCAGAACCAACGGTTCCTCACTACCCTAGATGTCGACCCGGATGTTTTACAACTCATTAGCTCCGACACTCGAACTTCTAGCTTTCCGGATATTTACACGTTACACAGATGTTGACGAACAACAGACAGTTCGACACACAGACAGATTCTTCAATTCCGTTAGCACAAATTAACGGCACAATCACATTCAGATATTTATACAGAGATGTTCCACAACAAATCAGACGATATCAAAGACGTTTATCAAAAGATGGTATCAGATGTGTTAACAGCTACGGTATCAGAAATGGTATCAACTACGTTAGCAGCTACGGTATCAGAAACATTGACATCTACGGTATCAGATTGACATCTACGGTATCAGCGATTATCAGATCTATGGTAACAGCGATTGTCAGCTACAGTATCAGAAACACGGTAACAGCTACGGTATCAGAAACACGGTAACAGCTACGGTATCAGAAACATGGTAACAGAAACACGGTAACAGCTATGGTATCAGAAACACGGTAACAGCGATTGTCAGCTACAGTATCAGATCTGGTAACAGCTACGGTATCAGAAACACGGTAACAGAAACACGGTAACAGCGATTGTCAGCTACAGTATCAGAAATGGTAACAGCTACAATAAACAAAGCCAGACTAATAATAGTTGTCTCAAAAATGATCTAAGCCGTAGATTACGATATTGCATTTAAAGTCTAAAAGTGACTAGTAATTCCAAATATTCCACGTTTAATTGCAATAAAAGCATCACTATACGAAATGATAATCTGAATAAAATTCACAATAAAACGAAAATGTAAATTTAACACTCACCCCTTTGGCTGGAGAATTGAAAGACGAGCTTATCTATCCTTCGATTAGATATTTTGGTTCCCGTAATTATTATGAGAAATATATCGCCTTATATACTCTCAATAGGTGAACATAAATCACATCGAGCTTGCCGTGCACCACGTAAAACGAGTATTTCGGATTTCATGTAAATTACAAATTGGCACATGCAAATCGTTACACGCCACTTAATCACCCCAGGTAATGCGTGTACGACGAAATCAAGAAAATGGTGGGTTTCGTTTGCAATTCAAGAAGAACAAAAATCAGTTCAATTTTCGCCTAATTCTGTGACATCTACAGTTAGGCTTTTTATTTGATAAATTGTTTAAAATAGTATAACTTCAATTCCCATTTCCTGGTTTTATTTTAAATTCAATGGTTAGCTAAAGGATGAGCAGAAATTTTGAGATTACTTGCATGATGTTAATTCCATTGATGAACTTAAATAAAAACAATCACCTACTGCAACAGTACAGAATAAGTTGTTGCTGTGTACCCCTGGTACACGCAGCAATGGGAACAAGTCGTTCCTATTGTTGGAACAATTCCCATGATCCAGGCAGAGAAAATAGCAAAATGTATGGATATACACTTAGCGAATCAAGCATTGAAATGTGAAGCCATATTTGTCGTGAGTGTTATAAACTGCAAGTACTAGCATGCCATGTTAAGTGTACAGAATAATGTTTGATAAAAAAAATGAATGAAGTTTATCCTGATATCAAAGGCAATTTATTATTAAGAAAAAACAAACTACATCATTACAAAGATCTATTTATTAAAAATTAATTTCAATATGATTATAAAACAAGTATTCAACAACAATGTAATTTGCTATCCCCTTCCTTTCTTCAATTTTACCTCTCTACTTTTGCCTCCTTCCTTTGATTTCCATCCATTTATGATTTAGTTATAGGTAACCTTCATAACTAGTGCCCTTTGTTATGTACATCTATAGCTTTAAATTTGTATTCATGACTGTAGATTGTATTGGTTATCTGTAGCTAAATTTCAGATGTGTATGGTTCTAATTTCAGATATTAAGAATTTAAGATTGCATGGGATATTTTATTTACATGTTTACAGTTACTAATAATAATATTAATCACGAACATGATGACAAGTATGGGATTTTTTCCCTCTGGACAGGTCGTTTAGGTGGTATCTAAGAGAATTAAGTTATTTTCCATTGGATCAGGGGTCTCTATCACGTGGTTTGCGGGCCACTGCAGCCCACCAAGCTGTATCCTGTGGCCTGCAAAATGATTGGCATCACAAGGTGTTATGAGATAACAAAGGTGGTGCAAAGTTCTGGGTAACACCATTTTGACACATCAGCATTTTCGGCAGAAAAGTACATTTCGGGATCTGAAATTTAGTAAGAAAATTTCATCCTTTGGACTTTAATATAACAATTTCAGGATTAGTTTGGATTCAGCTCATACGAGTGTAAGTTCCTCTTAACTTTTCATTTTATAATATTGATGATTAAATTGTTTGTTAAGTTTTACAAAACTTTTTAGTTTTTCTTCTTTCTGATACTTAGTTTCTTACCATGGAGTCATAACATCTCGTAGTGAGGTCAGTGATTTTGGACCTTGTTCTGCGCAAGTAATCAAGGGAGTGGTAAAAGTTGAGTCTTTGTGCTACAATATCCAATCCATTATTTAAATTATGTGCCAGTCACATTTCCTTCTTTTTGGAATTCAGTTCTTTCAGGAACATAGAATTAGGATATGTTTTCAAACCTTTAGGGGTTTGGGTACAACATGATACTTTTATATATATAACTAGGGTATGGATAAATCTTTGTGCTAACAGGCAGCAAGTGGCTTGTGTATTAATCTCTCTATCTATATATCAAGAATCTCATTAATGTAGTTGGTACTTCAGCACAGTTATTAACAGTGTCCATGCTCTCACTGTAAGAGAGAAGAAAAAAATCAACGTCATTTGTACTTATGTCTGCATTTATTTCTATTTTCCTCAGTAAAATGTTGCAGAGATAACAATAGAAAAACTACAGGTAAAACAGGCCCTCAGTTGTTTACCTTGTGTATTAACATGTTTGTACATTTTAAGTTTTGCATACAACCAGGTGGTGTAAGTGTCACATATATTGTCATTATTTCTTTTTAACAAAGCAGACTTATGGCAGGACAGTCTGTAGGGCAGTGTGGCCACAAGAAGGGCCCTTGGGACACTCACCCAGACTGCATCTATTGCTCATAGTATAACTTGGAAATGTTATGAATTGATTATGAACTTGTGAAACCAGGAATTAAGCTGAATCCAGTCATACCTATGAGCCGTGGAGGAAACCAAAAATGTGATAGGCTTATAGGCTTAGATCTTAAGCTCATAATTATAAAGACTACAGGGTCCCGTAACTTTATGGAACCACTTTCTTCAGTGGTATGTGATGTCCCTTCAGAGGAGGTACTGAACAATTGTGTTGATCACCTCCCTTGTGAACAGGAGATTTAATACTGGTACTGATCCTGTTCAGGGTAGCCTATTGATTCCTACTAGTAGGGAGGTGATGCACTGCTCATCTCAGGTGCCCTGTGTAGTGGGCTGCTCTCTCCCAGTACGAAAGTTGCTTAACAAATTCATGACATCCAGTGCTCAGTTCATTCTGATAGCTTCTCTGTGGCCCCAATTATTGTAGTCCAAGACTCTGTTTAACCTCTTGTTAGACCAGACCAGGACATTACCTTAAAGGAAGGACCTGCTGTCACAGCACAGGGTATCTTTCCTTAATAACAGCCTACAGATTCTCCACATTCATCCTTATGTCATCACAATCTATCTGCCAGGAAAAGTTTTCAGCAAGGTTACTAACTGCATTATTCAGGCCAGGAGATTTTCCACATCCAAGGTCTGTGATGCAAAGTGGGAACCTGTTATAATTGGTGTAATGATTGAGATGTTTCTTCACCAAAAAACTGCTGAGAACAAGACTTATTGACAAATGAAACAAGAAATGAGTCAAGGAATAATCACCAGCTGTATGAGCAATATTTTCTAAAGTTTAAAACTTTTTCTCATCAACATTGGTCTTGATTTTGGATGGAATTCTTGAATTCTTGGACTAATATGAGTTGTCTGAGGTAGTACTCTTGATCAACCTTCTATTGTAGTTCACTTTTTGATCGTGGATTTCCAGTTTTTCTTTTTGAAGATGACGCTTTCTCAACTCTATTTCCATCTGTTTTCTAATTTCAATTCTTTTAATTTCATCTCAGGGCCTGATAGAAACTTATCAAATTGAAAGCAGTCTTATCTAAAACTATCTTTTCCACCAAATATTGGATCAAAATACTTTGTTATTTCTAGCTTTATGAAGGAAGCTTTTGCTTAAGAAATATCATAATGTCTGGCAAGCTGAAGCAATATGTGCTTTTTCAAGGATTCTTCTCCTTCCTGGAAGAATTTATAAAAAGTTTCTCCACTTTAGATAATAATAATAATAATAATAATAATAATAATAATAATACTAATAATAACAATAATAATAATAATGATAATAATATTAATAATAATAATAATGACAATAATAATAATAATTATTATAATAATAATAATAAAAATAATAGCAATAACTTTATTTAAAAAGGGTGACACAATTAATTGTATGAAAATAATCATTGTGGCTCTGTTATATGAGTTTTTACATTCAGAGCACACACACACACACACACACACACACACGCATAATAATAAGCTACATTTATATATGGACATAATAAGCAAATTTCAATGAACATTTTTTAACTAGGTACATAATGTATGTACAGTACAAATAAAATGAGACAACAAAGTGGAAGGTTAGTGAATTTTTACCTTTAGTTGTAATGTATTTATCAAGTTGAACGTGTTCCACTTTTCATCCATACAATTAGATTATAATTAAATGCATTTTTACTCGTATTTTCTCCAATTACCTTTGGGATTCTGTTTCAAATTAGTGACCCTGTATATTGAAAACGTTTCTTCAAGAGTTCTTTATTTGGTTTTGGCATAGAAAGGTGGTTAGCTGAAATTGCTCTTAAATTGAAAGCATTGTCTTCGTGTCTGGCATGAAATAGTTCATTGAGATAATAGGGCCATAGTGTTTGAAGTTTTGTGCATAATTCTAGCCTTTCTCAAAAATATTTGTTTACTTACTGTTAACATTGTAATATCATTCATTGCATTTGGGATGTTTTCAGCATTATCTAGAGAAAGAGTATGCAATCTCTGTTTTGAAATTTGACTAATTTGTAAATAATCTCATAATAAGTGTTGCCCTATGACATTGTGAAAGCTTGTTAGTTTCATAAAAGTGTTCTCAAATATGTGTAATTAAAATATCAGGAACCAGAAAAATTCTGAACAAATTGAAATTATTAAAGAAAACAAATTGTAGTTGTTGGCTATATTTTTCAAAAATTTGTATCCCGGATGAGTGCCCAATTTTCTGTTGCGACTTTATAGTGTTAAATTAAGTAGCTGAAAAGAGCGAAATCCAAACTTTTGTGTAAACTTCAACAAATAATTTATTTCCTAGAATTCAAAGTGAAAATTTAAGAACTTACAGTATTGTGAATTAAAACCTAAATATTTCTAAAAGTACTGTCATAAGACCAAATTTAGAGAGTATTCTGAAGGAAGTCTAGTGGTGTTCTGTGAATGAATTCCAATCTTGATTGTGCTGATGTACCAATAGTCTGGAATAGTGTTGTAAGTTATAAACAATTTATATATAGATGCTTACTTGACCTGTGTGGCAATAACACATTTTCTGAGAATACTCTACAGTGCACAAAAGATTAGGCACCAGACAGATGCCCCCTCCCCCTATTGAAAAAAACTAAGAATTTTTTTTTTATGTATGTGTGTGTTCCCCCCGATATGTAGTTTGGTGTTTTTTTTATGAAATTCCATTTAATTTTAAACTAATCTTAATTTTTTCCCATCGGGATTATATAATAATAGGAGGATATTTTGGTCCTTAGTGTTATTCTATGACATTTCCACCCGAACCCAAAGGTCCATCATGGGTGTCTGTCTCATTTCTCAAAGTTAACCCTTGCTAGGGGTCTCCTACATCCTGTGTATGCTATTTGTGTTGTGCTATATGTGTGTTGCTATATGTATTCATATGAATACTGTATTTTTTTGTAAGGATAGCCATTCTTGTCAAATTTCCCAGTTTTCTAAACATATAAATACCTCTAAACGGTATTTATTTTAGTATGTATATTTTAGTTTCATTTAATTAATACATGTTTTAATAATTGTGAATTTGGTACAAAACATGGTGTCTTAATTTTAATTTAAATTGGTTAAAACCAACCTATTGTTTTAATGTTTGTTCTATTATGTTCCATATTTTGTAATTCCTTATTTATATACTAGATCACTTGGATCGAAATGGGATTCGTACAATTTCTTTATTATTTTTTGCACTTCACCCCTCTCGATCTTTTTTTGTGATCTTTATTTATTTATTGTTAATTCCTTATTCCATTCCGAAAGATTATTTTATATTTCCCTTTAAACGGGCTTTCTGTGTAGATTTTCAAAAGTGATTTTAAATGATAGCATGCTTTATATATAAAAAAACAAATCTTATCTAATCCATGAGTTGTTTTGTGATGAATATGTCTCTAGGTGAGCTTTATTCCAAACTCTTTCACGGGCCTGTCCATTTCGCGTGGCGCCATGTGATGTAGCCCCGTGCTCTCATTGATTGTACTTTTCTCCTCCCGAGTTCCCTGTCCTCTCCTTATCTAAAATTTTCCCCATAATTTTGTATTGTCCCACATGCTATCATATTTTTAATTATAAAAGATGTTATTTCTTCTAATAAATTGTTTGCAAAATTTCCATCTAAATATAGTAATTGTATTTTGTTATATAATTGTTTTTTTTTCAATATTAATAACAATTTTATTTCTATCATTCTGATTTGTAATACATTCTGTTATAACATGTTGTTTGGAAAATAAGAAATTTTTGCAAAGTGGACATTTTGGCGATACTGCGATCATATGCCGTCTCACTGCAATTTCCCCTGTCAACCACGCATCATGCATGTATTTGAACAAGGTACTTTTGATTTTAATGGATCTGATTTTAACCCAGTTCCCCCATGCCCTATCCCATTGAATATTTATGTGTTTTTGTTCTATCTTATTTTTTTCCTTATGTATTGTGTTTTGTGCTAGCCATCTGTATGTGCATTTTGTATCAATGTCCCAAAATTCCTTTACATCCCTATATTTGAATAATAAATCTTTTATTGATCTTAATTTCCTTGGCACTTCTAATATTTTTATTAATTTATTATTCCTATATATATCGTTTCTCTGCTTCATAGAGAAACCAAAATAATATATATAGAGCCCATGCCAAGCTATTTTTGGCTCCACTTTAATCTCCTTAAATCTATTTCAAATGTTGGTGTATTTAATTAGGGTGGGGTGGGGGAGACCTAAACCTCCCCTCGTCCCTTCCCTATATAGAGTATCTTTGTTTGTGTAGTGTATTTTAAAACCCCATAAGTATTTAATAATATCGTTATCTATTTTTTTTTAGTGTTGCATTTTTTATGTCTACTGTTTTTAATTTGTAATTTAAGTGCACATGCATGTAATTCTTTGCAATTTGTGCTCTTTCCATTAAACATATTGGCAATGGTGCCCAGATTTTCAAATTTTTATTAATTTTATTTCTTTTAGATTGTTTTTCATTTCATCTTTTCCAAAATTTATGCCTAATGTTTTTATATTGTTTTTAATAAGAACAGCAGGTAAACCATGTTTCTTACCTCTCCAGTTTCCTATTAATAAGATTTCAGTTTTCTCAGGATTTATCTTAGATCCTGAAACTTTTCCAAATTTGTCAAATTCCTTTATTAGTTCATTATAGGAATTCCCATCTTGGATAAAGTTTGTGCAATCATCAGCGTGTTGTAACATCCTAATTTCTTCTTTGATATTTGGAACTTTGATCCCTACAATATTTTTGTTATTCCTAACTTTGGTACTTAGAATTTCTATTGCTATTACATATAATAGCATAGATAGTGGGCAACCTTGCCTCACTGATCTTTGAATTTCAAACTTTTCCGTTTTTGCTCCATTTACCTGTACAATCGAGTTTATATCATTCTACAGGATTTTGGTCCAATTTTGGAAATTTTCTCCAAATCCAAATTTCTCTAGTGTCTTATATATATAGTTTTGCTCAAGTCGATCAAAGGCTTTTTCTTGATCAATTAGTACCATAGCACTAGTAGTACCATTTATATTTATATGATTAATTATAGTTTTAATATTTAAAATGTTATTTTGTATATCTCTTCCTTTTGGCCCACTTGTTTGATTTATATTTATAATTGAGTCAAGACACTTTTTGACCCTTTCCGTTAAAATTTTACTAATAATTTTATAATCAACATTAAGGAGTGAGATGGGTCTCCAATTCTTTATTTCATCCCTATTTCCCTTTCCCTTATATATTATTGTTATCATACCCTCCCTCATTGTGTTAGACATTTTACTATTTCTAAGTGCGATATTATTGTATAACCATTCTAAGATTGGCGACAACTCTCTGCAGAATTTTTGATAGAATTCCACAGAAAGTCCATCTCTCCCTGGTGATTTATTTTTACATAATTTCCCTATTGTCTCTACTATTTCGTCTTGTGATATAAATTCCTCACATTTGTTTCTATGTTCTGAGGTAATTTTTTCACAATTTGTCTCTCGTAAGTATGTTTCTATATCTTCGTCTGCTATTCTCTGTGAAGTATATAGGTCCTTATAGTAATTCCGTATGTAATCCAGTATTTGAATTTTGTCTTTCAGTATTTCCCTTCCCGTGTTTAAACTTTCTAATGTTTCCCCCCCCCCCCTTCCTAATTCTTCCCTTTTATATAATCCCCCTGCAGTTTCATATAGTTGTGTAAATTTACCTGCTTTTATTTGCCTCCCTTAAGAAAAGTCTTTCTTTAATTTTTCTAATCTTAATACTAGTGTTTCTTTTGTGTTCTGTATTGTTGTTGTTTTTATTAAATTTTCAATAGCTTCTGTTTCTAATTTAAAATTTTTGACCCTTAATTTGGAATGATATATAGCTATTTTTTTAAATTTAACTTTTAATTTATCCCATTCCTCTATAATATCTTTATTTTCTTTATTTTTAAAGTCCTCTATTTCTCTTTTTATTTCTTCTATAAATTCCCCGGTCTTTAATATTTTAGTATTTAATTTCCATGATTCGCGACCCCATTTAGTTCTTTGAGATATCCCTACTTCTAAATAAATTAATTTATGGTCCGAAACTTGATAATCTAATATCCCTGATTTTAGATATTTATTTGTTCCAAAACATGTGCCCCAAAATTTATCTAATCTACTTGATGTATTTCCTTTTATATAAGTATATTCCACCCTTGGTAAATTTAAACGTCTATATATGTCACCCAAATCTAATGATTCCATGATAAGTTTCATTATGTCCCTAATCACTAAATCCGTACGTATCAAGTTTTTTGTCATTCTGTCTATTTCGTCCTCAATCCAGTTAAAGTCCCCACCTATTATCAAATTTTCCCCAATATAGTTGTCTAAGTACTCCTTTAAATTAATTGCAAAGGCTCGTTTCATATTTCCAGAGGCTGGCATGTATATATTTAGAAAATGACAATTTTCTATTTTTAAATGAATTAATCTGCCTTTAAAAAAAACCCTCATCTATTCTTTCCCATTTAATATCTTTATTTTTAACCATAATTGCAACCCCTCCCCATGTATCCCTCCCTCCATAGTTATTTTGAATTACAATACAATCCAGCTTTCTTTCAAGTTGTTCTTTGAATTCGTCTGTTAGTCCATTATGTGTCTCCTGAATAAACAATAAATCAAATTCCCCTATCTGTATTAACTTTTTAACTTTTTCTTGATTAAAACCATTAACATTTAATGACAGTAAACGAAAGTTTTGTTCTTCCATTTCTGGTCTGTCTCCAGGTGGCCGCTAATTTTAGAGGTTATAAATTATTGACTATTGTTTTTAAGTTAGTAAGTGTTTGTATGTTCCCCACTTTGGGGGGAACCTGGGTCATTGTTCTCAGATTGTGTATCACTATTTGGAATGTCAAAATTACTGGTGATGTTTTCCAAGAAAAGAGTAACATTATATTTATCATTGCTTAGAGTCGTACTTAGTGTATCCAAGCTGGATTCCACACTTTCTTCAGGCTGTATCTCACTCATCTGAGATTCAACTACTTTGATTTGTGTGTCCTGAGATACTGTTTCCCCCTCTTCAAGAGAGGGAAGTGTTTTGTCAATTTCCTCGGAAGATGAAGGCATTTTATCAATTTCCTCCGAAGAGGAAGACAAGCTTTCTGCTTTCCTTTTCTTGTTGGGCTTTTTTTTTGGATTTTGACTGGGGTTGAGGTTCCCCTTGGTTTGGGCTCGTTTACTTCAGGAAGAGAACAGTCAACCTCTTTGTCCATCAGAATCTCAAATGGATTTGCATGTGAGAAAGTTGGAAAGTTTAGCTTAACCTTAGGTTCTTTCCTACTTGTTACTTGTACCCACTCTGTATTGGGATTATTGACAAGTTGAGTTTCATTTTGTAGGACGTTTGCATATGAGGGCCCTTGTGTTACTTGCGTTTCCTTTTTGCAGTCCCACGGCCCGTGCCCTTTCTCTCCGCATTTACTGCATTTTCTATCTTTTTCACAGTCTCTATACCAAGCCCTTACTCTGAACCCTAGTACATAGAAATAAGGGGGAATGTTTACTTCTTGCCCTTTCAGCACTCTAATCATTCGAACCGCTGATGTTATCCCATCGTAACCCCATGATGCTGCCAATTTATGTCCCTTACTTTGCACCTTAAACCTTTCATATAATTTACTTTCTAATTCGATCGTGTCGATATAGAAAGGTAGGCCATGGAAATGAACTTCCGTCATTTTCGGTCCCAAATCTCTCTCAATGGGAGGAGCTTCATGCACGTGCATTTTAATCCCTTTCACCATAAAGGAGTCTATATTTAGGATTGGCGTTTCTTTATCCCTTGGATACAGCATAAACCTTTTAGGTCCTGCGTTCTGGAGTGCAACTATTTTCTTCATGTCCACAGACATGGCCTTAAGAGCTGCTAGTACTTCTAGTTGCTTAGGTGACTCATCAGAACCAAACACTAATAATTGACACCCTTTAGGGTGGTGTGCGAGCAGCACATTATCAACGACAGTACATTTGTAGTACAAGTTCAGTCTGGATCTGCTACCTCTAGGGTAGCCCAAACCTTCTTCCTCCTGTTGATCCATTATTACACTTGAAATGGCAAGTATAAAAAATATAAATGAAAAGTGATTCAAAGTAACGTAAATAGGAAAAAAAGTGCAGTGAAAACTAATTAAACAATACAAATGTGAAATAAAGAAAAACAGTAAACCTTGTAGATAATGAATGTAAGTAAATCCACAGTAAACCACAATAATCCAATTTGCACAGAAAAATATCCGCCAAATGTTTTTTTCTTTTTTCCTTTTTTTTTTTCTTGGGGGCACCAGACAGATGCCCCCTCCTCCTATCAAAAAAAACTAGTAAAAAAATTTCATATGTGTATGTGTACCCCCGATATGTAGTTTTGTGTTTTTTTTATAATTCCATTTAAACTATCCTAACCTTAAGTTTGTCCCATCGGGATTATATAATAATAGCAGGATATTTTGGTCCTTAGTGTTATCTATGACATTTCCACCCGAACCATAAGGCTCATCATGGGGGTCTGTCTTATTTCACAAGTTAACCCTGGCTAGGGGTTTCCTAAATCCTGTGTATGCTATTTGTGTTGTGCTATATGTATGATGCTATATATTCATTTGAATATTGTATATTTGTAAGGATAGCCATTTTTGTCAAAATTTTCCCAGTTCCCTTATCATATAAATACCGTTAAATCGGTATTTATTTCAGAAGTACATTTAATTTATATAATTTCAAGAATTTAGAATTTAGTACAAATATTGGTGTCTTAAAGAAAAAAAACCCTATTGTTTTACTGTTTGCTATATGATGTTCCATATTCGTAATTTCCTTAGTTATATACTAGATCACTTGGATAGAAATAGGATTCATGCAATTTTTTTATTATTATTTGCACTTCACCCATCTCGATCTCTTTTGTAATCTTTATTTATTTTATAATTAAACCCTTATTCCAGTCCAAAATTGTTTATATTCCTTAAAAAAACGGACTTTCTGTGTAGTTTCATGATCTCCACAGAGTAAAAACATACAGTTAAAACATATTATAACCAGTGATTTTCCTATGACAGCATGCGTCCCGAAAAAAAAAAAAAAAAAAAAAAACTATAATCTATCTAAGCCGTGAAATGTTGTAATTTATATGTCTCTCGGTGAGCTTTGTTCCAAACTCTTTCACAGGCCTGTCCACTTCGCGTAGCGCCATGTGATATAGCCCCATGCTCTCATTGCTTGTACTTTTCTCACTGGAGTTCCCTGTTCCCCCCCCCCCTATCTATCATCCCTCCTAGTTACTATCGGTCCGCATGCTATCATAGTATTTATAATATAATCTATAATATTTGATAAAATATCATTGGTTAAAACACCATCTAAATGTAAAAATTGTTTCTCTTCGTACGTTTGAGAAATCCTAATATTTGTAATTATTTGGTTTCTATCAGCTGCAGTATTAGCACATTCAAGTATTACATGTTTCTTGGTAAATAAAAAACCCTTACACAGTGGACATTTAGGCGATACTTCGATCATTTGCCGTCTCACTGCTATTTCTCCTGTCAACCACGCATCATGCATGTATTTGAACAAGGTACTTTTGATTTTAATGGATCTGATTTTAACCCAGTTCCCCCATGCCCTATCCCATTGAATATTTATGTGTTTTTGTTCTATCTTATTTTTTTCCTTATTTATTGTGTTTTGTGCTAGCCATCTGTATGTGCATTTTGTATCAATGTCCCAAAATTCCTTTACATCCCTATATTTGAATAATAAATCTTTTATTGATCTTAATTTCCTTGGCACTTCTAATATTTTTATTAATTTATTATTCCTATATATATCGTTTCTCTGCTTCATAGAGAAACCAAAATAATATATATAGAGCCCATGCCAAGCTATTTTTGGCTCCACTTTAATCTCCTTAAATCTATTTAAAATGTTGGTGTATTTAATTAGGGTGGGGTGGGGGAGACCTAAACCTCCCCTCGTCCCTTCCCTATATAGAGTATCTTTGTTTGTGTAGTGTATTTTAAAACCCCATAAGTATTTAATAATATCGTTATCTATTTTTTTTAGTGTAGCATTTTTTATGTCTACTGTTTTTAATTTGTAATTTAAGTGCACATGCATGTAATTCTTTGCAATTTGTGCTCTTTCCATTAAACATATTGGCAATGGTGCCCAGATTTTCAAATTTTTATTAATTTTTTCTTTTATTTCTTTTAGATTGTTTTTCATTTCATCTTTTCCAAAATTTATGCCTAATGTTTTTATATTGTTTTTAATAAGAACAGCAGGTAAACCATGTTTCTTACCTCTCCAGTTTCCTATTAATAAGATTTCAGTTTTCTCAGGATTTATCTTAGATCCTGAAACTTTTCCAAATTTGTCAAATTCCTTTATTAGTTCATTATAGGAATTTCCATCTTGGATAAAGTTTGTGCAATCATCAGCGTGTTGTAACATCTTAATTTCTTCTTTGATCTTTGGAACTTTGATCCCTACAATATTTTGGTTATTCCTAACTTTGGTACTTAGAATTTCTATTGCTATTACATATAATAGCATAGATAGTGGGCAACCTTGCCTCACTGATCTTTGAATTTCAAACTTTTCCGTTTTTGCTCCATTTACCTGTACAATCGAGTTTATATCATTCTACAGGATTTTGGTCCAATTTTGGAAATTTTCTCCAAATCCAAATTTCTCTAGTGTCTTATATATATAGTTTTGCTCAAGTCGATCAAAGGCTTTTTCTTGATCAATTAGTACCATAGCACTAGTAGTACCATTTATATTTATATGATTAATTATAGTTTTAATATTTAAAATGTTATTTTGTATATCTCTTCCTTTTGGCCCACTTGTTTGATTTATATTTATAATTGAGTCAAGACACTTTTTGACCCTTTCCGTTAAAATTTTACTAATAATTTTATAATCAACATTAAGGAGTGAGATGGGTCTCCAATTCTTTATTTCATCCCTATTTCCCTTTCCCTTATATATTATTGTTATCATACCCTCCCTCATTGTGTTAGACATTTTACTATTTCTAAGTGCGATATTATTGTATAACCATTCTAAGATTGGCGACAACTCTCTGCAGAATTTTTGATAGAATTCCACAGAAAGTCCATCTCTCCCTGGTGATTTATTTTTACATAATTTCCCTATTGTCTCTACTATTTCGTCTTGTGATATAAATTCCTCACATTTGTTTCTATGTTCTGAGGTAATTTTTTCACAATTTGTCTCTCGTAAGTATGTTTCTATATCTTCGTCTGCTATTCTCTGTGAAGTATATAGGTCCTTATAGCAATTCCGTATGTAATCCAGTATTTGAATCTTGTCTTTCAGTATTTCCCTTCCCGTGTTTAAACTTTCTAATGTTTCCCCCCCCCCCCTTCTTAATTCTTCCCTTTTATATAATCCCCCTGCAGTTTCATATAGTTGTGTAAATTTACCTGCTTTTATTTGCCTCCCTTTAGAAAAGTCTTTCTTTAATTTTTCTAATCTTAATACTAGTGTTTCTTTTGTGTTCTGTATTGTTGTTGTTTTTATTAAATTTTCAATAGCTTCTGTTTCTAATTTAAAATTTTTGACCCTTAATTTGGAATGATATATAGCTATTTTTTTAAATTTAACTTTTAATTTATCCCATTCCTCTATAATATCTTTATTTTCTTTATTTTTAAAGTCCTCTATTTCTCTTTTTATTTCTTCTATAAATTCCCCGGTCTTTAATATTTTAGTATTTAATTTCCATGATTCGCGACCCCATTTAGTTCTTTGAGATATCCCTACTTCTAAATAAATTAATTTATGGTCCGAAACTTGATAATCTAATATCCCTGATTTTAGATATTTATTTGTTCCAAAACATGTGCCCCAAAATTTATCTAATCTACTTGATGTATTTCCTTTTATATAAGTATATTCCACCCTTGGTAAATTTAAACGTCTATATATGTCACCCAAATCTAATGATTCCATGATAAGTTTCATTATGTCCCTAATCACTAAATCCGTACGTATCAAGTTTTTTGTCATTCTGTCTATTTCGTCCTCAATCCAGTTAAAGTCCCCACCTATTATCAAATTTTCCCCAATATAGTTGTCTAAGTACTCCTTTAAATTAATTGCAAAGGCTCGTTTCATATTTCCAGAGGCTGGCATGTATATATTTAGAAAATGACAATTTTCTATTTTTAAATGAATTAATCTGCCTTTAAAAAAAACCCTCATCTATTCTTTCCCATTTAATATCTTTATTTTTAACCATAATTGCAACCCTCCCCATGTATCCCTCCCTCCATAGTTATTTTGAATTACAATACAATCCAGCTTTCTTTCAAGTTGTTCTTTGAATTCGTCTGTTAGTCCATTATGTGTCTCCTGAATAAACAATAAATCAAATTCCCCTATCTGTATTAACTTTTTAACTTTTTCTTGATTAAAACCATTAACATTTAATGACAGTAAACGAAAGTTTTGTTCTTCCATTTCTGGTCTGTCTCCAGGTGGCCGCTAATTTTAGAGGTTATAAATTATTGACTATTGTTTTTAAGTTAGTAAGTGTTTGTATGTTCCCCACTTTGGGGGGAACCTGGGTCATTGTTCTCAGATTGTGTATCACTATTTGGAATGTCAAAATTACTGGTGATGTTTTCCAAGAAAAGAGTAACATTATATTTATCATTGCTTAGAGTCGTACTTAGTGTATCCAAGCTGGATTCCACACTTTCTTCAGGCTGTATCTCACTCATCTGAGATTCAACTACTTTGATTTGTGTGTCCTGAGATACTGTTTCCCCCTCTTCAAGAGAGGGAAGTGTTTTGTCAATTTCCTCGGAAGATGAAGGCATTTTATCAATTTCCTCCGAAGAGGAAGACAAGCTTTCTGCTTTCCTTTTCTTGTTGGGCTTTTTTTTTGGATTTTGACTGGGGTTGAGGTTCCCCTTGGTTTGGGCTCGTTTACTTCAGGAAGAGAACAGTCAACCTCTTTGTCCATCAGAATCTCAAATGGATTTGCATGTGAGAAAGTTGGAAAGTTTAGCTTAACCTTAGGTTCTTTCCTACTTGTTACTTGTACCCACTCTGTATTGGGATTATTGACAAGTTGAGTTTCATTTTGTAGGACGTTTGCATATGAGGGCCCTTGTGTTACTTGCGTTTCCTTTTTGCAGTCCCACGGCCCGTGCCCTTTCTCTCCGCATTTACTGCATTTTCTATCTTTTTCACAGTCTCTATACCAAGCCCTTACTCTGAACCCTAGTACATAGAAATAAGGGGGAATGTTTACTTCTTGCCCTTTCAGCACTCTAATCATTCGAACCGCTGATGTTATCCCATCGTAACCCCATGATGCTGCCAATTTATGTCCCTTACTTTGCACCTTAAACCTTTCATATAATTTACTTTCTAATTCGATCGTGTCGATATAGAAAGGTAGGCCATGGAAATGAACTTCCGTCATTTTCGGTCCCAAATCTCTCTCAATGGGAGGAGCTTCATGCACGTGCATTTTAATCCCTTTCACCATAAAGGAGTCTATATTTAGGATTGGCGTTTCTTTATCCCTTGGATACAGCATAAACCTTTTAGGTCCTGCGTTCTGGAGTGCAACTATTTTCTTCATGTCCACAGACATGGCCTTAAGAGCTGCTAGTACTTCTAGTTGCATAGGTGACTCATCAGAACCAAACACTAATAATTGACACCCTTTAGGGTGGTGTGCGAGCAGCACATTATCAACGACAGTACATTTGTAGTACAAGTTCAGTCTGGATCTGCTACCTCTAGGGTAGCCCAAACCTTCTTCCTCCTGTTGATTCATTATTACACTTGAAATGGCAAGTATAAAAAATATAAATGAAAAGTGATTCAAAGTAACGTAAATAGGAAAAAAAGTGCAGTGAAAACTAATTAAACAATACAAATGTGAAATAAAGAAAAACAGTAAACCTTGTAGATAATGAATGTAAGTAAATCCACAGTAAACCACAATAATCCAATTTGCACTGAAAAATATCCGCCAAATGTTTTTTTTCTCTTGGGGGCACCAGACAGATGCCCCCTCCTCCTATCAAAAAAACTAGTAAAAAAAATTTCATGTGTGTATGTGTACCCCCGATATGTAGTTTTGTGTTTTTTTTTATAATTCCATTTAAACTATCCTAACCTTAAGTTTGTCCCATCGGGATTATATAATAATAGGAGGATATTTTGATCCTTAGTGTTATCTATGACATTTCCACCCGAACCATAAGGCTCATCATGGGGGTCTGTCTTATTTCACAAGTTAACCCTGGCTAGGGGTTTCCTAAATCCTGTGTATGCTATTTGTGTTGTGCTATATGTATGATGCTATATATTCATTTGAATATTGTATATTTGTAAGGATAGCCATTTTTGTCAAAATTTTCCCAGTTTCCTTATCATATAAATACCTTTAAATCGGTATTTATTTCAGAAGTACATTTAATTTATATAATTTCAAGAATTTAGAATTTAGTACAAATATTGGTGTCTTAAAGAAAAAAAGACCCTATTGTTTTTACTGTTTGCTATATGATGTTCCATATTCGTAATTTCCTTAGTTATATACTAGATCACTTGGATCGAAATAAGATTCATGCAATTTTTTTATTATTATGTGCACTTCACCCATCTCGATCTCTTTTGTAATCTTTATTTATTTTATAATTAAACCCTTATTCCAGTCCAAAATTGTTTATATTCCTTAAAAAAACGGACTTTCTGTGTAGTTTCATGATCTCCACAGAGTAAAAACATATAGTAAAATCATATTATAACCAGTGATTTTCCTATGACAGCATGCGTCCCGTAAAAAAAAAAAAAAAAAAAAAAAAAAAAAAAAAAAAAAAAAAAAAAAAAAAAAAAAAAAAAAAAAAAATTAATTTATCTAAGCCGTGAAATGTTGTAATGTATATGTCTCTCGGTGAGCTTTGTTCCAAACTCTTTCACAGGCCTGTCCACTTCGCGTAGCGCCATGTGATATAGCCCCATGCTCTCATTGCTTGTACTTTTCTCACCGGAGTTCCCTGTTCCCTCCCTATCTATCATCCCTCCTAGTTACTATCGGTCCGCATGCTATCATAGTATTTATAATATAATCTATAATATTTGATAAAATATCATTGGTTAAAACACCATCTAAATGTAAAAATTGTTTCTCTTCGTATGTTTGAGAAATCCTAATATTTGTAATTATTTGGTTTCTATCAGCTGCAGTATTAGCACATTCAAGTATTACATGTTTCTTGGTAAATAAAAAACCCTTACACAGTGGACATTTAGGCGATACTTCGATCATTTGCCGTCTCACTGCTATTTCTCCTGTCAACCACGCATCATGCATGTATTTGAACAGGGTACTTTTTTTCCTAATTTGTTTAATATTGTTCCAGTTCCCCCATGCCCTATCCCACTGAATATTTATGTGTTTATGTTCAATCCTATTTTTTTCCTTATTTATTATTTCTTGTGTTAACCATTTGTATGTGTTTTTTGTTTCAATGTCCCAAAATTCTTTAACATCCCTATATCTGAATAATAAATCTTTTATATACCTTAATTTTCTTGGCACTCTTATAGTTTTAGTTAATCTATTGTTCCTATAAATATCGTTTCTCTGCTTCATAGAGAAACCAAAGTAATATATATAAAGCCCTTGCCAAGCTATTTTAGGCTCTTCTTTAATTTCCTTAAAACGGTTCAAGATGTTGGTGTATTTAATAAAGATTGGATGAGGGAGAGCTAAACCTCCTCTCATCCCTCCCTTATATAAAGTATTTTTGTTTGTGTAATGTATTTTATTATCCCATAAGTATTTAATAATATCATTATCTATAGATTTTAGTGTAGTATCTTTAATGTCTACTGTTTTCAATGTATAATTAAAGTGCACATACATATAATTTTTAACTATTTGTGCTCGTTCCAATAAGCATATTGGCAAAGGTGCCCAGGTAGTCACATTTTTCTGAATCTTTTCTCTAATATCTTTCAGGTTTCTAAACATTTCGTCCTTTCCAAAATGTATTCCTAAAGTTTTTATGTTATCTTTAATAAGAGGAGCAGGTAGATCATGTATCTTACCCCTCCAGTTTCCTAATAGTAAAATTTCAGTCTTTTCAGGATTTATCTTCGAACCTGAGACTTTCCCAAATCGTTCAAATTCCTTTATAAGTTCATTATAGGAATATTTATCTTGTATAAAGTTTGTACAATCATCAGCATGTTGTAACATCTTAACTTCATCTCGAATATTTGGAACTTTGATCCCTACAATGTTTGAGTTATTCTTAACTTTGGTACTTAGAATTTCTATTGCTATTACATATAATAACATTGATAGTGGGCAGCCTTGCCTCACCGATCTTTGAATTTCAAATTTTCCCGTTTTTGCTCCGTTAACCTGTACAATCGAGTTTATATCATTATACAGGATTTTGGTCCAATTTTGGAAATTTTCTCCAAATCCAAATTTTTCTAGTGTCTTAATTATATAGTTATGTTCAAGTCGATCAAAGGCTTTCTCTTGATCAATTTGTACCATAGCACTAGTAGTACCAGTTGTATTGATATAATCAATAATAGTCCTAATATTTAAAAGGTTATTCTGTATGTTTCTCCCTTTCGGGCCAGTAGTTTGATTTATATTGATAATTGGGTCCAGACACTTTTTGACCCTTTCCGTTAAAATTTTACTAATAATTTTATAATCTACATTAAGGAGTGAGATGGGTCTCCAATTCTTAAGTTCGTCCCTATTTCCTTTCCCCTTATATATTATTGTTATCATACCCTCCCTCATTGTGTTTGACATTTTGCTATTCCTAAGTGCGATATTGTTATATAACCATTCTAAAATTGGCGACAATTCCTTACAGAATTTTTTATAGAATTCTGCAGAAAGTCCATCTCTTCCTGGTGATTTTTTTTTACCTAAATTCCCTATTGTCTCAACTATTTCGTCTTGTGATATAAATTCCTCACATTTGTCTCTATGTTCTGAGGTAATTTTTTCACAATTTGTCTCTCGTAAGTATGTTTCTATATCTTCGTCTGCTATTCTCTGTGAAGTATATAGGTCCTTATAGTAATTCCGTATATATTCTAATATTTCAGTTTTGTCTTCTAGTATTCCCGTTCCCGTATTTAATGTCTCTAAAAAAAATTCTCCCCCCCTTCTTAATTCCTCCCTTTTATAAAGACCCTCTGCATTTTCATATAATTTAGTAAATAGCCCAGTATTTAATCCCTTCCCTTTATTAAAAACTTTCTTTAATTTCTCTAATCTTTGTAATAATGTGTTTTTAATGCCCTGTATTGTTGTTGTTTTGATCAAATTTTCCAAGGCTGCTACTTCTAATTTAAACTTCCTAATCCTGAATTTTGAATGTTTAATAGCTAGTTTTTGAAATTTTACTTTTAATTTATCCCATTCTTCAATGATATTAATGTTCCCCATATTTTTAAAATCTTCAATTTCCTTAGTAATTTCAGCTATAAATTCCTTTGTATTTAAGAGTTGATTATTTAATTTCCATGACCCTCTACCCCATTTAGTCATTTTTAAAATCCTTACTTCTAAAAAAATTAATTTGTGATCCGAAACTTGGTAATCTAAAATCCCTGAATTAATATACTTATTTGTGCCAAAAATTGTGCCCCAAAATTTATCTATCCTACTTGCTGTATCCCCTCTTAGAAAAGTAAAACCAACCCTCAGTAAATTTAACTGTCGATATATGTCAACCAAATCTAATGAATCCATAATAAGTCTCATCGTGGTCTTAATCATTAAGTCACCTGTCACTAATTTCATTGTCGTTCTGTCTATCTCGTCTTCAACCCAATTAAAATCCCCTCCAATAATCAAATTTTCCCCAATATAGTTATTTAAGTATTCTTTTAAGCGTATTGCAAAAGCATTTTTCATATTACATACTGGCATATATATATTAATAAAATTACACTTCTCTATTTTTAAATGAATCACTCTCCCTTTAAAAAAAATACCCTCCTCTATCCTTTCCCATTTAATTCCTACTCTATTTTTTACCAAAACAGCTACCCCTCCCCTTATATCTCTCCCATCATGATCATTTTTTAACACAATACAGTCCAGTTTCCGTTCAAGTTGTTCTTTAAATTCATCAGTTAGTCCGTTATGTGTCTCTTGTAGAAAAAGTAAGTCAAAGTCTCCTATTTTAAGTAACTTATTAACTTTGTCTTGGTTAAGACCATTAATATTTATGGACTTTAAAAGGAAGTTTTGTTCTTCCATTTTAAGTCTATCTCCAGGCGGCCGCTAATTTCTAAATGGATATATTTTATTGGTCTAGTGTTAATGAGTAGTAGTGATCTCTTCCCCAGTTTGAGGGGAGCCTGGATCTATATTCTCCACTGTATGTTCCAATTCACTAACTGGTATCTCAAAATCACTGGTTATATTTGACGTATACAATGTATACTTTTCCTTGCTAGAGTCAGAATCATTATCAATAGTTGTGTTCAAAGTGTCCATTTCTGCATTGGAGGCCACATTTCCATCCAATACAGACTCTTCAGAACAAACTATATTTGAATTGTCACACTTATTGGATTCTACTGTCAAGCTCTCAAGAGAAGGAGAAGGAAGCTCCTTCTCATATTTCTCATTGGGTAATGGAATATCTTCATCTGAGGATGAGACGATTTCCGCCTTTCTCTTCTTAAGCTTGGGTTGACATTTTTTTCCATGAGTTTTGATTGGAGTTGATGTGGATGCAGGTATAACTCGTCTGGGTCTGGGCCCTTTTCCCTTAGGAGAGAACCCTTCACCCCCTTCTTGTGGTAACAGTGTAAAGGGGTTTGAATGCGTAAACGCGGGAAACTGAATTTGAGTGGGTTTGGCCGGCTTAGCTATTGTTGCCCATGTATTTGGTTTATTTCCATTGGGAACATCCTGCAAAGGAGCAGTTGCAATCAATATTCCTGGAGTAACTACACTACACTCCCATGGACCATGTCCAATTTTTCCGCATTTGGAGCATTTGCGATCTCGCTCGCAGTTTCTGTACCAGACCCTTAATTTAAAGCCTAACACATAAAAGTATGGGGGGATCTTTTTCTCTTGACCCTCATCAACCTTTATGATTCTAACAGCTGAGGTAACACCCTCATACCCCCAGAAATCAGCGTATTTCGTCCCTTTTGCCTGAACCCCAAACCAATCCTTAATCTTCCCCTCAATTTCCTGGGTGTCAATGTAAAATGGAAGCCCGTGAAAATGAACATCTACCATTTTTGGGCCCAACTCCCTCTCTATTGGTGGAGCTGCGTGAACGTGCATGGTGATATTATTTACTCGAAATTCGTCTACATTCAAAACTGGGGTCTCCTTGTCCCTGGGATATAGCATAAAGCGTTTCGGGCCAGCGTTTTGTAAACATACAATTTGCTTCATATTTACTCTCATCGCTTTAAGAGTCGCCAAAATTTCAAGTTGTTTCGGCGTCTCGTCTGATCCCGACACTAAAATCTGGCACCCTTGTGGGTGATGTGCTACCAGCACATTATTGTCCACAGTGCATTTATAGTATAAATTCAACCTGGACCTGACACCCCTGCTATCACTTGAGCCTTGCTCTTGATTTGCCATTTGACACAAGGAAAACAAATGAAACAAAAATATAGAAATAAAAAGAAAAAAACTAGAACAGTGCAGTGAAATAAACAATTGAAAAAAAATGATGTGAATATAAGAAAAACCGTATTCCTTTGTAGCAAGATAATGCAATCCAAAATATCCTCAAAAACACAAGTAATCGGAAAAACACTTGTCAACTTGTCAATGCCAACGTTTAGAGGTCTGCTCTAATGTCCACTGTGTCTTAAAAAGACCCTGCACTGTACCTATATAGTAGTCTGCCGTACTTGTAAAAAGTAATTCGCGTGAAACCTTCATTATACGCGCGGCACGTGCGACTCGCTGTATAGGACAACTCACTTACAGGAGTATGGTGTACCCTCTACGCCATATCGGGTATTGCGTAACAGTGTCATAACAACGAGTTTAAAAATAATAATTCATTAAATACAGGATAACGACAGACAAATTATATAACAAAATTAACAGGACTGATAAGCTTAAAATATAGATTAGAGGAGAAAGGTGTATCCTCTATGCCATATCGGGTATTTCGTAACAATAAGTTATAACTCCTGGTACATGATTTTATCTCATTTTTTTTTTTTATTCATGGCTGTAAATTTTGCAGAAAATCTTTAATTAGATTTTACCTATGTGACCAGAGTCTGTTAACAGTGTAAAAATTACATAGGATGTATAAATAGATGTTTATGTATGTGTTGAAAACTACTAATAATAGTCTTGGCAGATCAGGTTTAGACGATTCTAGAAGAATTCAGTAACTTCCTATTGATTGCCCTAGGTCACATGAATAGACATATTTCTCAATAAATGGAGTAGTATGATCTATCATTTATGGGTATGTTGTGAAATATAATCATAATAGAAGGTGTATATTGAAGGAGAGAACTGAGCAATCAGATTCATTCCAATTTTGGAGTTGTTCTCATTTCTTGTGTTCCAACTGTAAGTGTACAGATGTGTTTTATGTTTTACTTAGAGAGGGAAAAACATTTGTTTGGAAAGCTCATTGGAAAAAAAAGTGCTCATTAGTTGGACAATAATATATTCTAGACCTGTTCCAAATTTTTTGAAGGAGTTCTGGGCAATACCATCTTGACAATGTTATGATTCTTTGCAGACCAGTTCATTTCTGGTTTTAAAATTTATACATAACTTTACATTCATTTTGGACATTCATAGAATTTTATCAGGACTGTTTTTGATTCAGTTGATAATACTGTTCCTGTCACATTTTAATTTAATTTAATTTAAAACTTCGATAATTGAATTTTTTGTTAAGTTTTACAAAACTCTCTGGGTTTGCTACTTTCTGTTACTTAGTTTATGACTATACAGTTGTAACAGAAATTGGGCGCTTGTCCGGGATACAAGTTTCAGAAAATATTTCAAAATATTTGTAAAACTTGTACAAACAAAGAACACTGGCTTTAGTTGTGTTATACCCATGGTATTGTCAACTTGCATGAGTGTAAGACCTGGTAGTATATGAGGTTGTTTTATGCATATAGTTAATGTTGTGATAGTGACACAATTTTTTACAGAGAACTTTAAAAGATTTGATGGCCCATATTCACTGTGGGGATAAGGAAGAGACTCAAAAGGTCACTTTTGTGGAAGCTAGACACGAGTTTGTACCAATTGTTATCAGAATACATCCATAAACGTGTTGAAAACTTGGAAGACTACTGTTAGGACTTGCATATGCTTGTTTCATGAAAATCATTGTTATAATTCATAATCTCAACAATCTCCTGAAGTTTGGAACTGAAGAATATTATGTATATCAATATTATGTTTATTATTTTCATAATAATAGTTTGTAAGGGTTATTTAGTTAATCACAGTTTAAATTTCTCATCAGAAACAAGTTCACACTATTAAGGTTAGTCACATGTCATAGTTTCATACATAAAGTTCCAAGGTTGAGTTCCACAATTCTTGAAGTAAATATTACCTGATCCATTTTCAGGACATGAGTTCAAGTGAGTGTCCAAGCTGACCGAATTTATGAATAGCTAGAATGCATCGATTAGCTTGTTGAAAACTTGGTGTACTGCTTTATGGCTGTGTTGTTTTAAGAAACAGTCTTACAAAGGTTGGAAGGGAAGAAGTGAAAAAAAAAAAGAATATTTCTTCTGTACAGCACAAAGTCAGTTTAGATAACATCATTGTAGAAAATCAAATTCACAAGACACTGGTCATATATTGTCCTTTTGAATGCAACAAAATGGTGCTGAGAAATGTATGCTGAAACCACTCAAATCTTGATATACTTCTCAATTGTTGTTCATTCCCATAAGCAGTATTCCATGTAAGATAAAATTCTCCATTTGGAACATTATCAAACACAAGTTGAAGAACCAAGTAATGAATAACCTTGTGAGGTGGCCCAAATATGGATGAATCTGACTTTACAAAAACCTTGATGACAAGGAATGCAAGATGGATGCACATAAAAAAAACATAATGTGTATCTATGGCTGGGTCAACACTAAAAAAATGGCTTTAGATTCATTTTGAAACAGAGGAAGGAAATAATTGTTTTAAATGAAAAGTGAATGATTTTGAGGTAGATTATTTGTATTTATATACTGTATAAAAGACTAGAATTGTGGAAACCTTTGAGATAAGCCTGTTTTCTTAGTATTTGATGATATCAAAGATTTTTCTTTTGTTTTGAAGCTTAAAATTACTGTAGGTTTACTCTTCTTCTCCTTCATTTCCCTATGTCTTACTAACTTTGCTCTTTTTTATCTGGAGACTGTCACTATTCCTGTTATTTGGACCAAAGTTTTAGATCTGCTCAACTGATACAAGCTCAGTTCTTTAGCCAGAACCTCAGCAAAGCATCTCTCATATATGCCATGTTTTCAGGTTGCTCTAGCTTCATTGTGCAGAATTAGTTAGTTGAATCTCCCTAATCATGCAACTGGTGGCTTCATAACTAAAGACCGGTTACGAAAGTGATCTCCTCTACTGGCATGTCAAGAGAAGCAGAGACACACGTCCTGGTCCATGCTCTTAAAAGATGAGGAAAAATCACTGAACCGATTGATGTCAATAATGAGGATATAACCATAGTGACTAGGCTGAAGTGGGTAAAGTACTTGGCATATATTCAGTTGTGTGAAGAACAGATATGTCTCATGAAAATTTCAGCACATGAGATTCAACTCATATTGATGAGACTTCCATCAGAATGCAGAGAAAGTTAGCATTATTTATTTTCTCATTTTCATGTTACATAAATTGTTGATAAACATGTATGAACTGGATAAAGCTGGCCTACACTGTGAGAACAGACTTGATCAGTAGTTTGGATTTTTCAGTTACTTCAAAAAAATAGTGAAATTTGAAATACATTTATTAGCTATTTATTTAAGTTACTTAGATTACCAGTAATAGCATAGTTGATCTTTTCTGACGGGTGTTTGTTTCTAATTCCTGATATCTACCACTTTTCAGATGGTCCAGGAAACAGTGTGAATCTGGGATCTAATAATTCAACTCTCATTGTTGACCTTCATCAGAGAGCTCCAGACATTACCTGCAGTGCCACCTGTAATCCCCCTTGCGACTATCGCTGGTATCACAACAGGAGCTTGTACAGCAATGGTACTACTTTATCTCTTGGGGTAGTAGCAAATAAGACATCAGGAGGAAACTACACATGTGAAGCCTTTAACAGACTCCTTGGTTCAGAGGTGTCTTCATCTACATCAGTCAGCATACATGTATATTGTAAGTTTCATTTTGGGCTCATCTGTCCATTAGGTTATTTTGAGGTTAGCTTATAATGGCCTTTGGCTCTTATGTCAGCACATGCCTGTGAACAGTATAATTCTAGCAATGCTCAGATTTTAATCAAACGTGGCCTAAGGGATTTTATCCAAAATATCTTGGACGTGTTCATTAACCCCATGTTATCTTAATCTTGCACCAGAGATAGAATTTGAACACAAGAACTTGTACAGTCATATTTTAAAAAAACTTGATCCCTCATTGACATAACAGAAACATAACATAATTATATCTGGACACAACTAAATCTTTTTTTACTTGAAATTTATATATTAAAGACCTACGACACAATTAGATGACTATTTTCCCATCCATTTCATAAACATGTTCTCTTCTAGAACATTCTATGACTAGACCTCACAAAAAAACAAACAGGTAGCCTTCAAGAATGTTCTAAAGCCAAAAATCCTTGTCAGGTCTGCATTTTGGTCATCAAAACTGCTGGTTCAGGATACATATCAGAATTGTCTTCCCTGTGAAGTGTTCTTGGATGTCCAAGGAAAACTTATATGCAACAATGCTGCATTTGGCCCAGACAACAAAGTTGGATTTGTCAGCAGCATCATGGTGTAGTTCAACAGTGCACATTATGTCATCACTGGAATAGAAATTGAAGCTTGTTTGTACAAAGTTGACATTGCAACAACAATTCCCAGACTATCCAGATATGACATTAGATATACAAGATCCACTTTGATGTTTATCAAAAATTATCAAAGTCACAAACACCCATGGAGATCATATCCCATATGTAGTGTTGGTAACAGACTTACACTGTTGATGTCAGTAATAATTTCAACCTTGCCTTTGCAGCACAATGAAAACAGCTTAACACTAACATAGAGTTGTCCTACATGATTCCACTCTTATATATATTTGGATTTTGCAGGGATGTTTGTAGAATTATTTTAAAGGCAGAACTCAGTCACATTAATATGTAAAAGCAACAAAAACAAGTTAAAATTCAATTATTTGTGATGTTATTTCCCTGTCAGAGGTAACATTGTCATCAAAACTTATGCTTAGATGCCCTCAGTGCCTTCAGTGACTCCCTTTATGGCCATAGATGAACATTTTATGGCATTTATCTGGTCTGGAGGAGCATTTACACTTTAATCCCTAGCAGTGACCACAGACTCAACACCAAGCTCTGTTCGAGGAGAATTCTCGTGGCATGTAAGTACCCAATAAGGGATAAGTATACCATGGCAGGTGTTTGTGGTATTTCAAGACATCTCTAATTGATATTTTCACCACTGGCAATGACTGGGGTCTCAATAAGGTTAAACATTCACCAAGAACCCAATCAAGACATTTTGCTTGACTTCATAAAAATCAAGTTCCTCAGCTGTTAGAATACTTGGACCAAGACCAAAACTTTGACTCATGCTTGCAGATTTCACAACAAAACTTTACTTTAGCCTTTGCATTAGCATCTAGACCTGGATAAGCAGTCCATGATAGGCATGTGCTTAAATAGCACAGGTTAATCTACCTGCTTTCCCAGCAAAGCAGAGGAAACAATTGATGGCATGGCAAATGGCTGACATGTTTTCAGTGCAGGAGGGGATGACATTAAGATACTGAAACCTCACATATTAAAGTTGCATTTGTCAGGATCATACTTGTTCATTGTAACCAGAATCAGATATAGGTGGGGTACAATGTGAATGTTAATAAATTCAGATCAGGTAATGGTTTCCAGTATCACGTCTCTTTGTCCATGATGTTTCAATAACTTTCACACTCGTGGTCATTGGTCACTAGCAGTGAAATTTAGTTAAAATTATTCAACATCAAATCAGATGGGTGCTTAAATGTCTTTGGCATTTGTGTTTAAGATTAGATTTATCATTACATATACGTGTTGGATTTCGACTGCGGTGATCTGGTTGCAGAATTTGCTGATGGATTTGTGGATTGGGTGACCAGTGATGCCAACATCAATAATAGATTTGTTCAACTTGTCAATGAATATCTGCTTCGAAATAATGGCCTTAAAATACCTTCATGTACTCTAAGATTATAATATTGTTAAGGGACAAATAGAAAGCATCTGTTGGAACTACCCTGGTATTCCAATACCAACTTGAAGCCAGCTTTGAGTGATTGCATTTGCACATGAAAATATGTGGTGATTGACTGCATCACCAGGCATGAAAACATTTCAGGATTGTCTCTACAATTAGTTCACCAACAGATCCAACCCAATTGCAAATAGACTAGACCTAAGCCTCAATGAAGAGAAGTCAAATCTTGTCCTCTTTCAGAATTTTGTTTATGTTGGGAGGAAATTTCTCACCATTCAAGGATCAGACCATGATCCCAACAGAATCTCACATGCTTTCTCACTTGGCAAGACTGGATGTGAGGACATCATTGTTGATTTGTGTCTGCATGTCTCACCTGTTGATGCTAGTTGAAGCAGCAGACACAGTCCTTTTTGGAGGCTTCATATGTATTCCTTTAATTTCATGCTTCTAGTGAACAGGTGACAAAACAGGACTTCATCTCTATCCCGATCCCCTCATCATCTGATTTGGTGGAAAACTCTGGGACAGGATTCGGAGAGACGTTCTTATTAATGCTTCAGAACATCACTTCTTCCAAACTCATGCTTCAGATTCAGACTGAGGGACTTACCTGAGACCAAATTGCAGGTCATGTGGTATTGGGGAGATGCATCCCTCTACATCAACAGTCTATAAATGTGGGCTTTTCTAGAACTTTAGGGATCCATCGGCCTTCTAAGGCATTATTTCATCATAGTTGCTGCAGACAATATGTCAGTCATAGTGTACCTCCAATGTCAAAGGTGGGTGGGTGGGGCTTTAATTCCTCTTCTCACTCTCTGGAATTTTGGAACCTTATCCAGTAGACAGTTTCAGAGCACATTACTCTAAGAGTCTGCCACATTCCTGGCAAGAGGAATGTTCTGGCTGAGAGATTGTCCAGATGGGTGGGCAACCCTATAAAATGGAATGTCTCTACACCAGTCAGTAACAGAGACACTTTTTCATCTGCTGGGAAGGCCATCGTTAAATCTGTGCACAAAGAAGTTGAACAATGTGCTTTCTCCAGTTCCAGACCTAAGGACATAGGCAGAGGATGATTTTGGTCAGCTGTGGATCAATTATGCCTGTCTATTTCCTCTTTAAGACCCATCCCTTATATTCTTCAAAGTCAGGACTTCCATGTCTTTGCTGGTCCTAGCATCCCCTCTATGGCCCCACAGATAATGGTTTAATGATCTCAACTTGTTGATTGATGATCTCAGAAGAGGGATCAGCACTTCTTATATCCTTCATCTTTATGCCTGCTCATACCAAACAGTCTATCTGCCAAGAACAGTTTTCAAAAAGGCTTGTGAAATACATCACTTATTATAGTATACAAGGCCTTAAAATATGTACCAGAAAGAAGTGAAGTAAACAGTTTGAGTAAAATCAACAAGTAGTGTATATCTCTGGAACACAAAGTGAAAATTCAAGAGGCACTTACAGTTTTCTGAATTAAATCCCACATACTCTTAAATGTCCTTTCACAAATCCAAAAATGTAGAGTGTGCTGATTGAATTGTAATAGTTTTGGATATCCTGATGTACCACAGCAATGCAATCAATAATGTCTTTGAGTTCATAATAATTGCAAAGTAATGCATATCTAAAGTCAATGAGCACTTAGTAATTCCAGTGAATAATTTAAATAATTCCTCTCATATTATATATGAACACAACTGTAAATTCTGATAATAAAGGATTCCCAATTGTTGATGTATAACAGGAGAGAATTATTTGTTTATCAAAACACTATTTATGCACATTTTCACTTGACTTGGATATGAAATTCCAATCTAATAGTAAACAAGTCTGTGACTAGAATGTTCTAAACCAAAAATGCTATGTAAACAGTTTATATACAACTTGTACTCATGGACAAAAGTTAGCTATATAAAGAGCCAGTTTAAAAATGATCATTATCTTGAAGTACAAACTACAATCATGGACAAAAATGTACAGCACAATATCAGTATCAATATACTTAGCACTTAGGCTAGAAGTCAATTAACCGATGGTCACAACTCAGATCTTTCAGAACTGGCTAGGTATTTTGAGTTCAGAGACCCTCACTCATTTAATGCTATGGTGGAGCCTCTCTCTGATCTTTGGTTGCTACCTGAACAGCCTTATAAACCTGTGAGTGAAACTTCTGTAAGAATCTTACCTATAAAACAATTTTCTTCTCCCTTGCAGCACCAAGAACAAGGAGTAATTTTCATGCTTTGTCAGTGGAAAATGATCTCTTTATGGTAAAATGTTAATGATTCTGTCCTTCTTCTTTGCCAATTGGGGCATCTGGCCAAAAGCCAGTACATTCAGTCATTATTGGTCTTACTGAGATCCCCACTCATAGTTGAATCATTGCTGGGAATGATCAAGATAGACTCCTCAACCCTTTTAGAACTATATTGTTCTGTCTCGCTAAATATTGTTGAAAACGAATGGTTTGTAACCAACTGTTTTGTCCTTTAAATGATACTTTGGATATTTCAGCAGCCACCATATAAATGGATTGCTTGGACTGCAGTCTGTCACTAAAGGATAACTCACTTCCATGAATGTCAGCATTCATGAGGTCAAGACTGTTGCTGCATATTAGGCATTTTTTAATCGTTTATCATTAAATAATATCATGAAAGCTGTCTACTTGCATTCTCATTCTACTTTCTTTTCATTCTACCTTGATTCAGTGGTGCATCAGACTGAGATGCTTTTTGTCGAGTTGTGTCAGCCCAACAAATTGTCAAGCAAATCTCCACTCAGGAGTCAGCAAAGGAAAGTTCATGCCTTCACCTTTCCATTTGACTGGAAGGGGATTTAAGATGGCTGCCGGAGCTAGCAGCTGGTGAAAATCTGTAGCAAGTGTTGGTGTATTTCTGTAAGTTACAAATATGATGGAGTAATTCAGGTTGAAAATATTAGTGTTTGAATATTTCCTGATAGGACACATGTTCTTAGACTTCCTAAGGACTATGCGATTTAGAAGGAAAACCTTATTTTTTATATTCTATGGAAAAGTTAATGGAATTATTTCTATGATGTGTTTGGACCTACACTGACTATTTGAGATGACCCCTTATTGCACTTGAGTGCTTGCTGTAGTTACTTTCATACATTTAGGTTATTAGTAGCCTAATCCTAATTGATGACAAAAATCTAAAGTACTTGCAACTCTAATATTAGCACCACAAGTAATAAGAAAACAGTTCAGACCATCCTCAACTCGAGTCTGCAGGGGCAAAAGAAAGGAAGTTCAAAACCCAAGGCAGGTCCAGCAATAACTCACAATCCAGTGCAGCACAAGACGCAGACTTAATTATGAACACTGAGGAACTGATCCAGAGATATTTGCAAGATATTAAATCAATGTTGAAGGGGACTGTTACAAAAAAAGCCATCAACTTATTGGTTACAAGAGAGGAATTAAGTGGGATGGTGTCAGTCATTGTGTCTCAACTATTTGCCAAAATGAAAATAGAGTTGAAAAGAGAGCTGGAGCAAAAAATAAAAGATAGAATGACAGAAATGCAAGAAAGGATGGAATCGCTAGTGTTTAAAAATGAACAACTGAAAGAAAAATTGCAAAATTTAAAAATGGAGAATGTAAATTTGAAAGAAGAACTCAAAAGTACAGCACATTGGGCAAACGAGACAATGCAGAAATCAAATCAAACTGAACAATACTCTAGAAAAAAACATGAAACTATTTAACATGCCGGAGACACAAAGTGTAAATTTAAGACCAAAATCGTTCAGTTAGTTACGGAAGCTACAAGTAAAGACATGGATCAGAGAAACATAATCACCATCCATAAAATTTCTGGACGATCAGGACTACTAAAACCAATAACTGTGAATTCTTGAATTCTGAGGCCAAAACAGCCATCATAAAATACGAAAGAAAACTGAAAAAGAAATATTCCATAAGAATGACTCAAGATGTCACCCATCTAAACATTAATTATAAATTGTAAATGTAGCAGCAACATATTCAAGCAAGATGTGCATTATTAAGCCAGCACTGATGTTTCAGGTTTATTTTGTACCTATTTTTCAAATATATTTTCTCATTGTTTCATTCATTTAGTTTAGCAAAATGCTTGCTTGTGTTTTTGTTCCAAATTCTTACTTATCCTGCACCTTCATATTTTGGGGGTGTGGAGTGGGGAGGTAGATAATTGCTTTAACAACTACTCTCTGTGCAACCAAAGGTCTTCATTAGTCCACTAAATCTTTTCTAGTCTTAGTGATTTAACTTGTAACTAGAAAATAGAAGTAGTAGTTCATCTGTGGCTGAGTAATATGACTAGTATTAATAAGTTCATGCATTTGATTGTCTTAATGTCTCTCTACCTACTCAAATGTGTGTGTAGCAAGATAGACTGGCTGGGATATTTTGAATTGACAACAGAACACCTTTGATGATAAATACAATGTTTATTATGGTGATTTTATGTGAGCGATAAAATGTTAATGTGCGTATCTATACAATCCAAATATTGGATCTATTTAACATAAAAATGCACAATTCCAATATGAAAAATACAAATAGGTTGATTTTTACAATACAAAGACTAAGGATGAATGTAATTTGCTCAGGTAGCAAACGATGAAAAAAACATTACTCATATAGTAAAGTATGTATTCACTCAAGTAGTGAAACTATATTGAAAATAATAAAGGGACATTTATACGGCTTATCTTTCCAGTCCCAAAAAATATACTGGGTTTCGCAAGCCCAAAATTAGCCCACGGCTAACAAATTACTAGTAAATAGATATACTCTGTTATTAGTAAACTGTACCAGCTCTAAAGCTGGTACAATTAAACTTCACAATTTCTACAGACTCCGGACACTCAGAATTCTACAAAACATTAGACCCTCCGGACACTCTAAATATTAGACCCTCCGGACACTCTGGTCATTTAGACAGCTCTACAGCTGGGTCACTCTTGTCACTCTTGACATTAGACACTCCGGACGCTAGACACTAGACATTCCGGCACATTAAACAGCTCTGCACACACCAGTGCATTTATACACAGCTCCCGCCGTTTGACAGCTCCGGACACCCCGGATGTTTGACAGCTGAAAATATATCCAATACCGTGTACAAAACATGATACAGGTATGATAACGTAATGACATCATATACGCAGGCCCGCACCTAGGAAATTCTGGGCCCCAGGTAGCTGACAGAGTTCAGGCCTCTTTCGTGTTTCAAATATGGGCGTATATTTTATCTATCTAGCTCGGGTCACTGACAAGTGCCATGGTTGTCCCCCCCCCCAGGTGTGGGCCTGATACATGGCAAGTTATATAGATTATATTATCATTATAATAATTACAAAATGACATGTTTAAAACTAAACCTGACACTGCTGGATAAGAATCCTATATTAACCAGTTCTAAAAATGTAGCTTTGCATTTCAAATATAAATCCATTGTTAAGTCACAAACAAGAATTGAAATATGTGTGCTATACTGCAAAAACTAAAGCTACATATAAAAATAAAATGTGGTAATACAGTAGTTATAACTCAAGACTTTAAATTAATAAACTCACATACCTCTACAGCTGGAGTTATTGCGAATCCTTCAAGCAGACTGCCGGCTGACAAGACTTTTCCGTAATGTACTAAAATCTACATACGGTGAGGTATTTATGCATTGTAGGCATTCGGTTCGTCCCATCGAAGTCACTTTGCACGTGCAGCACAGGATGAACCGAACTCACTATTTCAAAATACAGCAGACAACATACATAAATCACCCTTGGGTATCGTTGTACACAAAAACGAAACCCGAGTACATGTATTTAAAAAAATAAAATTTATACAATTTCGTGACAGTGTGTGTATATATATATATATATATATATATATATATATATATATATATATATATATATTGTTGGGGACTTGGAAACTTTGAAAAGTGTAAGGATGTTTTTGGTTTGCTTAGAAAAAAATCAGTGTATTATATATTGCTTCCAAGATACACATTCTACAGAGGATAAAGTTTCATATATCAGAGCACAATGGGGTTATGAATGTGTAAGGAAGCCCACTTTATAAAGGTATATGTCCCTTCCTGCAAGGGGTGTGGGTTGATTGGCGGATTGTACCTTCTTTCAAGGTGTCCGCTTTATTCGGTTCTCGCTATCTAGGAGATGATCGCCCTCGGTGTTATTGTCCGGATCGAGTAAGCTTATAGGTAGAATAAATAGAGATCTGAGCAGATATATACAACAAATGACTCGACCCCCCCCCCATACAGAAAAAGAATCAAAATTTAATAAATTATATAAACAATGGAGATAATACTATACATTAGGAAGATACACGTCTTTGGAATAAATCTTTCACTGAATTTCAAAACACAAATATATTTATAAAAATAGCCAATCTACGATTGAGTGAACAATCGAATTTGTTGCCTTGTACAATTGCATAACCTTTTTATCTCTGGTTCCCTCCAATTTCACTGCAGCCTGTTCTCTGTCCTTTGCCCTTTCTTTCCTTCCTTTTTCTTTTTCTCTCCAACCTCCCTACTGTTTTGCCTCCTTTAGGCCATCTTTTTGTTGGTAGGTGGATATGTAAGCATGTAGATACACAGCTACTTGATTACGTCAGTGCGCAGATACATCTGATAATATGTTGGAAGAGCTATTTTCCCATTTTAAAATTAAACAAAAAGACAACCTATATTTTCCGTCCGTTATCCCAGTGGGAGTAGATCATTTACCCCTCTCGTTATCAGATCTCACTATCGGCATTCAAACAGATACCAAAGGCTATTTAGTCGGGCCAAGTATGGTAGACCAAAACAATCCTAGTTTCATAAAATTAATGTACTTCCTAATGGCTATAACAGTTTCGTTCTCATCTCAATTACACAAATAAATGAATGATGTTCATTACAGGCATAATTTTGCTATTTCAGCGAATACACACATTCAAGTCTTTATCATACGTGAAATCATTTAAGATCAGTGAATTCAAACGGACTCTCGTAAATTATATCAACTAAAGTAATACATTTAATCTTAGAATACGCAATTCCTATACCACCAAGACAACAAATTCAAACAATTCCTCAGACTTGTATAAAGGTTATACATGAAATCTGAGAATACCCAAATCCTATACAAACAAGACGACAAATTCAAAAAATTCGTCAAACTTATATAAAGGAAATCAATGTACGATATCATATATATATATATATATATATATATATATATATATATATATATATATATATATATATATATATATATATATCTGTATATAAACTTGGCACAGTTATACTCGTATCAGGAAAATTGATCTATGAATTTAAACAACTAAATTCATGCACATATCAAACAATTCAAGCAAAAAATTATATTGAAATAAACGAATTTCATGAAAGTTGATGCAAATACCTTGCGCTTTCAAGTATTTCTTGCTTCTATCACCAAAATTGTGATCATTGAAAGTCCAGACCTGTGGCCCCTTGGACAAGTGTTTTACAAGAGAGAATTTCTTTCAAATTCCTCTTGGAGCACGTTAATTTCACTCTTGCAGGAAAAATGTGGACTAATTAGATTTTCAGATGGGTCTTACTTAAACGAGGGGTTTACATTGGTCGACCTTTGAACTATCTGGGGTTAACATGTCTTCGCTGAGGGTATGACCTAGGTAGATTAGTTTCCTAAACCCTATATAACACTTAGATGGCCGTGCGGTCAGTTGTGTTTGTCAAAGTCACTCTAAAACGTTTTTCAGCAAAATGACATGATCGTCCCAAGTAGCTGTCGCTAAGAATAAACCGAAACTCCAGACCCCTTAACAGTTAAAGGAATTTTCTCATCATGCGCGTGAAAACACTCTGTGCATTCTGGACCCCGAATGGTATGACTACCCACTGGTAGGTCCCATCTGGAGTTGCGAATGCAAGTTATGCTCTGTCTTCACTTCGAACTGGAATTTGCCAATATCCCTCGGACAGATCGATTTTCGAAAAATACTTCGCATTGGTCACTCCAGCAAATATGGACTCGGGGTCAGGTAAGAGTTCTATGTGGAATTCCATGATCCTGTTCAACTTCCTGTAATCTACGCAAAATCTGTGTGTACGGTCTTCTTTACCAACACAACAGGATAGCTATATGCTGACTCAGTTGGTTCTATAACTCCCAAGTCTATCATAGCCTAAATTTCATTTTGGACAGTTTCTAATTTTGCTTAGGGTAGTGGATATGATTTCAACTTCACTGGCTTCTCATCCAGTAATTTTAGGGTGAACTCCTCCAACTCCATTTTGCCAGGTCGTTCTGTCAAGACACTTGAGTAATCTTGGAGTAACGACTCCACTTCCTTACGTTGCTCTGATGTTAACGTACCACCAAGGACAACGTCGATGTAGATTTCTTCCCTCGTCAAAGGACAACTAGGGAGTACTTCCGCCTTTCCTCCATTGTCATTGAGTTCTTCAGTTACAACCGTAGCAGCCATGAACTCTGTGGGTGTTTCTCTTTCAGGGTAACGTTTCAGGAGATTTACGTGGTACAGCTTCTCATTGTCTCCTACCCATATACGGTAGTTCTGCCCACGCTTTTTCTCCGTTACCACGAATGGTCCCCTCCATGAGACTTGAAGTTTGTTGTGCTCTAACATCAGCAACAGCAACACCTTGTCACCCACATCAAAGTGACTTTCCCTCGTCTTTTTATTGTTATTTGGCTTGACATCCCCTTGTGTCACGAAGATTTTCTTGAGCCAATTTACAAACCTCTTCCAGTTTGTTGCGGAGGTCAACAACATATTGGAATGTTGTCCGCACTTCCTTGAATGCTTGCTCATCTGTCCATAATTGCTTTAATGCAGCCATGGGTCCCCTGACTGTCCTCTCATAGACTAATTCAAAAGGCAAAAAACCCAAACTAGCCTGTGGTACTTCTCAATACACAAAAAGTATCACGGGAAGGTATCGATCCCAATCCCTGGGTCGACCTTCACAGAGCTTCTTCAGGGCCTGTTTCAATGTCCCATTGAAACGCTCCACCAAATCATTGCACTGCTGGTAATAGGGGGTAGTCGTCAGGTGTCTAATGAACAGTAATCTATTTATCTGGTTCACGAACTGCTTTCCCTGGTCAGTCAGTATATCTTCAGGGACACCAGCTCTTGACAAAACTCCTTTTAAATGTCTTGGGAAGACTAACACCTAACAGTGTCATTAACTGTTTTGGGAAGAATGAATTTGTCACCTAACAGTGTCGTTAATCAATGTTCATCAAGGCCATGGCCTCCAGGTACCGGGTAGCGTAATCTGCTATCGTTAGTATATAATGATTACCACTTTCTGCCACCAGCTTTGTCGGACCTACCAGGTCCATCGCCACCCTCGAGAAAGGTTCATCAATCAGTGGGGTGGTTCCTAGTGGCATCGGGTGATGGCAGGTCTTAGGTGCCACCCACTGACACTTGTCGCATGACATACAAAACCTCCGAACATCCCCGTACACACCTGGCCAGTAGAATTCCCTCACCAAACTATCGCTGGTCTTTGCCACGCCCATGTGGCTATCATGTAAACCCTCATGTGCCAGCCTAAGCACTTCTGCTCCCTTCGCTATGGGCACAACAACATGCTTGAACATATCGGTCCCTTTCTTGGTGTACCGATACAAAATACCATGTTTTGTCGCGAACTTCACCTTGCCATCTGGCAATTTCCGCATGAACCCATCTACCTGCTTACCTTGTTGAGAGACAAATCTTCCTCTTGAAGTTTCCTCAACTTGCCAGGTAGCAAATTGTCAGCTCAGTACCAGACATTTTCATCCATTTATAAAAAATTGCACTTACGTGGCTATGGAATTGCACATGCGTTCAGCAGCTCTCTTCGATGACTCTCTAAAGAGTTTCCAAAATGTTTCCGCTGACAGCTCATAGTTCCACAGTAGCGCTTTCTTCATAGCGTCGTAGTCATCTACCTTGTTCGGCATCATATTTATGGTAGACGTCTTTCGAGGCTCCCGTTAAGAATGCCGAAACATTTATAGCCCACTGGTCTTTAGGTAGCTGATGAACCAGAGCCAACTATTCAAACTGCGTCAAAAAGTTTTCAATGATTTATTCCTTGTCGCTGAACATGGACATGGTGATCTGTATTGGTCGTCTGTCTTCGGATTGCCTACTTGTGGGTCCTGGACGTTCATTCAGGTCTTCATCCCTTCTGGACTCTGCTTTGATCCTCAGCCTCTCCATGGCTAACATATGTTCGCGTTCTCTAGATTTTTCTTCGGCCTGCAATCTGGCTATTTCCAGGTCTCGTAAAGCTGCTTGACTGTGTTTCTCTTTCTTTTTCCTTGGTCTGCAATCTGGCTAGTTCGAGCTCTTGTTCATTGCTTAGCTGCTCGATCAGCTGCTTGTCTGTCTTTCTCTCATTCACGTTCAGCTGCTAGTTGCTACTTGTGTTCTCTAACACTCAGCAGCTCAACAAATTCAGCTAACTGGGCCCCTTTGTACCCTAACTTGTCCTTACCAATTGATTTAAATTCTCTAATTGTCTGTTGGTAGCCATCCTAGTCCAATTGTACGGTGACACAAGAATTAAGTCCTTTACTTACACTCAAGTTTTTAATGCCCTAGTCGGAAATTGCTCGACACGTATTTATCCTACCTCTAGTATGGCCTACTAAAACCAAACTATTCCTGCATCATCAATAATAAACAGGGAGTTCACAGCCGAAATTACTCCCCAAATTCAGCGTGACAAGACATAATTTATTACTGCAGGTTGGTCTAACTATCTCTTCTCTCAAGAAAATACAAAGGTCACTTTACTTCACAAATTTAGAATACAACCTGACAGCAGGGCATGTGCCTCAACTTCTTACAATATTTTCATCACAATATGAAAAGAAATGGCAAGAAAAATTGCATCCTCAAAATCTATATAAAATATAAGCAGACAATGATTTCAATTCACTCTGATCGCTATTTCTTGACAAGTACTATGGAAATTATCAATGTTTAGATACTTATTCTATTATATATTTGCTCAGACTCTTTACTCGAATAAAAATATTCTAATCCCGGACACAAGCGCCAAACTTGTAAGGAAGCCCACTTTATAAAGGTATATGTCCCTTCCTGCAAGGGGTGTGGGTTGATTGGCAGATTGTAATTTCTTTCAAGGTGTCCGCTTTATTCGGTTTTCGCTATCTAGGAGATGATCGCCCTCGGTGTTATTGCCCAGATCGAGTAAGCTTATAGGTAGAATAAATAGACATCTGAGCAGTTATATAGAACAGAATGACTTAATCCCCGTACAAAAAAAAAGAATCAAAATTTAATCAATTACATAAACAGTGGAATAATACAATACATCAGGAAGATACACTTCTTTTGAAATAAATCTTTCACAGAATTTCAAGACACAAATATATTTATAAAAATAGCCGATCTGTTTACTGATAGAATTAGTTCATCATACGATCAAGTGAACAATCAATGTCCTTGCCTTGTACAATTGCATAACCTGATTAGCTCTGGTTCCCTCCAATTTCGCTGCAGCTGTTCTCTGTCCTTTTGCCGGTGTTTTCCTTCCTTTTTCTTTTCTCTCCAACCTCCCTACTGTTTCGCCTCTCTTAGATCCTCTTTCTTTCTGTTGGTAGATGGATATGTAATCATGTAGATACACAGCTGCTTGATTACGTCAGTGCGTAGGTACATCTGATAATATGATGGAAGAGCTATTTTCCCCTTTTAAAATTAAACAAAAAGACAACCTATAGTTTTTGTCCATTATCCCACTGGGGGTAGATCATTTACCCCTCTTGTTATCAGATCTCACTATCGGCATTCCAACAGATACCAAAGGCTATTTAGTCGGGCCAAGTATGGCAGACCAAAACAATCCTAGTTTCATAAAATTAATGTACTTCCTAATGGCTATAACAGTTTCGTTCTCATCTCAATTACAAATAAATGAATGGTATTCATTACAGGCATAATTTTGCTATTTCAGTGAATACACACATTCAAGTCTTTATCATACGTGAAATCATTTAAGATCAGTGAATTCAAACGGACTCTCGTAACTTATATCAACTAAAGTAATACATTTAATCTTAGAATACGCAATTCCTATACCACCAAGACAACAAATTCAAACAATTTGTCAAACTTATATAAAGGAGATCAATGTACCATATCCTATATATACATATATATAATCAACACAGTTATACTCATATCAGGAAAATTGATCTACAAATTTAAACAACTAAATTCATGCACATATCAAATAATTCAAGGAAAGCAATATATTGAAATAAACAAATTTCATGAAAGTTGACGCAAATACATTGTGCTTTCAAGTGTTTCTCGCTCCTACCACTAAAAGTGTGACTGTTGAAGTTCCAGACCTCTTGCCCCTTGGACAAGTGTTTTACGAGAGAGAAAAACGTGGACTATTCGATTTTCCGATGGGTCTTACTTAAACGAGGTGTTTACGTTTGGAAACACACCCCTTTTTAGTGTAACCAATCAGAATTAAATATATTTACCGCCTTGTATAACTAGGCGCCAAATCTGGGGTCAATTTGACCTACTATGTCCCGAATAATGGCTCTGGACTATTTCAATTTTTGACACTTTCGACATGTACGATATAAAGTTGAACTTAACTTTCTTGCTAGTCTCGTCTGAACCAGTTAAATAAACTACCCTCTTGACACAGACCTTAGAAATCACTGTAGCCTAGCGATTTAACAAGCACATGTCCCCATAAATCTAATTAATTGTACTCTGGCCAAAAATAATGAGTTCTTCATAGATCGACAGAAATTTTCACCCTCACAGAATGTATTGTAAATTGTTATAGATCAGCTCTAGAGTAGTTTGTATTCTATTTAATAACAATTTTGAATATGATATAAAAGAATGTAAAAGGGATACTGATGGTAATATGATTGCATTAGATATTCTAATTGGTTAAAGGAACTTCACTTTAATATATGTATATGGGCAAAAAAATGATTTCCAGAATTTTACAATAATATAATGATATTGTATATTATTATGAAATGAGTTTATTATTACATGTGGGGACTTTAACTTGGTTCAAGATCCATAATTAGATTTATATAATTATAGAAATGTAAATAACCCTAATGCTAAAAATGCATTATGAAATATAAAAGAAACTTTTGGTTATGTGGATCCATTTAGAATATTAAATGCAGTATTAATGAGATATACATGGAGAAGAAAAAGTCTTCTAAAACAAGCAAGTTTTTCATTTCTTTCTTGTGTCAGAATCTCTTATACCAAATGTAACAAAGGTGACAATTGAACCAAGTTATATGTCTGACCACTCTATCGTAAATTGTATTTGAATTTAAATAATTTCATCAGAGTTAATGGTTTGTGAAAGTTAATAACAATTTACTGTTTGATAAAAACTAGATTTATGAAATAAAAAATTGCATAAAAAGAATAAAATTACAATATGCTGCAACTTCAGATCTAAGACTGACTGTTATCAGATTCGTTATTTCTAGATACATTGCTGATGGAAATTCGTGGAAAAACTATTTTGCATGCTTCATATAAATAAAAATGTAAATTAAAACAGGAAATAAAACTTCTGCAGCAAATACAATCCATAGAGAATGGTTCCATAGGATCTTATGATTCAGAAATATTGGAGTCTAAAAAGAAGGAGCTTGAAAGTTTGAGAACAGAAAAACTTCAAGGAAGTATTATCAGATCCAGAGTAAAATGGATAGAAGAGGGTGTGAAACCAAGCAGATAAGTAGAAAACAGAAACTATGTGAATAGAACAATCACAAAATTAATTACAGATGAAAATGAAATTATTAGTGGTCAATTTGATATTCCAGGGGCAGTAAAAGAGTATTATCATGATATCATGTATATGTATAATGAGGAAAAAGAGGTAGAGGATCTGGACTTAGAGGACCTTCTCAAATACTATAAAATTCCTAGACTTAACCAAGAGCAATCTCTAAGATTATAAGGCAGAGTTACCCAAATGGATCTAATTGGATTGTTTAAATAGTATGAAAAATAGCAAAAGCATGGGATCAGTTGGTTTCACACTGAATTTGTTAAAGTCTTTTGGATTGATATTGGGGAATTTGTAGTTAGAACAATCAATGAAGCATATAAACTGGATCACTTTCAACTGTTTTGAGACAAGGTGTTATAACTTGGATAAACCTAGTAAGCAGTACCTGAGTTACTGGCATCCAGTTTCTCTACTTAATGTTGTATACAAACTAGCATCAGGATGTATTGCCAAAAGAATTAAGTCAGTACTGAGTGAAATAACACATGAGAATCAAACTGGTTTTGTAAAAGGAAGATACATTGGTGAAAATACAAGGATTTTATATAAAAGTATGCACAGAAGAGTTACAGACTCTGGGTGTATTACTATTAATTGATTTTGAAAAAGCATTTGTTTCTATTTCATGGAAAATAAAACAGAAATGATTAAAACTTGTTTAAAACCACCAGTTGGTAAAATAACAGTTCTGAAGCCCTTAATTATTCCAAAGCGTAATCATTTGTTCATCTCATTACCAAATCCTCCGCAAAAATTTATCACAGAATTAAATGAATTATTTTTCACCTTTATATGGAAATCAAAAGAGAACAAAGTTGAAAGAGAGGTTATGATTCAAACTTCTTCTAAAGGTGGCTTGACGATGATATATTGATAAATTTATATTAGCTTTGAAAAAACATGGATTCAAAGAATTCTTCTACCTCACAGAAAATTGGTCAATTTATTTGAATATGAAATATGCAAGATTAGAAACATGTTCCTACTAGGAGATGAAAATGTGATGACTTTATCCAAAACGATCAACAAATGCGTTTTGGCATGATGTTTTAATTCCATGGTAGATGTTACTAGAGACAAATATACCTCGGACAGGAAGAGATATTATGAAAACATGTTTATGGATGAACTCCGTTATAAGGGTGAACAAGGTACCCATTTTCTATAGGGAATGGTTTGAACATAATGTAATTTATATTGGCGATATGTTTACATATCTAGGAACTATGATCGACTTTGATAGCTTTATAGATAGATATGATCTCAGTATGTATTTCCTTCCCTTTCAAGGGATAATTCAGTATGTATAGTCCTTTTGTATAAAGTTACAGTTAGGTAAATCAACACTGATCAGACCATTTATCCCTTTCCATTTAGAAATTGTATTTCATAACAGTAAAGGATGTAGAGACTGTTACAATTTACTTTTAGAAAAGGATGTTAAACCAACTAGTGAAAATAAATCGAAAGAAATTTTCAATCTGAATATTTCTATATGGCCTGACATATATACTAAAGTTTTCAAAATAACAGGAAACTCAAAATTACAATGGGTTTAATTTCGTGTTACTCATAGAATTTTACCAATGAATTCTTTTCTGTACAAAATAAAATTGTCCAGTACTGATAAATGCACTTTTTGTAAAAATGCCCCGGACACTATACTGCATTTGTTTTGGGAATATAATGTGATAATCAAGCTGTGGAATGAAGCGATAATTTGGATTCTAAATCAAGTGAATAAAGATACTGTGCCAAGTGCAAAAACTGTTATATTGGGAGATACAAGCAGAGATGAAATATATGAACCTTTTTATTTTTGCTTTATTTTAGCCAAATACTACATCTATAAATGTAAAATGAAAGGAAATATGCCTAGATTGGATGGTTTGAAATTTTTCGAAAAGACCACTATAATCTGGAAAGATGTATTGCAGAAACATCTGAAAGGAAAGAAGCAATATGTTTTTTTTTTCTAGGCTCAGTTTCTAATTGGATTAGAGAATATCCTTGAACTGACGACTGGCACTGGGAAAAGTTGTAGCATTGTTGTGATAGCAGATAATATTGTACAGTTCAAATTAGGTTTACTCCTCCTCCTCCCCCCCCCAAAAAAAAAAAAATTATATTTTCCAGTTAGATGTGAAATTTCCAGATTTAAGATCTAAATTAAATAATTTGTGAAATCATTGAATCTTCTACAAGAAAAATGGTGTAATTTCGAATAATGTTTTCATTCATTAGATTGTTAAAACAATTCAGACACTTCTTACACTATTCTTTTTCTTTTTATTAATGCTAATAATGTGTAAATAACTACTGGAATTTTCACTGTAAAAGAAATATTTTAGGAAATGACTTTGAAATGACTCCTATAATCAAAGAGTCAACAAACTTGTAGCTTCTAGCTAAGGAATATCTTTCCAAATTTTATTATGTATACAGTTCCTTGTAAATAAGTCAGTGCTAGCTCATACATAACTCATTAATAACCAACTCTCACAAATCAAACATCAACAGACCCAAAGCTACATAAGTCTGTGAAATATCTGAATTAGGTTGTCAAAATTCAAACATGTTGGCCCTGGACAACAGAGGAACTATGGCTAGCCTATAAGCATTACAAGTTTAGTGTTTTCTGCTTTGTTCAAATAATGCAGACCTGCAGTCAGCAGTGGCTGCCATTACTAAAATTTGAAAAACCTTTAACGTGACTTTTCTTCTGAAAAATTGTGCAGATATAGAGGCTTTCACCTCAAACCATTTCACTATCAAATATTAATCAAATGTTAGAGAAAGTATCCCAGTTCAAAATCCTTTTACATTGTAGAAATGATACTTGTCCACCATCAGATCCTTGTCTAGAAATTTAAAAAAAACCATTGAATCAGTTGATTTGATAAAACATTCTGTCAGCACTACTGGAATATATTTCAGCAGATAATATTCTAGTTATCCAGATCTTTTCACAGCTACTTCTGTATTTGACTATTAGGTAGATATTAGCCAGGTAAGTGATCTCAGTACCACTTGGGCCTCTTTGTTAAATGTAAAATCATTTGAATTACAGGCAATTAGGAATCCACAATGATATTAAGTATAGCTCAATTGAATAGTCAACTGCTAGCAGCACATGCAGTATCCAGCCTTTCCCCACCACCAACACTCATACTGAAACCATGAAAGCGCTTATATGAGAGTGACCTACCACCACCATGGCAGGTGTGGATATTATTTGTGGACATTTTAACTGAATCATTAGCAGACAAGAAGCACAGAAATCATGTAGACAAAACTACCTGTTATTCCTATTTTGCCTATTGTTATTCTCTCAAATTTAAATTTCTTTTATCTGACACTTCCTGCTACCTTTGTATGTCATTGGACTTTAATATTGATGACTATGTGCAGTATGTGACTTAACATTGATGAATATGCAATATGTGTTTTGTTACAAATGAGTTATTATGATGTAATAAATGCATATACTGTACAGTAAATATGCAATATGTGTGTTGTTACCAATGAGTTATTATGATGTAATAAATGCATATACTGTACAGTAAATATGCAATATGTGTGTTGTTACCAATGAGTTATTATGATGTAATACATGCATATACTGTACAGTAAGTATACAGTATGTGCGTTGTTACCAATGAGGTATTATGATGTGATGTAATACATGTATCTTCTGTACAGTAAGTGAACAGTATGTGTGTTATTACCAATTAGTTATTATAATGTAATAAATGCATATACTGTACAGTAAATATGCAGTATGTGTATTGTTACCAATGAGTTATTATGATGTAATAAATGCATATACTGTACAGTAAATATGCCGTATGTGGGTTGTTACCAATGAGTTATTATGATGTAATAAATACATATACTGTACAGTAAATATGCAGTATGTGTGTTGTTACCAATGAGTTAGTATGATGTTATAAATGCATATACTGTACAGTAAGTATGCAGTATGTGTGTTGTTACCAATGAGTTATTATGATGTAATAAATGCATATACTGTACAGTAAATATGCAGTATGTGTTGTTACCAATGAGTTAGTATGATGTAATAAATGCATGTACTGTACAGTAAGTATGCAGTATGTGTGTTGTTACCAATGAGTTATTATGATGTACTAAATACATATACTGTACAGTAAATGTGCAGTATGTGTGTTGTTACCAATGAGTTATTATGATGTAATACATGCATCTTCTGTACAGTAAGTATGCAGTATCTTTGTTGTTACCAATGAGTTATTATGATGTAATAAATGCATATACTGTACAGTATACTCATGACATACTTTCAGATGGAGCCGAAATAGTGAGCCTGTCAATTCAGGATAATAACACTGTTGATGAAAATTCATCAGCCATTTTCCAATGCCAAGTTGACAGCAACCCACTACCTACCGTAATATGGAAGAAAGAAGGCATCAACACTGTTCTTAAGACTGAGTCTGGAGTTGTACAAAGTCAGTTTAGGATTGAATCTGCCCAGTGTCAGGATACAGACAACTATACTTGTTCTGCATACAATGGAATCTGGACACAAGCCAATAGAACACTACAATTTTTTGTAAAATGTAAGTAGAATGATGTTATGGTAAAGAAAGATTTTTTTTTTGCTAGTATTAGCATATAATATATATTAAAACATAGGCATTACCATTAATTTTAAGATATGATCAATGTTAACATCCTCCAGACTGTACAGTATATGAAAGTTATCATAATGCAATTATGAGGTGCATCATTGCTATTGGAGTTTAAAGAAGCACAACCCACATTTTTCATCCTAACATTACATGTTGCTATCAAAACTCTGGGGAGATAAGTCCTTTTTGAAAATATTAAAAGTGGGGTTTCAGTAGTATAATACATTAAATTGTTATTTACACCATCACATGAATAGCTTATGCTTTGTACATGGAAAAAGCTTCTTGATTTGGGTAAAAGTTCGAAGGTCAAGGTGAGTTTCTGAAAGATGATAAAGGGCTTCCCACTTCATACTTTTAATTTTCTATCATCTACACTTACCAGCCTGAATAGTTTGCAATTCAGGTAATGAAGAAACTGATTGATTTCAATGTCAAAAAGGTGAAAGTTATAGGTCACTATGACTGAAAGGAGAAAATTGGTTTATGCACAATGTTACGGGTTTCTCTTAAAATAAGTAACAGAAAAGAGTGAAAAGCAGCAGGCTTTGCAAAATTCAACAGATAATTTATTTCTCTAGAATACAAAGGGAAAATGAATAGAAAAACAGTATTGTGAATTAAATCCCAAAATAATCCTAGGATTACAGATACAATTCGTACTAATAAAAGTTCTGAATAAATTTTAGTGGAAATCCAGATTAACTGCAATGATGAAGGTGTTGATGTGTCAGTGATGACTCGTAAAGTGTTGATGTGCCAACAGTCTTTTGTTAGATCACATTAATACAATCCAAGAAGAAATTCTTATTTGAAATTTCAGTACAAATTCAAGTCTCTGTTTCCAGGAATATTATCTAGGATTTGTACATGATTCCACTATACCCCCAAGGCCAACGCACCTCACTGAGTTGATCCAAACCAAAAGTTATTAGTAAAGAAGATTTACAATCTGACGCAATATTCAGTGTTGATCCATTCCTTTGCTTTCATTTTTTAGGATCTTTCTCTTCCTTCCTGAGATAAATCCTGGTATCTGAATCTGAATCTGAAAATTCGGCAACTTATCATCATAGTAAGGACTGATGGGGTCTAGCTATGTGCATAGGAATTTTATGTTCCTTTTGATGGTGGTTTGTCTGTTTTACAGAATGAGCACTAAGGATTTCACAATTTTAATTGTACTGTACCTACTGAGTTGGTACAATACTTCCCATTTATCTTGACATCCTTGGGCCTGAGTTAATATAATACTGTTGAACCATTCCTTTACTTTGATTTGATAGGATCTTTCTTTTCCTTCCTGTGAGAAATCCCAGTATCTGAATCCAAATCGGCAAACTTGGCATCTGATCTTCTTAGCCAGGTCAACATGGCATTAGATGGGAGATGGTTAATTTTATGTTCTTTTTGACAGGTGTCCATTTTACTGACCAAGCATTAAATATTTTAATAACTTTAAATGTAGTACGTGCCATACCAACTGCTGGTAGTGAAAAGGTCTAAAATATAATCAGCCAGTAGATATAAAAATGGTACTAGAAGCTGCCTAGCTTGGCACTCAGCATTAAGAGGTTAGTTTAGGACTGTTCAGCCTGCTGTCAGGATAATGTGGCTGGGTGGGACATCATGCTACATGTCTGTGGCATGATGCCCCTGTGTAAGACATCACTATAAACTGACACACTGCAAATATAGTAGCAATTTGACTGAAAATTTGTTAAAGCTATGTAAAGAATCCAAAACACACGTTTTCAATGCAGAATCCCATGTTCTGGGTGTCCTTCACAATGCACTAAATGTGCAATTGATAGGTGGACTACACTGAAAATAAATTCTAGGACACCAACCAGACATACGCTGACCTTGGGAAAAACATTCATCCTGACTTTGTAAAAGTTTCCTGTGCCAGTGTAAACTTCGCTACTTCTTTTGTATGTTATTTGCAGAAAGTATGAAAACAGATACACTACTAAAACCATTTGGAGAGTTTTAACTGATTTTGGTGCGGGAAACTTTGAGAGTAGAACTGAAATTTCATCTTTTGATAATTCATCCTCCCAATAATGTCTGCATTTATGATGATCAAGGTGATGTTGCAAATAATCTTATTTTATTATTATTTTAGTATTATATTAATTTGTTCAAATTGCTGCAAAATCTTGAACCTATACTCTATTCAGATCACCTGGAACTCAAAACATTTTATCAAAAGTTCCCAAATGATATAAATATATACTCGATATAAAATAAAATATTTCAAGCTCCTGAATTAAGTCCTGAATTTGGGGCTGAAATATAGTTGTATAAAATGGATGATTATAAAGCAGCAGGACTTGATATAATTATACTAACTTAAAGGCTACTACAAGCATCTGCGTTTACAATAGTATATCATCCATCTGTATTCATAGTAAATATTGATCGCTCCAGTGGCCTAGTGGTTAGAGCATCCACCTTGGATGTGGGAGGTCATGGGTTCGAACTTCCAAGGTTTTTCTGTAACCAATCCTCACAGGTTTGCTATGAATCCTCGGACATCCAATGATACTATCCTTGGAGATGTTTATTGTTTCTAAGCCTTCTGCAGGTTCTTTGGAAATATTGTCCAAGAATTCCTCGGACATATCGTCCAATGTTTCCTAGGAAAACCACTGGCATAGAACAGCTCAGGAATTATGAATCTTATATTATAACATAATATAAGAATACATTTTATTTTTAATGTTCTTCAGCACATACAAATAAAATATAAAAAAAGGTCAAAATGTCCAGAATGTCAATATTGTTTCTTTAGTACCAAATTGTCTGTTTTACTTTTTAAAAATTCATCCATTTAAATTCCGGTTTCTTTGATGGTTTTAGCACTTGATTGATTGTATTGTTAATCATTGCCTCTTTGATATATGACCATTTATTTTGGATATGTTCCTTAAAAATATATATATACATGTATTGGTTGAAAATATAAAATGTGATGAATTAATGAAACAAATAGTACACATATAACATTGATGTTATTGGCAGCCTTAAATTTACAAATCATGTTTAAAATCTGTTAGTTCAGAAAAAAGGAAAAACATTTTGTTTTTTAAGACAAGGTATTAACCCTTAAAACACTATATTTCTATAACAGAAAGTTCTTCAAAATTGGGATGATCATTCTAAATAGCTGATAACTAATATACTCAAGATTATATTCTAATCCTGGCTCAATGCCTTACAAGTTCATCCAGAAATTACAAATACTTCCAGAGTTTTATTGGTCCTCTATGGCTGACCTAGCAGGTGATTTTATTTTTGCTTGCAACTGTACACAGCAATATACCAATAAATTCATGCTGGAGCTCGGTATTCAGGCAGTGCCTAATATTTAATATTATTTAACTCAAAGAGAATATCATCAACATATGACACACATATACATTAATCAACCCATAATGGAAAATACAATAGCATGTGTAGAAAGGCTGGGTATGAAACATCACGGTTATGAAATTACATAAGCACCCTTCTGACCCCCACCACCTAGATTTTAGTCAAAATATTATTTAATCATTTTTTTAAATATGCAGAAAAGGTAATGTTAAAAGTAAACAGTGACATGGAATTTTTCAGAAAAATGTGTTCATTTAATACCATAATAATTTATTATCCTTCTATACTGGTACTTTCAAATGTCATTCCTGTAACTAATACACAAATACAGATTTAAGCTAAATGCCATATGTCCTTTAAAGCATTGAAGAGTATACTTTAGATTCAGTTGTTAGAAAATATACTTTTACAATTGTCCCATGTGGACACATTGTTAGAATTGGGATCACTGTGTTGCACTAACATGAAGTGATTAAAAGTGTATGAATGATTAAAATATCTCCAACTTTAGGATTCCAGCATGTGTGCAGGTTTTGGTTCTATAGCTCATTTTTTTTATCCCATGTAAATGAGATGTGAAACCATGGAATTCGTTCTTTGTAATTTCACATTATTGAATCAAGTCGTCTTGGCATTTCTTCTAATAAAGTCAATGATGTCGTTTTCCAAAGGCGGTAATCTGTAAGAATCAAAATATTCCACACTGTCATAATTGAGAGAGTAGATGGCCACCCAATGGGTTCCTGGGAGAAAACTGTCATCAGTGTTGATGACATAAGCTCAAATGTCTTTAAGTTTGTGATGAGGAAGTTCATCTTTAGCACACACGACAGGATTCCAAGAAGCTGTGTATGAACTGTTTTTCAAAATGCAATGAAGTTCCCAGGTATTCATTTTTTCATAGGTAATAATAAGTCATAAATTCAATCCTGACTTTCTCTTTGACAATCTCTGTCGAGTAAATGGCTCCACACTTCATCTCCATACTCTGTGGAAAGAGATTCAATGGGTTGGATCTCCAGAGCAGTCAATGAAGGGGAGGAATAGTCACTCAAGTCTTTATACTACTGATGCAACAGTGCCTCTCCTGAGATGAGACCCCAAGTGTTATCTAGATATTCTTCCAATCTTTCTTCTTGACTCATCATCATTCATTTATCATGTTGAATTTGACAGGGATGATCATTTTGACATCCATAACAATGTTTGTGGGACAACACTGCAATTTTTTCAGCCACTTGCTTAGCAAAGCATGAAACTAAATTTTCTTCTTGTTCTGGCCATCTCAAAATCAGGATGTCTTCTTTTTCATCTTTGTCATTTTCTGTTGGTGGTTCTGTTTCAAACACATCCTTGTCTCTAAATTCCAAAGAGTCTCAACAGTCCAAAGAGGGATCTGTTTATTTCTATCATATTGTCAAATTCGGTGTAAAAGATGATGTTGACTGTGTTATCAGGGCATAGTACTTCAGGAACCTGAAGTTCCACATGAAGTTGGCTGGATTTTATAGTGTTGGAAATGTCATTCATCACTGCCTTGGTCAGGAGTGAAATTAGAAGCCCACAAAGTGTAACCTAACTATGACCTCAAGTAATGCGTCTGCTGAAAGCTACTGGTACATAAGGTCTTGCCATATTAACTGACTTCAATCTTGGAAACTTAAAATCGAAAGGATTTTCAATATGAACTCCATTGAAGGCTGAATTTTTGATGATGCCAATGATTAAACGCTTGGGTAACTGCCCTTGGAACAGATAATCTTCGACCATGGATTGCTCTCCAGCGGGAATGGTGAAGATTTTCACTTACATTCGTCGTATCTGATTTTTGGCAGTCATTCTGCTCAAAGTGAGAATGATGTCATTTCCAAGTTTAGGTAACACTTCCACACAACACACATAAAGCCTGGTTTCTAGGATATTGGTTTTGTACTCGTTCTCTTGAGTCATGAGATGAAATCTGGTACTACTTCAATTCAATGTTAGGCGGACATCCACTCCATTCAGCAAATACTTGCCTTGCAACCAAATATCCAAATGCAAGCAATCCATCAGTTCTAAACTATGGCTCTATTTTTGATTTTCTTTCGATGCTCCATAAATCCTGACTTTTGGTGATCCCCAGCAATCAGTTTTGCTGAATTTGCCTGCTATGTCAGGTTTGCATACCATGCAAGCATCCAGATGGGTGTTCTTGGCTTCTTATCTGTACATTGATACTTACCCTTACGCACAGTAAGTATTCATGCTGCTGCTAACCAGTTTGTTATTCAAATACAAATCCACTGAATAAGGAATGCATTAAATTGTTAATGGGAGCTACTCTGGTATTGTTAGCTAGAATGGGATTATTACCCTTTTTTCAACTTTAACTTCATGTACAAGTAACTGCTATTCTTTGGTCTGTGCTTTGATTTCAAATTTGATGGAGGCTGATGCCATCACAGAGGAGATGGAATGAAATTCTACCAATTGGGATTCTTGCATCATCATCATGGTGGATGTCATGGCAAACAGATCCAGTTTTGACCTGGAACATTTGCAAGACTCTCAGCGCATCATTTTATTCTCTCTGTTAAGTAATCTAAGAATCTAATTCTCAGACTGTTCTTCTTTTCTTAGTCTTTTCCGCACCTTTTTTATGAGTTACTCTGGAGTGGTGTCATCCGCGTCCCTTTCAACTTTATCTTTTCTGTGGCATGAAGGAAGGAATGCCTTGTTCAGCAGCATGCAGAGCATTTATAGGAGTTTCTTGGTGAGCCAAAATGTCTTTTCCAGTTTGAAGCAACACATTTTTGCCTGCTCTCAAGAAGGCTTCTCTGGGATTTTGTTTGTCGATGAGAACATTTTGGATCAATTATTTTCTTGCGTCAGAGTGGCATCTTTCAAGGTGTCACCATCGGTTTCAAAACGGGAGCAACAGAACGAAGGGCAGATTTCAACATATCTCCTAAACCATGGTCTCTGACTCCTCAGTACACAGGAAACATGACTTAATGTCGCTGAACGTGGGTGTTTCTATCTTCCTCGTAACCACTCACGGCAGAATCCACTTTAAAAGGAATGACTCTCAGTAACAGTGCAGCTTTTTGTCCCACCACGTTATACTCCACCACATCAGAGTACACAAAGATCAAATTTAATCCTTTATTTAATCGGACAGGGTACTTAAAATATTTGAAAAATCCTTGGTGCTTTGATGGCTATCTTTTTACTGGTGATTCCACCCAAAATATCATACAATTCAGGACAAAATGTAATGGACATCATATTGTCATCCTGAAAATACATAACCAGACGGTGAGAAATTTGATGGTAATCGATCTTGACAACTTTGTTATGTTTGGCCAGGGCTTTGCTAAACTGTTCATCGAACATGGAAGCAATTGTTTCCACCAGATGTTGAGCGCTAAAATAATACCCCACAGGAATTTGAATGGTGTAGCTACTTAATTGAGGATTGGTTGTTGATAATGGCTTGTTCTCAAACCACACCATTATATCACTTTTGTCCAACTGTTCTTGTACTTGTGGGTAGAGAATCAAATTGTTTTGATTTTCAGTGATGTTTAGGATTGGCGTGGAATAAATGATTTCTACCAAAACCACTTCCAAGTGTGCTTCATGATCCAGTTGGATGGCCTGAGGTAATTTGACCGGGAAACAGCACTAGGTATTGTTGGGAAATACATTGATGTAACTGATACTGGGTAAATTTAAATAAAATTGGTTATTCATAATTCAAGAGTTCTGTTTTTTGAGAGGACACTGGAGGTCAAAGGAGTATCCAAAAGAGGGTTGTTGTTGTTATTGCTATTTTGAGGTTGACTGGCGTTGGCCGCAACGCTCCTGTTGTTACTACCCGTTGAATATTTCAGGGAAGGATTGGGTAGAAGATAACTGATGCAACTGCTGGATAAAATAGTCCACAATCCCCTTCCTGCAAACTCAAATTGGAGATGGCGGCACCTATGGCACAATACACCACAAAGATTTGGCAGCAAAGACGATTTGTGTTTTAGGCACACATTCTCCACACCAAACCCACAAGGGTTGCTTTTATAGATCTTGAATAGATGAAGAAGAACTCTGAGTCACTGATGCTGCATTGAACTGCATGATGGTCACTTTTTTAAAGTCAATGACTTGCAAAGTATCAATCCAGGAATCAAAACTCCTTTCCAGCATGCATTGAATTCTTTGCCAACTTTACATGTTCATTAAACAAAAATGCTTTCCACTTTGTAAATGTTGTCTTCTTTTTTGGCCAATCGTTGTAACTCGGGCAAGTAAAATGTTCATTTTAACACTTCACCATTCATGTCTTCCAATTTATAGATGTTAGGAGGATGGCCATGCACTAATTAAGTGACATGAAACACTTCGGTGTTCCTGTTTGGTAAAAACCTTTGTCAAAAGTGCATTTGGTTTTGCCAATGCACACCCAATCTCATGATGCCAATAAGCCACTTTTCATGGGGACAGCAATAGGAAACGTACCGAACAAATGTTCAACCATGGTCACTTCATTGTCGGGAGTCACTTATTCGGAGACACAACTTGTTTTCCGATGGTAAGACTGGTTGTAAGCTTTGACCAGGCACAGTAAGACGTTCGTGTACTTGAGGGTGTGTTGATGTCTAAAATATTTACACATGCATTCTTTTAACGTGTGTTGAAAACGTTCCATGATGCTGGATTTGGCTTTGGTATTCTCATTGGTGAAAAAAATAGATGTCTATTTTATTCAATTCTTTTTGGAAAACTTGTTTCAGAAATTCAGTGCTTTTATCTGTTTGCCATCAGAGAGGGTGACGACCACTTTGTTTCAACACCAGTTTTATGGCACACTCTAACCCACTCATTTTGGAAGTCAAAGGCGTGACCCAGGCAAATTTGGAAGACACGTCGATGACACAAAACAAATATTTGTAGCCATGATTTTAGGTGGCCAGTGAGAGACATCGGCTTAATCGGCCTGCCATTGATGATTGATGCCTTCCACTCGGGTGCGATTTCTGCAAAACATTTGTCGAATGGGTTTGTGTAAGGTGTATGTGGCTTGTTCTTGTAACCATCGTAGCACTGAAGGTAAACAAACACTTTTCAGTTGAGATATAGCAGCATGATACAATTTTTGAACTCCATAACCTGCAAGATGGTCTGTATCATAGTAAATGCAAGCTAAAAGATTCTTCAATAAATCACCCACTGTTTACTGATGCTACTCTACACTCATACTTGGTGTAGAAGTTGATAAAAGTGGTGTTGGTGTTGGTGGTGGTGGCAAAGTGATAGCTTTTTCCTTGCTTTCTTTTTTTTTTTTGCTTCTTTATCCCTTCTTTATTTTTTGCTTTTGTCGAAAGAGGAGTGAAATTGTCTTTTTAATCCAAGCTTTCAGTTTTTGTCTTAGGGGAGTGGGAAGGGGTTAGCTAGGATGCTACTATTTTACTAGGGATGGGAGATGCTGACAGTGTTAGAAAGACTTTTCGTGCGTCTTCTTCCTCTGGCATCCATTTAGCAGCATCTGCCTTAGTCACTGATGGTGGTGGTGGTAGCAGATAGCTTTTCGTCAGTGTCTTTAAATCTTTCAGTCAGTTTAGCTGTTTCGTCTAACGTTTTCTAGTGAAAGAGTTGAAGACTTGATTTTTCCATTTCTGACAAATTGGTGCAATCCATAAACGATTGTAATTCATGTTGTAACTGTGGCATCTCGGTCTGATGAGGACTGGGAGGTAAATTTGGAGTCTGTTGTTCTCTCCAAAAGTTAGCTTTTGTCCTTCCATGAGATTCCAAAATACAAGTGTGACGAATTTCCACAAAAGAGGTCCTTTTTATCTTCTTATCTTGGTCCTAAAACTCCTCCAGCAATCCTCCAAGTATCGCTCCAGTCAGTCCTTTGATCAATGGTCCTATCAACATAGGCAATAATCCACCGCATTGCACCAATATCTTTTTCTTTTGATGGATGGGTATTTGTTTGACCATTTGGCGAAGAATGTGTTGTTGCATGGCTGAGTGTTCTTTCTGGTGTTTGGACAAAGGTATCATTCCTTTCAAGACATTCAAACAACATTCACTCACGGTATCAACGATTTCTTTGGGGGCTGTTTGAATGAGTTGTTCTGGCACATGTGGAGGCGATTTTGACAGGACTGACAACACACACCATTGCTTGGCTAAACGAGAAGGCAGTCCTTTTTTTCCCTTTTTAGACAGAAGATTGATGGCTTCTTTAAGGGGACATCTTTTTTTTCTTTCCGGAGTATAAAAATACACTGAAGTGTATCGTCTGGAATGGGTCCTTTTTATACTGGAATATATCTTAATTGATTGTCGGTATATCATATAATATTTATGATGGGCATCACTCGACATTGAGGGGTTCGCAACGGACTTAATCGGGACAGTTCTTGCTTGGATAAATTCAGTAAACTCTGTAACACTCACGATCTCTTTTGGACTTTAATTTTGGGTGAGTGTACTTTTAGCGGCTGCCGCTGCAGTTACAGACGACGAGGATGAGTTGGTCGTCATTGATGGAGGAGAAGTTCCTTTAGAAACTGGTTTTTAATTTTTCATCAAATTGGGAAAGATGCGTGTCAACTCAACTTTGGCTGGCATGACCAGTAATGGCAACATGGAAGAAGCTGCTGATGCTGAAGACATGATCATCTAGGGAAGTAAGGTTGCATCCTAATTGCCCTACCACTCTTTTGGGTAGAAGCTGTTTTCTTGGGACTTCTCTTTTTTTAGGGGATGTGATCTGGTCTTGCCACCACTGCCCTCCTTCTTCTTCTTGTTGGAAAGTTTTAATTTGGGAGAGGCTTTTTTCTTGGGAGTTATTGCTGCTGAGGCATTAGGATCCCATTTTAAGAGGGAGCGAATGATGACATCTCCTAGAGAATTGCTACCTTCAGGTTTCAAAATGATTTGCTTTTTGGTTTGAGTGTCCATTCTGGGATCTGCCAGTTGCAACAATTCTACTTTATGTTTGTAAAAAAAGCGTTTGGTTTGATGAGGAATGTGAATTATGCCTTGAAGTAATTGATGTGCTGTCACTGTAAACAATCGTAAGACTTATTTGAGACTGGCATCTAAGATAAGAGCCTGCGCTGGTGTATTTTGTAACGACTGATACTGTACAGGGCATGAACGAATTATGATGAGATTGAATGAATGTTATGTTTATGATTTGTAAGATAGATCAGACGTGTTGGAGGTTTTTATAGTTTTATTTTGTTAGCTGTTGAGGATGTGTACGCGACAGGCCATCTGCCTTGGCACCCACCATGAAACATGGGTACGAAATCACAAATAATCAGGTGTGGCAGTTTTTAAATCAATGAGTAAATAGGCGTGATGTGTTTGATTGGCATCGTCTTACGTATACATCAGCCAAGGAGTTCCTAACTGTTAGCCTAACACTTGCACTTGAGACTTATCTCTGGGATTTTTAAACAGCACCACATAATTGAGACTAATGATGTGATGGGCTTTACACTGTTGAAACAGATTTTGGGTAGTGTAAATGATACTGGCATAATGATGATACTCTTTGTGGGTAAACAAAAGTTTAATTTCTCCTTTGTCTTCTCCTGACATGTCATCGAAGATGACTAGATGTGTTTGACTGGTGTCAGACATGATCCCGTCAACTTCGTGATTGCCGCTCTTTGTTACACCATATGATACATTGGAGTGGATGATTGATTAAATGGGTTTTGTACTCGTTTGACAAATTTGGTTTCACCTGAACCACGCGTCCAGCAATTAACATGTTAAAGGGATGGTGAAGATACAAGGTCTCCCAACTGGAACAATCAAACTTTTCGTTGATGACTTTGAAAGTCAAGGAAGAGGCAGAAGAGGAAGATGTAGCCATAGTGAAGGTGTTGACAATTTTGTAAATAACAGAGACACGAAAAGACAAGAGATTTTATACTTTTTTCGGGACATGTTTAGTCAAAGTTAAAAGTGGATACGAAATACTAAAGCATATAAGAGCCAAATGCTTAAGTGCATTGACAAAATACAAATCAAAATGATCAAAGTGAAATATAAACAAGTCACTTTACAACATTGGCGACGAAAGCGTGGTGTCCTAGTATGTCCAGGGACACTTTGTAATATTTTTGGAGTCTCAACACTTTGCAAGGTCTCTAATGTTTCTTCCCGGAATGGCTTTTCATTATTGTCAATGTCAACAACAGTTGATATCGTGAATTTGATTTCCCTCTGCATTGTGTTCTTCGGCCATTGTGGCTCACACAGGTTTAAATGTTATATTTTTCACTGAAGGTTTTAAATCATTAACACAAATATTTGGCATAGTGAGCCACTTCTTTCATCCAAGCATCAAAACCATGACTTTTTCAGTCACGTGCATCTTTCCAATGAGAGTGTAGGTCACAAGCTATACACACATCTTCAAAAGCATCCCGAGTCATCAAAGTTGTATGTATCTTACTTTCCTGTAGAGGTAGAGACATATCGATGAGAAAGCACAATACTTTTAACAGAATGAGTCTGTCGTGCACATTTAAAGGTGTCACCATGATGTCAGTGTTGTAGACTGTTCGTAAATACTCCACAAGGAATCTGCTTGTAAACAAAATCCCAGAGACGTAGTCACTAACATACACACCACATATCCCAAAATCAAAGGAAACAGTTCTTGTAAAAGATTTTCGTAATCCTCCAAAATCTCAATAGTGTCAATGATTTCCTTCCAAGGAATCTGTTTTGTCACTACTGATAAAGGTCGTGTTATGGTGGTAAGTTTTTGTACTCATGTTGGTAACTTTTGAATGTCCCTTTGTTTTATTCAAAAGTGGCCAAGTTGAAGTGATTGAGGTAGAGAGCAATTTCTTTCCACTGCCATTTAGGGTGATTGTCAAGAATTTTAATAAAATATTCAAATGTAATAATGAATACCTTGTGAACACCCTGTAATCCAAAGAGAAATCTAATAAGTCTGTTCACTTTTTTCATATTCCCCTTGTTTCCTCGGGTTAATTCTCTGGGGATAGGTCCTCACATACATTTTGACCACATTCCTTTGAATGTTTAGAATTGACTTTCAAAGTCACAGTATCCAGACATGCGCAAAGGCAATGAGTATTCTTCTCTGGCAAGTTCATTTTGATGAGATGGTGATGATACATGAAATAGTTTGCTCAGGCATAGATGAAGTACATAGGGTGGTAGCTGCACAGTATCATGTTTACTGTAGCAGCAGGGAGGGCGAACCCACCACTTTTTAGAGCAAGTCCATTTACAAAACTAAGCCTTTTACGAAAATAAAAAAGGTCGATAACTTTAAACCGACGTCTCTAACCGAGCGTCTCTCTAAGAGTCTTTTCGGGGTTAGTTAAAACGGTTACTTTTTTTGTCGTTTTTTTTCAACAAGTATGCACGCGTTGTTTATTTAAACACTTTATTTGAGGTCGCGTCCTCCCTGCTGCTGTGAATTAACCAAATATTTTATCGATACCTATACGATATCTTGATCTAGGGTCATGTGAATTTATAGTTATAAATCTGTGCGGAGTCGCTTGTGCTTTTGAAAAGAAAATTTTACATTTGATTATGTCCATGGGAGGGCAAACCCACCACATTTTTAGGAAAAACTAAAGCTTCCTTGATATAAAACTTCCGTAGAGATGTTATTATGTCAAATTACGAGTTTAAAAATTCCTCCTATTTCACGTGTAAAACAATCTCTCGACGTTGTTTACGCATGGATACATTTCATTGAGGTCGCGCCCTCCCTGCTGATGTGAATTAAATCATTATTATATTTCAATAATATGGCACCAGCTATGGAATCTTATACAGCTAGATTAGCTCGAGAGCGACAAGAAGCAATAAAGAAATTTCTTCCTGTACGTGATTCTGTCAGACGTAAATTACAAGCGCGTCATCTCAAGTTGAATTTGCAGAAGGTGCAGAACAGTTATTTAAAGCATTTGTCTAACCAACCAAAAAGATCGCTGAGGCTACAATGGCATCACAGGAGGTCATTAAAACATTACCAAGACAAATTAAGGAAGCTATGGACTCTGCAGACGAAACATGTGCTGAAATTCAAGACGTAAAAATTATTGTCGAGGAATTATCTAAACCAGAATTAAAAACTAGATATTTTAATAAGCAAGGTAATATAGAAATTATGAATGATCCTGTTAAGCTTGCTGCGGCGGGATATCAACTACGACATCAGCTTCTAAAACCAGAATTTTATAACACTTCAAAACACGATTGGTCCGATAGAGAGTTTCGTGAGTACAAGGGTATTGGACAAATTAGTAAAAAATATAAAAACGAGTATAAAAATTGATTTGATGATGTTAATGCAATGAAAAGAAAACTTAAAATACCAGATACACTACCAAGAAGACCATCCCATATTGAGGAAGAGGAAGATTTGCAATTCGAAGGAATGAGGCGTCAGCAAGGGCCTTCATATCAACTTTCTCCACTACAGCTTCAAATAGAACGACAACAATCTTATTCACCGCAGCAAAGACGGATAGAGTTTCAACAAAAATATCCTTCACCACAGCAAAGGATGGGGTTAGAATCTGAGAAGGCTAAAAATCAACTTAAAAAAGCAAGAACAAAAAAAGCACAGTCTCCCATGTCACTAATAATTCCTAGACGATTACATGAAGAGGAAGAAGATGAACCCGACACTGGTACAACAGAGGAGGAGAAGAATGGAAGTGGTTTTTCTACTCAAGCAAGTGGTCTTATTACTTGCCCTAATAATATTCTTTCTGACTTAGAACGACTAGAAATACTTATCGGTGGAAAACTTGCTGGAAATAATTCTCGTGAAATAACAAACGAAATATCTGATATTTGTCAACGAATATTTCAAGGCGATATCATGTATATCAATTTTTATCAATCTCTTATTGATGAAATATCTGATGACCACGATTATACATAATTCGCAACGTAGACCAACCATGGTCAGGGTAGCAAATTCACGATTACCAGTGTACAAAACATTTTACGGTAATGGAATTGGTGATGTTGTTCAGGGTTTATTTAGCAGGATAGCCCCAAAAACAATACATATTGCAAATTAGGAATGAAAACTATGAATATCATTCGTGATGAAGCACCTAAATTGGTAATCTTGCCAGTAAAGCATTTTCGGCAATCAAAGATAGATTAGCACGGTTAATACGACGAAAACCTCAGCCAGTGAAACTGGCAAGTACTACAGTTATGCCTACAAATGTCAGTAAAGTAATAAATCTTTCCGCAAATCAGAAATAAGCAGAGTTAATTGATGTACCGATGTCAAAAAAAGAAAAAGAAAAAAAAATATAACTGCTAGTCTGATAGCGGGAAGCGGTCTTCGTGTTATACGATAGCAATTATAATAAAATGTTTAAGCGTATATCTGATGATGCGTTCGACATTGACGCGTCAGTTCTCCAAAATGAGTCTGTGCGTGATTATCAATATTATTCTTATGAATCAAAAACACCAGATACAGGGGGACGAATTCAATTACAGGTTCAGGGTACAAGTAGATATTTCTTGCCCTGTGAGGCATTTATTGAGATCGAAGGTGTACTTTTAAAAGTAGATAATACAGCATATGGTATTGGTGATCGAGTAGGTTTTGTTAACAACGGTGTTATAGCGTTATTTAACAGCGCTACATACACCATTGACGGAAAAAAATATTGAATCATGCGTGGAAAATGTTGATATTGCTACGACTTCAACTTGGGATTCGCAGCATGTCGAGCAATGTTAAACGGTGATGAAAAATTTTCATGTATAATTCCACTGTCTCATATTTTTGGATTTTGCAGAGATGTTAGAAAGGTTATATTTGGCGCAAAACACACAGTAGCACTTGTCAGGTAAAACACTCACAACGATGCGATATGGCATCCTGATGGAGTTGATGATGGTAAAGTAACACTAACAAAATTGTCACTGTGGATGCCAACAATGACTCCATCCATCATCGAAGAACAGCGATTACTTTCTTTCATGAATCAAGGTGGTAAATCATCATTACCATGGTTGACGATGACCACAGATAGTGCCTCCGTTAACAACGCTGGATTGCTTACATGGAAAATAGCATCACATCAGGGAGTGTCAGCACCACGACATATATTCGTTGCGCTTCAGGCAAATACCAGGATAGAGAGACAACAAGGAAATCCAATGGTATTTGACTCATTGGAGTTTCTGAAGTTGCTTTGAGGATAAACGGTCATCAAGAACCCTCTGAAGATATTTTACTAGATTTTGAACATAATCATGTTGCGCGTGCTTATCATCGATTAGTGTCATATATGGGACGTGTCCAAAACATCGACACCGGTCTACAGATATCTCAGTGCGATTTCACAACGTCGTATCCGGTTTATTACTTCTCGTTGGAACACTTGGATTTATTCAAACAATCGGTCGTTGATATACACTTCCGAGCTCGTGTAGGTCGAGTACCAGCATCAGTAGTTGGTCCACCGGCTATTCCTGGTGGTGCTAGAGCAATCGCGATCATACTCAGCGACAAAGCAATGTTACTTGAAGGTGTTGGTGGACGAATGCGAGTTATTGATGCACCAGTAGAAAATATATAACGCATTAATTAGATCTCAGCAATATTAATACAAATGTCGTACATCCACGTTAATGTCACTCTGACTCAAGGTCAAGTAAAAAAACTCGAAATCAGCAAAACAATGCGGGGTAAAAATATCATTAAAGCGAGATCAGATTGCACATGGTGGTCCAAACAAATTGACGTTAACCAAGACTCAACTTAAACACTTCAAGAAAGCCTTAGAATAAAAAACTAGAGTTCAACTTGAACTCTCTTCAGCCGCAATCGCAAATATGATTAAAACCGGTGGTATATTTCCACTTCTTGCAGCTATACCCGCATTAATAGCTGCTGCCGCACCCACAGTCGCAAAAGCTGTCGCGTTAGGTTCTGTAGGAACTGCTTCTCAAATGGCATTAAACGAAAGCAACTGGGCAAGGATTTAAAAAAAGAGGGGAGGGTCTAATATTACCAGGGACCCCACATTGGTACGGAAAGGGTTTGAAACTTCCAGGAACACATTGATGCCTATATCTAATTTTGATTTACTTGATGCTGCCAAGCAACTAAATATCAAAAATTTCCGAGGGGTGTTTATGCGCGATCAATTACCGAAACGACCAAAAAGTGCTGAAACCGGCATTATTAATCTTGATTCGTGTTCTTGTCCAGGAACTCACTGGGTTGCTTACGCGATTGATCCACGTGAAATTGTTTATTTTGATTTGTATGGACTTCCTCCGCCACGAGACTTTCTTTCGTACACCTTGACATCGTCAAGGACAACAAATATTCCAATTTGGTTTTCAACATTACCAACACAATCTTTGACAGATCCACCGATATGTGGTCGTGAAGTAATCAATGTACTTAATGCTATATCAAAATCTTCATTGCCTCCACACAAAATTGTTCATTTATATACTAGTCATACGTGTAATGGTATTTACGGAAGATCTCTCACACGAAAAGGCAAAGCGCAAACCGATATTGATTTATCAAAATACGCAACTAAAGATGAAATATCTGATCTCATGAACTTGTCGGGGGTTGACCAAGATGAGGTTGTTGTTTTTCAGGACCGATACGGTGTTTTAAAAACCAGTAACATTAAATGGAATGACAGTCAGACGAGTTCTGTTTGTGGTCACGGATAACATACCGGTATTTACTGACAGCGGAAAAATCAGAGACTTGAGTATATCTATATCGCAAATCAGAGATGAAACTGTAAAAAGTGTTGCTAATCGTTTAAAATTGGCCGCTGATACAATGACAGGTGAACTTAGCATGAACGGTAATAAATTAGTTGTTTTAAGAGATCCAACATCTCCCGAAGATGCTGCAACAAAAAATTATGTAGATGGTAGCCATAATACTATAGACACTAAATTATCCACGCTACCTCCTGAGTATGACGTTCACGTAAATATGTTTTCGAATCTCCGTAGAAACTTTCAAAAACTCAATTAAATCGGTGAAGATTTCTTTGGAAGTCCGTTGTTAGCTGACGTAAAACTCAACGAAATTAACACAAAACTTACCGACACTAAGTCAGACATTGAAACGATTAATCGACGATTAGGTGTTATCAGAGGTTCAAATTCAATTTCAGAATTGATCACGAACGCGCAGAGTAATATCAGCGATATCAAAAACTAGATGATGTTATTAATGGAATTCCTGACATCGTTAACAAAATTAATCTAATCAAAATTCCCCACAAGCAAATCATCAATAACGGATATACGGTGTCATCCGGGTTTACAACATGGTCACGGTAAAATAATTCTATAAAACATACCGCGGAAGACACTGGTGTGTACAGGTTGTCTGTGTTCAGCAGTGCAAAATTCAGTGTATTTACTAAATATCCCTGGCGGCATTCAACCGACAAGTTTTCCGGAGTTGTGTCTATAGTATTAAATAAAGGAAGCGAAGAAATATTTATACTGGAAGCAGCTGGTAGCTGATAAAACTTTAACCGCGGCATCTTACTGGTGGTGTCTGGAATTTGTTGGTGAATCACCTCAATTGGTCACCGCGTAATATAATTACAATGACAGTTCAACAATATAGATACGATCAAGTACGCGAATGGCAATCAGAGTTAAAAAGCATCGTTGACAAGTACACCGTGAAAGTAAAAAATTACAATCGGCGTGTGGCCGTGTTGGATATTATGGTTTTTCAGTATCCGCGTTAGTTGCATCCACCGGTGTAGTATTATCAGCGCTAACGCCAGTAACAACTGCAATCACGGTAACAATATGTTTTTCATCATCAACCGCACTCGCAGATGTTTTTAATATTATCGTGAAAAAGGTATTCACGTGTGTAATTACACAATACAATGACTATACAGTAAAATTAAATACAGCGATACAAGCATATTCTAAATTATCATCGCTGATATCATCTAGCCTCGACGATACAATAATATCTGATTCTGAATTGACCATCATGAATAACATCTACAGAGCACTGACTTCGGATTTAGAAAAACAGTATAATAATAATGGCGGAATCACTTCAGTATCGAGCTCTACTCTACATACTCGCAAATACAACTCCGGCAACAACCACGATGATAACAGTAAGTTCCACCAAACCTGAATTCAGTATTAATTTTCCAATGCCGATTTCAGTGAGAGAGATCGCGTTAGCACAATTACGAGTATACCACAGCTGGCCAAATATCAGATCATAATAATTTGGAAAATTGCCAGCAAATAATTCGTTCGTGTTTGCAAATTAAACTAAATCAGATGGGACCCCGATTGGGACGTCGTTGGAATACCAACCGGAAGTTATCAGATCGAACAAATCAATGATGAATTCCATCGTAGAATCAAATCAGTAACAGGAAAGAATCCAAGATAGCAATAACAGTCCACGAACCAACATTGTCAGCCGCGATCGAGATAAGTTCTACCGATTACGCTGTAGATTTATATCAAAGTTCGATCAGAACAGTGTTAGGATGGCCTGAAATTCCACCTGCCGTGCCGGAGGCACTACCAGAACCGAAAAAGTCTATGTCACGGACAAACAATCATACCACGATATACCCTTTTATAAAGATGATTTAGATATCATACCCCTATTATAAAGATGATTTAGATATCATACCCCTATTATAAAGATGATTTAGATATAAAAAAAAATCAGTGTTTAGTAATAATATTGAATTCTACAGTAAGAACCATATAATTGGCATTTTACTTATGAAAAATATGGAAGCAGCACTTAAAATATAACTATTCGTATACATAAGATTACTGAATATTTTGAATATATTAATCAAAATCATACAATACAACTACAACGACTACGACAGCGGTTCCAGGAACATCTTTGCAACCTTGTCTCGGCTAGGAGTTCACTCAGTGAAATAATTAAGTCTATCGAGATATTAAATCAGCTTGCATCTGACATGGAATATATTAACCAGCGAGTAATCGAGGCAACAATTAAATGTACTAATAATCGCGACAAACAAGATTTATTGACCTCGTTCTCGTTGACAGAAACCAAGCTACGGGATTTTAAATTTCCCGGGTATAACGCAGACGAACTAAAAAAGTCAGTCAATGATGTCATCGATGAATTCTTCGTTAATATACCTGCGCAGTACAAAAAAAAACCACTACCCGAGCCGACTATACTCAACCACAACAATCATCCAGTCGGAGAAGGACGACATGTATCCCCGGAAATCATAAATATAACATCGGATGTCGCAGTCAATCTTGCTTGTGATGTAATCGACAACAGTTACAGCACTGACACAGCAATATCAAATCAAGCACAGCAGGGATTTGTTCTTTATTCATTTGCACCGAAAGACCCACCAGGATTTCCGATTGTACAAGAACCAATCAATTCTGTCTATCTGCGCTGTCATAATCATTACTTGTCAAGAATAAATTTCAAACTAACTGACCAGTCCGGGCATTTGCTGGATTTACAAAATGAATCATTGTCAATAAATCTGTATGTGAAATCGTAAGATTTCCAATCATAGATCGTCATCTTAAGATTTTACACGAATTCCTGTCAAGACAAGGGGCAAAAAAAAATACCAAGAATTTTGTTTTAATTACACTTTCATGTCCACGTTTCACTATCTAGTATTTTTTAGTTGTCTCACGCGAGCATTGATAATCTTTTTCGCTTCATATTCTTGAGATAGTTCGTATCTAATTTTTTCAATTGCGCGAGACAACAGGACGAATTCCACCACTTCGTCTTCTTTTACTGTAGCCAGCGATTGATACAACGTAGTCTGAATTTTCTTTATAAATCGATACTTTGATGGTAACATGTACCTTCCTTCGTGCTCACATTCTTTCAATGTTTCGAAATCGGAAATAATTTTTTCAGGATCCAACTCGTCGGATATATTTATGGCGTTGATTTTTAAATTTTTAATAGCAGAAATTACATCGTTGATATTTTCGTAATTCATTGTTTATATATAATATATTTATTTAAAATAAAAGAACGTGGGTCATTCCTGACCCTTTTTTGAAGCATATTTACAGCAGCATTGTATGTACAGCAAGGACGACACAACACATAAAGCATATTATTTGCAGCATTGTATTTACATTAAGGACGGCACAATCTTATGTGAACTCCTAGGGTGCCACCGCATCTTAGCGAGTCAAGAAGATACATATATTCACAGAACAAGATCAACTTAATTAACTTAACTAAGGACGGCACAATATCCCAAACCTCTAGGGTGTCCATGACACTTCAAAGCAGGCTCAAGGAGATACATTTATACAAACTCCAGCATGTCTCAGACATGAGCGAGTGTGTAGACAGCACAATACTAAACGGATACAACACTAACTTAACTAAGGATGGCACAATCTCCCAAACCTCTAAGGTATCCATGACACTTCAAAGCAGGCTCAAGGAGATACATTTATACAAACTCCTGCATGCCGCAGCCATGAGCGAGTCTGCCTTAACTAAGGACGACACAACATATATGGTATAGTATTTACATATCTACATATTTACAGCATTGTAGTTACATATATTTACAGTAGGGACGGCACAACACTAACGTATCCTAAGGACTGCACAAACATACGGGGGTTTCCTCTACATTCAACTTTGCACACCTTCCCCATAAAATCAACCCATGGAGTAAGTACAAAGCAAGTACTCACCCACCCACGGATGAGCTTATGGGGTGTGTGTGTTGAAGTTCGAGCTTGAGGTGAAGCCCCACAGGTAAAAACGCTATTACGCACCCATCGACAAATGTCAGCCACGGGGATTCGAACCCTGGTCTCCAGTATGGAATTCCGACGCGCTAGCAATGTACCACGTTCTCATCTTGCAATATATGGTTTGGAAATTATTATATAGTTACTGTGCACAGATTGCATGAATAAACCGGCGTTGATTTTCCATTTCTATCAAGTTGAAAAATATATAAACGAAAATCCGTATGTAACGGAACGCACGTTCTTATCTTACAAATTTTCGTTTATAGTTACGTATGCTAAAACCACTGCGTGGGTTTTCCCCCCCAAGAAAAACAGTGTATTTCCGTACTCGTCATGTAATGGCTCGTTGTAAGTTAGAAATTATTAAATATCGTAGATGGATATTAATTACAACGTAGATGGTCAATTAATTAATTACGGCGACAAAAATTAACTAAAATCTACGAAATTGCGTATTACAGAATTATCTCCCTTTTTGAGACATTACCAATTCAGTAGTATTGGGGGAAATAACAGGCGCACTTTTCTTACTGATTTCTCAGTATTATTGACAGTTGTATATATCACCGAATTCAGTTCGGATTTGAGAATTTACTTGTACAATCTTTCGCGGAGGAGTTGTTTCCATCAAATATCATTGGGACATAAGAAAATGATATTTTTTTTTCGTATTTTTTTTTAATATGATAATTTATATAATTTATCAGCGACTCTTTGTTCTGAAGGCATACAGATATCAAAATAACTTGCAGCCGCGTTGATTGACTGAAACAATATTTCTTCACCAGTCTTAACATTAATAGATTTTACTACTCTCCTAACAGTCGTCTTGCATCTTCCAGTATTTCCTTGTAAACAATTCTCGCGTTGTGTGATAGATTCAAGATTATCTTAAGAATTATCGAGCGTGTCTCCGCTAATGTGATTGATGACAAAACCATCTTTGATCACCCCAAAGAAACATTCGAACACAAATCGGTGACAGAGATAATTTTTATTTCCACCAGAAAACATGAGATAACCAGTATCAGTGACAGATCCAACTGGTTTTTTTTAATCGGCAGTTCCTGACTACATCATTACGATTTGCTTCATAATTTGTAATGATTGGATGTCTGGCAAACTCATTTTGCTATATTATATAATAATATTATTTGTTTAAATCATTATTTGTCTAAATTATTACTTTGAAAATATTGCTACATAATCTTGTGCGGTTTTTATAATTTTATCACTGTCGTTGGATTTTTTATCATAATATCGCTTCAATTTTCGGTATCGTTTACCGCCGCATTGCACACATAAACATGTTTCTCCTCGTACTCCAACACCGCATTGTAAACACGGTTTAGGCCCTAAACTCCCGTGACGTACGCGCTGCAAGTGAAGTCCGCAGAATTCATTTACGCACGCTTTCTTACAGGGAGCCACAAAGCCTATCTTTAGCCATTTGCAGATATTCTTTGTTTGAATCATTATTATATACAGTATTTTTATTTTAAATATATATTTGCCTTAATTATAATATGATGAATTTACGAAATTATCTGCAATCGAGCCTTGGAAAACTTCAAGATTCGACCTTGACAGGATGTATGATAAAGACAAGAAAAAAATCAGTAAGCATAATAACACTTATTCCGAATCGGACTTTAATCACGCATATCCGTAAAGCCAAGAAAGAGTTTCGGCGCGATGGTGCAGCTCATGTGTGGTCAACATTTAGAACTGATGAAGATGACATTGATGCTGCAATGAACGATAATCGATCAGCGAGCATTATTAATTATCTCGACTCTCGAAGATACCTTTTTAGAATAAAATTTATCGTAGCAGATGATACCAACACTTGGATTATCCGTGACAAACGTGACGCTGTGCATGTTCACGCACTATAAATGGTTACGTTAAATGAAAATGCCAGACCAGGAATCTTGACTGGTATTGTCAGGCCGTATTATACGCGAGCATATCCTGTGACAGCAGTAATTTATGGAATTTTTCCGATAAATGATACACCCGACGTATGGGATCTCAAACCAATGAAATTGTCAAGGCTAAATTGTGTAGCCGAGTGAGTTACTGAACATTTCATGAATGCGATGCGTGGAAAAAAAATAAACTGATTTAAGACATAAAAAAATAAACAAATGGGCAGAATCAGTTAATGATACCGGAGCCACATTTAATGATGTCGCTTAACTAAAAAAGAAATTAAATTTCCAATAACAGTAACAACAATAACCGGATAAGTATTATACGATTCTAAACACTACAAAAAGGGAGGAACTCCGATAAATATTGTCGACCATAATGCACACGCATGGACGCAAGCGGTGACAATATTTCCTCGAAATCGAACCGTTAAATTTTACTCCCCAGGAAACATATTTGATGTTATCAGCGATATCAGTAAAACCGACCCAGTATCAGTATGGTTATTTCGAAGTTCTGATGATGAAAATTATGATCAATTTGTACGAGTCAACGGCGATATTTATCATACAGAGATTTTACACACAACGATGAAGAATCTTGCGTGAAAATACACAGACTCTGATGAGTTACTTAGTAATTGTTTTACAGTTCCATCTGTTGCTGTTCATTTTGCATGAGAAAAAAATAACTGGAAACCATCCAGAGGAGATTTTCTCGATGATATAATATCGAGTTGTGTCGAGTATTGACACGGAGGGGTGTGGAATACAAAATACAACCGTGATGATATGATCTCCGTGGACATGGTTGCGTGTTATCCCGGGAGTTTTCTTGGGTACGGAGAATGTGCTAGATATTTTGCGCGGTTTGGTCACCCCACGCACGAGATAACCAGAGTGACCATAAACGGACAACTACCCAATTTTGACCTGACTGGATTTGCTCTTATTGAGTCATTCGAGTTTGCACCAGAATTACATCCAATTTGTTATGTCTGGTTTGGCAGACATTTTCACGAAAAGAAGTGAGCTCCGATTGTATTATTACGACATATCCTCGATTGCCGAATATTGTTGTCGTTGATGGTAAGTGAAGCAATTATTTCTTACAAAAAACAAACAGCGATTTGGCTACCAGAACCAAAAAATGATCTTAATCGCGACGAGGTTAGAAAAGAAGTTCCTTTTCTTAGCGAATAAGATTTTGAAAAATTCTTTGAACAATGTTCTGAAAATCGAAGAGAGGGAAATGAAAAATTAGCGAAGGATCTCGGTAGAAAAATAATAGGCAAATTTACCCAAGGAGGATCATATGATCATAAACGTCATTGTGCAAGATTAATTATAGATAATGCTTAACTTGAGTTTATAATCGCGGATACAATGAGGAAAAATACGCTTATAAGTCGAGAAACAGCCTTTTAGTCAGATGGAACACGGTTGGGTACAATTGTGAGTTACACTGATGTTGAATCACCGCAATACACACATCTAAGAGCTTCAATGCTCGCGTATGTTTCCATAAATCTATTATCGATGATAAATAGATTTGTTGAGACCGCAGTCAGAGTTGCTACGGATTCGTTTTATATCGATAAAAAAATATTCTGAGTAATTAAAAGAATTAAATATCTCCGTTGATGCAGAATGGGGTTCATGGAGAATAAAACGAGAAAATACAATTAGTTATACTCGATCGGCGGACGCTGAAATTGTAGATTATGACAAAACGTCATTATCGACAATAACTGCGCTGTATCCATCAGTATATGATTCTGTGACTAGACATACATCTGTCTATCTCAATGGACATGGAGGTTCCGGTAAAACAACACGTGTAATCGAATTATTTCGACACAGTACTTCGATGATTGTGCTAACACCTACACACAGACTTGCAAGGGAAATGAAAAAAACGAGGAGTAGCGTCGTGTACTTATCATTCTTTCTTCCGATAGAGCGGAGTTAAATGGACTCCTGAACGAATGGGAGAGAAATATATTCCAGGTATTATTGTTTGGGATGAAATATGTACAGTATCGTTGGATGTATTAAAAACATTTCTCGATTGGTTACTGTTAAAAAATACAGCTGTGATCATGTGTGGTGATCATAGTCAACCACCGCCTTTTGTTGGAAGGTCTCCACATACGTGGTTAAAGAATTTCTTGGATTATTATGAAGAAATAACTGACGATCATAGATCTCTTGATCCGGAATTATCCGAGTTTAAGAAATTAATCAGACTACAACCGAATAAAGTTCAATGTGAAATAATGCGTGATATAATACCACAAACACCATGTGAACGCTTTTGGGAATCGTGGAAACCAAATGATTTGAAAGTTGCAAGTAGATAGATAGTTCGTGATAATTACAACAACAATTATTTCACTTACACCGAGAAAAGCTTCCAGATCTACCTGTACCATTATGTTATCGACCAGTAGATACGCGACGACAAAATATTGAAGTCGATATACCAGGATCTTTGACAAAACAGAATCTCGTGCTAAATGATATTGTTTTGGTTGATGTCAATGTTGTTGAAGATGTATTAACTCCTGACGGAGTCAGGGACAAAATTCCATGGATGCTAAGATACGCAATGACAATTCATTCATCTCAAGGATTAACTATTACTGATACAGTTGTTTGGATAGTTGATGATCGTATCGAATGGTCGAACTTAGTTTATCTTGCAGTGTCTAGATTTAGAATAATATCTCAACTGCGGAGAATTGTACCGGACACGTCAGAAATTATTGATGATGTTATTGACAACGATATAGTAAGAACAAAATTAGTTAGTTATAAGATGAGCGACAAAAAAATTAATCGAGAGTCTGATATTAATGCCGAATTTGTCATGGCATTGAAACAGCAACAGAATAATCATTGTGCGAGCTGTAATTGTGTGATGTTATGACAGTACTCGAATAATAATCCAATTATGGTCATACACGTGAAAATACAATGTTGACCTGTCTTGAATGTAATCGACGCAGAGGTGCTAGTAAAGTGAACGAGGTGGTAATTGTGTATCCTCGGGAATTATTTGTAATTGTTCATGTACAAATGCGCGTTGAGGAGCAGTTGAATCTAATCTGTATATTGCAGGTCTACCCGTGGATCTTAAAACGCTGGAAATAGTATGTGTAGTAACACTCCAAATAGGATTCAGTTGCTATTTTTTTACCACCTTCAAGTTCACCAGGCTCATATAAATACCTCACAGGGACATTGCCTAGCACTAGCTGCGCGGAAAAATCACGTTGTTGTATTGGTATACGAGCTTTTGTGATTGCATCAATAGGTTTTATATTGGTTGTTCGAGTTATTTCATCATTTAGCGCAGCTATCACATTTGGTAGTCTTGCAACCCATTCACGAGATCTTTTATCCTGAATAAATTCCTTCGCGTATTGATATCCGAATAACCGCTCAGCAAGTGTTCGATTAAATCGCTCAACGATTGCCTGATCACAATGTCCTCGTCTGATGGTGACGTTATGTTGCTTCATCAGCGATGATACTGCGCCTTGAAATTCATTGCCAGGATCAACTTATAGCAGATGTAGCCATCGTAGATCACCACGTTGATAAATTCGTTTAAACGCAGAAGCTACTTTCGTTGCTGTCTTAATTGCTAATGGCTCTGCTTCTTTATATTTACTTGCAACGTCACTTGCATGGATCAACTTCACATCTGCGAGATGTCGTCGTTCTAAATCGTTACTTTTATAAGCAACATCATGAACGTGACATGCTTTGTAAATAGCATTTGCTGGATACTCACCGGGTCTTGATTGATTTTTGTCGTCAAGTTGAATATCAAGTCGAGTTCCAGGATCGCAATAATTATATCCAGGAAGATGTTCTTCTCCTTCGTATTTAGCCCATGGAGTTCCTGGAAATCTTGACATTAATGTTGCAATATCACCGCCATCCTTATGTTGAGTTCTTGGTAAAAATAAAAATTTCTTTCTACCACATACAGAACATTTTCCACCATATGCTATTTTTTTATTTTCCGTTGTGACTGTGGATAAATCAGTTGTTGGAGTTTTAACTCTACAGTGTAAACAATATAGATTCATATATATATTATATGGATGTAATTGATTTTTCAGCAACACAAGCGCGTGAACCAGTCAAACATCATCCAGCGCTACTGAATTCTATCAGAATGATAATAATTGGGCCATCTGGAAGTGGTAAAACACAGTTACTACTTAATTTGATAATGAGATGGCTCAAATGGGAAAAATTATATTTAGTTGTACAATCTGTAGATGATCAGAGATGTTACGAAGCTAAACTGTTAAATGATGGTGACGATATTATTAATTTTATCACCGATGTTGATGGAGTGCCGTCCGTTGATGAGTTAGACAGATTTATTAATAATTTAGTAGTGTATGATGACGTGATGCTGGACAAACAATCAAATCCAGCTAGAATATTTTCTTGAGGCAGAGATAAAAATACAGATATCATTTATGTTACCCAACGATATATGCAAATTCCGAAAGTGATCAGAGATAACTGTAATATTTTAGCTGTATTTAATGAAGTTGATAAACATACTTTAAGAAACATTCATCAGACTTGGTGTAGCGGAGACATGGACATAATCAAATTTAAAAATTTCTTTTCAAAAGCACAAGCAACTCCGCATGGATTTATAATGATAAATTTACATGACCCTAGATCAAGATATCGTATAGGTATCGATAAAATATTTGGTTAATTCACAGCAGCAGGGAGGGTGAGACCTCAAAAAAAGTGTCAAAAAAAAAAAAACAACAACACGTGCATACTTGTTGAAAAAAAAAGACAACAAAAAAACAGTAACCATTTTAACTAACCTCGAAGAGACTCTTAGAGAGACTCTCGGCTAGAGACTTTGGTTTATAGTTATCGACCTTTTTTTTCATTTTCGTAGAAGGCTTAGTTTTGTAAATGGACTTGCTCTAAAAAGTGGTGGGTTCGCCCTCCCTGCTGCTACTGTGAAAACCAGTAAAGAAGTGAGGTGTACTGTAAAGAGTGGCATCACTTTCACATCTGTAAGGTTTTATACGTGCAGCAACACTTTCTATGATAGTTGTAGTAGAGAAGTTCCCATGTCGTACTGAATCACTGATGCCACAGTGTACATCATCGCTGAAATCTCAAGGCACAGTATTGCATTTGAGTTTATCATAGTCTGTGCCTATAAAATCATTCGTTTTTCTAGCTCTGCATTTCTTCTCGAAATGAAGCGTGTGTCTTGGAAGTTTTCCCACTTAAATCCTTTCCAATATTGGTGTGTCCGTAAGGTAAAGTGAAGTGGTTGGGTGGTCGCACTAGCTTGTGGTACACGATTTTATACAGATTTGGTGAGTGGCTAAACATACAGTTTTGTTCAATTCGTAGGTGGTCACTCTAAAGTATTGATCCTATCCAGATTGCAGCATTTTTTTCAGAACACTACCACTTGACTCATTTGATGATTTGGATTTAATCCTTTGACTTTATACTTGGTGTGCACTTCTTCTTGTTTGTTTCAGTATTCATAGCCATACTTTTCAGGACTGCCGCTAGCAAAACTTTTTTCCTGAAAGTTTAAGGGGTTCGATGCGTGAAAGCGGTACCAAGCATAGAAAGTTTCTTGTTGTTTGATGGGCATGTTGTGGGGGTTGTAGTAGTGAGCATCAGGCAAATGTAACAGAACAGCTTGTTGATTGGCTTCAGTATTCAAAAAGTATGGAAAAGCCATTTCTGTCATTTCAAAGGTTTTAGGCAATCGAATCAATGGCATAGCTAAGTACCTCATGGAATTTTTAATCTGAACGTAACCCACTTGCATGGAAATGATTTTGGCTCAATTCAAAGTGACTCTTGGGCATTCAATGCTTTATTCACTATAATATTTAGAAGAAATTGTCAATCATACCCTGAGAAATTGTGCGCCATCACTATGGCATAGTGATGACAATCTCCATAACATTAGATGTCCTCTTGACTCCAAGTCTCATTGATAGGGTCTAAGATCCATTGAGCAAAACTGGCCAGCGTGTTACGTCCTCTAAAGATTTTTTCACATCCTCCAGGAATCTTGCTACATTGGGGGCAATGACAAAAGATAGGTTCTTGGATGCCCTTCTTGCACGCTCGATGAGTGACACAGAAATTAGGAATGAATGCCGGTCTCTTGCATGCATTCGAAATTTTAAAAAATGAAGTTCTCGTTCTTCCTCTAGTCATTTTCCTCTTTCAGCTGTTTGGATTTGTATTTTTGAATGTAGCATTCATGTTCCAAGTCCACAATTTGTTGACAAATGTGACACCATTTATTTCCTCGGCATAGGTGAGCCTTGACATTATTGTTACATATACCTTGTCCACAAGTAGGGCTCAATCTCAGGAGTTCACAGAGCACTTTTCCGTTCTTCTGCAAACCTTGCATCTTGAGATGTTGGTAACACGTAGGGCAGACTAAAGTTCGCTGACAAGCTGAGCAATGCACTCGTTCTTGTCCTTCATCAAGACAAGGTTTAATGGCATCCAAATGTTTATCATGATGATAGACATGAATGTATTTTCTGTCTTTGAAAACTTTGCTTCAAAACAACAGAGGTACACACACTTCTTGAAGGTGCACTTTTAATATGTAGCATGGAGCCAAAAGGTCTTGCAGGTTTTTTTCATTTCAGGAATGCCTCAGGTCATGTCTTTGAATATTCCAGCTTTCTGTAAAGGAATTCTGCTTCTCTCTGTTATTTGACTCAATCTGATTTTTAATGTTCTCCAGTCTCTTTTCCATTGTGCCATATTGGTCTTGTCGGCATACATTTGTCCCATGATAATGGCTCGAATGAAGCACATCTTGTCTTGAGTGTTGTTAATTTGAAAGAGACTGCACTTGGTGCTGCTAAGGTCCTCCACCAATAACACTTTACTGCATCCATCCCATTTCAGAGGAGAAACTTGCGTCATGTAAAGCTTAGATTTTCCACTGGTGTTGTGAAACTAATATCATGGGACTGCTGAATGTGTTGAATTTTGTTGATGACTTTGGCAAGTGTCACTTCTGCCCGGCTGTTAAACTCTATCCAAACAGGCAACTTCAAACTGTTGTGATAAATGGAGAGTCTCAAGAGATCATTCTCTTTGGCTTCACATTGTCATTTCAGTGAGATAAACAAGGAATCCCACAAATGGGTGATGAACCTTTCTGATTTATCCAGCGGTATGTCTGACTTGAAATCTTTAAACTTCACAGTGTAAGTGTAGGCTGTAGTTCTAAATTTTCTGGAGGAGAATGTTTACATCGCTCAAATGTGGTAATACATTTCAGGTGATTCTGGTGGACTTTGGCTTGCATAGATTCTTGGACTGGTCACAGACCTGGAAGGTGTTGATTCAGGCTCGCTCATGTCGTGTTCAAAGTCCATGTCTTGGCTTTGAGCGAAGACTTCAGCTCATGTGCGAGGCAATATGTCACATCTCTGCCTCTTACTTTCTTCTTCTTTCCCAATGAAATCATGTGATCATTTCATCTTGATTGCAAACTTGCAAATGATTCAATTTTAGATGCTATGGAACCTATATATATATATATATATATATATATATATATATATATATATATATATAGGGTGAATGTCGTGACTGAGTATTTATTCAACTCTCAAGCAGTCAAGAAAGATGGAAGAGCCAACACAGATCAAACTAATCTGATCAAAGCTTTGTGAGGCATTATATGTTTTCTTCAGAGAAGGCAATGGGATACTCTTTCTCCTTTCCAGATAAAAGCAGAGACACTTGTGTAAAAGTGATCAGAGATAACTGTAATATTCTTGCTGTATTCAATGGAGTCGATACACATATGCTACGAAATATTCACCAGACTTGGTGCGGCGGTGATATGGATTATAATCTCTTTAGAAATTTCTTTAGTCACGCTCAGTTAATCCTACATGGATGTGTAACAATAAATTTGCATGATCCTAGATCAAGATATTGTATCAGACTTGATCAAATATTCGGTTAAAAAACATTGTTAAACCCATAGCAGCAGCAGGGAGGAGGTGACAACAATTGTGGCATCTTATCTTTTGGCCAAAGGAGCATCTATAAAATATTTACAAGGAAATCTTAGTTTGCCAAATTGACGCTTTTTTATGTTTTCGAAGAAGCCTTGGTTTGCGAAATTGATGCCTCTGAAAAGTTGTCTGATTCGCCCCTGCTGCTGCTACACTTGTGTAAGAAGTAAGGACAATGGTCTTCAGAATGTCCACAACATCAAAGTAAGAAAGGAGTAAAGAGAGACAAATGTCAAGATCTATAGTTATCATTGTCAGGAGAAAGGACATTGATCTTCAGAGTGCCCTAAGAAAAAAGGCTTGATGAAAGGTCCAAGGTTTGTAAGGTTTTCCTCGGAGAGATACTGATGGTACTTCCTATGAAAACCTTAACAAAACCTCAGAGATCCAGTTTTTGGTTAAAATTCTAAGTTTACCCTTGGAAAATGTAGTCTGGATTATCTCAAAGTTCTGCTTGACAGCGTACACCTTAATGAGATTCGTTATGATCGGATTGTGATGACAGTTTCAATACATTATGATGTTTAATACGTTCTATACTTGCTTATATTTCGACCTTTTTTACTGAAAATTAGATTAATGCAAAATAGGAGTCATATTTTAAGCGCAACATGCATATAGCAGTAATCTATGGTAACTCCAGATGTTTTCAACTACATCAGATTACTGTGAATTCAAAGATTTTATGTTTTTGTGCTACTATTCCCATTCAGAAATGTGTATATGGTATATACAGTGTATTGTCTTTATCTGTTTAATGAGAGCATTTCTTACACATTATTTATATCTAGTTATTTGGATTTAAAAATATTACAGGGTATTTAATGCTACCAACCAAAAAGTGAAGTGTCAATGTAGTATAGCATGGTTATTTACTAGCCTGTATATATTGCTTCAATTTTTGAGCAAGTAGCATCCAGTATTTGTATTAATTTTGTGCTTTGCTGTATAAACACTGTTTGATGTAATAGCAGCTTTGGTTTAAGTTGTATTTTCCTGTTCCATAACTTAGATTTTTAATTCCCATGTGATATTCCCCTCGTTTTCTGCAAGTGTACATAGCCCAGTAAGACCTTGGCTTGTTCAGGCAGCACTGACTTGTTCTCAGTTCGATAATCCTTTTTATCAAGCTGCAAATTTATTCTGTATACTTGTTCAGTGCCAAGTAGAGTATGTATAGAGGATCTCAAATGGGTAATATTTACTATTGAATTTATGAAACAGGTTGAATTATATCCAGCTTTTGTGAGCCTTGGTGAGGAAAAGCTGGACATTATTCAGTTAGTTTCATAAATATAATATTAAATCATTACCCATTTGAGATTCAGTTTATCACAGTTTTATTTTAATGGAAATTCTTGAAAGAGAATGAAGGAATAATTTTGTTCATTCTTATCAGTTACTTTGTCATTCATGTGTTGCATGTAAATAGTCCCAGATGTAGTTCTACAGTAATTAAGATTTAAAAGTAGATTGTTTTTAAATATTATAAACAAAAAGCATGTGTCATCCAATTAAATAAAAATGCTACACAGACAAAATCATTTTTCAACACAGAATGTCTAATGCGCATGATGTCATATAGTTTGATGCCAGTTAAGGATCCATGTTAACACTTAAAGTATGTCAGTTTCACTGCTAAGCATTCTATTGTTAGGATCATCATGTTAAATGATGATTACAGGATACAGAAATTCCTGAAGATACTGTATTTGTGACCAGCTATTTGCATTATCATTTTGGAACTATAGACCACACAAGACATACAGAATGTTTATTTAGAGTCAGCATTGCATCACATAAGAAACATCAACTCATTTGAGCCATTTTACATGTAAAAATACTGTGGTTGGATAAAATTCTGTCATTTGAGAGACCAAGTTATGTCCACATTCTTTTGCAGACAGAGGTGAGTTTATTTACTTATATAACAGTTAACATTTAAACCACTTTTGTATATGGGGTGGATTTAGTGTTGCTGTTATACCCCCCCCCCTGCCCGCACCCACCCACTATCAGCTGACCAATACCCATAGTTTTATTTGTTGTTCTTGTCTTGGGATTTTACACCATTTTTCAGGGCATGATGTGCTACCAGTGGGGTAAATTCACCATATTGAGACATGACCATTTTTGTCAAATTCCATTTCAGAAACCGATTTGAAAAAATGGCAACCAAAATGTTTATAGTATTAGTAAAATCAAAACGTTCCAGAAGGCAGGATTAGGAAAATTTTCCAGTGATCATGGCCCATTAGTAACAAGAATACTGCATAAGAATTTCTTTGGTTTCTTATGACCAGTCAGAATCACATATAGTGATCTGTTAACTTGTTATGATATCGGAAATATTAAACTGCACACAAGATTGGTAAAGTGTATCAACTATGTGGTAAAAATGGATACAAAGTGCCAACTATTATGGATTTTAATGGATTTAATTATTAAAATTGTAAATTGTCAATCTATTTGTGACATGGTCCACTCAATAATGTAGTTTTATTTTACATTGGTCCTGTCAGCTCTCTCTCTCTCTCTCTCTCTCTCTCTCTCTCTCTCTCTCTCTCTCTCTCTCTCTCTCTCTCTTTTGCTTGGCTTGGCTTGTTTATTTTCCAAAGTGCAGCTCTGACTTACTGACAACAAGTTACCCCTCAAGATGGATCTGACTTTCAAAATACACCTCGGTTTAGGTGGATCAAAGTGAAATTGGCTTTTTGTAGCCTAAAAGTGGGGAGAGCACTTAAATTTGAATTGACTTATAAGTGATTATATATGGTATATGTATAGTGGTAACTCCTTAATCCTGACACCTTTGTTCCCAGTGAACATGTCTGGGTTAATGAGGTCTAGATAATTGAAACGTGTACATTTTTATGATATCATCATACTGTTTACAGTACATTACTGTATATTCAATAATGGTTTAAATAAATTAATGAATACATCTGTTGACTTGGTGTTTATTTTACTTATTATAACATGTACTGGCATGTCTGAGAACCACACTGGCATCATCGACTTGTTAGTATTTGGCGTGGTGAGTGCTGAAGTTGGTCTGATGAGTTGGCAGGTACAGACAACTGATTTTCGTTGTTTTTCATAATTTCTTCAGTTGTCGACCTGCTAGTGTCAAAGGATGAGTCAGTTATAATATGCTGGCAGATATATTGAATTGAAGCTTTTGGGTGATCTTCTTTGTGCTGGCAAATCTTCTTTTTATCTTTTTTATCCTAGCCAGTATCTCAACTAATCTTCATTTGCTTGATGGTGTTGCCATACTAATGTAAAATGTACAACAAATCCAAACTGATATCTTGCAGTTAAATGCATTATGGTAAACTAATAAAATACAGTTATTTTTATGTTGTATTTTACAACTGTTATAGATGCTAATGAGCCAATAATTAAAATTGATTTTTATTCTGCAATGAAGCTCTATACTGTCCGAAGCTTAAATCAACCAACTTTATTTGTAAAGCCATTAACAAACTGTAATTATTCCTTGCAGTTGGTAAATGACACACTCAATTTATTACCCATATGTTGTGTCAGAAGTGTGAACAATTTGATCCCATTGTGTTTATTTAAGTTTTTCCACACACACACAATCATGTGATCAATGAACAAATTTAACATGCAACTAGAATTTGACCAATCAGAGATTGATAAATTGACAGACTTCCAAATTTGCATAGGTGAATCTGTGTTGCCCAGCTGACTAATTTTATAAACGACTGTTCAAATTTTCTTATTTTTGGACAGATTATTGGGGCGGGTTTTAGTGTAATTTTACACTCTGGTCCTGATTTTGATTTTCAGATCGTAACATGGATTTCTGGATTAACAGAACAAATTAACATGTAGGAATACTGTTCCCATGATGTCCAGCTAACAAGGTTTTTGGATAAATGGAATCTGGATTAACGAGGATCCTCTGTGTTGTTTGATGCAAGTGTATGTGGTATGTGCTTGAAAGTTTGATGTTTTGTAATAACTCCATACTTTTACTGTTCAGCCAAATTTAAAACTGTGGTGTATATTTTGTACATAACAGCACTCAGGGAACATTGTTTCCTGTAGTTATTTGAGTTACCTTATCTAAATGAATTCATTATGATTCATTTTATTATTATATGACAGGTCATCCACGAACAGATTCTGAAGTACCTCCAGAGACCAAGGTTTACAATAAACGCTATGGAGATGCATTTCTGAGGTACACAGTGATATCATACCCTCTTCCAAAGTTTACATGGATGTTCCTTGGAAATGGCAGTGAGAGCAAAGATTTGCCTAGTTCTGCAAAACCATATGTCAATGGACGGCAGTCAGAACTCCGATTTACTAGTCTGAACGTTGATGACTTTGGGTATTATTCTGTCATAGCTGACAACTCATTGCCTCCTTCTGCCAGAGAAGTTTTTGAAATTATATCAGCAGGTAAATGATGAATTCTATTTTAATACTAAACATGCTTAAATGAACTAATTATTATCTTCATTTAATGTGTATTGTTATAGTCTCCTTAAGAGAGTCTCAAGGGAGAATAGTCCTTGACTAATGAGTCACCCATTTATAAATAAAGCATTGTTATTATTATTATTATTATTATTATTATTATTATTATTATTATTACACGTATTAAGAATAATGGAAATGAGATTCACAAGCGTGCATTTATAATAGCGTAACCCTAATTGTCAATAACTGACAACACTGCATCAATTACTGCAGTGTGGCAAGCGCAGCAATAAATAATAACAATCTGCCGAGTTTTAATCTCAATCATCGGGTGAAGCAACATTTCAAAGTCATTTTTTTACGTATTTTATTTACATTGTAAAAGTGAAACAGAACGCTACCGTGAATCTACAGTCCCAAAAACTTACAAAATATAACACACTCTTGAGTTTACTCATCAGCATGATAACTCCATGACTTCAAATTATTTATCGGGTTATAGGATCGGTTACTGCTTATATATTGGTTCTGCGGGCAATAAAATTTACCGAATTAACAAGCTAAATTGTGACGGTTCAACTTTGACAATTGCGACTAATTTTTAACGCGAGGCTACAATGGTTGTTTTGTGTTCTTTAGACTCAAATATGTTGTGTGTATATTTAGAGTTCGTAAACCAGTCTGCTGACCATAAACAGGGTGAAGTAACCACCTTTAATGACTCGATACTGAATTAAATGTCTGTCAAGGAAAACCGCATTTCATCTTGCATGCTATTATTTGATTTCTTTTTAAACTATCAAAATTCACAAAGCTCAATTCTTTATACAATGTTGGCAGAATAGAATGCATCTCTCTCAAAGAAAAACAAAAATTGTATATATTTTTTAATTTTTATTTAGGAAGTAAATAACTGACAAGTATTTTTTTTTCTAGCAGGAGATTGTCATTGAAACAAATATATGACAATTCTTTCAAAATATTAATGACAGAAGTTAATATTACAAGAGTTACTGAGACTATATTTGATGGTGCATACATTGTCTGTAAATAGCATTTATAAGTACATGACATCAATTATATTGCTGTAATAAGTTAGTCTGTAAATGACTATTCAATCAGCAATTACTACTTTGCAGGATTTTGCTAATGGAATTCTTTATTCAGTCTTCCATTCCCTGACAAATTGACTGCATAGCTAATTGAGTGAACACTCACCTAAAAAAAATTTCTTTATGCAAGAAAAACTCAATTGTTTTTCTAACATGTATAATATTTGTAAAAATTTGAAAATGAGAAAAAAGACATTTGTAGACAAATAACATTTCACAATTTAAATTGGTCAAGAAATAATTCAGTTTATTTAGAAATATATAAATAAAGTTCATAGTTAATTTAAACATAGAGAAATGTTGTAATATTATATTTTATTTATGTATCAGCTAAGTACAAGTATTTCAAGTTCTTAATATTTCGTATATGTATATTATGTAATTATTTAACTCAAGTGCATTATCAGATGCTATAAATAAAAACTAGATTACCGGCAACATCTTTTAATTTGACAGTGTCGTTTCTTATGATGAGCATGATCTAGTCACATATATTCTTCAACATTTCAGGAAGTACTGATCTCATGCAGAACTGACAACTTTCAACTTTCATGACTGATCATTGCAAGCTTACAACAAGTATTTTAGATTTTGCAAGCTAGCAGACTTGAAAAATTCTGTTTGCAAGCTTGAACTTAAGTTTTTGCAAGCTCGTAAGCTTGCAGACTTAGAAAAATTCCTTTTGCAAGCTTGCATGAGCTTCATTACTAGCTTGCACAACCTCAGCTAGCTTGCCGTGAGCTTGCCGCAAGCTTGTCGTAAGCATGCATTTTGGTTTGGGTTCACATCTGTAATTAGTTACTTCCCATATAGCTTGACAATATTGATAAACTAGCCTCCATGCATTGCTGAATCAGATTTTCTTTGTGATAAGATAGTGTAAAATAATAATAAAATAATTTCAGGAGCAAATTTGGTATATAGTAAACGAACATTTTCATTTCTTGCACTCTAGGATGTAAATTTATGAAAAGAAGGGTGGGCTTTGTCTACTGAAGATTGAGTTTAATCTTGTAAGATTATATTTAGGAATTTATATGGTATATAATAAAACATTTGAATTTACTGCATAAATTCTGGATATATTTCATTGTGGTACAAAAGTTATATATTTAACACTTAACAACTAAGGCTTGTTATACTATGCAATGAAATATATCCAGTATTTATGCATATTAAAATACTGTATAACTTTGCATGGTTCTATATATATATATGGAAATTTAAAAGAAGGGGCATGAGTAAATACAAAACCAATATTTTATTTTCTAAGTCATGGAAAAGAAAACTTGTTTTGTATGGCTTATGAATATGTGAGCCTGATGGCCTTGGCTTATCTACTGTATACACACAGTACAGTTACTTTCTGGTTGACAGGTGCATGTGTGTAATAATACAAGTGCAATACATTTTTTGGTTCACCCATAATGCAAAGACACTTACTTATCACAATGATGGAGATTATATATTTAACTCGATTTTTCCATGTAATGCAATGAGCAGCTTCAAACACTTGTATGGAGCTTGGCAGGTAATTCATGCCATGGGCTACTTTACTCACTTGCATGGATCTTGGCAGGTAATTGATGTCATGAGCTACTTTGCACACTTGTATATACCTTGACAGGTAATTGATGCCATGAGCTGCTTTGGAAACTTGCATGGAGCTTGGCAGTTACTTAATGTCATGATCTACTCTGCACACTTGTATGGAGCTTGGCAGGTAATTGATGGCTTGAGCTGCTTTACAAACTTGTATGGAGCTTGGCAGGTACTTGATGCTATGAGCTACTATGAGCTACTTTACTCACTTGTATGGAGCTAATGGCAGGTAATTGATGGCATGAGCTGCTTTACACACTTGTATGGAGCTTGGCAGGTACTTGATGCCATGAGCTACTTTACTCATTTGTATGGAGCTTGGCAGGTAATTGATGCCATGAGCTACTTTACAAACGTGTATGGAGCTTGGCAGGTAATTGATGGCATGAGCTGCTTTACACACTTGTATGGAGCTTGGCAGGTACTTGATGCCATGAGCTACTTTACTCACTTGTATGGAGCTTGGCAGGTAATTGATGCCATGAGCTACTTTACAAACTTGTATGGAGCTTGGCAGGTAATTGATGGCATGAGCTACTTTACTCACTTGTATGGAGCTTGGCAGGTAATTGATGCCATGAGCTACTTTACAAACTTGTATGGAGCTTAGCAGGTACTTGATCACATGAGCTGCTTTACACACTTGTATGGAGCTTGGTAGGTAATTGATGCCATGAGCTACTTTACTCACTTGTATGGAGCTTGGCAGGTAATTGATGCCATGAGCTACTTTACAAACTTGTATGGAGCTTGGCAGGTAATTGATGGTATGAGCTGCTTTACACACTTGTATGGAGCTTGGTAGGTAATTGATGCCATGAGCTACTTTACTCACTTGTATGGAGCTTGGCAGGTAATTGATGCCATGAGCTACTTTACAAACTTGTATGGAGCTTGGCAGGTAATTGATGGCATGAGCTGCTTTACACGTATGGAGCTTGGTAGGTAATTGATGCCATGAGCTACTTTACTCACTTGTATGGAGCTTGGCAGGTACTTGATGCCATGAGCTACTTTACAAACTTGTATGGAGCTTGGCAGGTAATTGATGCCATGAGCTGCTTTACATACTTGTTCATCTCAGACAACAATGAAAACTCATATGCAGCTTCTCTGCATCTTTGTCTGAGCAAGCAGTATATTCTGTCATGTTGATATTTATTAAGTTCTATATCTACATAAATTTGTCATGGCTGATTTTCATGTCTGTTTAAATACATTTGTCATGGTGATTTTGATTAAAATATATGTTTACATAAATTGTTTAAAATGTGGAATATGTTCCTGTTACTGCTATGCTTCCTCACACCATGCATTAAAACTCAATGTGTGTACACTTATAATCTGCCTGGTGTAACATTTTTCCTATGCATTTTCTTGTAGATACTACTGTAGTTGTTGCTAAAAATCAAGGAAGAAAAATTATATCTGATTATCTCAAAAGATGCAGGGATTTTCTTATGTTACAGAGATTTAACCTTAAACAATACAGCCGCTACCTCAGTGCTCAAGAGAAACACACCTTGGTTGAAGAGGTTTTGGATAAAGTTGAACTTAAATGGCAGCTAGGTAAATGTACTGCAGAAGGTCAAGGAGCTTGTATGCAACATGTGTTTGCTGCAGAAGGATATGTAACTGGTATTGATGCCAGCTGCCAGGAAACCCATTGGCAAATATGATGAGAAGCTTGGGGTTTTGCCTCCACTCTTTAAAACATCTGTTAGCAATGTTGCCAAAGTTTTTTAGTGGCCTTATCATCTTACACTGGTGGTGGCAAGGCAGTGTCATGCTGGGCCCTCTTCACTTTGATGCTATTTAGTTGGATATATCGGTTTTGAAAAATGCTTTGCCATAAGTATTTACATGTTGGCAAGTATGTGGTTGAACAGGCTAGTTTTTCTGAGTACCACAATGCTGCAGCCATCCTTTATCTTAACACCTTGCCAAAGAGGAGCAGTACATCAACAGTCTCCTTGGCCTTAGGTGGTAGCCAAATGCCTTCAGGCTCAATTTGCAGTTCCTCATGGACAAAGCTTCAATGTGGACAGTCACTGCTAACTATACGGTTAGCCTGGGCTGTCAAACCTATGTGCCAGGGTGTACACTCTGTTATTTATATTTGATTTAATTTATATTTGATTTAATTTCATTGTTTGTAAGTTTTAAAATCTTTTATTTTAATTTCATTACATGTCAAAGTAATGTAATTTTGTTTACTAGGAATTCGATACTTTCCAGAAATTAGTTTGACCTGATTGTTTAGTCCTGAACATGAGAACTTTGTATCTTTTGCTGACCTATTTCCTGGCCTTGATTGAGAATCAAGTAAACAACTTACCTTAGCCTTGTGAATAGCTTCTAAACTGTTCTGGAATGTAATCACCAGACCCTCATACGGGTATCTATTTTGCGACTTTTTTTTTTACTGTATAACCTTTGTCTATAGAGAAATTAGTTAATTGGGCCTTTACACTGGAAAGTGTTTGTTTGTGACCAGTTTGGAGTTACATTTTAATTTTTATTCAAAATATTTGGATTCTAAAAGATTAATTCTTTTTCCTGGAAATATTTGAGTGCTCATACAGAATTCTTGGACAAAGACATTTCTTTAAATTTTATTCGGAAATTCAAACACCAGAATATTGTTTATGAATCAACAAAGAACTGTAGACACAACAGCGCAATACTAGCTACAGTATATGTCATTGCCTTCCATTTCGGATTTTCTTGTCAGGACTCGAACTCAAATTTCATTAGAACATTTCATTACTAGGACTTCTAAAATTTAATTTGTGGGTTATTCTTGGATTTGATTTCTTAAACTGTAAGTTCTTATTTTTTCATTTTTACATTGTTTTTCCAGGGAAACAAATTATTTGTTAAATTTTTCAAAGCTTGTTGTTTTCGCTCTTTCTTTGTTACTGTTTATTAGAGCCTAAATACATAACATAACAACCCCAACAGACCACACATGGTCATTACCAAGGTGTTGCCCACCTTTCAGCTCTCCAGGTGCATATAGCTCCGCATCATTGAATTTGAGGACAGACATTGCTCTTCTAGTCAAACTGGCCACATCATAGATGCTGCAGGCTTAGCTGACTGTGCAGATGTAGCATGAATGGCATCAAAATTTGCTTACCTTTCAGTCTTGTTGCTTGACTTTTAGGACCAACCCAACAACAGACATCCATTGAATTCACTCAGTGATATGCTTTACAATCTGATTCTTTGTCATTCTGACTGAAGGCAACATATCCTGGGTGTATTGGTGACCTGACCCTTTTCTCTCCCAAAGTTTGCAGTCATGTCCATAGCACTATTCTACATCTACTGTTAAATTTAGAGCTATCAACAACATTATTTACTAGAGTTATACGCCCTTGATTTCCCATCCTTCTTTCTTTCTTTCCAGCAGCATAACTTAGCCAATAAGTTTGGGATTTCAAACAAATGTGGCATGCAGCTTTAAATTAATGAGACTTTGAATGAGTTGGATTTCTAGAAATGAATCATGCGCATTTAAATTAATGAGACTTTGAATAAATTAGATTTCTAGCACAGCACATCATCATTTAGAGGAGTTATGTCCCCTGATTACCCATTCTTGTGACTTTGTTTTTCCAACACAAGCTCCTCTGTTTAAGGTTCTGTTAGGTAGATTATAGTGATTATGGCTCATTGTCAAAGACCCATAATCACTCTAGTTGTTGATGGTGACAGTTGTCCTCACACCTACCTGCTCCAATCACTTTTCTCATCATATACAATAATTTTACATTGCCATTAATTATAAGTAAGTAGATTATAGTAAGTTGGACTCTTTATAATTCAGCCATCACAAATAGCTCTATCTCTTGACAATGATCATTGCCCCTGCACTTACCTGCCACAACCACTTTTTCATGGGAGTGACCTTGCCAAAAAAATGGAGGCATCAGTATATAAGATAGAACCTTTTTTTACTGCTTCTATTCATGCACCAGGAGACAATTGGTTACTGACTAAAAGAACATATGGGATGACCTGTTGTCTGTTATCAGTCTTTCATTGGTCTGTTACCACAAGCTTGTTATTGTTACTTCTCCTAAGCTATGTGGCCATAGAACACAATTAATTTTACTATAAGTTCTCTACATTTGTTTCTCAGTACTGACCTTTTCACTGTGTGATAATCAATACAAATCATATGTTAATCTAAAATACCTTCAAAGATGACTTCACGGTGAAGTTCTTGTCAAGGGTTGACCTGCTCTTTTTTGAGATGCTGGACTGTCAATAAAGTAGCATGTAAACAGAAGACAGATAATGCTTCCGAATCATCACCAAGGTCTAATTGCTCCGTGTGCACTGTCGCCGAAATACACTCGGACAACCACATCCGGAGCTCATATTCCCAAGAATAAACAATTACCTTTAAATCCCTACCAAAAATGCATAAATAAAACTCTTCTATCACCACCAAATTGAGAGAGGGAAAAATGTTCTAAAAATAGACTAAAACTACATTCGTGGGTACTGAACCGGATCTATTAATTGTGGTCTAGTTCCATGTGGAACTATTTCCATGTACATGTATTATTGAAGGAACTTAAGTGACTCTTGAACCCACTTCTGCACAATAAACCATATCCTATGAAACAGCTTTTTGTTACCAGGAACTCATTTCACTTGGTTGCCTTGCTATCACATTTTGAATGAGTAGGCCAATTTAAGTTAGTTTAATTATATTATATACCTGAAAATATTTATAACAGTGTTTGATTCATCTGACACATGATTGTTATCCCATGCACAGTGGGATTTGGATGCCTTTTACCTTTTCTTTCATTCCACCTCCTTTTTTTAATTTGATACGAAAGACATAATGAACATGATAATACAGAGCAGCTCTGCTTTTAACTGAGTGTGACAATACAACAAATACTTCCACAAGTCAGATATTAAATCATGGTTGACAGTTAATTAAGTTCACAAAATTAAACGTCCTATCAAAATGGGGTTTCCACCAGAATGGATGATTGAAATGAAAATGGTTCAAAGTTGACATCCCATATGTCCACCACATAAGCTAATTTGAAATTTTGTTATTGCTGAAGAATATAAAAGATGGTTTAAATTCTCCAGGGATAAAAGAAAGAAATGGTGTTGTCTGGAATTCCTGGAAATTATTTTCATCCAGTAGAGAGCATCAATCCCTTCAAGGGACTTGCTCTTGTTTTTATTATTATTTTTTAAAATTTAAGTTACATAATTTAGGAGTAGCGTTATTAAAGGACATGTTGGCATCTTCAAATGGGATGGCACCATAATAAATATGACTGCTTTAATTGGTGTATACTAGGATTAAGTCAGTTGCTTTACTTTAAAACTGTCTTCTATCTTATCATACAATAATGTATCAATATGAACACCTTTAAATCCATCTATCATGCGTGTTGAGTAAATGCAATGGTTCTGCATTATTGTTCTGCCAATGGAGGGATGTGTACTGCATTGTAAATAAGGCTGTCTTATGGATAATGTTGTACATAAAAACACCAATATAAGGTATTTAATGCCATTTCACACTCCATTGGAATAAGTCATGAACTACTATGATGTGAAGTAGTTTAATTGGAATGAGAGCCAATTTAATATGATTGATAACAGTATTGGTGTTAAATTAGGGGCAACAATATCTGTAACCCTTTACTTTGTGGCATTTTATATGAACAAGTATTCAATCAGGGATTGTTTTCCACAGATGTTCCTGAGGTTCCATCAAACATTACAATCACAGACGTTACAGAAAACAGCATAACAGTACACTGGGTGGCAGGATATAATGGTGGTCCCAAGCAGACATTTTATGTTTTTGCATCAACGAGTGACTTCACAAGGAATTTCACTGCATCAGATCCTGGATATGGAAACATTGGGACAGTTGTGATCAAGGGTCTAGCAGCCAGAACAAAATACAGTATTTACATGTCAGCCAGCAACTCAATTGGCTCAAGCAGTGTGACAGAGGCCATCTTTGTTTTCACTCTGGAAGGTAATGTTTGTAATTTGTGAAAGACACAGAATGTTTAGTGGTCTTCATTAAAGTTAGATGGTTGCAATTTTATATACATGGAACTATTGATACGCCACACTTTCATTTTGTCTTGTACACATAGATCTATCATGTTGTAATTCTCATTTAAATATATAACATGTAAAATATAATTATACCATAAAGTTGCTGCAGAGATCACATGTTTTATAAAAGGAGAATTTTCTGAAAATACATAAAGATGAACCAGTGGAAATTTTTACTTGTATAGTCTCTACCCAGTGATTCTTGATCAACCAAATTTAATATGTTGATCTGTAGATATAAATGAAGTTGTATAGGTTAAATGCCCTGAAGCAACAGGTTGAAGACATATATTACATTAAGGAATGAAGCACTTTTATTACACCCTCTGATTTTGTAATTAAGTTTTGAGGGTACGTTGTGTAATTGTCCCTATTTATGACATCCTTCCCTCCTCCTGGATCAAACAAATAGAAGAGACCTGATGCACTCCATTGCCTGTCATAAAAACCCTAATATCAGTAATATATTTGGTGTCAGTGGAATGAGAATGGAATCTAAGCAGGATACATAATGAATGCAAATGAAGTGATGAATAAATTTTGAGGAAAACAAAGAGTACAAATACAGAATGCAAAATGATGAATGACAAATGAAAATTTAATGAAACATGGTCATATTTCAGAAGTTGATTGCAAAAGAGATTATTTCTAGTGACTGGTTAAAAGTCTTTTTTGCATGATAATCCAAAAAAAATTCTTTACACTGACTAACAGTGTTTCACCCCATACAGGCCCTGACATTGTTCTTGCAAAGGTAGAGATAAACTCCATTTATGTGATGACATCATCACCATAAATGTCTGTAAATCTTTAGTTTGAATGAATGAAGTTTGAAAGGAAATTTGCTCACAAATACTCCACAAGCATATTTTTAAAGTTATTATTGATGAGTTATTTTAATTTTTTTTTCATTTGTTGATTTTTCTAAACACACTTTTAATAAAGATTCAACAGTTATAGTCCTCACCCTTTAATACTCTCAAAATGGAAAACATGTTTTCATTGTTACGTGGTTAGGCTGTTACAAAAAGTAACAAGAAAAGAGTGAAGAAAACAAGCTTTGTGAAATTTAACAAATAATTTATTTCCTTTGAAAAGCAAGGTAACAATGAGAAAAAGAAGTTATGGTTTTATGAATCAGATCCAAATTAATCCAGCAATTAAAAAATAGATGTCCTAGTAATAAAAAGTCCTAATGAAACTGAGTTTGAATCCCTATGAAATTCAAAATGGAAGGCAATGACATCATTAATGGTCAGCAAAGTGCTGCAGTGTCAATAGTCTCTTGTTGAATCACAGAAAATATTATTCCAATTTGAATTCTGTATTAATTTCGATAACTGTCTTTTTCCAAGAATTAATTTAGAGTACTAGTATTTCCAGGGAAAACAAACTTGAAATCCAAATAAATTGAAGAAAACACATGAATTAGCCCCAAACTGGTCACACTATAAAACACTTTGACTTCTCAAGTGTTAAGGCAAGAATGTCTAATCTTTCTCAAAACATCAGTAATAAGTCTAACTACAATGCAAAACAGATGCCCAGATGAGAGTCAATCCTCTGGAAAACCTGGAGTTTGTAACAATTGATATTTGACACGTAGGGCAAATATGACCTTGACTGAAATCAATGATTCTTACACTGGGAATGAATACAATTTTTTTTTTTACAAAATGTTGTTTACCAGAAACCTTATTGGTTCTGAATCAAGGTCAGAAACAAGAAACAGTGTTTTTATTATTAGTTGTTTATAACTGAATTAAATTTCTGGACAATGTCAAATCCAGTAAATAACATTACATTACAATAACAAATAATTGAATAAAAAAAATTTAAAACTAACAAACAAACAACTAAATTCAAATATGAATGAAATAAAATATACATAAGTTACATCAGTATATGCTTTCAGTTTCATTCCAAATGAGAGAAAATCAAGGAAAATATAAATAGAAGTGATAAATCTGAATGCATTTCTGAGATAATGATAACATGATAATGAAATACAAACATTAATGTAATTCAGACGGAATAGAAATAAAAAGTAAATGGAATGCAGATTTGGTAAAAATGCTTAATACCAGGGTCTGTGAGAGGCTGCAAATGGGAGTAGATTCCGTGCCAGAGGTGAGGCCTGGTTGTGGCAATTCAACACAAATTTGACCTCAACTTTTCCAAGACTCATGGTCAGAAGGGCCAGTTTTGATTAGTCATCTAATCATATCAAGATTCATGTCCTATGTTTCAAGTTTCATTTTCATGTATCTCTTAACTATTTAAGCTCATTTAATGAATAAATGAGACCTCTGGTAAGATGTTGGAATCCTACAATAACTTGGATCAGTCAAGTGAGGGTCCTACTTGACTGAAGTCTATCACCTATGGTATCCTTACATGACAAATACATCAAATTGACATAAATTTTCTGTCCCTTTTGTCGGACTCTGATGTGAATTGGGAACATGGGTGATAAAATAATATTCTTCCATTATGGGAAAACAAACAATAGTGGTCAACAGGTTCAGCTTGTAAGACATTTTTAAAATGTCATCTCAGGAAAGGTAAATTAGATACTTAAATCTTCATGTCAGAATGGGTGTAAAGATTCATTTGTAGAAACAGGACAAATGTATTGAAATTGTGCTATATTTGAAGCATTGTGCTGGGTCACAAGCTGGATTTAAATGGGTATAGAAAAAAGATTGACTAAAAATATAATGAAGTCACCTTAAATAGACTTAAAGAGAATATTACTCTGGATTGTATAAGATGAAAAACTTCCCAATTTCTAGTTCAACTGGTGGTAAGGCCTTGTTAACTTAAAGCATCATCATATGTCAGTCATCTGTTTCCACCCATCAGTCAACATTTGCTTGTTACTGCTCAGGAGGCCATTTTTTATGTAGTTTTAATCAAACTTGGAATAAGATTTATATCAGCAATGTCTTTGATGAATTTGAATTTGAGCAAAAGATATTGATGCTAATATAGTGATATTGCATCAGATTGGTTGAGCATGATGCCATTCGAGAGTCCTATTTGCCTTCAAGCAATATTGGGATATATGCTTACATCATAAATATTTTGGACAAAATCAGTATAGTCTATGCAATTTAAAGAGATCATCATGCATCAGATTTACTAGGCTTGTTACCATTTTGGAGTCTTTATTTTTTTGATCCAAGTTTAATCAACTTGCTTATTCTATCAAGGTCTCAGGCAAGTTTGAAAATGATTGAGATACACTCGTACTTTTGAGATGGTCTAGCATATGATTGGCTGCATTTCTGATCAGATTTTCATAATATGTGGCATATAAGCTTATACCATTGAGATCACAGATGGATTTGATTATGAGCAATATCAGTGCATATTTATGAGGTGATCTTGTATTTGAATGGCAGAGTTAGTGAACACTCTAGTGGCCATATTAGATTTGTCTGTAACTTTTATCATCAAGATCTTGGATAAGGTTTGTTTTTAAGTGACATTCATACATAAGTATTTCATCTCATTGGCTTAGCTTGTGAAAGAAGAAGTAAAACTAATGGTATTGCTCATTAAATAGCAGGTTCTGGCATAGCAGGAGGGGGCAGTATATCTGTAACATAGAAACAGAATCCACCCTATATGCAAGTGCAGTTAACTGTTAACTTACAGAATTAAATAAACTCATCTCTGTTCACAGAAGAATATGGACATAAACCAGAATCCAAAATTGACAGAAGTTTGCCCGTCCATATGTGATGCAATTCTGAGTCAAAATTAAATTTGTTTATGTCTTCTGTACAGTCTATTGTTCTAAATTAAATACTGCAAATATATTATCACAAATGCAATACAGTAAATGTGGGAATTTCTGCATCCAGTAATCCTATTTCACATGTAATGTTTAGTTGTGAAAGTGACATTTTAGGATAAACATGTACTCTACGCCTACTGTGTACCATATCTAAAAATGCGACATCACATTGCATTGATCATTCTGTTTTGAAAAATGATTTTGACGTTATAAAATGTTCAGTTTATTCAGATGGATGCATATTCTTTGATTTATAGTTTGTAAACAAATACAATTGACTATTACTTGTTCAAATTTGTTTGGGACTTTATTTTATGCACAACAAATGAAGGTGCAACATCTGTCAGAATGAATGATATTCATTCTTCTTACTATTTAAATAATTTCCACAGAAATAATAATAATAATAATAATAATAATAATACCTTGTTTATTGAGGGTAACCCATTTGTCATGGACTATTCTCCCTTGAGGCCCTCTTAAGGAGAGTATAACAATGTGCATTATATGAAAGATAGTAATAATTACTGTTTATTTTAACATGTTTAGTATTAAAATACTAAATTCCATTATCTATTAGAATCACATACATGCTTATGATATCTCTTCTTATACACTGTGATATTTTCAGCAGATTTTACATGTAGTGGAAGCCTGTTCCACAGAACTGAACCAGAGTATTGGAAGCTCTTTTAACTTGCTCTGTTCTTGGTGTTGGTGCTAGAAGGTTTCCATGTGATATTGATGTCAGCTGGTATTGTGTTGAAAAAAGCCTGAATACATCCTAAAGATACTCTTGTGCAGTTCCATGAAGACATTTATATACAAGAACTGCCTTGTAAAAATATATCCTTTTATGTACTGTGGACCATTTGAGTTCTGTAAATAATGCTTTTGAAGGATGATCAATAGATGCATCTAAAACTATGCATGCTGCTCATTTCTGAAGTTTGTAAATCCTGTCAAGCTGAGATGTAGCACAGTTTCCCCATACATTTGAACGATAATCCCTTGTTGGAAGAATGTATGACTTGTATTATAGCTTGTGAGTTTCCTTAGGTACATTTTTCTTGATTCTGCTGAGTGGGTCAATTTTAGATGACAGACAGTGTTTTACAAAGCTTCTCAATATGGTCATCCCATTGTAAATTATTATCTACAGAAATACCCACAAGCTTTTCATGTTTGACATTTTCTAACAGATGATTTTTATTGCAAGAGATAGAGAAATAAAAACTATGTCATAAAAGGAATCTCAAATGGGTTAAGATTTAATATTTAATGTATGAAATTCAGAGATTAATGTCCAGCATTTACTCACAAGAGCTGGACATTATTCAACTTGTTCCATAAATTTAATATTAAATCATTACCCATTTGAGATCATTTATTTATCACACAGTCAGTACACTTTGCCTATTGTGAGTGCAGTTTCATATTGTTGATATTATAACACATGAACATAGCACTTATGTGATTCTGATTGGTCCAAATAAGCCCATGAAATTATTATGCAGTATTCTCTTTACTGATTGGCTGTGATCTTGGGAAAACTTTTTTAACCCCACCTTCTGGAATGTTTTCTTTGCAATGAACATTTTGGCAGGCATTTTTCAACTCATGAAAGGAAATTGAGGAAAAATTATCTTGGCTATCTGAATATAGACAGTTTATCGGGCGTCTACTACATCCTAATGGGGTACTGCATCAAACAATGTGACATCATGTGCATTGGACATTTTGTGTTGAAAAATGATTTTGTCTGTGTAAAATGTTCTGTTCAGTATGAAGGACGCTTGTTCTTTGACTTGTAAGACAAGTATAATGTTATGAGCCTGTGCTCTTAAAATAAGTAACAGAAAACAGTGAAAGGCAACAAGCTTTGTAAAATTTAACAAATATATTTGTTTTCACAGAATACAAAGTGAAAATGAGAAAAAACAAATTATGGTATGGTGAACTAAATCCTAAAATAATCAAAAAATTACAGACACAAGTCCTAATAATATAAAGTCCTGAATAAAAGAGTACAAGTCTTGAAGAGATCCAGAACTGAAGGCTATGATGTGTCTATTATAGCTATTGAAGTGTTGATGTGTCAGCAGTCTTTTGTTGAATCACAGTAATGTAATTTGAGGTTTGGGATATATTATAAATTCCAGTGAATGTCTTTACCCAAGAATTTTATTAGAGTACTTTTGCACTTCCAGAGAAAATAATCACTTGAATTCAATAATATGAAAAAAAGATCCCAGTCCAAAACTCCCGGTCACCACATATTAAAGCCTGAATGGTAAAATCCTCACAGCAACAATATATTTAGTTCTCTACTTGACCTGAGGTCACAGTTATCTTTTTCTAATAAAAAAGCATAATTTACCTAATGGAAAATAACCTTCTAGAACGATCTAATGAGCCTTGTTTAACACCCAAATCATCATACTTACTTCTTCCATTAATAAAGATCATGATATCAAGCCCATAAACATAGAGAATAATTTAGCTATGTATTAGTTGTTGTTATAAAATGAAATATTTTTTTTTAAAGTCCATCAGGTCAAGCCGAAATGAACTCATTGTTGGATAAGGTCAAGTCCAACATACACTATTACATTACAATAGCATGTAATGAAATAAAAAGATTAAAACTAACAAACAAATAATTAAATTAAATATACGTAACACTTCCCTCATAAAGAAAAAAGATTTAAGCAATAAAACTTTATTTTCACTATATGTCAAATATACGTATGGTAAAAGAAATACATAAAATGAAATCTTATGAATGACACAAAGTATACATGAAAATTACACGTCTGTACAAGGAAAAGTGCATCTGCTATTAAATTATCTTATCCATTGATGTACCTGATATCAAGATTATATTCCTGCAACATCAAACCCAACCTTGATAAACTCAGATTGTTGTTTTTCATCTTGCCAATGAAAGTAAGTGGTTGTGATCACTAAACACAATAATTAGAGGAGTTGAACTAATGTAGACTTCAAAGTGTTGTAATGCCAGTATCAAAGCCAAACATTCCTTTTCAATTGTGGAATAATTTCTCTGGTGCTTACTGGATGATCGACACCATTTTTATTTTCTTGAATCGATACTGCTCCAACCCCAACATCACTGGCATCAACAGACAGTTTAAATGATTGATTGAAATTTGGAGCTTTAAGAACTGGTGCACTCCTAAGTATGGCCTTTAACTTATCAAAAGCTTCCTGACATTTTTCAGACCAATGGAAATTGGTTTTCTTGCTCAATAAATTTGTCAGGGGATCAGCAATTATGGAAAAATTGGAACACAATTGGAACACAATTTCCAGTAGTATCCAGTGATACCTAAAGATCACATGAGTTACTGTGTACTGTTAGGCACAATGAATTCAGAGATAGCCTTGACTTTAGCTTCTATAGGTTTAACTTGTCCCTGTCCCATGATATGTCCTATAAATGTTACACAAGCATGGCAAAACTCACTTTTAGGTAAATTAATTGTCAAATTTGCATCAGTGAGTCTTTGAAAGAAATTCCAAATTGTTGCCAAATGATATTTCCAGGTATCATTGTAGATGATAACATCATCGATGTAAGCATCACAATTATCTAGACCAGATGTAATCATGTTCATTAAACATTGAAAAGTACTAGGCAAACCTTTAATACCAAATGGCATCACTTTATATTGATAAAATCCATCTGTAGTCACGAATGCTGAAATTTCCTTTGCCCTTTCCGTCAGTGGCATTTGCGAATATCCTTTCAGAAGGTCAAATTTGGTGACATACTTTGCATATTCAATTTTATCAATGCAGTCATCGATTCTTAGTAATGGAAATAAATCTGTTTTAGTCATACTGTTTAGCTTGCTATAATCAGCGCACATGCAGTAAGTATTACCTAATTTTGAAACAAGTATACATCGCCTGTATGAAATCATTCTCCAGCAAATACTGAATTTCTTTTATCCAGTATTCCTGTTTGAGAGGGTTCATCCTGTACGAGTCTTGTTTCACAGGTGTGGAATTTACAATTTCAAAGTCATGATAAATTTTGTTTGTTCTTGTAGGAACATCGGAAATAAGTGTTCGTGTTCAAGTAATAACTGTTTTGGTTCAATCTTTTCTTGTTGCTGCAAATGTGAAAGTTTCTGAACTAGATTATTCATAATTTCTGAATTCTGAAGATTACAGTCAATACAGTCCAGTTGCATCCCATCGCTTAAATCCTCAGTGTGGGACAGGTACAACTAAATTAGTTGCATGATTAACCTGGCTATCTCTCTAAGCATACTCCTTTAGCATATTTATGTGGCAAATTTGTTCTTGTTTTTGCCTCCCATGAGGATTTGTGATATAATTTAAATCATTTACTTTCTTTCCAACTGTGTAAGGACCATAATACTTGGCATGAAAAGGATTTTGTGGGCAAGAGAACCAGAACTCACTAGGCTGAAAACTCCTATCCATTGTATTTTTGTCATACCTTAATTTCATTTTTGACTGAGTAGAGTGCAGATTATTTCTTGCAACATCACAAGCCTTTAACAACTTGTACTTAGTCATGAGACTAAGTCTGATGAAAAATGTACACAGTGGAGAGGAACATTAACAAAGCTACACACTTGCCCATGATAAAGAACATGCTGATCATGTATTAATGTCATTTATTGAACTTTTTCTTCATATCCAGTGTTTTCATTTGGTGGAATTATCCATAATGAAGGATTTCTTTTTCTTTGAATTTGTCTCTCTCTAGTGAGTAATTTGCAGTTTTTTCAAGTGATATTTTGTATAACTTTGCATTTAGGTTCTTGCTACACAGGATTGTTACCATAGCTATTATTGTTTGAAATTATTTTCTGGCTTGGTCAGGTATTTAATTACTCCTATCTTTATCAATTTCTTTTCTGTGGACTCATCTTCATTCTTTTGTTTATTACAGTACATGTAATGAGTAATCATAATTCACATTACTTTTAATGTGACATGTGCAATTTTTATCTCAAAAAAGCAGTTCATATACCAGTTTGTTTCCATTTATGGTTTAGATATTAAACACCAATTCATTCTCATAAATTCATATAGGATAGTATTCCTAATTATTGTGCTTATTGTTATTAATCTTACTAAGCTCGGATTTTGCTCATTTATATTGTCTCCAGTTCTTGAATAAGCCTAGTTAATGTCATATTTGAATTATCTTCAGTATTATTTGGTTGTTTTATTTCTTTAATCTTCAGGATTCAGCTTAGCATTGCTTTTCCTTTTTGCAGTAAAACATCATTGAAAATGCATTCTTTGAGACAGTACATGCTGTTATTAAATTAGCTTACACTTAGTTCCTACAAATACTCTGTTTTATACTTACTTGGAAGGTTTTTAAAAAACAATAAATCTTCTTTCAGCATTCCCTTGCAGCAATGATTAAGCAGGGCATGAGTAGGTATGCCCTGTAGGAAAGCCATCCCACTTGCCTATCTTGTGTGAACTGTGAGAGGACAAATGGTTGTCCCTTTTGTAGCCTTTGGTTAGACAAGGTCTGGGACATGCTTATAAAGAGAAGAAAAGTTCCTTCCTGGTTTTCATCAGAATTTGTGTGGTTTTCTGTCACAGAATTCCCCGGGTCTCAAATGATTAACAAAGTCTCTTCACAAACTCTTAGGTTTAGTGGGTCCCCTCTCTGCAGATATGGGTGGAGAGTGAGTCACACTTTCCCACTATGGAGGAGCAGCACCCATAACTTACAGCTTGGTGCAGGCTGAAAGTTAGTCACACATCCTAAACCCCACCCAAAGGTACAGGAACAAACTTGCACTCCCCCAGCTGACAGGATCAATCCAGATGATGGGGGAAAGCTTGATTCCAAGTTTATTAGATCTGTGGAACAGACTTCATACAGATCTGAGTCACCTGAATGGTCAATTTAGTGGTGACCAGGCACCTGTCACTGGTAATCGGTTGATGAGAACTGGTCATCTCTAACTGGAGCCCATATGTTACAGAGATAGGTATTGGGTTCAGACCCCCCCCCCCCACCACCACTCCAGAATGCTGTTTCATTCTGCTGGAGATTGTGAATTTGGCATACATTTGCCAAATTAGGAAAGTGGATTAGAACAGCATCCCACCTTTCCTATAATCCATCTAAATCTCCATGAGATGTGGGTCCTTCCACCACAAGGCAGGTATTGGTCCATTCCTTGAATGTAGGCAAGGTCTTCTGAGCCTTCACATGGTAGAGAGATCGATGCTGCAAGCCTTGGAATTGCATCTTCTCTTGCAATGTTTTGTGAAAAAAGAGTGGTGGAAGACACATTATTTTTCTAAATGCCTCAGGATTGTATAGTGTTGATTGAACAACCTGCTGAGTTGTCTATTAAGGACAGTTCATTAGGTATTTGTTAATAGATGTGGGTTGAATGGGTTGAAATTCATCTTAACCAAGTCTGCCTTGCAACAGAGAGACTTTGAGTCCTGCATCCCAGGAAAAAGAATGAGATGAAGATGTCCTTTCTGTCCTCATTGATTTGTACAATTTGATAGAAAAAAAGGCCAAAGTGCCCCCCCCCCCACTCCTGCAGGTCCCCTACTACCTTCCATCCATTTGTCAGAGCAACAGTGGAGGTACAGATGTGGCCTTTTGACAAAGCAGTTGACAAGGTTTATTCATTTCCCAAATGGTCTTTGTCCCAAACCCTCGGGGTCTCAGGTGTCTCCAGCTTGGAGAAATGTTCTGTGGTCACAGGATTCTTACGGTCTTTGAAGATTTTTGACAGTTTGGGAAAAATGAGGTAGCATTTTCAAGGCATTGAAAGTTTGGGAAAATCGAGCAGATTACCCTAAGGTCTTTACAAGTCTCTGAAAATTTAAATAATGCCAAACATTTTAATTCCTTTCCATAATCACAAATAAAATTGTCCAAGGCTGTTAGATTCCCTGGTTTCTTTCTTTTGGTTAATTATAGTATGAATTTCATCATTAAACAATATTGTAGTATTTGGCATTCATTGTTTTATCATATAACATAACTCGTATACAAAATGTTAGCAAAAATAGGTTCTTGGAAATCTATGTTTGTGGTCTTAGAAAGTTTGGGAAAAGTATTTGAATTTATCATTCAGAATTCTATATGAACCCTGAGTCAGATTTCATATTGCTTCCTCACTCTGCTGTGATAAAATAGGTAAAACAAAAGTTTACTAAGGGCAAAGAATTTGCTGGGTAACGTACAAAGTAGTACATCCTCCCCTCAGTACACTGAAACCCTTGGTCTCCACAGCTATTTACTGGGGTTCCTACCCCTGTGCTGGCCCAATAAGCGACCCACTTTGGATGCCAAAGCAGACCAAATGGGTATGTCCGTACCTAGACTTACCTTCCAATTAAAACATCGGAAAATTTAGAACAAAGGCTTTTTTTCACTAGCAACAGTAGCCTCACATGCTGACCCTGTTTTTAGAATCTCTGTCACCATTTGCCCTTCATTTTTAGGAAGCAGTGCCAAGAACATCTAGGAATGGCTTATCCTTGCCCATGGCTTTATCCAAAGTCTTATTGGAACACAGTTACTGCTCTCCTGTAGGCAGAAACTCTCTTTGGAGGGCTCATTCCCTCTGCGGAATCCAGTTTTCATCACATTCTCTAGATATGAATGAGTAGATAGGCCTATGAGGTAGCAATGGCTCAAATAGTTTTCATTTTCATGAATGGCAGGGCTTTCTTGGTAAGGGACTGATCAGCTCTCTTGGTATTTATTGCAGTCCACCTCAAATTGGTGGAAGGTGAATATCAGCTGGATGCTAAATGGGAGGAAAAGATGCCTCCTAATCTTTCTCCTCCTTTTACAAGCTACCAAATAAAAGCATAAAGAACTATAGGTCTATACCAATCATCTGCATCACAGATATGCCTGAGACTGAGGATCTCAATTGGGAGTTGAGCAACTGATGGAAGTTGGGTTTTTTTACCAAAAGAAACCTAGTTGGCAAAGATGAACAACTAGTCGTGATTGACATTGAACCACATACAGCATTGCTTGAAGGATAAGGCATGAAGTCCGCTCCTTCAATTCACAGATGCTAAGGAGTGCAAGAAAACTATCTTGATTATGGGATTTTCAAAGGTGGCTTCACCCAAAAGTTCATAAGGTTTTAATTAAAGACCACAAGACAAGAGCAATTCCATTTGCAAGCAAGACATTGGTCTTTGCAGCTGGAAATACCTCATCAGGTCTGCAAAGTTGGAGTTTGCCCTGATTGCCAGGCCTTTCAAAAGTTTGAGTGTTGGATAAGGCTGCCCTGTATCCCATGATATTGGAAACCAAGCACTGTTTCTCTTCAAAACGGAAGAGGATAAAATCAGTGATTGCACTCATAGAGTGACAGCTAGAACTGACATGTTTCCTTCCACACCAGTATCAAAAGATCCAAAACTTTACATCATAGATCGTCTTCTGGACTGAATGATGCACTTGATGACTTTGCATGAAACTCTTGCTCACACAAAGATCATTTGTCTAAAATCTGCTGTCTGATATGTCAGGTAATGTCCTGGGATAGTTCATCAGCAGGATTGAGAAAAATGATGATTATTGTGGCCATAGAGGTGCTATCAAAAGAAGTGTTACATAAGCATTGGAGATACTTTCTTTCTGGAATACCTGTGGGATTATTCTGAAGACAGGTAAGGCGCAAACAAAAAAAATTTGAGGCTGAAAGTGTCTACTGCCCAGAGACCCTAAGGTTAATGATGCGAACAATGAAAAATGTAAAATAGGAGTTTTAATCTTTAATCTTATAACAAACGAGCCCATCAATATTCCTCAAAGTTGGAATAGGAGCTATGTTATGATTGGTCTAAAGACTATTCAATGAGGACTATCTTCCCCTTCTTTAACATACTGTTTGCCAAACTATAATTTCTGCTGGGAATTTGGCAAACTCTGATAAAATCTCAGAAAGTGGCTCATATGGATACCTTCCAACAGTAATCTTATGTTCTGCTGTGAGGGTAGATAGTTCAGTTATTTTTTTTTCAAGTTGAGTGATCAACAGCCTTACACCAAATTGACAAATTAAGCTTCACAATAGCAGCAGGTTACATTTGACTGCTATTGAAATTATTTCCAAAGGGGGGGGGATTTTAATGATGTAATACTTTTCTGTTGCTCTTGCCCGATTCCCTCCTAGGGCTACACACCAGTGTCCCACTAGGTTAGGCTATGTCCTGAAAAGGAATGAAGGACAGAGTGTACATGAGCAAGGTAGCTATGGGTTGGACCATGGGCATTCTAGAATTCCAGACTTTTTGGTCATCCTATGGGTTATTGCTAAAACTCTTCCTGCAATTATAACATTTTATTTCTATGAATATTTAGTCAATTGAATGAGTTCATAGATATCCAGACTTGCAAACTATAATGATTAGACCATAAGTCTTACTGTTGCTTTTTGTTTGTTTATTATTTTTTCTTATTTTTTTAAACATTTTATTTCATTATATGCTACTGTAATGTAAAATTTATGTTGGATTTAGCTTTGTCCAAAGTCAAGATCATTTCCTACTGGACCTTAATTATTGAATTTCTTTTAATTATTCTGTAAACAACTTAGATATTGCTGAATTATTCTCTATGAGTATGGGTTTAATATAATGATCATTATTAATAGAAATCAATGTGTATATTTGGGTCTGGGTCAAGGTTATTCAAATTCCACTACAATTTACCTGGTGAACTACCTGATATAGTCCAGGTTATATATTATAGTTTTAGTAATGGACTTTACTGTCACTCCGCTATAACACGGTAGTTGGGAGCCAACGAACCTGACCCTGTTATAGACCGAACCGTGTTATAACAAAACCAGGTCAGTTTGCTGAAGAAAATGATGCATGTACCCCAACAAAATTGCAGCAGGAGGGGTAGGTAATAAATGTGGGCGGTAAAATATGTGCTTCATTGGCAGCTACCATCAAAAAACAAAACTTTCACGGCACAGTTAACGTGTTCCAGTCACATTGAAAAATGCAAAAATCCATCAGATTCTATTACTTTTATTTGAGTTTGGTACTGACTTCCTTTGAAGAAAAGTTCTTTGTTTTTATTGAAGATTATAGTCGGCTTTCTTTGATGAAGGGTGCATACGCTATTGAGGTCACCAGAAAAGGACATCTTTGGGGAACCGAACAAATTCCCATTTCTTATTGTGGCAGCAACATAAAATAATTGTTTTGCATGATTGAGACTGATTATTTTTCATTTGCTGAGTTCATTTTCATAACAGTAGGTGCTTCAATTTTAATCTGTTTCCTTTGAAATTTCAGAAAACTATTTTATCTGGGTACATTTTGAAAAAGGAATGGCTGTCGTTTGGACTATTCTAGTTACTGTTCCTCCCTGCCTAATGAATAAACCAATAAGTAAGATGTGCGGAGGGGGGGTATTGGAGGGGTAGGTTCTTTTTTTAACATATGTAGTAGCAGCGTGATGCTCCCTTCCACGCATGCATCAGAAATTTACCAAAGGGTCAGTGGATGATAGAGATGCAGGGGTATCCTTAAACACAGTAATGTACATTAATGGAGAGTAATGGACAGTAATGGGCTGTAATGGACAGTAATGGGAACAAAAATACAATATTGCAAAATAAATTATAGTAATGTACATTAAATATTATAATTTTTATTGTACGGACTTAAATACATAAATCATAAATAACAAATGTGGTTGTTATATTGTTTTATTAGTGCATATAATACGCTTTAATTAAAATAATGAAAAAATGGAACATCTCTCTCTCTCTCTCTCTCTCTCTCTCTCTCTCTCTCTCTATATATATATATATATATATATATATATATATATATATATATATATATATATATATATATATATATATATATATATATATATATATATATATATTCTTAACTAAGACTGTCCACCTTTTTATTTTGTTCTCATCTGACTCCATTCATCTCTCATCTTTTTTCTCTGGTGAGGTTTTTCCCTCCTGAAGGTGTCTTTGGTATAGTAATTTTACCATTTGTCGACCTTACTGTTAGCTTATTTATACCCTTGTCTTTGAGAAATTTTCTAAATAATGCTTCTCGTTCAGTTTCTGTTTCTTGACACCACATGTCAATAGAAACTGTGTTGCATATATCTGGATGTCAGCTTCAAATTCCCTCTTCCAATCAATGATCTTTTGGCGTCTTTATAATGGGAATAGGCGAGAGAGAATTTGATATGGTGCCTGTATTCTGTGATGAATCAGCCATTTTAATGGGAAGTTTGGGGTTCGTAGTAACAGTCTCTAAGGGGGGCGGAGCTTATCTAATCCTTTCGGATCTATGCATTACCTCTTCCAATCAATGATCTTTCGGTGTCTTTATAATGGGAACTGACAATCGATTGTGGTATTTCTTTCAGATCGGATATATTTTGTTGCTTCCAGTTGGTTCCAATCTTCATGATAGTATTGTCAGACTCTGCATTATTATTTGTTCAGTGGGCGTCCACATTTTTGGTATGCAGAGAACTCGCCCCAGGGAGAACTCGCCCTGGGAGAACTCGCCCCATGGAGAACTCGCCCTGGGAGAACTCGCCCCAACGTATCAGGAGAAGTCGCCCCAGAGTGGTTGGAGAAGTCGCCCCACTTCGTATGGAGAAGTCGCCCCATATCCCAGATAACCTTTTTATAGCAGAATTAAAACATCTTTTACGTGATTCATATTTAGATTTTTATTTAAACTCGATCACAAAAAAAAACAATATTATAGTAATATTTCTAAGACGAAATTGAGTTTGTATATAATATAATGAATGACGACAGTATAGTGTTCGTATTGAAGTGCTTGTTATGTGCTATGTTTGGGAATAGACACTTTGATGATTTATCGGTAACTTGTAATGAATGACGACAGTATAGTGATTACAAATGATGATTAGTCAAACACTAATATTATTATGAATCAACAAGATTATTTTAAATAAGTTGAACGTTAATTAAATGATGTAAACGACTACAAACATATTGGCGAAGATCCGTCAATGGAAATTAAATTTTAAAAAATCAACATGGATTACTGAGATGGTAAAATAAATAATTCCGTATATGAGGAATTTGATACTTTCTCTCTTAACATGCGTACACTTCAATTCTAGATGTTTCCCAAAACTCATAATGATACAACAACTTTCATTAAAAAGTTGAAGTCTTTTCCACAGGTAGGATTTCAATCCTGGTATTATTAGATGTAACATCACTATATACCAACTTTCCGCATGCAGTTGATATTGAAGCGTATTCAAATTTTCTTGATTACAATCCTAATAATAGCCAACTATCTTGTGAAGATATTTTTATAATATTAAAACTTATCTTGGAAAATAATTATTTTCAATGTAATAATACGAAATACATATACATAATGGGTACGGCAATGTGTATTAATATGGCTCCTTCATACGCTTTCCTATCATGGGTAAATTTGAAAAGGACTTTCTTCAAAACAAAAAGTTTAATTCATCTCTTTGGTTCAGATTTTTCGATGACATATTTATATCTGGAAGCAGTCAACCGAAGAAATGTAAAATTTTATTGATCGCCTAAATCAATTTTACCCGACAATAAAATGTACTTATACTGCATCTAGTACGCATGTTTCATATTCAGATGTAAATGTGATATAAAATATTGATAACACTATCTCTGCAAATATTCATATCAAGGAAATTAATATTCACCAATATGTGGAATATTCTTGATTCTGCGCTGAACAAAGCCCGTAATATTACTCAACATTTGGCTTTAAACAAAGCAGTATGTACAATAGAGAGAGAGAGACGAAATTCCTTTCACAATACAATCGAATCCTTCATTATCTAATCTACGTCGTATAATGAATAACTTTTAGTCTCCTAAATTTATCAAATAAATTTATCAATTTACCAGCTTAAAAACACTTTACAAAAATAAATCAATTATCGCTGAAAGAATACCCACGAATATGTGGTGTTTAGTACAAAGAATATAATATAACTTTAGTGGCTTGTCCTCGTTGTACTTGATGTTTTTATTTTATACTGAGAAATGAAATATGGCGGCATGACACCTTTTGTCATGCTAACATGGCCGGCTATCATCAAGTGTTCCGTATTGTGGTATATCTTTCTCACGTATGTATTGGTAACATACATATTATTAAGCATTATTTATGCTAAAATTAGTCGAAATATTACTTGACAGATTTATCAATATATAATTTTCAGACATATGAAACATGATTACATTTCCGAAGGGTTTATTAAATCCCATCATTTTGATTTCCTATTATTAGGACAAAGTAACGTAAGTTATCCATATTAAAAATTATATGCATCAACAATAACCATTTATTGGGTTGTATTATTTATAATAAACGTACAAGTCAATTTTCAGCGCCTTTTGTACTCACAAAACCCTTTGTTTTCCACACACACACAAAAAAACCCACCGCTGTGCATAAAAAGGGTTACCTATGTATAAGTACCTTTTTGGAATGATAGACGTATATTGTTTGATACAGCAAAAATGTATGCATTAAGGACAGAAACGTATATAATGAGTTAACGAGTAGACGACATTGATTTGTGCCTCATTAGTAAATTTTGGTCTAGTACGCGTGATCATTGTGTTATTATATATTAATAAATAATGTAATTTTGTTTATTTTATAATCGTAATTTAGTAGCGAAATAGTTTTTAAAGTTCTCTTTCAAATTGAAATAGTGTGTTATTATTGAGAAATAATAAAATTACGAACACTGACAAAGAAGAATTAATAAACTAAATGATGTAGTACAACTGATCTTTCAGAAACCGTCCGAATTCTACGCATTAGCCATGATGATTATTGCGATAGCGACCGCATTTTTTGAGTAGGCATCAATAATGTTTTGTTTTTTTTTTTAAATTTAGTTTAAGTATCATTTGTTAATAGTTAGCAAATCTCAATGAAAAATCAGATTAAATTGTTCAGTTAGAGAAATAATAACATAACACTTTGGCTTATTGACGGTCAGCGCCAATTCAGTCGATTTCGGGTTATAAAAGTCAATGTCATAACGTCATCTCAGGATGACTTAGGTAGATTATTATGTTGGAACCATTTTATATCTAAAACTGGAGACATCCCATCATGCTTACATATTCTCTTATTTGTCCAAATAAAACGCATCTAATGATTTGAAGAGCAGAGGGAAAGGGACAGAACACTTATTTTTTGTTAAGTACAGAAGCGGAGTTGATCAAATGGAAAAGTTAAAAAATTGCAAATTTTATAGATTTAATAAGTTACTAAGTTGAAAAAAAACCAACAATAAATAAAGCCTTGACAAACATGTGGCGAAATCTAAGAATTATTATATATTATCCTTGGGGCGAGTTCTCCAGGCAAAGTGGGGCGAGTTCTCCAGGCAAAGTGGGGCGAGTTCTCCAGGTAAAGTGGGGCGAGTTCTCCAACCACTATGGGGCGACTTCTCCTGACACCTGGGATGAGTTCTCCCAGGGCGAGTTCTCCATGGGGCGAGTTCTCCCAGGGCGAGTTCTCCCTGGGGCGAGTTCTCCGCTATTCCACATTTTTTACCCTCGTAGGAAAGTTAACATGATCTTTCAGTATTGGTAGCATCTGTTTTTCGAAGTATGGCTGGAAATCCGACGCTTTTTCCGAAATGACATATGTTGCATGTTTTATTCTTGCTTCTAATGCTACAGAATTATCGGCCTGTGCAATTCCTTCATCACCGAAAAGGGTGTATGCAATTGATTTTCTATCTTGCATCTTGACACCACATATCAATAGAAACGCTTTGGTGCATATAATTGGATGTCAGCTTGAAATTGCCTTTACCAATCAATGATCTTTCGGTGTCTTTATAATGGGAACTAACAATCGATTGTAGTACGTCTTTTAGATCGGTTATTTTTTTTGCTTCCCATTGGTTCCAGTCTTCATATTATTGGCAGACTCTGCATAATTTTTTGTCCAGTGGGCGTCTACATTTTTTTACCCTCGCAGGATAGTTGACATGATCTTTCAAAATTGGTAAAAATTTTTTTTCAAAGCATGGTTAGAAATCTGGCACTTTTTCCAACATGACCTATGTTGCATGTTGTATTTTTGCTTCTAATTACTATAGAATTATTGGCCTGTGAAATTCCTTCGTCAGCGAAAAGGGTGTCTACAATTGATTTTCTATCTTGCACGTTGACGCCAACCCAATATTTTTAATAATCAGTGACGTTTTTCTCCAAGTGAAGTGTACAAACAATCTGTGTCGCTCCAGGGAATGACCGCTTTATACTTTTGCGAATCGCAGTTTCGTCATCTGAGCCGACAATGAAGTTTTCTATTTCTTCATCTGTGAAATGACTGGCAGTTTGTGAGAAGAAAGCATTATAAGTTTCGAAGTCAGATTTACCATGTAGAAAAGATGGGCCGAAAAAAATTGGAGACTCTCCGGTATCGGTTCGTAAAAGTGCTCTGTTTTTGTACACTGTTGATGTTAAATACATTTATCCAGGATTAAATGTTTTGTCTACACCTAATACTGTTCCCTCCTTCATACAACAGAATCATTTAATATCCTGTTAGTGTACAGTATGATGGGCAGACCAGAATCAACATGTCGGACAACTCTAACGAAAGGGTACTGAGAATACACTTTACTTTCTACATGTATAATGTGGTTGGCAAGATTTCTGTTGCAAACGTTTTTGGCTGGTAGTCGTTCTTGTCTTTTTTGTCTGTGCTAAAAGTTTTGGACATCCGTACCAAATTAATTTGTGGGAGAAGTACCTTTCACCCACGTGCCACAGTCATCCAAAACTCTCTTCTCTCACCAGTTTTCGTTCTCTCGTCATTTAGTGTATTGTCAACTATAAAGAACACATTTGTCTTTATGCCAGGTGGTACAAGTGGTAGTGCACTATGATATTCATTTAGTTTTAAAATTCTCAATGTTTCTTTTATGTCCATAAACTTCTCGTTCTTCAAAATCCCACTGTGAGGCCCAGCAACAGTAACCTTACCAAAATTCTCAACTATTGATGCTGATTCATTATTTGTTACAGAAACATTGTTCCAACTGACCTTGTTTGTCTTTATTGATTCTAGGTCGATGTCATTGGTGTGATCTTTGTCAACTAGGCTGGTATATCTGTTCGAACAATTGACGTATGTTGAAACATTATTTTTGAATGACCATGAGGAGCAATGGCGACGTTTCGAAGTCTGCCAGTCACAGTCATCTGATTGACATTTAGGTGCGGATGTTTCCATGTTAACATCACATTCAGGTGTGTAATTACTGGGATAGTCATTGATGGCTAGGATACTAGTTGACTCTGTGAATTTACTTTGAGGGCCAGTGACTGTTGGGTTACTGACTGGAGGTTCAATTACGGTCGGCTTAATGATTGGTGGTTCTCTGACGGTTAGTGGTTCACTGACGGTTTCAGTATTGATGGTCAGGTTCATTGGTTGGTGGTTCACTGACGGTCCTGAAACTGATGGTCAGGTTTCTAACTGATGGTTCGCTGATGGTCTGGTTATTGATGGGTGTGTCATTGACATTATTTTCAACCAATGCCACTAAATGGTTTGGGGTCCATGTTTTTGTCTTTTTTTTTTTACCAAAAGAGCGCTAGCAGGTTTGGTTACATTGCTCCACATCACTGAAATTATCGATCCTTCTGCAGCATGGTTGAAGGTTGTACTCAGGGCCCTAAATGCAAAGTCCTTTGTCCCGTTTACAGCTGGATAAACGTTAAGTAACGGACGCTTCGTAACCATGGCAAGGACAATCATAGTCCATACCGAGGAAATGCTCCCAGTCTGAGTGCGATTTAATGCGGCATTGGAATAATCTGGCAACAACAACTGAATACTTGATCTATTTGGATGCCCTAATATCGCTGACTCTTCAAGCACCATCATTAAAGTTGTCTTATAACACAGTTCAATTGAAACAATGCCAGCTATCAAAGAAAATGAAGTATGAAAAATGTTACAATTTTAAATTAGATCTAATTAAGATCATTTTATATCGAAAATACTCAAATAACACACAAATTTTCTCACATTATATATTCTGATATTTTATTTTAATTATTTCGGTGCTTGAGAACTTACAGTACTTTACAAAGGTGTTTATTGATCTTTGTGGATATAATAGCGTTGTAATTACAGCACATAATAAGTGTAGTTGTTTGACACTGTAATTTTTACTGTGTCTGTAATTACATGTTGTCTTTAAGGTGTTGAAAATACCATTGTTCTATTATTTTATTTTTCTGAACAAAATGAGTTGGAGATGGGAAATAATTTAGTATTTTTAATTTTAGCATGCTCTTTAATTTTAACATGCTCTTTAATTTTAGCTTGCTCTTTAATTTAGCATGATCTTTAATTTTAGCATGCTCTTTAATTTTAAAATGCCTTTTAATTTTAGCATGCCCTTTAATTTGAAAATGCTCTTTAATTTTAGCTTGCTCTTGAATTTAGCATGATCTTTAAATTTAGCATGCCCTTTAATTTGAAAATGCTCTTTAATTTTAGCATGCTCTTTAATTTTAGCATGCTCTTTAATTGTATCATGCTCATTAATTTTAACATGCTCTTAAATTTTAGCATGCTTTTTAATTTTAGCATGCTTTTTAGTTTTAGAATGCCCTTTAAATTTTACCATGCTCTTTAATTTTAACGTGCCCTTTATTTTAGCATGCATTTTAATTTTAGCATGCTCATTAATTTTAGCATGCTCTTTAAGTTTAGAATGCTCTTTAATTTTAGCAAGCTTTTTAATTTTAGCATGCTCATTAATTTTAACATGCTCTTAAATTTTAGCATGCTTTTTAATTTTAGCATGCTTTTTAGTTTTAGAATGCCCTTTAAATTTTACCATGGTCTTTAATTTTAACGTGCCCTTTATTTTAGCATGCATTTTAATTTTAGCATGCTCATTAATTTTAGCATGCTCTTTAAGTTTAGAATGCTCTTTAATTTTAGCAATCTTTTTAATTTTAACATGCTTTCTAATGTTAGCATGCTCTTTAATTTTAACATGCTCTTTACTTTTAACATGCCCTTTATTTTAACATGCTTTCTAATGTTAGCTTGCCCTTTAATTTTAAAATGCTCTTTAAATTTAGAATGCCCTTTAATTTTAAAATGCCAATTAAATTTTAAAATGCTCTTTAATTTTAGCATGCCCTTTAATTTTAAAATGCCCTTTATTTTAACATGCTTTCTAATGTTAGCATGCCCTTTAATTTTAAAATGCTCTTTAAATTTAGAATGCCCTTTAATTTTAAAATGCTCTTTAATTTTAGCATGCTCTTTAAATTTAGAATGCCCTTTAATGTGATCATGCCCTTTATATTCTCTTTTAATGTCATTACTTTTCTTTTCCTTACAAGCTGTAGGCAGAGAGCTTGAAGTAAAGGGAGGTGCAAATGTGGCAGCAATTGCAGGAGGTATTTGTGCTGCTGTGGTGGTGGTTGTTATTCTTGTGGTTCTCTTTTTTATATGGAGAAAAAAGACATCTATGCTGAAGAATTCTAGTGGTATGTTTTCAGGGTATATTTGCATGTTTTGCTTATCCTTTGCCTAAAGTTTAGAAATAGTTAAAATATATTCAATGTGAATCTATGATAGTCTTGTTTCACAAGTATCATGCAGCGTTTTACATTTATATGTCAGCGTTAGAATTTAACATCATTTCATAAGTATCAATTAGGTTTATGCTTTTTGCTATCAGTATTAGACTTTTACATCATTTTGTAAGATTTAGCATATAATTATATTTTTTCTTCATGTTCAAAGTTTGGAGCTATAAATGTCATATATTAAATTATTGAATAGATTCAAATAGTAAAGTACTTACAAAGAGAAAAGCAATGGTTTTATTTTCTGGAGTTTGATGCCATTTTTCAAAACAAGATAGACCGTAGATGGTGTCCAGTTTATTTGGTCGGAAATTATTGGAAGATCCACCAACTCAAGGGAAGCTACTGACAGACATTCTGGCATACCTGCAATTGGCAGAATCAAGACTTGAACTGTTTTGGAAAGAGATGATTTGCAAAGTCAATCGTCTTAAATCACTTGGCCACCTGAGGTCCTAAGAAGATAGTAAGAATTGATCCATGAAAATAAGAACTGATCAATGAAAATAAGAATTGATCAATGAAAATAAGAATTGATCAATGAACAAGTTTTATCACTAAGGACCTTGTTGTAGTATGCACATATCTCCACTTCATTTTACACATGATGTCTTGAGGTGTTACTCTGGATAAAATGTCTTTACAATATTTCATCTTTTTCTTACATCAATTAATTAATTTATACATATTTTTAAATGGCACTAATGTTTAACAAAAAAAACAACTTCATTGATCACCATACTTGGCCTTCGGGCTTTTAAAATGGAGGAATTTAATAGAAGTATAAATAAATAAGGATGGAGAAATGGTTTTAAACTATGCTTTTAATCCCAGTCTAATGAGTAATTTTAATATTTTAATCAGATTTCAGGTTTTGTTTAAAAAGAAGGCATGAGCCTGAAAAATGTTTCATGAATAAACTCGTTAAAGGCCATTATATATATCGTTAAAACTGATTCACTTAAATTGAAATCACCCTGGATAAAGGTAAATATTGCAATGTCTTTTATAATGATACCATAAAACCTACCGTAAAGTGTTTTACAGCATACTGTCTGTTGATAGTAATGACTACAGTTACTAGTCATGGAATAATTGATGAAACAATCCTTCTGTCCTATAATGTCATACTTTCTGGTTCTAATATTTGCTTGTGAAAAAATGTTTTATTAAATATTGACTTTGATTTCCTAACCTTTAATTATAAAAACTTAACACTACCAGTATCTTGAATGAAGACAATGTAACTTCTCTACATCAATCAAGGTAGATAACTCCTAATTAATCAGTACCACCAATCACATTAATTACTGTACATCAATCACGGTATATAACTCCTAATCAATTAGTACCACCAATCACATTAATTACTTGACATCAATCAAGGTATCTAACTCCTAATTAATTAGTACCATCAATCAAATTAATTAATTTACATCAATCAAGGTATATAACTCCTAATTAATTAGTACCACCAATCACATTAATTACTTTACATCAGTCAAGGTATAGAACTCCTAATCAATTAGTACCACCAATAACATTAATTACTTTACATCAGTCAAGGTATATAACTCCTAATCAATTAGTACCACCAATCAAATTAATTACTTTACATCAATCAAGGTATATAACTCCTAATTAATTAGTACCATCAATCATATTAATTACTTTACATCAATCAAGGTATATAACTCCTAATCAATAGTACCACCAATCACATTAATTACTGTACATCAGTCAAGGTAAATAACTCCTAATCAATTAGTACCACTAATCACATTAATTACTTTACATCAGTCAAGGTATATAACTCCTAATCAATTAGTACCACCAATCAAATTAATTACTTTACATCAATCAAGGTATATAACTCCTAATTAATTAGTACCATCAAACATAATAATTACTTTACATCAATCAAGGTATATAACACCTAATCAATAGTACCACCAATAACATTAATTACTTTACATCAGTCAAGGTATATAACTCCTAATCAATTAGTACCACCAATCACATTAATTACTTTACATCAATCAAGGTATATAACTCCTAATCGATAGTACCACCAATCACATTAATTACTTTACATCAGTCAAGGTATATAACTCCTAATCAATTAGTACCACCAATCAAATTAATTACTTTACATCAATCAAGGTATATAACTCCTAATCAATAGTACCACCAATAACATTAATTACTTTACATCAATCAAGGTATATAACTCCTAATCAATTAGTACCACCAATCAAATTAATTACTTTACATCAATCAAGGTATATAACTCCTAATTAATTAGTACCATCAAACATAATAATTACTTTACATCAATCAAGGTATATAACACCTAATCAATAGTACCACCAATCATATTAATTACTTTACATCATTCAAGGTATATAACTCCTAACCAGTTAGTACCATCAATCATATTAATTACTTTACATCAATCAAGGTATATAACTCCTAATCAATAGTACCACCAATAACATTAATTACTTTACATCAGTCAAGGTATATAACTCCTAATCAATTAGTACCACCAATCATATTAATTACTTTACATCAGTCAAGGTATATAACTCCTAATCAATTAGTACCAACAATCACATTAATTACTTTACATCAATCAAGGTATATAACTCCTAATCAATTAGTACCACCAATAACATTAATCACTTTACATCAGTCAAGGTATTTAACTCCTAATCAATTAGTACCGACAATCACATTAATTACTTTACATCAGTCAAGATATTTAACTCCTAATCAGTTAGTACCACCGCATCATATTAATTACTTTACATCAGTCAAGGTATATAACTCTTAATCAATTAGTACAATCAATCACATTAATTACATTGATATTTGTTAACTGTCATATAAGATGTATAAATTGCACTAGGTCAACTGATGGTCAGTGTGTGTGTTTGTGTGCATGTTTATGGTCATTTGATGGTCAGATTGCAGTGATTTTTTAATCAGTTTAAAATGAAATATTTCTACAAATATTATGTTGGCTTGATAAAAGATAATGAAATGTGAGTTAAGCTAGTTTCTAACCAATTATGCTATTATTTATTTTAGATGAAGGTTTCAGCAACAGTGTTCAAGGGAGGTAAGTCATCTTTTTCCTCTCTGTATTATAGAGGCTTTGGTGGCTGAGTAAGTGCTTAGCCTACGATTAATGAATTTAGTGAGGCTGCAGACAAGTATCACCCCTTAGCTTGAACTCAACAAATATGACAGTGTGACATTAATGAAGGGTCTCCATCCCTACACAGTTTTTCCTCGTAGACTAGTATGCCGGTTTTCTCAACCACAATAAAGCAGTTTATGTTACTTCCCATTTTCTATGACGATAGGTAGTTGGGTGTAAATATAGAAAACACAGCATGCTTCAAATGCATAAACAAGTTAAGGTAATGTTTTACTCTGATCACTCAAAGTCACTTGATTTTGCACTAATAAACTAATGGGAGGGTTTACATACATACATGCATGCAGACAGACAGACAGACAGACAGACATACATACATACATACATACATACATACATACATACATACATACATACATACATGTATGCATGCATGCAATTTCCAAAATTACAAGCTTACTGTCAGAAGGATAAGAGACATACAGTGTATCTTTGTTGTCTCCCAGCACTCTGTACATTATACTAACCCCAAAGTGGTATTTCCTGTACTATCTCATCTTATGCATGTCTTCTTTCAGATGGCAGCACTATGATTCCATGATTTAGACATTTTCCTTCTTAAAATTTCAGGTCTAACCAAACCGGCAATTTATATGCCAACACATCATATAGTGGTGATGTTATCAATACAGGATATGAAAGTCTGCAAGCATGTAAAACAGAAGCAAGTCCATATCAGACACTCAGCAGTGGTGATACTGAAACCAGTGGTAAAATGAAAAATAATATAAATTACAACATTTGAAATTATGATAAATTTTGAAAGACTTTATCATTAGATTTTTTTAATATAAACTTACTGTAATTATGTCTGAATTATGTTCACTTATACAACAGTACATGGTAAAGTTGGGTATTTTGTTCCTTTGATAAGCAGTATGCACTTTATTTTTTCTTCTTAAGAATAAAGCACATTAAACTTGTCAGATTTTAAAAACTCTTTAAAACCTAAAGTACTGCATTATATACATTTCATCAACTTTAATTTAAATTCAGCTGTGTCAATTCAGTTATGCAAGATCACATCATCACATTTTTTTATTGTGCATTTTGAGAAACAAGTAATAAATATTATTTTTATTGTATCCCATATAAAGTAGAACAATGAATATTATTCCTATCATGTCCCATGATAACTAGAACAATGAATATTATTCTTATCATGTCCCATGATAACTAAAACAATGAATATTATTCTTATTGTCTTCCATAATAACTAAAACAATGAATATTATTCTTATTGTCTTCCATAATAACTAGAACAATGAATATTATTCTTATCATGTCCCATGATAACTAGCACAATGAATATTATTCTTATCATGTCCCATGATAACTAGAACAATGAATATTATTCTTATCATGTCCCATGATAACTAGAACTATGAATATTATTCTTATTGTCTTACATAGTAACTAGAACAATGAATATTATTCTTATCATGTCCCGTGATAACTATAACAATGAATCTTATTATTATCATATCCCATGATAACTAGAACAATGAATAATATTATTATCATGTCCCATGATAACTAGATCAATGAATAGTATTCTTATCATGTTCTGTGATAGCTAGAACAATGAATATTATTCTTATCATGTCCCATGATAACTAGAACAATGAATATTATTCTTATCATGTCCAATGATAACTAGAACAATGAATATCATTCTTATCATGTCCCATAATAACTAGAACAATGAATATTATTCTTATCATGTCCTATGATAACTAGAACAATAAATAGTATTATCATGTCCCATGATAACTAGATCAATGAATTGTATTCTTATCATATCCCATGATAACTAGAACAATGAATATTTTTCTTATTGTCTTCCATGTTAACTAGATCAATGAATATTTGTTTTGTATCTCATGATAACGTGAACAATGAATATTTTTTTTATTGTATCCCATGATAACTAGAAGAGTGAATATTATTTATATTGTATCCAATGAGAACTAGAAGAAAAATAAATCACAGATTCAATTACTAATCATTGCCACACATGCATCCATTGGTATAAATCGTACCCTAATGTAAGATACAAAATACTCCTGAGGTTCAGAAGACAAAAAAAATGTTTTCAAATGATTTTATATTTTTATAATATTTATCGAACTTTAATGCTTTAATTTTTTTATATATTTTTAGATCAAAATAAAGATTGCAGTGAATCTATGACCATCGGGTACCAGCTTAGCATCTGTCTATCTATTTAACATATGATCTCTCTGTTTTTATATCTGTATATCTATTTAACATGTGAATTCTCTGTTTTAATACTGTCTGTATAACACATGATCTCTGTTTTAATATCTGTTTATCTATTTACCATGTGATCTCTCTGTTTTTATATCTGTCTGTCTATTTAACATGTGATCTCTCTGTTGTAGTATCTATCTCTATTTAACACCTGATCTCTGTTTTAATATCTTTCTATCTATTTAACACGTGATCTCTCTGTTTTAATATCTGTCTATCTAACACATGATCTCTCAGTTTTAATATATATCTGTCTATTTAACATGTGATCTTTCTGTTTTTATATCTGTCTGTCTATTTAAGATGTGATCTCTCTGTTTCAATATCTATCTATCTAACATGTGATCTCTCTGTTTTAATAAATGTCCCACATTGGTCCTAATGATTAAATACTTTTATCTTTTTAACCTATTGTTCTTTTTGTTTCCATTTTTTACTATTCATCAACTTTCTTTAATCTCCATATGTATTGATTTATCATTGATGTATACATTGCCATCCAGTGATTACTTAATTCTCTTGCACATACATACATACATACATACATACATACATACATACATACATACATACATACATACATACATACATACAACTTTCTTCCAATATATACAATTTATGCATTACTTGACAACATAATAAAAGTACTACAGTATGTAAATGTCATGTATATTTTGTTTGAATATCAAAACACAAGTTACTGAAGTAGTGATTATCTTTATTAAAATAGTTTCTAACTAAATTTATTTAGCATTTTTCAAGGATCCACTTGTCTGGATTTCTAAAATATGATAAAGAAAAACATGGCTGTGGAATCTTGATGTGTTATTTGTTTTCCTGTATAATCAGGATTTTTATACCATGTTAGCAATTTTGCATGAAATTGATATTATTCATAGGATGTTCTGACAGATAACTTCAAGAACTAACTCGGTTGTTGGTTGGTTGGCTTTTGTTATGGCAGCTGGGTCATTATGTTCACATTGTGTGATGCAAGCTACATTTAAACACCGGAGTGTACCAAAGTAGCCAAATGCAAGTTATTATTCAGGAAATGTTCTTGTATGTTGCTCCTAAAAGATAACATGAACTCAAGCCACTTTGTAAAGACAGATTTCAATCACTGGGTGTCACAAACTGCTGCATGAAAATCAATGTTTGCACCATCTCTCTCTCTCTCTCTCTCTCTCTCTCTCTCTCTCTCTCTCTCTCTCTCTCTCTATCTATATATATATATATATATATATATATATATATATATATATATATATATATATATATATATATATATATATGTGTGTGGTAGTTAATGTGGTAACTCAAAGAGAAACAAGCAAAAGACCCAATATAAATAATGAAAATAAAACATAATTATTTATAACATATAAATTTTTTTTAAAAAGATGAAAATAAATTGGACAATTAATAACAGAGAGTTGTATTGAACATCCATTTTCATCACATTCATGGAAAAACAGGAATGAAGTTAGAAATTATTCTATTTTTATAATGAACATGTCATTATATTTTTATATTTCCCTTATTACATGCTTGTAATGATGAAGTTATACTATTCAATGAAGTCAGGAAATTATAGAAATATGCTGTAGTCTCCCTTACATGCAAAGGCTAGATAATGAATTAAGTCTCCCTTACATGCAAACAATTATTTGAGAATGTACCGTGTCTCATACATGCAAAGGTTTGAGAATGATTTGAGTCTTTCTTGCAAACAAAGGCTAGAAAATAACTTGAGTCTCCCTTACATGCAAACAAAGGCTGGACAATGACTTGAGTCTCCATTCCATGCAAACAAAGGCTAGAGAATAACTTGAATCTCCCTTACTTGCAAACAAAAGCTAGACAATGACTTGAGTCTCCATTCCATGCAAACAAATGCTAGAGAATAACTTGAGTCTCCCTTACATGCAAACAAAGGCTGGTTAATGACTTGAGTCTCCATTCCATGCAAACAAAGGCTAGAGAATAACTTGAGTCTCCCTTACTTGCAAACAAAAGCTAGACAATGACTTGAGTCTCCATTCCATGCAAGCAAATGCTAGAGAATAACTTGAGTCTCCATTACATCCAAACAAAGGTTAGAGAATGACTTGAGTCTCCCTTCCATGCAAACAAAGGCTAGAGAATGTTGTCGAAATTATGATTAGTTTGATTATATGAAACTTCAAGATTTAGGATTAATACCAGTAGGTCATTTCATATAGGTAGGATGAAGCTGGATTGTTTGCAGTTGTATAGCAAATTGACCATCTGATTTTTGTATTGGTAAATAAAGGGCTAGTATCCATCTTTAAGATATTAAGGTGACCCCTATAACTGACCTGTGGTCATCATATTAAGCACAGAGAGAGAACAGAATGCAGAGTATTCATAATTTTTAATGCTTGTAGTCTAAGAGTGGTATAGACATTCAGTGTAACACAGGATAACTTGCTGTCTAAACATAAGCAGAGCTGAAAGAAAAGAAAAAAAAATTCATATATACTGACCGATTTAACAAACTTCTACATGTATAGTATCATGTAGCTTGACAAGTCAGAATGCTGATCCTAGCCATATAAATGGTAAAATCAGTCAAAATGTGATCATAGCCATATAGATGGTAAATTCATCAATATGATTATAGCTAAAAAAAATGGTAAAATCCGTCAAAATGTGCTCATAGCTATATAGATGGTAAAATCTGTCAAAATGTGATCATAGTTATATAAATGGTAAAATCCATCAAAATGTGATCATAGCTATATAGATGGTAAAATCCGTCAAAATGTGATCCTAGCCATATAGATGGTAAAAATTCATCAATATGATTATAGCTACGGTCATAAAATGGTAAAATCTGTCAAAATGTGCTCATAGCTATATAGATGGTAAAATACGTCAAAATGTGCTCATAGCTATATAGATGGTAAAATCTGTCAAAATGTGATCATAGCTATATAGATGGTAAAATCCGTCAAAATGTGATCATAGCTATATAGATGGTAAAATCCGTCAAAATGTGATCATATCCATATAGATCGTAAAATCTGTCAAAATGTGCTCATAGCTATATAGATCGTAAAATCCGTCAAAATGTGATCCTAGCTATATAGATGGTAAAATCCATCAAAAATGTGCTCATAGCTATATAGATGGTAAAATCTGTCAAAATGTGATCATAGCTATATAGATGGTAAAATCTGTCAAAATGTGATCATAGCTATATAGATGGTAAAATCTGTCAAAATGTGATCATAGCCATATAGATGGTAAAATCTGTCAAAATGTGCTCATAGCTATATAGATCGTAAAATCCGTCAAAATGTGATCCTAGCTATATAGATGGTAAAATCCATCAAAAATGTGCTCATAGCTATATAGATAGTACAATCTGTCAAAATGTGATCCTAGCTATATAGATGGTAAAATTCATCAATATGATTATAGCCAAATAGATGGTAAAATTTGTCAATTCTCTATCATATGTTACACATTATTTTTCATCTCTGGTGCTAAATAATTTTCTTAAAATTTCAGATCTGCTGGAGCTGGTAAGATATACATGAACATTGCAATTACATGTCCTCTCAGTGACAAAGAATATGAAAGTCTGCAATCAAATCAAATCGAAACAAATCAGTACCAGGTACTCAATGGTAAGGAAAATTTAGTTGTGCTAAAATTATACACAATGAAAGATACTATATGAAAAATTATGATACTATTACAAGCCTGTACTTTTAAAATGGGTAACAGAAAAGAGTAAAGACAACAAAATTTGTAAAATTTAATAAATAATTTATTTCCTTAGAATAAAAAGTGAAAAATGAGAACTTATGAAATTGCAAATTAAATCCAAACATAATCCAAGAATTAAAGACACAGGTCCTAGTAGTAAAATGTCCGTAGAAAAACTCAGTTCAAGTAACTAACAGATGCAAAATTGAATGCAATGAAGTGTCTGTCATGGTCTGTGAAATATTGATGTGTTAACAGTCTCTTGTTGAATCACAGAAATATTATTACATGTTTGAATTCAATATAAAATCTAGTAAATGTCTTTCTCCAAGAATTTTAAAGGAGCACTTTGTATTTCCAGATAAAATAATCACTTAAATTCAATAATTTGAAGGAAATAAAATTCAACAGAAACTGGTCACAACATAATACAACTTTAAGTGCTGGATTTTAAAGAATATCTGTTAAAATCATCAATCACATGATAATATAGTTATCTTCCTGACCTCAGGTTATAATTAGCATTTTCTAACAACAAACATTACCTAATGGAAAATAACCTTCTAGAATGATATAATGAGCCTTGTCTATTTGCAACACAATAGCCTATAAAACTGACATAGGAATATCCAAAACACTGGTCCTGATAATAAGCTCAAACACAGAGAATAATAAATATATTATTAGTTTACATAAATGATATATAAATTCATAAAAATATCAATCAGGTCAAGCAGAAATAAACTTAATTTTGGACATGGTCAAGTCCAGCAAACAATGTTGCATTACATAACATGTGATGAAATACAAAATAAATTAAAACTAACAGACAAACAATTAAATTAAATAAAAATAGCAACACATTCTGAAAGTCATTATCAAACACCTCATGAAAATGTGTTCAATCTGTTATTGAATTTCTTTCACATATCTGAATATTAAATGAAGAATCTGGATATGAGTCTAATTAGATAATTATTATTTGCTTTGTCTTGTATGGTAATTTGTGTCTTTCTATTTGAGAACAAGGCACACAAACTGTCATTATTAACCAGTGACACTTATGCATGAGAACAAGGCAAACAAACTGTCATTATTAACCAGTGACACTTATGCATGAGAACAAGGCAAACAAACTGTCATTATTAACCAGTGACACTTATGCATGAGAACAAGGCAAACAAACTGTCATTATTAACCAGTGACACTTATGCATGAGAACAAGGCAAGCAAACAAACTGTCATTATTAACCAGTGACACTTATGCATGAGAACAGGGGCCCCGAGTATCCGAGTGGTCTAAAGCGCTGTCCATTACGGACCACTGCCATCTCACCTCTGTCTGTGTGTGTTCGAGTCTAAGATTCGGCAAATGTAGTTATGTGAGAAAGCTTGCCAGTAGCTTCTCATGGGTCGGTGGTTCTTTCCCGGGGTTTTCCGGGTTCTTCCTCCACCATTAATACTGGCCGCCATGTATAGCCTATATTGTGCTGAAAAATGGAGTTATTAACCAGTGACGCTTATGCATCCATGGATATAAGTAGTGTAATATTATAATTTTAAAATACAAAATGTAGTTTGCAAGAAAGAATTCTTTAAAACATTTTATTTTGCTTCATTTTCTATTTTAGATTGCAGTCAACCTAACAACATAAGGTACTAGCAGAGTTATGCTTGATCAATCAGTCTGCTTGTCTGTATCTATCTGTCAATCTATCTATCTATCTATCTATCTATCTATCTATCTATCTATCTATCTATCTATCTATCTATCTATCTATCTATCTATCTATCTATCTATCTATCTATCTATCCATGAATAAATGTGCTATAAGCAATGAATGCTCATAATTTATTTTACTTTTGAATAAAATTTTTTGTTGTCTAGGTTGTTTTATTTATCTTGTTTTTATGGCTTGCTTAGAATTTCTGTATATTGTTATTTCTGTCATTAATTACAAACCTATCTATCCCCACACAAAAATACATCTACCTATCTATCCCCACACAAAAATACATCTACCTATCTATCCCCACACAAAAATACATCTACCTATCTATCCCCACACAAAAATAACATCTACCTATCTATCCCCACACAAAAATACATCTACCTATCTATCCCCACACAAAAATACATCTACCTATCTATCCCCACACAAAAATACATCTACCTATCTATCCACACACACAAAAATACATCTACCTATCTATCCACACAAAAAATACATCTACCTATCTATCCCCACACAAAAATACATCTACCTATCTATCCACACACACAAAAATAAGTCTACCTATTTATCAACACACAAAAATGCATCTACCTATCTATCATCACACAAAAATACATCTACCTATCTATCCACACACAAAAATACATCTACCTATCTATCCCCACACAAAAATACAACTACCTATCTATCCCCACACAAAAATACATCTACCTATCTATCAACACATAAAAATACATCTACCTATCTATCCCCACACAAAAATACATATACCTATCTATCCACACACAAAAATACATCTACCTATCTATCCACACACAAAAATACATCTACCTATCTATCCTCACACAAAAATACATCTACCTATCTATCCACACACACAAATACATCTACCTATCTATCCCCACACAAAAATACATTTTCCTATCTATCCCCACACAAAAATAAATCTACCTATCTATCCACAAACACAAAAATAAATCTACTTATCTATCAACACACAAAAATACATCTACCTATCTATCACTACACAAAAATACATCTACCTATCTATCCACACACAAAAATACATCTACCTATCTATCCACACACAAAAATACATCTACCTATTTATTCCCACACAAAAATACATCTACCTATCTATCCCCACAGAAAAATACATCTACCTATCTATCAACACATAAAAATATATCTACCTATCTATCCCCACACCAAAAAACATATACCTATCTATCCACACACAAAAATACATCTACCTATCTATCCACACACAAAAATACATCTACCTATCTATCCTCACACAAAAATACATCTACCTATCTATCCACACACAAAAATACATCTACCTATCTATCCCCACACACAAATACATCTACCTATCTATCCACACACAAAAATAAATCTACCTATCTATCCACACACACAAAATACATCTACCTATCTATCAACACACAAAAATACATCTACCTATCTATCACCACACAAAAATACATCTACCTATCTATCACCACACAAAAATACATCTACCTATCTATCAACAAACAAAAATACATCTACCTATCTATAAACACACAAAAATACATCTACCTATCTATCCCCACACAAAAATACATCTACCTATCTATCAACACACAAAAATACATATACCTATCTATCCCCACACAAAAATACATATACCTATCTATCCCCACACAAAAATAACATCTGCCTATCTATCCACACCCAAAAATACATCTACCTATCTATCAACACACAAAAATAACATCTGCCTATCTATCCACACACACAAAAATACATATACCTATCTATCCACACACAAAAATAACATCTGCCTATCTATCCACACCCAAAAATACATCTACCTATCTATCCACACACAAAAATAACATCTACCTATCTATCCACACACAAAAATAACATGTGCCTATCTATCCGCACACAAAAATACATCGACCTATCTATCCCCACACAAAAATACATCTGCCTATCTATCCCCAGACAAAAATAACATCTACCTATCTATCCACACACAAAAATACATCTACCTATCTATCCACACACAAAAATACATCTACCTATCTATCCACACACAAAAATACATCTACCTATCAATCACCACACAAAAATAACATCTACCTATCTATCCACACACAAAAATAACATCTACCTATCTATCCACACACAAAAATAACATCTACCTATCTATCCACACACAAAAATACATCTACCTATCTATCCACACACAAAAATACATCTACCTATCTATCCCCACACAAAAATACATCTGCCTATCTATCCACACACAAAAATGACATCTACCTATCTATCCACACACAAAATACATCTACCTATCTATCCCCACACAAAAATACATCTACCTATCTATCCACACACACAAAAATAAATCTACCTATTTATCAACACACAAAAATGCATCTACCTATATATCACCACACAAAAATACATCTACATATCTATCCACACACAAAAATACATCTACCTATCTCTCCCCACACAAAAATACATCTACCTATCTATCACCACACAAAAATAAATCTACCTATCTATCAACACATAAAAATACATCTACCTATCTATCCCCACACAAAAATACATATACCTATCTATCCACACACAAAAATACATCTACCTATCTATCCACACACAAAAATACATCTACCTATCTATCCTCACACAGAAATACATCTACCTATCTATCCACACACACAAATACATCTACCTATCTATCCCCACACAAAAATACATTTTCCTATCTATCCCCACACCAAAATACATCTACCTATCTATCCACACACACAAAAATAAATCTACCTATCTATCCCCACACAAAAATACATCTACCTATCTATCCCCACGCAAAAATACATCTACCTATCTATCAACACATAAAAATACATCTACCTATCTATCCCCACACCAAAAAACATATACCTATCTATCCACACACAAAAATACATCTACCTATCTATCCACACACAAACATACATCTACCTATCTATCCTCACACAAAAATACATCTATCTATCTATCCACACACAAAAATACATCTACCTATCTATCCCCACACACAAATACATCTACCTATCTATCCACACACAAAAATAAATCTACCTATCTATCCACACACACAAAATACATCTACCTATCTATCAACACACAAAAATACATCTACCTATCTATCACCACACAAAAATACATCTACCTATCTATCACCACACACAAATACATCTACCTATCTATCAACACACAAAAATACATCTACCTATCTATAAACACACAAAAATACATCTACCTATCTATCAACACATAAAAATACATCTACCTATCTATCAACACACAAAAATACATATACCTATCTATCCCCACACAAAAATACATATACCTATCTATCCACACACAAAAATAACATCTGCCTATCTATCCACACCCAAAAATACATCTACCTATCTATCAACACACAAAAATAACATCTGCCTATCTATCCACACACAAAAATACATATACCTATCTATCCACACACAAAAATAACATCTGCCTATCTATCCACACCCAAAAATACATCTACCTATCTATCCACACACAAAAATAACATCTACCTATCTATCCACACACAAAAATAACATGTGCCTATCTATCCACACACAAAAATACATCGACCTATCTATCCCCACACAAAAATACATCTGCCTATCTATCCCCAGACAAAAATAACATCTACCTATCTATCCACACACAAAAATACATCTACTTATATATCCATACACAAAAATACATCTACCTATCTATCCACACACAAAAATACATCTACCTATCAATCACCACACAAAAATAACATCTACCTATCTATCCACACACAAAAATAACATCTACCTATCTATCCACACACAAAAATAACATCTACCTATCTGTCCACACACAAAAATACATCTACCTATCTATCCACACACAAAAATAACATCTACCTATCTATCCACACACAAAAATACATCTTCCTATCTATCCACACACAAAAATACATCTACCTATCTATCCACACACAAAAATACATCTACCTATCTATCCACACACAAAAATACATCTACCTATCTATCCACACACAAAAATACATCTACCTATCAATCACCACAGAAAAATAACATCTACCTATCTATCCACACACAAAAATAACATTTACCTATCTATCCACACACAAAAATAACATCTACCTATCTATCCACACACAAAAATACATCTACCTATCTATCCACACACAAAAATAACATCTACCTATCTATCCACACACAAAAATACATCTACCTATCTATCCACACACAAAAATACATCTACCTATCTATCCACACTCAAAAATACATCTACCTATCTATCCACACACAAAAATACATCTACCTATCTATCCACACACAAAAATACATTTTCCTATCTATCCACAAACAAAAATAATCTACCTATCTATCCCCACACAAAAATACATCTACCTATCTATCCACACACAAAAATAACATCTACCTATCTATCCACACACAAAAATACATCTACCTATCTATCCACACACAAAAATACATCTACCTATCTATCCACACTCAAAAATACATCTACCTATCTATCCACACACAAAAATACATCTACCTATCTATCCACACACAAAAATACATTTTCCTATCTATCCACAAACAAAAATAATCTACCTATCTATCCCCACACAAAAATACATATACCTATCTATCCCCACACAAAAATACATATACCTATCTATCCCCACACAAAAATACATATACCTATCTATCCACACACAAAAATACATCTACCTACCTATCCACACACAAAAATAACATCTACCTATCCATCCACACACAAAAATACATCTACCCATCTATCCACACACAAAAATACATCTGCCTATCTATCCACACACAAAAATACATCTACCTATCTATCAACACATAAAAATACATCTACCTATCTATCCACACACAAAAATACATCTACCTATCTATCCCCACACAAAATACATCTACCTACCTATCCACACACATAAATACATCTACCTATCTATCCACACACAAAAATACATCTGCCTATCTATCCACACACAAAATGCATCTACATATGTATCCCCACAAAAATATATATCTACCTATTGTTATGTGCATATGCTCGAAAAAACAGTAATATAGAAAGAGTGAAAATCACAAGCTTGTAAAACTTAATAAACAATTTATTGAGTACAAATATTTTTCAGAAAAGAAAAATAAACTTACGGTTTTAAGAATGAATTAAAAAAATTAATCGAAAATAATTCAAAATATTATCCACTAGAGAAATGGCAAAAGTCCTGGTAATAAAATGTCCATATAGTTCTAAGTTCGAATTCCAGCGAAGTATCCAAAATGGAAGACGATATCTCTTGATGAAGTCAGTTCTTGTTAATGAAAATCTTTGAGCACATATTCTTTTCCAGATAACTAACAAAATAATTCCTCTTGATCCAAATGAATTAACACAATTTCCAGTACACTGTAATTAAAAATAACTCAAAAAAGACACACACAACTTAGTATTTTAAAAGCCCAAACTTCTACTGAATAACTCGCTCCAAAACATAGTTTATATACCTGTTCGTACGTAAACAAGGGGTCACATGATCTTCTAGAAACTATCAGAACAAATTTACGTTAAAAAACTCACGTACCCAGCATATGACCCATTTAAAATAGAAAGAAGTTTATACAAAAACTCCATAATGTCCTTGGAACCAACCAATCATTTTAAAAGCTTGTTTACAAGTCTGAAACCAGGTCAGAAATGAGGTCAACACCTGGTGTTTACTCTGCAAAAGTACAGGTCCCCCTTTCAATGAACGAATCTTAAAACTTAAAATACCAAATTTAATTCTAAGAAACAAAAATAAAAATAAGTATAAATGACTTAACATGTAACACTATCAATCTCCTATTTATCCACACACCAAAATACATCTACCTATCTATCCACACACCAAAATACATCTACCTATCTATCAACACACACAATGCATCTACATATGTATCCCCACAAAAAAATACATCTGCCTATCCATCACCACACAAAAATACATTTACCTATCTATCACCACACAAAAACATCTACCTGTCTATCCCCACACAAAAATACATCTACCTTTCTATCAACACAAACAAATACATTTACCTACCTATCCACACACAAAATACATCTACTTATCTATCCCCACACAAAAATACATCTACCTATCTATCAACACACAAAATACATCTACCTATCTATCCATACACAAAATACATCTAACTGTCTGTCCACACACAAAAATAAATCTACCTATCTATCCACACCGAAATATACATCTAAATATCTATCCGCACACAAAAATCCATCTACCTATCTATCCACACACAAAAATACATATACCTATCTATCAACACACAAAAAAAGATCTACCTATCTATCCCCACACATAAATCCAACTACATATCTATTTCCACACAAAAATAGATCTACTAATCTATCACAACCTAAAAATATATCAAAATGTGATCATTCATACAGATATAAATACATCCACACACATAAACTAAAATTTAATGTATATTTTTCAGCTCAGAATTACAATTTTCTTATTATTATTTCTATACAAAATGTACCAAAGAGTCAACTAAAATACATTATCACTGTTCTGCATACTATATTGACTAACAATACATGGTCACTGTACTGCATACTGTATGGGCATGAAATACATTATCACTGTGCTGTATACTGTATGGACTAGAAATGGACTAGAAATTCGTATCACTATATTGTGTACTGTATGGACTAGAAATACACATCACTATATTGTAAACTGTATGGACTAGAAATACACATCTCTATATTGTATGCTGTATGGACTAGAAATACACATCAGTGTATTGTGTACTGTATGGACTAGAAATACACATCACTATTTTGTTTACTGTATGGACTCAAAATACACAACACTGTATTTTGTACTGTATGGACTCAAAATACACATCACTGTATTGTGTACTGTATGGACTAGAAATACACATCACTATTTTGTGTACTGTATGGACTAGAAATTCACATCACTATATTGTGTACTGTATGGACTAGAAATACACATCACTATATTGTGTACTGTATGGACTAGAAATTCACATCACTATATTGTGTACTGTATGGAATAGAAATTCACATCACTATATTGTGTACTGTATGGACTAGAAATACACATCACTATATTGTGTACATGCATGTATGGACTAGAAATACACATCACTGTATTGCATACAGTATGGACTAGAAATACACATCACTATATTGTATACTGTATGGACTAGAAATACACATCACTATATTGTGTACTGTATGGACTAGAATTATTTTGTATATTGCCGGACAAACTGCACTTTACTTGTATGTAATAATCTAGTTGACAGAACTTTACATGAAAATACAATGCCATTGAATCCTGATATATATATATATATATATATATATATATATATATATATATATATATATATATATATATATATATATATATATATATATATATATATATATAAATATTTGTGTATGTACTTGTACTTCCAGATTGTCAGCTGGTGACAACCAACTTAATCCTTACTATAATGTCAGACAGGCAGCCCTTTGAATACATGAAGAAACAGTGGAGGTAAATCATCATAATTCAGAAGTACTGTTTATGTCATGAAATTAGCTTTATGTTTCAATAGATATATATTGTTTTTATATTATTGATACTTATTACATTGGGCTTGAATCTCTTAATCACTACATATACAAATTAGCTGTGTTAGCAAATTTAAATTTTTTAGTCCTCCCCCCCCCCCAATGTGATATTAAAGTTCAGAATTTGGCATGTTTACCCCCACCTATTTGATATTAAAGTCTAGAATTGGTATGTTTCAGCCCCACCCCCACTAATGTGATATTAAAGTCTGGAATTGGTGTGTTTCGGCCATCCACCCCAATGTGATATTAAAGTCTGGAATAGGCATGTGTACATCCCCACCCCCAAAGTGATATTAAAGTCTGGAATAGGCATGTTTCAGCCCCCCCCCCACCACCACCACCTATGTGATTTTGAAGTCTGGAATTGGTGTGTTTCTACCCCCCACCAATGTGATAATAAAGTCTGGAATTGGCATGTTTCTGCCCCACTCCAGTGTGATATTAAAGTCTGAAATTGGCATGTTTTGGGCACCTACCATAATGTGATATTAAAGTCTGGAATTGGCTTGTTTCTGCCCCACCCCAATGTGATATTAAAGTCTGGAATATTAAAGTCTGGAATTGGTGCGTTTCTGCCCCACCCCAATGTGATAATAAAGTCTGGAATTGGCATGTTTCTGACCCACTCCAGTGTGATATTAAAGTCTGAAATTGGCGTGTTTTGGGCACCTACCATAATGTGATATTAAAGTCTGGAATTGGTGTGTTTCTGCCCCACCCCAATGTGATATTAAAGTCTGGAATTGGCATGTTTCTGCCCCACCCCAATGTGATATTATTTCATGAATTGGCATGTTTCTGCACGCACCCTCAATGTGATATTAAAGTCTGGAATTGGCATGTTTCTGCCCCACCCCAATGTGATATTAAAGTCTGGAATATTACAGTCTGGAATTGGTGTGTTTCTGCCCCGAACCACAATGTGATATTAATGTCTGGAATTGGTGTGTTTTGCCACCCCCCCCACCCCACCTCCCATGTGATATTAAAATCTAGAATTGGCATGTTTCCACCTCCCACTACCAATGTGATAATAAAGTCTGGAATTGGCATGTTTCCGCCCCACTCCAGTGTGATATTAGAGTCTGAAATTTACGTGTTTCCGGCACCCACCTCAATGTGATATTAATGTCTGGAATCGGTGTGTTTCTGCCCCACCCCAATGTGATATTAAAGTCTGGAATATTACAGTCTGGAATTGGCATGTTTCTGCCCCACCCCAATGTGATATTATTTCATGAATTGGCATGTTTCCGCCCCCACCCTCAGTGTGATATTAAAGTCTGGAATAGGTGTGTTTCTGCCCCACCCCAATGTAATATTAAAGTCTGGAATTGGTGTGTTTCTGCCCCACCCCAATGTGATATTAAAGTCTGGAATTGGCATGTTTCTGCCCCACCCTCAATGTGATATCAAAGTCTGGAATTGGTGTGTTTCTGCCCCACCCCAATGTGATATTAAAGTCTGGAATTAGCATGTTTCTGCCCACCCCAATGTGATATTATTTCATGAATTGACATGTTTCCACCCCCACCCTGAATGTGATATTAAAGTCTTGATTATTAAAGTCTGGAATTGGTGTGTTTCTGCCGCCACCCCCAATGTAATATTAATATCTGGAATTGACATGTTCTGTCTTCTTGTTTATTTTTTTGTTTTTCGTTTTTTTCAATGCATGGATTACATTTGTTTTCAGAAGAACAACTATTGTTATCTCAAGATCCATTGTGATGGGTATATAACCCTAACCCTAGCTCCATTGTGATGGGTATATAATCATAACCCTAGCACCATTGTGATGGGTATATAACCCTTACCCTAGCTCCATTGTGATGGGTATATAACCCTTACCCTAGCTCCATTGTGATGGGTATATAACCCTAACCCTAGCTCCATTGTGATGGGTATATAACCCTAACCCTAGCTCCATTGTGATGGGTATATAACCCTTACCCTAGCTCCATTGTGATGGGTATATAACCCTTACCCTAGCTCCATTGTGATGGGTATATAACCCTAACCCTAGCTCCATTGTGATGGGTATATAACCCTAACCCTAGCTCCATTGTGATGGGTATATAACCCTTACCCTAGCTCCATTGTGATGGGTATATAACCCTTACCCTAGATCCATTGTGATGGGTATATAACCCTTACCCTAGCTCCATTGTGATGGGTGTATAACCCTAACCCTAGCTCCATTGTGATGGGTATATAACCCTAACCCTAGCTCCATTGTGATGGGTATATAACCCTTACCCTAGCTCCACTGTGATGGGTATATAATCAGAGTTAAATTTTACTGCAATCTAAATCTAAACCTTTCTAGATATGGTTAAATTTTAGCATGATTACTAAAGTTTGGCTAACGATTGGATTGGGTTGGTATCTTATATCTAAATTTTAGCATGATTACTAAAGGATGGCTAAAGATTGGAATGGGTTTGTATTCTGGTATGTTATGTTTAAATTTTAGCATGATTACTAAAGTATGGCTAATGATTGGATTGGGTTGGTATCTTATATTTAAATTTTAGCATGATATCTAAAGTATGGCTAAAGATTGGAATGGGTTTGCTTTCTGGTATGTAATTTAAGGTCAGAGTATGCTGCCCCTTTCATCAGATTTATTAACATGATGAAAAAGAATAATTTCTTAATTGGTCATGATTGATATTGTAATTATATCTTATCAACAGTCATGACCCATTTTTCATATTTTCTGTGTAATTATATGTTATCAAAAGTCGTGACCCATTTTTAATATTTTCTGTGTAATTATATCTTATCAACAGTCATGACCCATTTTTCATCTTTTCTGTGACCAAAGCCAAATGCTTTAACAAAATATTTCTTAAACATTAGTGAGTAGCAATATTTTGCATCAAGTTACTTGTATAAAAATACAGAGTTCACCTTTCAACTTACAAAATGATTCCCATGAACAGCGCTTTCATGGAATATTAAAACTGTGTATAGTTAAATATTTATTGTTACACTCAACCTAAAAGAAATAGATTGCAATAGCTAAAACAGTACACAGTATATATTAGATGAAAATTACAAAGCTGCAAAAAATGAATAAAATGTTTCAAAATGTTCAAAGGAAAATGACCAGCAAATACCCATGACAAGAATTCATGTGTACAAAATTAAGACATGAAATGGATTTTAAGCCTAAAATTACCAATGACAAGAATTCATGTGTACAAAATTAAGACACGAAATGGATTTTAAGCCTAAAATTACCAATGACAAGAATTCATGTGTACAAAATTAAGACATGAAATGGATTTTAAGCCTAAAAATATCTGTAACAAGAATTCATGTGTACAAAATTAAGACATGAAATGGATTTTAAGCCTAAAATTACCAAAGACAAGAATTCATGTGTACAAAACTAAGACACGAAATGGATTTTAAGCCTAAAATTACCAATGACAAGAATTCATGTGTACAAAATTAAGACACGAAATGGATTTTAAGCCTAAAATTACCAATGACAAGAATTCATGTGTACAAAACTAAGACACGAAATGGATTTTAAGCCTAAAATTACCAATGACAAGAATTCATGTGTACAAAATTAAGACACGAAATGGATTTTAAGCCTAAAATTACCAATGACAAGAATTCATGTGTACAAAATTAAGATACGAAATGGATTTTAAGCCTAAAATTACCAATGACAAGAATTCATGTGCACAAAATTAAGACACAAAATGGATTTTAAGCCTAAAATTACCAATGACAAGAATTCATGTGTACAAAACTAAGACACGAAATGGATTTTAAGCCTAAAATTACCAATGACAAGAATTCATGTGTACAAAATTAAGACACGAAATGGATTTTAAGCCTAAAATTACCAATGACAAGAATTCATGTGCACAAAATTAAGACACAAAATGGATTTTAAGCCTAAAATTACCAATGACAAGAATTCATGTGTACAAAATTAAGACACAAAATGGATTTTAAGCCTAAAATTACCAATGACAAGAATTCATGTGTACAAAATTAAGACATGAAATGGATTTTAAGCCTAAAAATACCCATGACAAGAATTCATGTGTACAAAATTAAGACACGAAATGGATTTTAAGCCTAAAATTAACAATGACAAGAATTCATGTGTACAAAACTAAGACACGAAATGGATTTTAAGCCTAAAATTACCAATGACAAGAATTCATGTGTACAAAATTAAGACACGAAATGGATTTTAAGCCTAAAATTACCAATGACAAGAATTCATGTGTACAAAACTAAGACACAAAATGGATTTTAAGCCTAAAATTACCAATGACAAGAATTCATGTGAACAAAATTAAGACACGAAATGGATTTTAAGCCTAAAAATACCCATGACAAGAATTCATGTGTACAAAATTAAGACACGAAATGGATTTTAAGCCTAAAATTACCAATGACAAGAATTCATGTGTACAAAATTAAGACACGAAATGGATTTTAAGCCTAAAATTACCAATGACAAGAATTCATGTGTACAAAATTAAGACACGAAATGGATTTTAAGCCTAAAATTACCAATGACAAGAATTCATGTGTACAAAATTAAGACACGAAATGGATTTTAAGCCTAAAATTACCAATGACAAGAATTCATGTGAACAAAATTAAGACACGAAATGGATTTTAAGCCTAAAAATACCCATGACAAGAATTCATGTGTACAAAATTAAGACACGAAATGGATTTTAAGCCTAAAATTACCAATGACAAGAATTCATGTGTACAAAATTAAGACACGAAATGGATTTTAAGCCTAAAATTACCAATGACAAGAATTCATGTGTACAAAATTAAGACACGAAATGGATTTTTAGCGTAAAAATACCCATTACAAGAATTCATGTGTACAAAATTAAGACACGAAATGTATTTTAAGCCTAAAATTACCAATGACAAGAATTCATGTGTACAAAATTAAGACACGAAATGGATTTTAAGCCTAAAATACTCATAACAATAATTCAAGTATACAAAATTAAGACACGAAATGGATTTTAAGCCTAAAATTACCAGTGACAAGAATTCAAGTGTACAAAATTAAGACATGAAATGGATTTTAAGCCCAAAAATACCCATTACAAGAATTCATGACAAGAATTCATGTATACAAAATTAAGACACGAAATGGATTTTACGTCTAAAATACCCATAACAAGAATTCAAGTGTACAAAATTAAGACACGAAATGGATTTTATGTCTAAAAGTGCCCATAACAAGAATTCAAGTGTACAAACTTAAGACACAAAATTGATTTTAAGCCTAAAATTAACAATGACAAGAATTCATGTGTACAAAATTAAGACACGAAATGGATTTTAAGCCTAAAATTACCAATGACAAGAATTAAAATGTACAAAATTAAGACACGAAATGGATTTTAAGCCTAAAATTACCAATGACAAGAATTCATGTGTACAAAATTAAGACACGAAATGGATTTTAAGCCTAAAATTACCAATGACAAGAATTCATGTGTACAAAATTAAGACACAAAATGGATTTTAAGCCTAAAATTACCAATGACAAGAATTCATGTGTACAAAATTAAGACATGAAATGGATTTTAAGCCTAAAAATATCCGTAACAAGAATTCATGTGTACAAAATTAAGACACGAAATGTATCTTAAGCCTAAAATTACCAATGACAAGAATTCATGTGTACAAAATTAAGACACGAAATGGATTTTAAGCCTAAAAATAGCCGTAACAAGATTTCATGTGAACAAAATTAAGACACGAAATGGATTTTTAGTCTAAAAATACTCATAACATTAAATTCTAGTGTACAAATTAAGACACGAAATGGATCTTAAGCCTAAAATTACCAATGACAAGAATTCATGTGTACAAAATTAAGACACGAAATGGATTTTAAGCCTAAAAATAGCCGTAACAAGATTTCATGTGAACATAATTAAGACACGAAATGGATTTTTAGTCTAAAAATACTCATAACATTAAATTCTAGTGTACAAATTAAGACAAGAAATGGATCTTAAGCCTAAAATTACCAATGACAAGAATTCATGTGTACAAAATTAAGACACGAAATGGATTTTAAGCCTAAAAATACCCATAACAAGAATTCATGTGTACAAAATTAAGACACGAAATGGATCTTAAGCCTAAAATTACCCATAACAAGAATTCAAGTGAACAAAATTAAGACATGAAATGGATTTTAAGCCTAAAAATACCCATGACAAGAATTCATGTGTACAAAATTAAGACACGAAATGGATTTTAAGCCTAAAATTACCAATGACAAGAATTCATGTGTACAAAATTAAGACACGAAATGGATTTTAAGCCTAAAATTACCAATGACAAGAATTCATGTGTACAAAATTAAGACACGAAATGGATTTTTAGCGTAAAAATACCCATTACAAGAATTCATGTGTACAAAATTAAGACACGAAATGGATTTTAAGCCTAAAATTACCAATGACAAGAATTCATGTGTACAAAATTAAGACACGAAATGGATTTTAAGCCTAAAATACTCATAACAATAATTCAAGTATACAAAATTAAGACACGAAATGGATTTTAAGCCTAAAATTACCAGTGACAAGAATTCAAGTGTACAAAATTAAGACATGAAATGGATTTTAAGCCCAAAAATACCCATTACAAGAATTCATGTGTACAAAATTAAGACACGAAATGGATTTTAAGCCTAAAATTACCAATGACAAGAATTCATGTATACAAAATTAAGACACGAAATGGATTTTACGTCTAAAATACCCATAACAAGAATTCAAGTGTACAAAATTAAGACACGAAATGGATTTTATGTCTAAAAGTGCCCATAACAAGAATTCAAGTGTACAAACTTAAGACACAAAATTGATTTTAAGCCTAAAATTAACAATGACAAGAATTCATGTGTACAAAATTAAGACACGAAATGGATTTTAAGCCTAAAATTACCAATGACAAGAATTAAACTGTACAAAATTAAGACACGAAATGGATTTTAAGCCTAAAATTACCAATGACAAGAATTCATGTGTACAAAATTAAGACACGAAATGGATTTTAAGCCTAAAATTACCAATGACAAGAATTCATGTGTACAAAATTAAGGCACAAAATGGATTTTAAGCCTAAAATTACCAATGACAAGAATTCATGTGTACAAAATTAAGACATGAAATGGATTTTAAGCCTAAAAATATCCGTAACAAGAATTCATGTGTACAAAATTAAGACACGAAATGTATCTTAAGCCTAAAATTACCAATGACAAGAATTCATGTGTACAAAATTAAGACACGAAATGGATTTTAAGCCTAAAAATAGCCGTAACAAGATTTCATGTGAACAAAATTAAGACACGAAATGGATTTTTAGTCTAAAAATACTCATAACATTAAATTCTAGTGTACAAATTAAGACACGAAATGGATCTTAAGCCTAAAATTACCAATGACAAGAATTCATGTGTACAAAATTAAGACACGAAATGGATTTTAAGCCTAAAAATAGCCGTAACAAGATTTCATGTGAACATAATTAAGACACGAAATGGATTTTTAGTCTAAAAATACTCATAACATTAAATTCTAGTGTACAAATTAAGACAAGAAATGGATCTTAAGCCTAAAATTACCAATGACAAGAATTCATGTGTACAAAATTAAGACACGAAATGGATTTTAAGCCTAAAAATACCCATAACAAGAATTCATGTGTACAAAATTAAGACACGAAATGGATCTTAAGCCTAAAATTACCCATAACAAGAATTCAAGTGAACAAAATTAAGACATGAAATGGATTTTAAGCCTAAAATTACCAATGACAAGAATTCATGTGTACAAAATTAAGACACGAAATGGATTTTAAGCCTAAAAATAGCCGTAACAAGATTTCATGTGTACAAAATTAAGACACGAAATGGATTTTTAGTCTAAAAATACTCATAACATTAAATTCTAGTGTACAAATTAAGACACGAAATGGATCTTAAGCCTAAAATTACCAATGACAAGAATTCATGTGTACAAAATTAAGACACGAAATGGATTTTAAGCCTAAAAATATCCGTAACAAGATTTCATGTGAACAAAATTAAGACACGAAATGGATTTTTAGTCAAAAAATACTCATAACATTAAATTCTAGTGTACAAATTAAGACAAGAAATGGATCTTAAGCCTAAAATTACCAATGACAAGAATTCATGTGTACAAAATTAATACATGAAATGGATTTTAAGCCTAAAAATAGCCGTAACAAGATTTCATGTGAACAAAATTAAGACACGAAATGGATTTTTAGTCTAAAAATACTCATAACATTAAATTCTAGTGTACAAATTAAGACAAGAAATGGATCTTAAGCCTAAAATTACCAATGACAAGAATTCATATGTACAAATTAATACATGAAATGGATTTTAAGCCTAAGAATGGATAATGGAGATGAATTGGACTGGTTGAGAAACATCTTTAGTTACTGCAGCATGCAATTATGGTAACTGTCAAATGTATATTAAACTTACTGATGACAGAGATTTGTGTGCAAAGTACATACAAATAATCACTATAGATTATATCAAGGCAAATTTAAAACAAAAATTATGATGTGTATCTAAATTATTTGTAATGTATTATTTTCTAATTATGACTGTTATTGAACAAATTTAGTTCATTTGATTTTCCATTAATACTAGTGTCTGTTTATTTTTCATTATTTGTTGAAATGTATACATTGACTTGTACAGCCATTTAGTAATATTTATATAAAGCTTATATAGCATTTTTCTATTTTCAGATTCTCCAAAAATGTTATGAAAATATATGGATAAACATCAAATATGACCACAAATGACCAGTATAATTCATGAGATACCTGTAGAAGACATTCATGTCCATACACATAATGTTTATACCATTGTACAATATATAACTATATTTAGGAATGTCCATACACATAAAGTATGTACAATTTGTACACAATAACTGTATTTAGGCATGTTCATTCACTTGAAGTACAGTATATACAATTTGTACACTATAAGAAGTATATACCTTTCGTACCTTATAACTGTTATTAGAAATGTCCTTACACATGATGTATGTACAATTTGTACACAATAACTATCTAGGCATGTTCATTCACTTGAAGTACAGTATATATTATTTGTACACTATAACTGTATTTAGGCAGGTTCATTCACTTGAAATACAGTATATACAATTTGTACATTATAACTGTATTTAGGCAGGTTCATTCACTTGAAGTACAGTATTTACAATTTGTACACTATAACTGTATTGAGGCAGGTTCATTCACTTGAAGTACAGTATTTACAATTTGTACATTATAACTATATTTAGGCATATTGATTCACTGGAAGTACAGTATATACAATTTGTACACTGTAACTGTATTTAGGCAGGTTCATTCACTTGAAGTACAGTATATACAATTTGTACATTATAACTGTATTTAGGCAGGTTTATTCACTTGAAGTACAGTATATACAATTTGTACACTATAACTGTATTTAGGCATGTCCATGCACTTGAAGTATGAAATCTCACAAACATAAATGACAAAAATGGCTGTTTTACAAATCATCTATTCTGGTTAATCTAAGATAATATATGTACAAAACAATATTGTGATCTTTGGTTTTTGTTATCAATTTGGTACAACTAATTTGATTATTGATTTTTTGGATATACATGTAGTTAATTTGGTTATTGTTGTCCATTTTGGTACAGCTAGTTTGATAATTGATTTACTTCTTTGGTAATTTATATCCGTTTTGGTACAGCTTCTTTGGTGATTGTTATCACTTTTGGTGCAACTAATTTGGTTATTGTAATCATTGTTGGGTACAGCTGATTTGGTTACTGTTATTCCTTTTGGGCACAGCTAATTTGATTATTATTATCTTTTTTTGGGTGCAGTTAATTTGATTATTGGTATCCCTTAAATTGCAACTAACTTGATTATTGCTATCCCTTTTTGTACAACCAGTTTGGTCATTTTTATTCCTTTTTGGTACAGCTAATTTGTTTAATGTTATCCCTTTTTTAGTCCTAATTTAGTTATTGTTATCTCTTTTGGTGCAAATAATGTTGTTATTGGTATTCCTTTTTGGTACAGTTAAATTGGTTTATTGGTATCCCTTTTGGTACAGCTAACTTAGTTATTGTTATCCATTTTGGTACAGCTAATCTGGTTCATGTTATCTCTGATGGGTACAGCTAATCTGGTTGTTGTCATCTTCTGTGTGTGCAGCTAATTTGGTTGTTGTTATCACTTCTGTGTACAGCTAATTTGGTTATTGTTATCCCTTCCATCTACAGCTAATTTGGTTGCTGTTATCCCTTTGAGAATGGCTAATAATCAGGTTGATGTTATCCCTTTAGGGTACAGCTAATCTGGATGGTGTCATCTTTTTGGGGTACAGTTAATTTGGTTGTTGTTATCCCTTTTTTGATACCGTTAATTTGGTTGTTGTTATCTCTTTGATAATGGCTAAATAATATGTGGACATCCATGTATTAGATGTCTTGATGGTCAATTTCCAATGTACAAATGTATATGGCAATATTAGAAGCTGTACATTGTTTTTTATTCCTTTTTGCAAATCAAATCATGTTGTTTCTTTCTTTTGAAAATGCTAATCATGACCTGAGCTCAATTAAAATGCAGTTTAATTTTGTTTATTTAGAAATTATTTATTCAGGCTGTAAATTCTCAGCAGATTCAATTGTATTTTTGATGTGGCCAGTATTTCATTTGGTCTAGAAGTTATTTAATTAGGTTATTTATTCATTGGAAATACTAAGTGCTCAAAAACATTTCTTGGACTGATACATTCACTGGTATGAGTGAATATAATAACAAGGACTTTTAGAATTGTTTAAAAGCCCATTGACACATCATCACAACATAGGCCATCAGAAGCACATCAACATTTATCATTGGATTTTTGGAATACCACTAAAATGTATTCAAATTATTATTTGTTAGAACTTATGCTAGTAATTCTAAGGTTTTTGGCACTTAGTTTGCATAACTGTCAGTTATGTTTACATTAATTTTTTTGTATTCTATGTTGAATTTTACAAGCCGTTTTGATTTTTACTATTTTCTATTACTTTTGTTAAAACCATAGTTATATTACTGCTAGTATAGTGAATATGGCACACAATAAGCATGCTAATAAATGACGTGTACAAATAGAAAGAGTGCAAACAATATATTAGTGAATATGGCACACAATAAGTATGCTAATAAATGATGTGTACAAATAGAAAGAGTGCGAACAATATATTAGTGAATATGGCACACAATAAGCATGCTAATAAATGACGTGTACAAATAGAAAGAGTGCAAACAATATATTAGTGCCACATGACACAAACACAATAATCAACATGTTTTCATTGTCAAATATACAAGACTACTGTACTACATCAATATCGGTGAGAAAATTAATAATATCATCACCTTCTTCAGTTAACAATCTTGCATTCACATTAAACAATTTTGTCTAGAAATGGTGCCATTAAATATAATTTACACCACTTGAGCCATCAAATTAAGTAATAATTGTGTCTTTCCATTTCCAGACAGACCTATTATTATCATTTTAACTTTTAGCCATTTCATTATCAAATTAAGTAATAATTGTGTCTTTCCATTTCCAGATAGACAGATTATTATCATTTTAACATTTAGCCATCTCATTATCAAATTAAGTAATAATTTTGTCTTTCTATTTCCAGACAGACCTATTGTTATCATTTTAACTTTTAGCCATCTCATTATCAAATTAAGTAATAATTGTGTCTTTCCATTTCCAGACAGACCTATTATTATCATTTAAATTTTTGTGACAGGTCTAAATAATTGTTCTAAACCTATTGCAAAATCAACATGGGATTCTTGAATCACTTGTAAATTTTGTCAAACAGAATCATGGACATTTCTTAATTGATTCTAGTTGCTCTCAAGCTAATCTAGTTGTGTAAGTTTCTGATTCCATATTATTAATATAAAATAATGATCTATTTCACAGCAGCAGAGAGATGTGACCTCAATGAAATGTACATGTGGGTAAACAGAAAATACCTTAAAAAATTAAATAAACACTATTGACTGATAAAGTAACACCCCCAAAAGAGACTCTTGGAGAAAAACATTTGGTTGTGGTTAGATAGTTTGGTTTAGCATTACAGATGTTATCTTTTAATGACGTTTCAGCAATAGGTGGGTTCGCCATCTTTGCTGCTTACGTCACTCTCTGAAAAGTACATATTAATAACTGGTACTCTTCATTTGAGTGTCATTTAAAAGATTTCACTAGTGTATGAAGTATCTTTTAAATTAGCTCCTCATTTTTTGTACAGTTATCACTGGTGAATTTTATGTAACACCATCCACATTCTAAATTAAAATAAATATTCACGTTTTTAGGTTAAAAGCTCACCTTTAATCTGTTTTATCATCTTATACCTGAGTAAAATGTGAGAATGACCACAATGGTATCTCTTGTTAGAAACAATATGTTATGTTTATATCACAAGAACCGATTGAGATATTTAAATGAGACTGTACTTGTATGTGTGTCGTCACTTGGTCTTGTGTGATATATAGAGGCTCTACTAAAACTTCTTAGTGTTAGAAGATCTGTCAATTGAGATCATTCAAAATTTCTTTAGGCCATTGTCCACTGGTAATATGACTTTTTAAACAAATGTGAATGTTGTCCCTAATATTTATGCCAAACAGTTTCTTTCCAGAAATGACTCAATATATTTTTTCAAAAGTACATGATCTGCTATACACGGTGTCTAGTATGATTGATGGAAGAAAACCCATGAAAACCATGATAAGAACAATTGTGAGCTTTCTCACATACCCACATTGCCTTAGCCCAACACATAAACTCAAACTGATAATATTGAGATTGCAGTTATCAGTAAAGTTGTGCACATTAGATCACTCAGCCATTTGGTGTCTTCAAAGAATATAGGAATACAACAATTGAACATATCCCCAAATATAGAGTAAAACTTTAATTTACAAGCTGCATTGGTTAGAAATTGAAAGGTAATTTTTCTTCTTCTGATACATATCTATAAAACAAAGTCTTAAATTCACTTTAAATTTGAAGTCACAGAGGATAGAGGTTGATATGCTTGAAAAGAATCTCCTTCATTGTCATAGGAAATGGCAAGGTATGCACTCTGTTAATGTTCGTTCTTCAAGGGCTATCCCCAAGCCAGATTTGTGTGGCCAATACATAGAGCTATGGACAAGTCAGGTTTGTGTAGCCAATACAGAGATATGGAAATGTCAGGTACGTATGGTCAATTTGTGAACAACAAAATACATTATCTCTTTTTCTGAATTAGATAAAATGCTCCGATTGCAAAACAATTATCAATGAAAGCTGTCAGAGCTATTAGTGAAAATGCTCCTGGGGCTATTGGTAACGTCGCTGGTAGGGCATTCACTGCAATCAAGGATAGGCTAGCACGATTAATACGACGAAACCACCGCTAGTAAAATTACCATCTACGGAAATTATATCCGCGAATGTCAGTAAAATGATAAACCAAGCCGCTGAAAAGAAATGGATCATGGATCTGATGAAATACAAATAGACATTACTGCAAATTTAATGACTAGAAGTGGTCTTCGCATTTCTTTGACAATGTCAAAGCGTTTATGATTTAGATCGAGTGATTTATACTAAACTGTTTAACGTGTATATGACACAGCATTCGACAAGGACTCATCGGTTCTCAAAGATGAGTCAATATGCGATTATCAAATTTATTCTTATGACGCAAGTCAACCAAATCAACGTGGACGTATCGAACTTCAAGTTTCAGGATACAAGTAGATATTTTTACCCGCTGCGACATTTATTGAAGTAGAATGTGAACTTGTAATACATGTTGCAGTTGATATGCCATATGCAGATACGTTGCGAGTTCGTTTTGTTACCAACGGAATTATGGTACTATTTGATAACGCTACATATATGATCGATGGAAAACAAATTGAATCGATTCAGAATAGATAGACAGGCTGCTGAATTTTATATAAGAAACATAATAATACTTACAACGTAGGATGTGCAACACGTGTATCAATGTTGCTAGGTGACCAGAAAAGAATTTCATGAGCAATTCCACTTTCTCACATCATGGGATTTTGCAGAAATGTCAGAAAATTTATTTTCGGAGCCAACCATTCAGTTGTATTCGTGAGAGAAAGTGATGATTATGATGCTATCTGACAAGGTGATAATGTTATTGATGGTAAAGTAAATATAACAAAACACTGTAGATGCATGTAATGATTATGGAAGAAAAATTACCCGGGGTTTTCTTTTTTGGAGGGGGGCGGATTAAGGTGATAAATCAATATTGTCATGTTGAACAGTGACAACAAATAGTATTCAAATGTACTGTTAGAGGTGTATTTACAGTGACAACAAATAGTATTCAAATGTACTGTTAGAGGTGTATTTACAGTGACAACAGGTAGTATTCAAATGTACTGTTAGAGGTGTATTTACAGTGACAACAAATAGTATTCAAATGTACTGTTAGAGGTGTATTTACAGTGACAACAAATAGTATTCAAATGTACTGTTAGAGGTGTATTTACAGTGACAACAAATAGTATTCAAATGTACTGTTATAGGTGTATTTACAGTGACAACAAATAGTATTCAAATGTACTGTTATAGGTGTATTTACAGTGACAACAAATAGTATTCAAATGTACTGTTATAGGTGTATTTACAGTGACAACAAATAGTATTCAAATGTACTGTTATAGGTGTATTTACAGTGACAACAAATAGTATTCAAATGTACTGTTATAGGTGTATTTACTGTGACAACAAATAGTATTCAAATGTACTGTTAGAGAAGTATTTACTTGGCACATATAATCACAACAATGTGTTATTGCGACACATGTTTATGTTTCTTTACAAATATGAACCAAATAAACTCTCAAGAGCGTATCCATATGATATTTTACAAACTCAGAGTTAGCAAGGTTTCTTTAAAAATAAACAGCCAACAAGATCCAGCTGAGGATATATTGTTAGATTATACCACAAACTACGTTGCGTGTAATTAACAGGGCTTGATGACATGTATGGGCCGTGATTAGAATATAGATACTGTTTTAAAATATCACAATTACATTTTACAAACGTATATCCGATCTATTATTGTTGCGCTAGCATCTTGATTTATAACAACAAACTGGTGTTGATATACACTTCCGAGCCTGCGTAGGTGAAGTACTAACTGACGGTTACAGATGGAGCGCTATTAAATAAGTGACAAATCGATGTTACTGGAAGGTGCTTGTGGATGAACGAGAGTCATTGATGCACCATTAAGAAATACGTAATGTTTTCCAATTATGTAATATGACACAATTAGATTACTCGTAAATTTATATAAATTTCACCATCATGTAACTGTTACTCTGCCTCCAGCTAATGTTACATGCTTAGGCTCGCATAAACAGTAACATAGAATGAGTGAAAATAACAAGCTTGTAAAAACTTAATAAACAATTTTTTGAGCACAAATATTTTCCAGAAAAGAAAAATAAACTTTCGGATTTAAGAATCAATTCCCAAAATTAATCCAAGAATGACTAAAATATAATCCACTAGTGAAATTGCAAAAGTCCTGGTAATAAAATGTCCTAATAATTCCAAGTTCGAATCTTAGTGAAGCGTCAAAGATGGAAGACGATGTCATTTGATGAAGTCAGTTCTGGTCTTATGAAATTCAATGAGCACAATTATTTTCCAGATAAATAACAAAATAAATCCTCTTGATCCAAACGAATTGAAATAATTTCCAATACAAGGTAATTTAAAATAACTCAAAATAACACACAACCTAGTATTCTAAACAGCCCAGCTTCTACTAACTAGTTCGCTCCAAAACATAATTTATGTACCTATTTTTACTTAAACAAATTTACATTAAAAAAATCTCGTACACACCGTATGACCCAGATGAGAATCAGATATTTTTGCTCTCAAGAACTAAAAATAGTAAGATGTTTATAACAATGCTCCATAATGTCCTTGGAATCAACCAATCATTTTAAAAGCTTGTTTACAACTCTGAAGCCAGGTCAGAAATGAGGTCAACATCTGGTGTTTATTTGTAAAGTATAAGTCATCCCACTTTTAAAAAAAAATATCTCCCAATGAATGAATCTTAAACTTAAAATGTCAAATTTGAATCTGACAAACAAACAATTAAAATAAAAATAAATGACTTAAATCAAAAATACTTAACCCTAAGAAAAATGTGGAAATACAATGACCCTAAAAAAACAGTCAGATTAAGGATGGTGAAGAAAATGTTCGTTGACAGAACGTATGCGTCAAACATGCAATGATGTTAAAGAAGACATCATTGGGAAAAAATCTTACGCTATGCGCGGGTGCTATTTCAAATATAACCAAATCCGGTGCAATATTTCCCCTCCTCTTGGCAATACTAGCATTTTTTGCAGAAGCAGCACCTGCTGTCGCAGAAGCGGCTGCCCTTGAGGCTGTCTGGAAAGGGTTATCCTCGCGAAAAGAGTTTATCAAGCAAATAGTCCAATCTGGTATTAAACATTACCAATGCAGACAATAACTGACCCACCAATATGCGGCCGTAAGTAATTGCTGTACTTGACGCTGTATCAAAATCAACCAAAACACAATGTTAAAGAGAGTGTAACAAAAATCATTAGCGATGAAATATCCGAATTAATAAATCACGCAAATGTAGATCCAAACGAAATGGTTGCATTTCAGGAAAAGAAGAAAAATTAAAAACGAGTAATCTTTCATTTCAAGATATTATCGTTAGAATTAATGTAGTAACTGAAAACAATATAGCCGTATAATAACGGAAAATTAAACCCGGTGTACTTATATCAATGATATCGGATAATATTCTGGTGATACAATGACAGACGAACTTAACATGAAAGGAAATCAAATAACCGTACTTGGAGATCCATTATTCGACAAGGAAAGGGCAACAAAAAATTATGTATACGTTAACTAAACCACCGTAGACAATAAATTGTCAACGTTGCGGGCCTAGTAAGATTATTCATATAAGAGCGTTAAGAAAAATTATTAAATTGCAGATAATTTCTGTGGTGCTCCTTTGGCCGTTATCATAAAACATTCCGATATCAAGACGAGCAATGACACGATTAAGAAAACACACGATAATATTATAAGACAGTTTTCTACGGTCGCTGAAATATCAATAACGTGTACTCGATACAGTGTGGATGTTTCATTTGGGTTTGTCAAAATGACACTGTCCAAGTTATCGCATCTATTCGAGGTATATACGGAATAACGGTAATTTCATCTGTACAGTGTAATGATTCATCAAGTATATCTGCCGGCGTTAATAGTATCAGTGATATAATATAAAATGGACACTGAAGTATTTAAAATAACATTCAGCAGTGATAATTTAGCATCACATGGCGTGTAGAATTTGTAATTAATTTCATTTCATAATAAGATGAACTCTCCAATCAACGTGCAACATTATAAACTAAAAGATATGTATCAGTATGGCTGTTTCAAAGTGATGAAAATTTGTTATAAATTTGTAAGACCTAACGGCGAAATATTTCATGAAGAATCTCTCCACGAAGAAATGAAACATCTTGCGCAGAAATGTTCAACTGACAATGCTGACGAGTTGCTGTTTCATTGTTCCGTCAGTTGCAGCTCACTTTGCAATGGAGAAAAATTCGCGATAATCAGCACGATTTGAATTTCTTGAAGATGTGCAGTTAAGCTTTTGTGAATACTGCCATGGTAAATTGTGGAATACCAAGTAGGACCACAACATTGTAATTTCCGTGGGTATGGTTGCGTGTTATCCTGGAAGTTTTCTTGGTTACAGAGAATGGCCTGGCTCATTTTAAAGATGTGGACATCCCACACACGAAAAACCCTGTATTATCAATAAATGGACCACTACCTGGTTTTGATCTAACTGGATTCGCTCGTATTGTATCATTTGAGTTTGCTAAGGGTTTCCATCCGATCTGTTATGTTTGGCTGGTAGGTACTTTACAAAATAACGCTTGGCACCCAAAGTTTCACGACGATATATGATTGATTGTCAAATACTAATATCGCTGTTTGTAAATGAGACAATTATATAATATCGTAAATAGAACAAAGTTATCATAATGGACCTGGTGATTCCGATAAAAACATGTCGAGTGATCGAATTATTAAGAAAGAGTTCGGATTCATTTTGTTAACTCCCACTCACAGACTTGCGTTAGATAGATCAAGAAAGAGGTGTAAAATCGTATACTTATCACAGCTTTTTTGTGATAAAAGGAGAGAAGTAGACTCCTGCCAGAATCAACCTGTAGTTAATGTGACCATGGTGATGGTCCTCGTTGATAAATTCGTCGAAAAGCAGTTGCTGTTTAGAACAAAAAATTAACATCATCAGCGGCTGAGATACAGCCTTGTCCATGATAACATTTTTGGATGAAAGACAGCAGCAGAGAGGGCGTGACCTCGAATAAGTGTCATAAGATAAACGTTCCCTAACTAATCAGAAGAAGAATTAAAAACTCGACGACAAAAAAGGTAACAAAATTAAATAACCGCAAGAGTGATTTTCTCGGTTTGGTAGAAGATTCGGTTTAGCGTTATTGACTTTATTTTTGATTTTTGTTAGAAACCTTAGTTTAGCAAATGGGACCTTACAAAAGCATTCCAATCCAATCGTCTTTCTAAGTCACACTCCAATTACGAGTACAAATAATGTAAGCATTTCAATCCAATCGTCTGTATGACTACATCACACTCCCCATTAAAGAGTACACATACTGTAAGCTTTCCAATCCAATCCCTTTTGTTACTAAGAAGAACTCCCTTAAATAAAATTGTTTCCTTCACAAGAAGAATGGCAACATGGAAGCCACATCTTTTACATGACAGCTTATTCGTCCATCTCTCTAACCAGACCCAGACTTCCCATATGAAGGATGTTGCAGACTCGCTTAGGGTTTTATAAGAGTAGAGTATATCTTTCTCATGCAATCTCCAAAGGTAAAGAACAACCAAAAATGTCAAGCCAACTAACGCAGAAGAACACATATTATAGACAAGTTATAGTACACAGATATATACGATTATGTATTTTAGACAAGTTGTAGTATTCATATATTTATGTTAATGTATTTTACACAAGTTTTAGTATTCATATATTTATGTTAATGTATTTTACACAAGTTGTAGTATTCATATATTTATGTTAATGTATTTTAGACAAGTTGTAGTATTCATATATTTATGTTAATGTATTTTAGACAAGTTGTAGTATTTATGCACTTATGTATTTTATGTATTTAGAATGTTGATATTGTATGCCATGCACAATGTATTGTATGCAATTCACTTCAGATCACACAGAGTGCTGATTGATTACATGGTTTGCCATACGTTCAGCGATTGGTTGAATTGTGTCACATGGTCTCTGGGGTAGTTATAAATATGAATGCACTGTCATTATGTAACATACAAATGATGAGTACAATTAATGCCATATCTCAATGGCTTTGAGAAGCAAAGTGTCATGTTAGTATTTTCTGAAGGTAGATAAATAAAAGGCTAAAATGTCGAATTAACCGAAACCTAGATTTATTCAAAAGTTACATTATCAAACCAAACCCTCGACAGATTCCATCTCAGCAGACTATATCAGAATCACAGGAAACAAAGTATAAAAACAATAAATACAGCTTTTGTTAATAAATTTCTATTCCTTAAATATTGTTTAATTGTTCTTGGATGTGTTGATCATTTAACACTTGTCCACCCAAGGACATTAAAACTTTTGATTCATCTTACCAAATACAATACTCCCCCTCTTAAATAAAATCATGTGTAGGTCCATTAATGGCCAGTATGGCTTTAGACTGTTTAATCTTGTGTGTGTTGGTCAGCACAAAGGTAATTTTCTTTAAATTAAATTATACTTGTGTTAGAATACTTACTTGATTACACTAAGATTTGGTAACATCTGTGATATCTTAAACAAGACTCACTCAAATGAAGCAAAGCTCGCATTAAGAATATACAGGAACTCGGGATCAGGTTTTTTTTTAGTTTTTTCTGTTGCGTTTGTTTTTTTACAGTTTCATGTTCTTCATCAAGTACCAAACTTGCAAATTAGTTTCTGTTGTGACTTTAATAATAATAATAATAATAATAATAATAATAATAATAATAATAATAATAATAATAATAATTGTGCTCTTCCTTCTACTATGCATTGCATTAACGTCAAACCTTCCATCTCACCCAAGTTACCTTGGAAAAAAAAAAACTGCATTGGTTTACACCGAGTGTTCTTTTACACCGATTTTACTTTTTAAATACTGGAAACAAAGACGTTACTGGTATTAAATATTGCACTACGACAAACTGAAAGCCAAAATCCACACTTTTTGAAATAGAAAGTACCATTGTACTGCATCGAATTACTATTGTGAAGGACGTTTTGGAGATAGGCGTCAAACTTTAATTGAAATTTATTTTTGTCCTATAACCTTCTAAACTACTGTGACTACTGAGGCTGTGTTCAAGGACTGCCACTCTCATGTTGGGCTACATAGCCACTATAGATGCTGCACAACCATCAACCAGGTCATCTCTCATGGACGCGCTTCCATCATCTCCCATGAATAATGGATGCCAATAACTGTCACCACTAGGTTATTTCTTTTAAGAAAATAAATTCATATCAAATGAAAAAAATGACACATTTTTCATTTAGCATTTTTCTGTAAGATCAACTCTATAATCGCAAACTATGTGTTATAAATGTGATTGTATACCTTTTGAAGAGACAGACAGAAACAGAGAACAATGTCTCTGTGGAGTTCAATACATGTATATCCATCACAAATTATCTTTTGTCATTTGGGAATTTCAATTTTTTTTTAAATAGAAATGAAACATGTTGATCATATCAGAGATTAAATGAAAATTGGCATAATCTCTTTCTACGTTACTAGTTGTCCTCTTTATTATATATATTTATATTATTCAGTGTTATCTGGATTATTGTAATGTAATTTAGGGTAATACCTCTAATTCAAACACATTTAAGTTTTCAAAAAGGATTTGCCATTTAATTCTTGATCAATTAATAGACAATTTCCAGGATGCAATTAATAATATAACTAAGTTAACAAGAAAGAATATTTCTTAGAATTGATGTACAAAGTATTCAGAAAAGTCACTCCTGTCTATCTAAGCAATATCATTCTGTAAAGAGATTTTGATGGAAGTACAAAAAGTAAGGTCTACAAGAAGAAAAAATTACATTATGATATTACCAAAGAAGGAATTTTTTTAAAATATACTGGTCCACTGGTATGAAACCAAACTGACATAAGTTAGGCTTCTCTCATTTCTTCTTTTCATAACTAATATTTTAAATCGATGAAATATTTAGAAAACTTAACAGTTATATTAAAATATGTCTGCTTTATGTAAACTGGCATCATCTTTCAGCTGAATTTTTGTTTATATGCATATGTTCCAGGCTTGATACTTTATACAGTCACTTAATTATTTAGTGTTGCCAGATTTTTAACATGTTGTATATACTGTATATATTGTACATAACATATAGAAGGCCTCAAGGTAGATTAGTTCTGTAATTGAGTTACCTTCTCTAAATAAAGTCTTTATTATTATTATTATTATTATTATTATTATTATTATTATTATTATTAGTATTATTATTATTATTATTATTATTGGTAGTAGTAGTAGTAGTAGTAGTAGTAGTAGTAGTAGTATTTATCTTACAAATAGCAAGGCTAGTTGTCTGTGTGTAAGGCCCAGGTAATAAAAACCATACGAAATAAATGTATTAATATGATTGCAACATAATCTCTACAATTTTTTAAATAGATAATTAAACGCCAAAACGTGTGGAACAATGCATCGCAGGGATTGGATGGTGTTCCACATGACACGATGCGGTGTCAGTCAAGATCCGGTCTGTTTCGGGGTCGGTAATTTAACTTTATACGTAACTATAATTTAACTCCTATAACTAAACTGAAAACCATTCAAATCAGTACCGAGTTAGGCTGTTTCATTTCGAAAGTAGATCAAAAACAAGAATATGCATCAACGAAGCATTGTATGACACTATTAATTTATTGTCTTTTCGCATGTATAATTCTTAAATATAGCATTGTGACACGGCAATATTGCTGAAATCACAAATTACTAGTTCGACTTTACTTCACCTAACTTGCGCACACGTCGTAAATTTAAATAAGCAAGCAAGCAGATACATTGCTGGACGGGGATAACCTCAAATGTATTTATTTGTCCTTTTCCAAAACAATAACGTTTTTTCGGTTAGGTTTGTTTTCGGTGTTGTTTTTTTTTTTTTTCTTCAACTTTGTTTTATCATTGTTTGTTTGTCTTTTGTGGGTTAAAGTCAGTTTACAACAACTTAGTTTTATATTATAAATATAATACTTAGAGTAATGAATATAAATTATAAAATTGTGTGTGTGTGTGTGTGTGTGTGTGATTTGGATTTTTTTAATTAAAAAATTAGTCATACCACAACAGCATCTGTATTGAGTCAGTTTATAGTGATGTCTAGCACTGGGCATTTTAGATGAATAAGATTCGGCGTGTTTCTATATATATAACGATAGAAACATAATTCTCGAATTGAAAATGCCTTTATTAAATTATTCTTTACACTACCAGGTATAGAAACTGCAATCACGGCGTATTATTCTATCGATATTGTCTATGTTATTAAATTATATTTTACCAATGTTATATCATTATTGCATCTGCTAATGAATATTGTCCGCGTGCACGATAATAGTAGCAAATAGATCCACATTGTCGAAAAGTTGAATTACATGATTCGACTGCAATGCTGCATTTAAGAATTGATCGAGCACATCACATATACACACCTGTAACACTAGAAAAATGTGACTTACAGCATTTATAATGGCATGATCTGTGGTAGAGTTCATCTTTTGCAAGGTATATAACTTTACAACTAGTGCGTCTTTATTCCATGTCAGTAAGTCGTCTTGTTTAGTATAGTCAGTCAATAATATAGGGCTGACTGCAAACTTTACCATGCAAGTTTTAAGCAATCATAATGGCGCTTTTTACGGTTAGTGCCTTGCACACTCTAATGGTTATCTAGCTATCCACTGTTTTCGGTTTGTAGTATGGCGCTTATTAATGTATTGTTCACTACCCTGTGTTTTATTCGTTTGCATGTGACAGTGACATTAGTAATTGTCAAGTTACGATGGATGTAAGGCCATTACCATTATTATTGCGATATTCCGAAACCCCTATAATTAGACTTCTATTTGTCACATAAATAAATTGCAAAAATTACGTGTAAATTCTTTCTCTACACACGGTCTAATAAACACAAAGATTCCTCTGTAGGAATACATATATGTCTGCATGTATAAATTTCGAACACACTGCCTTTTCTGCCATGTTATGCAATATTTGGTCTGACATTATGATGAGTAAAAACACAGCATCTAACGATGTTAATATTGAATATGCAATATTTTTCATAGATCTTACTGACCAGTTATTAATTTCAAGTAATTAAAGTGTTAGCGTACTTTATTCGCTAATCTGTTGTATTTCCCCGTGATAACATTTTGTTGACAGCAAACACTTATAACTGGGTGTACTTGATTTTCAAAGATATCCTGTTCCGACTGTAACCACCCACTTACTAGTTTGAACTTATTATCCAAACATAGTGACATAAAAATTTAGGGGTAATTGTCAAAATCAAGGATTTGTCATTCCAAAATTAATTGCTTCTTAGCTTTATCGCATGTGTGAGACATCATCATATCTCGTATGCATTGACTAAGATATCATTTGCGGGTAAAATGTCATACTTTATTACTTCTAACTGTATTTATTAAATTATTGATCGTTTGAGGAAGCCTGACATTCATGGCAGACCACATATCGCCATCTCAATTTCGGCGTTTGGCATATTGCCAATAAATATGTATTTTGTATCCTTGTCCTGATGAAAGATTAATGTTAAACCGAGTGAAATAATCTAGGATTTTCAAGTGCCCTTTACCAGGAAGTTTTGACCTAAATAAACATCACCATTGTGCTGACGCAAACCCCTTAAATCCAATAAGTAAAATATGTATATTATTCACTCCGCAGTGCATTATATTTGCAATTTGAATCTAATATAAAATTCTGATATTAAAGAATGACATGTATGTTAAAGCAAGTGAACGGACAGATAGACAGATAGATAGATAGATAGATAGATAGATAGATAGATAGATAGATAGATAGATAGATAGATAGATAGATAGATAGATAGATAGATAGATATATAGATAGATAGATAGATAGATAGACAAATATATAGATAGACAGACAGACAAACAGACAGACAGACAGACAGATAAATAGATAGATAGATAGATAGATAGATAGATAGATAGATAGATAGATAGATAGATAGATAGGCAAACAGACAGACAGATATATAGATGATAGATAGGCAAACAGATAGATAGGGAAACATCTATTTTCTCGTTGGTACGAAACTGAACTTTATTTAATTAAACAACACACATATATTGACTACATTCTAGAAACACATCTAAAAACTTTATAATAACAATTCATGCAATACATATTATATTTTCCCTTTTCAAGCTTTCCAACTTCATTTATTCGTATAACTTCTGCATTTAAGAATATTATACAAATAGTTAATTCTCGATCAATTTCAAGATAGCCAAAGTATAAAAATGTAATGACCATAATTAATGTAACAATTAATTTAAAGAAATGCATTTTACTTATTTTAAAATAGAATATTGATTTAGAATATGTTGCTAGATATTACTCTTTCTTACTTAAAGAATACTTTATTTCAATCATTAAATCTAAACATGATTTTGGTAGCGAATTCAACCTTTACAATAAAAATTACATAAATGTAATTAAATAATAATTCTTAAAAACATTTAAACATTCCGTTACAATATATTATAAATAAAGGTATCGAGTGAACAATGTTGCTAACATAACAATGTTACTATTAAAATCTCAAACATTAAAAGTACTTATTCCTAAAGAAGTTACGACATATACAATTGTTTTACCTGAAATGAGAAGACGAACATCTATTTTCTCGTCGGTACGAAACTGACTTGACCCTTTGGTGCGTGGTCTATTTATATGCATCCTATGTTAGGGTTAACGTACCAGTGGAAAAAGATGTCCGCTCTCATCAGGTAAGAATCAGTTTCTCCCGGTGTCAAAACCGGCTTAATTTACTTCATTTGACATAATGTAGAAATCAAATTTGTAGTTTATCTATATTCCTTTGGCATTAGTTAGGTCCAAATATGATAATTCCTTAATATTCTAAACCAGCAACATGTTTTAACATACTAAGTCAGCAGCGATGTCTGTCCATCATTAGATAAAAAACATTTTGTAGCGACGACTGTCCATCATTAGATGAGAACCATTTTGTATTTACATCAGCACGGAAGTTTGTTCTAATTTTTTTATTAACCTAATTAGACTTTTGCCAATGCCTGGTTTTACAGAATGTATGTTTCACTGATAAGACTTAGGAGCTGACCTGACTCAGTAAGATTTTGCTTTATAACCTCATTCCACACAATAATGTACATTCGTATAGCTAGTGATTTGCATTGCCAACTTATGCTTTGCACATCAACTATTTTCTATTTTCCTTCCATTAATATATAGTAGTGCTTTGGAAATAAATTAAATTAATCTTAACACACTTTAGAACTTACTTTATATAAATGAATAAAACATTACTTTAATACAATTTAAAGAAAATAACAATCTTATTAATTTTACTAAAAAATCAATTCCTAATAAATGTAAAAGCAAATAAGTTATCGTTTTTTTAATTCATTGTGAAATTTGTTTTGTAATTTAGTATGTAGGTCTCTTTTACACGCCATAAAAACCATATAATTTGAAAGTAATTTTCTTGGTTGTCAAATACCATCAGACCTAACTGTATCAACAATGACCAACTTGTTGCGCAAGTAAGAAAGTGGAATATTTCTTTAGGCGGCGCTAATCCATATGAATCGAAATAAACGATTACACGCGGATCAATCACGTATGCAACTCAGTGGGTTCCAGGTCCGGTGCTGTTATCGAGATTAATGATACCGGTTTCAACGCTGTTTGGTTGTGCCGGCAACTGATCTTTCATAAAGACACCTCTGAAGTTTTTTTTATCGCGGGTCTTTTAGCAGCATCGAGTAAATCAAAATTTGACAATGGAACCTTTGGTTCTTGAGTTAATAAACTGTTCCTGGTATTCTCAGGCCGGTTTCTTTGTACCATGAATACGGGTTCCTGGTAGTCTTAGACCCTTTCCATTTTTTTTATCCATTCCCGGTAGCTTTCTTTAGTGCCATCCCTGCCGCGGTACCAACGGCTCCTAACGCTGCCGCTTTCGCTACCGCTGGGGCTGCTGTTGCAATTAGCGCTGGTAATGCAGCTAACAACGGAAATATACCACCTGATTTTATCACGTTTTTGATCGCAGCTGCAGAGAGGGTGATCTGAACACCTTTTTTTATCTTTGAAACCATCATTTAAATGTTTTATTTGACGAGTCGTAAGCGACAATTTATTCTGACCACCAGACACCTGATTGTGTTTCAGCGTTATCGTGGTTCCACATTTTTTAGCTGATTCTGATTTCAATTTCTTGAGTTGACCAGGAGTCAGCGTGACACTAACAACACTATATTGCATTATATTAATGACAGATTGATCTAATTGTTACATTACATATTTTTGAAAAACACTACATGTCTTCTACTGGTGCATCGATTACTCTCATTCGTCCACCAACACCTTCGAGTAGCATTGATTCATTGAGAATGACAGCAACTGCTCTGTAATTAACAATACCAACAGGGCGGGTTACACGGGCTCTAAAGTGTATATCAACGTCCTATTAAATCAAGATGTTCCAGTGAAAAGTAATAAATCGGATATAGAAATTGTGATATTTGAAGACCATTATCGACATTTTGATCGCGTCCCATATATGACAACAGACGATGATATACACGTGCTATTTGGTTGGTTTTGTAATCAAGTAGTACATCCTCGGATGGTTCATGTTGTCCGTTTATTCTCAATGATACTTCATTACATCCTATTTGGTCAAATATCATATGGCTTCGTGTTTGATTATCAACTCTCGTAGTATTCTGTGGCGCAAATAAACATATGACGTGGAGCTGAAACACCTTGTTTTGATGCCAGGTGCCATGTAAATGTACCATCAATATTATCCTGTTTAACATCCGTTGTTGTTGTTAGCCAACTTAGCAATGATTTTCCTCCATGATCCATAAATGATAGTAATCGCTCTTCTGTTGTGATTGATGGAGTCATTACTGGCATCCACAATGATAGTTTTGTTAAAATGACTTTACCAGCATCATCATTTACACGTGCTGTATCTAAATTTTCTGGAATTCACCAAATTGCATTATTATCATCACCCTTTCGCACGAGTACTACTGTATGCTTAGCTCCATAGATAACTTTTCGGACATTTCTGCATAATCCAAATATATGATGCAGTGGAATCGCGCATGAAAATGATCTACGCTGCCTTTGTAACATTGACATGCGTGTTGTGGCTCCTAGGTTGAAATTATAATCGGTATTTATAATCATATCTTCGACTTCATAATTATTAACGGGATTAGCAGCACGATTCTTTGGTTGTCTTACAATAAATGGAATTTTTTCCAGTAGTATCCTTAGCATCCTTTGCAAACATCATAGAAGGGCCTGTCGATCTTGCATAATCGTCGGAATATCTTGCTAAACCAATTATTGTTGTAGCAACATCTACATCACGTTCTATTGACTCAATCTCTCTTCCATCAATCATATATCTAGCACTATCAAATAACGCCATGATACCATTATTAACAAAACCGACTTGAGCACCAACTGCGTATGGCGTACTAGCTACAACATTTGTTACAATTTCTCCTTCTACTTCAATAAATGCTTCAGCGGGTAGAAAGTATTTACTGGTATCATGAACTTGAAGTTCGATTCTTGATCGAAGATCAGGTTGTACTGCATGATAAGACTAAAATTGATAATCGCATACAGAATCATCTTTACGCACTGGTGCTTCCATATCAATCGCTGGCCCAAGGGTCTGTTGAACATTTTATTATATATCCCTTGATCTAAATCATGATTTTTATCGTGATATAAATCGCGATTTCGGTCGTGGTTTTTATCTACTTCCCGCTATCATGTTTGCGATATTATTTCGCTGTGCCTCATCCAACGATGAAGTCGCCAACGATGCTAATTTCTCATCTACTGCGCTACTTATTTTTTTACTAACACTTGCAGGCATCACTTCCGTAGATGGCAGCGATGACTTCATCAGTGGTTTCCTTCGCCGTCGAACTAACGACATTAGTTTATCCTTCGCGGCGGCAAATGCTTTCCCGGCAACATCACCAACGGCGCTAATTCCTTTATCACGAATAACATCAATAGCTTTCATTGATAATTGTTTTGCAAATGGCGCTACTTTTGGAGCTATTATTGCAAACAACCCTGCAATGGTATTGCCGAGGCCATCACCATAGTACTCTCTATAAACAGGTAGTCGTGAGTTTACTACGTAGACGCCGGTTAGTTTATAATGGTTGTAGTGTATGATCATCCTTATTCAATTACTAGTAATTCAAATAATATTTATCGCGAAATCGTACACGATTTCCAATTCTACGGATTTTCATTGCTAATGACGAAGTCATGAATGAAATTCAAAGAATTTCTATTTCTGGAAAATCTTTGATTTCCTTGATTAATCACTATAATAACCGTGAAAATCCCCTTCATGCTCAACTAACTCATCAATAAATTCTCGATATGTTTCAATATCCATAATGCCGCCTTGAAATAACCGCATGCAGATATCAGCTGCTTCATTATTTCCGGTGAGTTATTTCCAGCTCGTTTTCCTCCTATGAGAACCTCTCATCGTGCTATATCACTAAGAATACTACCAGGACAACGAACAAGACCACTACCCCAGCAGAGCTTGGAACTCTGTTTTGGGTTCCACTTGAATATCCATGTCCTGTTGTACCAGTTGCACCTTTTCTAGAATCAGCTTCTGATATTTGCTGGGTGGGTGGGGATACAAAAGGCGCAACTTATATCGGTGGGTTTTCTATTTGAAATATCAATCTTTCAAGTTTCTCAAATTCTTTATCATTGTGTAGTAGTTGAGACTTACCGATTTTTGCCAAATATAGTTTTGTTCTCCAAGTCTCCCTATTAGTTATAGCGTCTTCATATCCTTCATTCATATATTGTTCTCTTTGACCCTCTGGAAATGAATCAACGATAAATTGAGCAAACGTTTTATCAATCTTAAATATTTTGATAATTTCATTTATCACATCACTTTTAAATATCTTATTAGGGTCAAGATTTCTTCGTTCTGTTTTACACTTTTGTTATTCTTTCTCTTCTTTTCTTGCAATAGCACCCCCTTCTTGTTCTTCAATAATATCACTTAGTTGTTCAATTTCTTCTTTTTCAAGTCGTTCTTGTTGGTCTCGAAGTCGTGACGCAGTTATTATATCACCAGGAAGTGTTTCTAAAGATTTATTTGTTTGTTTAGATCTTTCTGCTATTTTTTCAAGTACAGGAAGAAGAGGTGTTTTTTCTCTTTTTTCTTCCTCGGGGATATCTCCGTATATTGCTCGCTCAGTGGCAGATATTACCCTTTGGTTGCCGTGGTTATTGGTTTAAACAGATCTTCAGTCCCAGCAGTAAAAACAGTCTGTAAACTCTGTCTCGCTTGCAGTTTCTCTCGAACAGAATCGCGGATTGATATAAATTTCTTAATTGTGCCTAGCCGCTCACGTGCTAATCTAGTCGTTAGTGCTTCGTTTACCATTATATAGAAAACGCTAGCGTTTTTAAATGTTCGATCTAAATGTAGTGAAAAATGCAACAAAATCAATGAAAAAATGTGGGGAAAGTGCATAAAATTATTATTATTATTAGAAAAATATGCACTTCCTCCATCGATGATAGAGCTATCAGATTATTAATCCGAGTTATCGTATCGAGCAAACCATTTATTAACACTCCAAACAACAAATAGAATTAAATCATCATTCGCGATGGTCAATGAAAAAATGTGGGTAAAGTGCATAAAATTATTATTATTATTAGGAAAATATGCACTTTCTCCAATGATGATAGAGATGTTATTTTATCAATCTGAGTTTAAAAATCTTCGAGTTTCAGTATCAATCAGATAAATTAATTATTAATACTCCACACAATAAATATAATCAAATCATCAATCACGGTGGTCAATGAAAAATGCAACAAAAATGACCAAAATCAATTTAAAAAAATAAATCCATGAATTTTCCCACCCCCGAATTTCACTACAGTGTTATATTACTTTTATTGCAAATAGGTATTGTACATGACACTGGTGACTTTGTCACCATGGCTAGAACTTATTCTGTTGTGGTAACCAAAGGAGAATTTTCAGTTTGGCGGAAAATATCTCTTATTGTTTAACCCTCAAATTAATTATGCGTTTGATTTCATATTGCTGCCCCAATTTCCTTCTGATATTTTCGACAACAGTGAATAACGGAACAAACTTACTGACGTCGTTACAGAATGCAAGGGAGTCACGAATAGTATTCTGTATTTTTGTTATAAAAGCGTATTGTTTTGGTAACACGTATTTATTATTCATAGCGCTGAATTCAAAATCTTGATAATCAGAAATAATCTGATAACAGTTTAATTTATCTGATAATTGAATTCATTGATTTTTTAAATTTGAAATCTCAGTTATGATCTCATTGATATTTTCAGAATTCATATATAATAAATTATATCTCTAATATGTGATATAAAAAAATATTTTATTCCCTTTGGTGTTACATACACATAATACAAAAATAGAATTCTGAAATATGTAAACTTAATTCTGTTTTCGAAGCGCTTCGAAAGGGCCGATTGAGTTTTATTCTCTGCAACGGATCGTACCGAAGGCATACAAATAGCAAAATACTTCCGGGCTTCATTCATTGATTTAAATGTTTTTTTTTCTTCCTTAGTTTCTGTATTAAATGATTTTACTGGTCTCTTCCCAATTGATTTACAAGTACCAGTTTTCCCAACAGTATTCTCACTCTGTGTAATAGCTCGTAAATTATCCAATTTATTATTTTGAGGATTGGAATCAATATGATCAATAACAAGTCCATCTTCGATCAATCCGTTAAAACATTCAAACGCAAATCTATGATTAAGATATTTTTTTCTTTCCAGCATTAAACATCAAAAATCCCATACTATTGTCAACACCAACTGGTTTCTTCAGCCTGCGGAGTCTGACAATACCATCACGAGACGCTTCGTAATCGCTGATAACGGGATGAGGTTGAAATTCTTTATTATTTTTATATACTAATACTATTTGTTTAATTCATTGCTTGGTTTAATTATTACATTATTTGGAAATCTTCCAATGTAGTCTTGGGGTGTTCTTATGATTTTGTTGCTGACTCTGTCCTTGACAAAGTCAGAGTCATTGATGGAATTCTTAATTCGTTTATCGTAATAACGCTTCAACTCTCTGTATCGTTTGCCACCGCAACTCAGACACAATTGCGATTTTCCTCTCACTCCTACCCCACATCGTATGTAAGGTAAGGGCCCATAACTCCCGTTACGAACGCTTTGTAAATGATATCCATAGAATTCATTTCTGCATGATTTGTTACATGCGGTTACTGATCCTATCATAAGCCACTTGCAATGGTTCATGATATATAAATTCTTTATTTAAATACTTGTTTGAATTATCATATGAAGGAGTTCGAGAGATTATCTAAAAGTACGCCTTGGGAAAATGTTAAATTCAATCTCGATAGAGTCTCCGTAGATGTACCAAAGGGTCTAATAAGTGATAGAAGCATGATAATTAAAATCAATGATTGTTTTAATGAATTTAAACGCGATGAGAATCTCACTGTTGGTCAACATTTCAAATTGATGGTGACGATGATGCTATCATGAACGACGAAAGAACAGCAGTGATAATCTCACATCTTGACAAGAAAAAGTACTTTGTTATAGAGTAACATTCATTATCCGCTCAGAAATGGGAAATTGGATTATTCGAGACAAATTTTAACCAATTTTGAATGATAAAAGAACTGTCACTTTGAGTCATAATTCCAAACCAGGATTGCTGACTGGGATTGACAAACCGTACTATGAAAGATCTTATCCTGTAACAGCAGTTGTTTAAGGGATATATTCCTTAAATGATAAAACGAGTATTGAAAAATTGAAACCAATGAAACTGTCACCGCCGATTTTATCATTGGGAATGAATTGTGTAGCAGAACGAATTATCGAACACTTCACAAATGCGTTGCGTGGAAACAAATTGACGGATCTAAGACGTAAAAAAATAAATGAATGGGAATTAACAGTTAGGAAGAACGTAGCATCAATTCAAGATATAACCAAATTAGAAACATCATTAGGATTTCCAATAACCATAATGACGATAACAGGAGAAATATTACGCGAATCAGAATATAAATCAAAAGGAGCTCCAATCAAAATTAGTGACCATAATGAGCACGCGTGGACAACTGCGGTAACAATACTTCCACGGGATAGAACAATAAAATATTACACGGGAAATTTATTTGATTTTATTTATCAGTTAAGTAAAATCGATCCTGTGTCAGTGTGGTTACTACACAGTTTTGAAGACGAAGAGGGTAAATTCGATTAATTTGTAAGACCAAACGGAGAATTATGCCGTACTGAAGCCCTCCACAACGAGATGAAAAAAACTAGCCAGTGGTTTTTCAACAGAAGAAAACGAACAAGTATTAAGCTCACTTTTCTCGAGAAAGAAAAACATGTGGAAACCAACAAGAGCTGAATTTCTATCAGATATCAAATCAAGCTGCGTGGAATATAACCATGGTGGATTATGGAATGCAAAATACACCTCTGAAAGCATTATTTCAGTTGATATGGTTGCGTGTTATCCAGGAAGTTTTCTCGGGTACGGAGAATGTTCTAAGTATATTAAACGATTTGGTCATCCCACACATGAGATGACCCGTGTTGCGATTAATGGACCACTACCCGATTTTGATTTAACCGGATTCGCTCGTGTGGTATCATTTGAATTGACAACAGGACTTCATCTGTGCTGTTATATTTGGATTGGTAGACACATCTCTGAAAAACTCTGCATGCCAATAGTGTTATTATTGTATATGATTGATTCTAAAATGTTGATATCGCTGATTTTTAGTGAATCGATTATATCATATCGAGCGCAGACTGAGGTCTGGTTACCACAACCTGATAGTCTTGATAGTATAATCAGCGACTATAGAAAACAATTTCCTGATCTCGACAAAGAAGATATCGTAAAACGGTCAAGAGAAATCTTTGAAGTTAGAAATAAACACGGAAAGGATCTCGGTAGAAGAATAATTGGTAAATTCACTCAGGGTGGAAAAAAATACTACAATAACCGATATTGTTCACGGTTGATTATAGATGATGCTGAATACGATTTTATAATCGCAGATGTAACATCTAAAGATATATATTTAAATCGTAAAGACGCTTTCTTGTCCGATGGAATCAAATTGGGTATATGTATGTGTATATTTGTGTTTATATATGTAGTATTATATAATTAATAATACTACATATATAAACACAAATATACACATACTAATAATATGGGTATAAACATAAATATACACAGAAACGAACAAAAAACTCCTAAGAAGTGGTTAGGATCCTGCATGACACATAGAAGCGAATCAAAACTAATTCAGGTCTAGTCTTATTATATGCCTCGTTAGTAGATATATTTGGTTTCTATTCAACATACCGTACAATTTTTGTTACAGCTGTTGGCTTTTGCAACATTGCTATTCTTTAGCATAGACTGCCTGTGTTGTGTTATCCACCCTGTCGTCGCATTTCTGCTGTAGTCGGTGTCTTTTGTAAAGTGTATAAAATCTGTATGGGTACACGAATTTCTCTGGCGTCGTTCTTGGATATGTCATCAATTTATCCTAAAGGACAGAAAATATGCGTTTCACTAATGTAAACAGAGTTTACATGGCAAGTTCTTGGGTAGTCGCTATCCAACGACTGTATTTAATGAGCATTACTACTGGGTAGTCACTTATCCAACGGCTATATTTAATGAGCATTACTAATTTTTAGTTTGCATTATGTCTGTTTACCTTATTGAGATTAGTAGCTGACCAGCTGGTACTCTGTAAGCTGTTAGCTGTATTTTTTTAAATTTGAAAAAGGTCTTTAATTTGAACAGCGATTACGTAAGAAATAGGAGCAGGGAGGGTGAACCCTACAACTTTTAGAAGGTTCCAATGACCGCAATAGACCCTTTTTCAAAAATGATTGTAAAACTGACGTAAACTAACTTTGTATTTCTGTGATTGGAACCAACTTGCTATCGTCCCTGCCTGTTGCTCAGGGTCGATTCGATCACTAAAAGTCTATGAATTAGAGAGCCCCAACGTCAAAAGCATAGTGTCGCTCCCCTACAAATTTTATTTGGTTATGATCACCTAGACCTTTCTACAGAAAGGATTTCAATGCCGCAAAACGACTTTTGTATTTCTGTGATTGGAACCAACTTGTAGTCGCCCCTACCTGCTGCTCGAGCCATGAAATCGTATACTCCCAAGTCGGTTGCAAAAACACAGTCGCCCAAGTTGCTGAGATTTAGATCAATTATTATATCAAATAATATGGCAAATATTGGAGAATCTCGCACAGCTAGATTAGCTCGAGAACGACTAGCGGCAATTGAGAAATGTTTATCAGTTCGTGATTCTGTTAAACAAAAATTACAACAACGACAAGAAGCACAAGTTGAATTTGCAAAGGGCGCAGAACATTATTTAAACCCGTTACAAAATCTACTGATAAGTTCTTGCTTCCATTAATATACACATCTAGATCCACAATAAAGACTGCAAGACAAACTAAGGAAACAGAAAATATTCTAAGAGAACTTCCTGATAAAATAGCTGCACCACAACATCCACTTGTCGGCGAAGAAATACTTGAGGGTATTCGTACTGAAATCGCCGACGTAAAAAAGAACTTGCGTCAAAACCAAATCCAAGGGAAAATATTTAACTGATTGCAAAATTTAATGATGGTGTTATCGAGGATATTAAAAATACTAAAGAAAATGATTTGCCTGCAAAAATACTAATTGGTATATATGATAAATATAAAATATTAAACTCTGGTCATCAACCGTAAATGATGACACTTTTATTAAATGAGTATATCGTGTATATTACAACAAAAGACAGGCCAAACGTGATGATTTTAAATTTGATTAAATTGTTGACGAAATAATACGACTTGATAGAGAGCTTAAACAATCACAACTTCCTCCACCACAACAACAGATAGAACCTTCACCGCAGCAAAGGTTGTTGTCAGAACTTGAAAAAGCAGTTGAGTCACTTAAGAAAGCAAAAATAGAAAAATCGCCTTTAAGATTATTTAAGAAAGGCGCTGAAAAAAAACAGAAGAAGGGCAACTGGAAGTAAGTTGGGAAGTGGCCTTGTTACTTGTCCTAACAGTGTCCTCAATGATATGGACAGACCTGAAAATCTCATTGGATCATCACGTGCTGGAAATATTTTTCCAGAAATTATTAATGAAGCAACTTATATTTGTCAGGGATTATTCCATGGCGGTATCATGGATGTTAATAGATATCGGGAACTTATTGATGAAGTCGCAGACGGTGTTACCGTCAGTTGTTATCACAGCGACTAAAGTCGTCACGACTAACGTCACCACGATTAGAGCAATAACTAACAAATAAGATGATTATACACAATGCTCACCGTGGGCTCGCATCAGTACGAGTGATAAATTCACGATTGCCAGTATACAAAGCAACTTATGGAGATGTTGTTCAGGGTGTATTTTCAAGGATAGCCCCAAAAGCAATACCCGTTGCAAAACAATTATCGATGAAAGCTATTTACGTTATTCGTGATAATGGTATTAGTGCACTGACACAGTCAGCGGGTGATGCTGCTGGTAAAGCATTCTCGGCAATCAAGGACAGACTAGCACGATTAATTCGACGAAAGCCACAGCAAGTAAAATTGCCCAGCACTGCAGTTATGCCTGCAAATGTCAGTAAAATAATACATCAGGCATAAATAAAAAAATAGCGGAGTTGTCTAATGAAAAAGAAACAAATATAACCGCTAGTTTGATAGCAGGAAGTGGTCTTCATGTTAGACGAATACGATTATAATAAAATGTTCAAACGTGTATCTGATCCAGCTTTCGCCGTAGAGGCGCCAGTTCTCAAAGATGAATCAGTACGTGATTATCAGTATTATTTTATGATGCACGAGAACCAAATCGGCGTGGGAGAATCGAACTACAAGTTCAGGATACAAGTAGATATTTCTTACCCACTGAAGCATTTATTGAAGTAGAAGGTGAAATTATAAGAACAAATGATACAGAATATGGAGCTGGTGTTAGAATTGTTTTTTTTTAATAATGGCAATATGGCGTTATTTAACAGCGCGAAGTATATCATTGACGGAAGACAGATTGAAAATATTCAAAAAGATGTTGATGTTGCTACAATAATAATAGGTTTGGCAAGATACAGCGACGATTTTACAAGATCGGCTGGTCCGTCATTGATATTTGCTAAAGATACTTCTGACCACCCCGACAATGACCAATATGATATAAGACGACCAATAAACTTCGCCAACACCGCTGACGCAGATGTGACTCCAGAGGTTCACGGTACTAATCGCAATTTTAACATAGGATTCTCAATACGTCGATCAACGCTGGAAGTGCTCGTAGAAAATTTTCATGTGCAATTCCACAATTGAACTCACGAGAAAATACGATGATAATGAAGCTCTCTGGCGACCAATAGGTGATGCTGGTAAAGTAATATTGACAAAACTTTCCCTGTCGATGCCTGTAATGACTCCATCAATTACTGAAGAACAAAAATTACTATCATTTATGGATCAAGGCGGTAAATCATTGATATCATGGTTGACAACAACCACAGATAGTGCTCAAAGTGCTATTAATGGTTTATTTACATGGAATATAGGATCACAACAAGGTGTTGCTGCACCACGACATATTTTCATTGCTTTTCAAGATTATACACCATTAAATGTTCAAACACGTAGTCATATGATATTTGATAAGCTCGGAGTTTCTGAATTTTCACTGAGAATAAATGGACATCAAGAACCATCTGAAGACATATTGCTAAATTATACATCAAATCATGTAGCACGTGCATATCATCGTTTAATGACATTTATTGGATGTTATCAAAATGTAGATACTGGTTTACAAATATCACAATTAGATTATACGAGGTTATATCCGATTTATTATTTTCGCTGGAACATCTTGATTTATCAAGACAATCTGTCGTTGATATATATTTTCGATCTCGCGTAGATAACGTAACTGATCCTATTCCTAACTACAGATCAATCGCAGTGATTCTCAGCGACAAATCAATGCTACTTGAAGGTGCTGGTGGCTGAATTAGAGTTATTGATGCACCAGTAAAAAATATGTAGACAATTAGATCACAGCGTTATTAATAAAAATGACGTACTCGCACGTTAATGTCACTTTGACCTCGGGTCAAGTAAAAAAACTTCAATCGAAGTGGGCAAATCAATGCGGAGCAAAAATATCACTAGCACGGGATAAAATTGCTAGTGGTGGTTCAAACAAGTTATCGCTGACTAAAACTCAACTAAAACATTTTAATAAGGCACTAAAAGCAAAATCAGGATTGCAAATCGATCTATCTCCGGCCGCGATCAAGGATATGACTAAAACAGGTGGTATACTTCCACTTCTCGCAGCAATACCAGCATTAGTCGCCAAAGCTGTTGCGCTAGGGGTAGTTGGAACTGCTGCCGGAATGGCACTACAGAAAGCAACTGGAAAAGGAATTTTACGCAAGGAAAGCTTAAAGAAAAGATCATAACGGACACAAAAACCAACAAGGCGCCCAAAAAAGTCAAATATGCCTCAACCGGGTCGTCTAAGGCTACCAGTGGAACAATACGGAGCTGGTCTAAGATTACCAGCAACTCCGCCCTCATGGTACCCATGGTACCAAAACGGTTTTAAAAATCATTGTTTTTCACCGAAGTCCGATTTCGATTACTTGATGCAGCTAAACAATTAATATTAAAAAAATTCAGAGGTGTTTTTATGCGAGATCAGTTACCGTGCCAAGCAAGCATCAACAAAACTGGTATTATTAATCTTGATAACAGCGATGGACCTAGAACTCACTGGGTAGCATACGCGATTGACCCTCGTGGAATTATTTATTTCGATTCGTATGGGTTGGCACCGCCAATCGAATTTTTAAGATATGTAAGTAGTGCGGAGAAAATTACAGTCTGGCAATCAACGCTACCAACACAAACACTAACCGATCCACCGATATGTGGTCGTGAAGTAATTAATGTACTTGACGCGATATCAAGATCAAACAAACCACCTCACAAAATCGTGCACGAGTACACCGTGGATAAATTGAACAACCTCCCCTTAATGAATAATGGTTGATATTTACGGAAGATCTCTCACACGGAGTAAAAGCAAACCGATATTGATTTATCAAAATACGTGACCAAAGATGACCTCTCTGATGTCATGAACCTGTCAGGGGTTGACCGAGATGAGATTGTTGTTTTTCAGGACCGATACGGTGTTTTGAAAACCAGTAACATTAAATGGAATGACATAATTAGACGGGTTATTGGTGCAGCCCCGTATAACATTCCAGTATTTACTTACAGCGGAAAAATCAAAGACTCAAGTGTATCTATCCCTCAAATCAGAGATGAAATCGAAAATCGTTTACGTGTAACAGGCGATACAATGACAGGTGAACTTAACATGAACAATAAAATAACCTCAATAAATAATCCACCATCTGATGAAGATGTCGCAACAAAAAGATATGCAGATGGTAGCCATAGTACTATAGATACTAAATTATCCACACTACGATGGTCACGGCAAAATTATACAATAAAACACACAGCGGAAGTCACTGGTGTGTACAGGCTGTTTGTGTATTTAGTATATTCAATACATAACCCTGGCGACATTCAACCGACAAGATTTCTGGAGTTGTGTCTGTTGTGTTAAATAGTGGAACCGAAAAAAAGTTTATAAAACTTTAACCACAGCATCTTACTGGTGGTGTCTGGAATTTGTTGCAGAAACGCCTCAATTGGTCACTGCGTAATATAATAATAATGACAGAGTCCCAACCGAATGATGTTGTAGCACAACAATATAGATACGATCAAGTACGTGAGTGGAAATCAGAGTCAAAAACCATCGTTGACAAGTACACCGTGAAAGTAAAAAAATACAAGTGGCGTGTGACCGTGTTGGATATTATGGTTTATTCAGTATCCGCGTTAGTTGCATCCACTGGTGTAATATTATCAGCGTTACCACCGGTGGCAGCTGCAATCACGGTAACAATATGTGTTTCATCATCAACCGCACTCGCAGGTGTTTTCAATATTATAGCAAAAAAAGATATCCAATTGCGCGAGTACAAAATTGCGCGATAATACAATAAAGTTGCATGCGGTGATAAAGGCATATTCTAAATTATCCTCGTTGATATCATCAAATATTGACGGTAGAACGATATCTGATTCTGAATTTGCCACCATAAACAACATCTACAGCGCACTGACAAAGTCATCGACTTTGGATTTGGAGAAACAAGATAACAATAATAATGGCGGAATCACTTCAGTATCGGGCTCTACTCGATATGTTCGCAAATACATCACAAACAGCAACCACAACGATAACAGTAAGTTCCACGAACCCTGAATTCAGTATTAATTTTCCAACGCCGATTGCAGCATGTGAAATAGCATTTGCACAATTACGAGTATATCACAGCTGGGCAAATATTAGATCAGCATCGTTTGGTGGATTACCAGCAAATAATGCGTTGGTGTTTGCAAATAAAACTGAATCCGATGCCGATGGCAGTGCGGACGAACGCGATTGGGCCTTCATTGAAATACCAACTGGGTGTTATCAAATCGAAGAAATCAAAGAGGAATTACAACCTCGAATAAAAGTATCACCGGGAAGGAATCCAAGATAGCAATAACAGCCCATGAACCAACATTGTCAGCCGCGATCGAGATAAGTTCTCCCGGTGGCACCGTGGACATTTATCGAAGTTCGATCCGGACTGTGTTAGGATGGCCTGAAGTCGCTCCTGAAGCTAAACCAGTACCACCGGAACCAAAACGATCTGATTATACCTCTGTAGCTCGTTCGTATCACGGCAATAAATTTCTGTATAGCCTTGATTTTGATAGATTAAAACAAATGCACTAGAGCGAAATGAAATTTAATTTGTATGATAAGTATGTTAGAAGATTTAATATTTAAGCGGCATTGGTGGTTCCTGAAACTTCAACTAGTAAACCAATAGAATCGCAAGACGGGGAGGTTATCACTAGTACATCTATCGATGAAATTGTCAAGGAGGTTAATCATGAAGACAAAAAAACGACTAGCGCTGATACGGCAATATTTTCAAGAAATTTTTTCTGATGCTACCGCAACGAGTCCACGTACCGAAATAATCAAACATATTGGAATCATAAATTAGCTTATATCCGACATGGAGTATATCAATCAACGAATGATTCAATGGATCGTAGAAATCGAAGACAAAGGCAAAGATAGCGCCCGAACAAAAATATATGGACGCGTTTTCGTTAACCAAAGAGACACTACCGGGATATAAATTTCCCGGGTACAACGCGTACGCATTAAGAAAGTCAGTCACGGATGGCATTGATGAATTTTTCCCGGAGATCCTTGCACAATAGAAAAAAACACTACCCTAACCGACTATTCTCCGGTACAACAACAATTCACAAGGAGAAGGAGGACATTTTTCTCCGGAAATCGTAAATATAACATCAGTTGTCGCAGTCAATCTTGTTTGTGATGTAATTGATGAAAGTTACAGCACTGACACAACAATATCAAATCAAGCACAGCAAGGATTTGTTCTTTATTCGTTCGCGCCGAAAGAACCACCTGGATTTCTGATTGTACAAGAGCCAGTCAATGCAAACTATCTACTGTGTCATAATCGTCTGTTATCAAGAATAAATTTCAAACTAACTGACCAGTTCGGTCATTTGTTGGATTTGCAAAATGAGACCCTGGCAATAAATCTGTATGTAAAATTCTAAGGATTTTCATTGTAAACGATTTCCATCGTAAAATCTTTGATTTTCGAAATGTAAATCGTAAACGATGAAATCAAGTAAATAACATATAATGTACGAACACGCGATGGTTTTCATATATGACAAACAAGCAATTGAAAATGCTATTAGGGTTGCATTTACAACCACGGAGCAATTCAACGTCGACGTGGTTATTGATGAATACGGCAATGAAAACTTTTTGTTGACACAAATACAGCTGAATCAATTACAGTGATAGCATATCACTATGATTTCGTTGACACGTGATCAGATTCTGAATTATGCGCATTCCTGCATTAAATTTGATCAACTCGAAAAAATATTATTCTCGTAAACGCCTTGACCTCGTAAACGGGGTAAAAAAATACCAAGAATTTACCTACTTTCACTTTTATTTCCACGTACCCGTCTTCTCAAGGGAAGTCACTTGTTGTTGACTACTTCAGTCACTTGACTCCGTTGCTTGACTTCTTCAAGCACTTTCGATATCTAACATGTTTTTAGTTGCCTGACGAGAGTATTATCTTTTTTGCTCCATATTTCAGAGACAGTTCAGTTCTAATTTTTTCTACAGCGCGTGTCAACGAAACAAATTCGGGAACCTCGGTGTCTTTTAATGTAGCCAGTGATTACTACAGCGCATGCTGAATTTTCTTTATAAATCGATAATGTGACGGTAATATATACCTCCCTTCGTGTTTACGCTCTTTCAATGTTTCAAAATCGGAAATTATTTTTTCAGGATCCAGCTCATCGGATATATTTATGCCGTTGTTTTTTAAATTTTTAATAGCAGAAATTACATTACTGATTCAAAAATAAACAGTAGCATTATGAGCGGTTATCATTCATGGGACTCCTCACTGGCTTGGGTTTCTTTCATAGGATCCTTTCTTGAGACTTTTGTCGCTGAGATTTTTGTCTTTCTGAGACTTTTCTCGACCCTATGACCGGTTCTTTAAGCCGACATTCTTTCTGAATGTTTTTTGTTTGGTACCCATGTGACGTAGAGTTTATGCATCCATGCTACTGTTTATTTTGGGGGCTTCATAGACACACCTCCAGCTAATTTTCTAAGCGAAACGAAATGTTAGAATATTCAGAAGGCTGTCTATGCACTTCAATTTCATGCACACCTCCCCCAGAATCAAACCCGATGCAGATGCAAAATGCGCATCCGCCACCGAAGGCGACACCGAAAGTGACGACGACATTGATGCCACAATTAACGACCAACGAGCAGCTATCATCATTAATTATCTTGATTCACGAAGTTACTTTGCTAGAATAAAATTTATCGTAGCAGTGGATACCGACACTTGGATTATGTGTGACAAACGTGACCCTGTACGTGTGCACGGACTAAGAATGGTTACGATAAACGAAAATTCAAAGCCAGGAATCTTGACCGGTATTGACAAACCGTATTATGAGCGATCGTATCCTGTGACAGCAGTGATTTATGGCATTTTCCGATCAATGATAATCCCATCATTGATGAGCTTGCACCAATGAGATTTTCGTCGTCGTTGACTTTGTCAAAACTAAATTGTGTAGCCGAGCGAATAATCGAACATTTTACGAATGCGGCACGTGGAAATGGATTAACCGATTTAAGACTTAAAAAAATAATCAAATTGGCAGAATCAGTTATGGGTACCGGAGCCACAATTAATGATGTCGCTGAGCTAGAAAAAAAAAAGATTTCCAATAACAGTAACAACGATAACCGGAGAAGAATTATATTCATCGAAATATTAAAAAACGGAGCTCCGATAAATATTATTCACTATAACGGACACGCATGGACGCATGCGGTGACAATATTTCCTCGAAATCGAACCGTTAAAGTTTACCACGGAAACGTATGTGATGCTATCAGCGATATCAGTAAAACCGACCCAGTATCGTTTTGGTTATTTTGTAGTTCTGATGATGAAAATTATGATAAATTTGTGCGATTCAACAGCGATATTTATCGTACAGAGATTTTACACACAACGATGAAGAATCTTGCACGGAGATACACAGACTCGGATCAATTACTGAGCAATTGTTTTACAGTTATATCTGTTTGCTGCTCATTTTGCCAGAGAAAAAAATCAGTGGAAACCAACCGGGAATGAATTTCTCGATGATATAATATACAGCTGTTTCGAGTATGGACACGAAGGGTTGTGGATTACCAAATACAACGTGATTATATGATCTCCGTGGACATGATTGCGTGTTATCCGGGGAGTTGTCTTGGGCGCGGAGAATGTTCTGGGTATTTTGCGCAGTTTGGACATCCCACGCACGAGATGACCAAAGTGACCATAAACGGACAACTACCCGAATTTGACCTGACTGAGGATGCTTATATTGTGTCATCCGAATTGGCTAAAGGGTTACATCCGATTTGTTATGTCTGGTATGGCAGGCATTTTTCGGAGAAACATTGGGCTCGAAAAGTGCTGTTACGATACATGCTTGATTGTAAAATTCTATTATCGTTAGTTGTCAGCGAAGCAGTTATTTCGTATCGAAAGCAGACTGAAGTTTGGTTACCACAACCAAACAAATTTGATATCAACGATGTCAGGGAAAATTTTCCTGACCATGACAAAGATAGGGTTTTAGCGATATTCAATATTATATCCGAGGCAAGAAAATACAATGATGAAAAACTCGCAAAAGATCTTGGTAGAAAAATAATCGGTAAATTTACCCAAGGAGGATCATATGATCATAAATGCCATTTGAGATCTTAAATGCTCGCGTATGTTTCCATAAATCTATTATCGATGATAAATAGATTTGTTGAGACCGCAGTGAGAGTTGCCACAGATTCGTTTTATATCAATAAAAAGTATTTAGGATTGTTAGAAAAATTAAATATCAGCGCTGAAGTAGAAGATGCAGAATGGAGTTCATGGAGAATAAAACAAGAAAACATAATCAGTTATATTCAATCCGCTGATGTTGAAATAAAAAATAATTACCTGATAAATAATAAAATGTCGTCGTCGACGGCAACTCCGTTGTTGACAGCTGCGCTGTACCCGTCAGTGCATGATCCTGTGACAAGACATAAACAGTTTATCCTAATGGGCCCGGAGGTTCTGGTAAACAACAAGTTTAATCGAATTATTTCGAAGCAGTACTTCGATGGTTGTGCTAACACCTACACACAAACTTGCAAGGGAAATGAAACAACGAGGGGTAGAGTATTGTACTTATCATTCTTTCTTTCGATGGAAAGGAGATGCGTGGACTCCTGAACGAATGGGGGAGAAATACATCCCAAGGATCATCGTTTGGGATGAAGTATGTACAGTATCGTCGGATGTATTAAAAACATTTCTCGATTGGCTATTGACCCGAAATACAGTTGCAATAATGTGCGGCGATCATGGCCAGCCACCACCTTTTGTTGGAGGGTCTCCACATACGTGGTTAAATAATTTGTGGATTATTATGAAGAAATAACTGACGATCATAGATCTCTTGATGCGACGTTGAAGGAATTTAAGAAATTAATCAGACTACAACCGAATAAAGTTCAATGTAAAATAATGCGTGATATAATTTCAGAAACTTCCATGAACGAATTTTGGGAAACGTGGAGACCAAACAATTTGATAGTGGCGAGTAGAAAGATAGTCAGGGACGCACTTGAAGGAAAGTTATTTGAAACGCATAAGGATAAAATTCCAAATCTAACAGTACCGTTGTGTTATAGACCAGCTGATACACGACGGCAAAATATTGAAGTTGATATACCAACACCAGAGAATTCGTCGCCGAGAAAACAAAATCTAGTATTAAATGATATTGTCGGGGTTAATGTCAGTGTTGTTGAGGATGCGTTACACGCTGATATGACCCCTTGGACGCTAGGATACGCAATGAGCATTCACTCGTCTCAAGGGCTAACTATTACTGATACAATTGTTTGGATTGTAGACGATCGTATCGAGTGGTCAAATTTAGTTTATCTCGCGGTGTCTCGAGTCAGAAGAAAATCTCAACTGCTGAAAATTGTACTGGGAACGACAATATAGTAAGAATAAAAAAACTATCCGGTTAAAAACAAAGCGATAAAAAAAATAATCGAGAGTTTGATATTGATGCCGAATTTGTTATGTCGCTGAGGCAGCGGCAGAATAACCATTGTGCAAGTTGTAATTGTGTGATGTGGTGGCAATACTCTAATATTAATCCAAGACAATTTACCGTAGATAGAATTAATATCAATTTTGGTCATACACGTGAAAATACGATGCTGACCTGTGTTGAGTGTAATCGACGTAGCGGCGCCAGTTAAGTGTGCGAGGTGATAATTGTGTATCCTCAGGAATTACTTGTAATTGTTCACGTGTAAAACCGCGTTGAGAAGCAGTTGAATCAAGTCTGTATATTGCGGGTATACCAGTAGATGTAACCACGCTGGAAATAGTATGTGCGGTAACACTCCAAATAGAATCAGTTGCTCTTTTTTGCCACCCTCGAGTTCACCAGGCTCATATAGATATCTTACAGTGACATTGCCTAGCACTGGCTGCGCTGAAACATCACGTCGTTGTATTGGTATACGAGCTTTTGTTATTGCATTAATAGGTTTCATATTGGTTGTTCGAGTTTTTCCATTAGTTAACGCATCTATCACACTTGGAAGTCTTGCAACCCATTAGCGAGATCTTTTACCCTGAATAAACTCCTTCGCGTATTGATATCCAAACAATTTCTCAGGAAGTGTTTGATTAAATCGCTCAACAATTGCCTGATCACGATGAATTGCACGGGGGTCTGATGGTGACGTTATGTTGCTTCATCAGCGATGATACTGCGCCCTGAAATTCCTTGCTAGGATCAACTTGTAGCAGCTGTCGCCATCGTAGACCACTACGCTGATAAATTCGTTTAAACGCAAAAGATACTTCCGTTGCTGTCTTAGCTGCTAATGGCTCTGCTTCTTTGTACCTACTAGCAACGTCAATGACAGTTAACGCGTATTTGTACGTTATTTGACGTCTTTTTATTTTAATTGTATCATGCGGTAGAAATAATATATCAGCCTGATGAACTTCATTAGTGACGCTGACATTAAAATGTGCGTACTCGATTCGGCTAGGCGGAGGTAGATAAATTTGCCACATAGCCTGTCGTGCTAACTACGCTTCAACAACATCACGAGTAACATTTGCTGCATCGGCGAGTTTACTAATCGCTGCGTTGCCCTTCCAATATCCTCTTGGGGAATACTAAATTGACTCCATTATATTATTAATTACTATCGTGGGGTTCCACTTCCAAATACTAGTTTACCTTTCATTGTAGATTTTACTAGAAAGCTCACAAGTTTTTCTCGGAATGATTTATCAGGGATAGAATTCAGCGCATGAATCAACTTCACATCTGCGAGATGTCGTTGTTGAAGATCTTTACTCCGATAAGCTAAGTCATGATTGTAGCAGGCTCCGTCGATAGCGTTTACTGGATACTCACCGGGTCTTGGTTGGTCTTGATTATCGAGTCTGATATCAAGTCTGGTTCCAGGGCCACAGTAATTATACCCAGGGAAATGTTTATCCCCTGGATACTTAGCCCACGGAGTCCCTGGTAATTTTCCTAATTTTGCTGCAATATCAGCTCCTCTTTATTTTAATGCTGACTTGGGAATAAATTTAATTTTTTTTGTACCGCATCGTTCACACTTGCCTGTAAGCGCCGATCTGTTATTGCTTGTTGTGATAGTTGTTAGTGTACTTTTTGGGGTGCGGGCCTAGCATTTCATAGAATATAGATCCATATTCTATTTATCTTTTATATAATATGGAAGTCACTGACTTTTCCGCGACAAGAAAACGGGAGCCGGTCAAGCACAATGCTGCGCTACCAAATTCTCTCCGAATGATTATTATAGGTCCATCTGGATCCGGTAAAACGCAACTGTTACTTAATTTGATAATGAGATGGATGAAATGGGATAAGTTGTATTTGATAGCGCCGAGCGTTCATGATTACCGTTGTTATGACGTTTTAAATATTATAATGAAAACGCAGCGAAGATAGCTGACGAGGATGTCATCGAGTTTATCACGGACATCAACTAAGCACCGTCTATAGATGATATTGATGGATTTATTAACAACGTAGTTGTGTACGATGATGTGATGTTGGACAAACTAGCAAACCCTGCTTGGATATTTTCTCAAGTTAGGCGTAAAAACACTGATGTGATTTGTGTTACTCAGCGATATAAACAAATCCCGAAAGTGATCAGGGGTAATTGTAATCTTTTAGCAGTATTTAATGGAGTTGATACACATACACTTAGAAATATTCATCAGACTTGGTGTAGCGGTGATATGGATATCATTAAGTTTAGAAATTTCTTTTCACGTGCCCAATCTACTCCACGCGGATTTATAACGATAAATTTACACGATCCCGGATCGCGATAATGTGTGGGTATTGATAAGATTTTTAATTAATCAGCAACCTTGATAAATTAAGTAGGCAACTCGGCGCTGGATTTGTCTGAAAACTTGATGAACAGCACTGACACGTTTAGTTGCAAATAATGGTCAACATCATTTGTTCAATTGCGTACGGTATCTTGGAGCCTAACTGATGGTTTGTATCTGACCACCCGTCAATATAATCAAGGAGTTTCATTTTTTTTTCGTTAAACCAAAAGTAACGCCCCAGGATTATTTGGGTATCCATCGCGTTGTACACTGCGCTGCGAGTAAAACGAGCATAGATCGGTTCTAAATTTTCGTCGTTGAAAATTAGTCCATATACACATTTGATATACTCACTAATTTATCTTTCATTGCAAATTTTATTAGCGCGGAAACTAAAATTTTTCATTAATGTGTGACTGTTTTTTGCAACTGAGCAGCAGGGAGGAGCGACAACGAGTTGGTTCCAACCACAGAAATGCAAATGTCGTTTTGCGGCCATGAAATCCTTTCTGTTCAAAGGCCTAGGTGATTATAACCAAATTAAAGTTGTAGGGGAGCGACACTATTTTTTGTCGTTCTTGCTCTCTAATTCATAGACTTTTAGTGATTGAATCGACCCTGAGCAGCAGGGAGGGGAGACAACGAGTTGGTTCCAATCACAGAAATACAAAGGTCGTTTACGTCAGTTTACAATCATTTTTGTAAAAGGGTCTATTTCGATGATCGGAACCTTTCAAAAGGTGTAGGGTTCATCACCCCTGCTGCTGAAATAAATGCCAGAATACTACTGCAGTTTGATGAAAATATACATGTTCGAGTTATCTACCTTAGACCGATGATTGTCTAAATAGCCACTTATTTCTTGTCATTCGTTACTAGCGTGTTTATGAATTTGTTCATGTTCATATTTTCAGAACAATTGTAAAGACTTATCTTCTTAAAAATTTATCGCACTCCTCCATTCGAGGTTTTCATTTAAATGTAAAGTCGCACGTCTGTATCTTTATTTACAATGAATTTCACCAACAAATGAAGGAAATGTGATGAACGAAGAATTTAGAGTATTAAAATGTATATACCTGTACCAATTATGCAATCAGTGTATATAACACGGTGTGAGTTCGCTACAATGTACGCCTCATCTGTCATATTTTCATACACTGTACACATGATATGTCATATTTCTAAATATTCATGACTGATCTGTCTTAGTTATATACACTGTACATGTGATATGTTTTATATCCATACACTGTATGCCTGATTTGTTTTATTTCGATATACTTACTGTAAGCCTGATCTGTCTTATTTCCTTTGGTGTGTGATACCGTTCGTTTTCCTTTAAATTTATTATTGGGGAGGGGGTGAGATGTATGCATGTATGTATGTATGTATGTATGTATGTATGTATGTATGTATGTATGTATGTATGTATGTATGTATGTATGTATGTATGTATGTATGTATGTATGTATGTATGTATGTATGTATGTATGTATGTATGTATGTATGTATGTATGTATTCCATGAACGAGAACTTCAGAATTTAGGGTTCACAATTGCATATATCTCGTCATATGGACGACGTATTATGTATTTAATATCTTTTTTGCAGTCTCGTTATATGAACGACACCTGCATAAGTTCATTCTACACAAATCTCGTCCCATGAACGAGAACTTCAGAATTTAGGGTTCACCATTGCATATATCTCGTCATATGGACGACGTATTATTTATTTAATATCTTCTTTGCAGTCTCGTTACATGAACGACACCTGCATAATTTCATTCTACACAAATCTCGTTTCATGAACGAGAACTTCAGAATTTAGGGTTCACAATTGCATATGTCTCGTCATATGGACGACGTATTATTTATTGAATATCTTCTTTGCAGTCTCGTTATATGAACGACACCTGCATAATTTCATTCTACACAAATCTCGTTCCATGAACGAGAACTTCAGAATTTAGGGTTCACGATTGCATATGTCTCGTCATATGGACGACGTATTAATTATGTAATATCTTCATTCTAGTCTCGTCATATTGACGAAGCATTATTTTTTCATATTTGCATCTATCTCGTTATACGAGCCTTTTATATATATTCATATTTGTAAATTCATTCATATACTTCTTTTTTGTCATTACGTTACTGAAATTCATAGTTCCATGTTAGGAACATTTATTTAAATAGATTTTTCTTATATTTTGTAAAATATTGGTGTCAGAGTTGATTTTTAAAATTGCGTTTATAAAATAAACACCTTATTAACGCAGTTGTGTTCCGTGTCTTCAATAATCCAGTCCCGACTCGGTCTATCTTGTGACAAATGCATGCATGCATGCATGTATGTATGTATGCATCATTTATGTTACTTATCATGAGGACAAATATATTATTATTATTATTATTATTATTATTATTATTATTATTATTATTATTATTATTATTATTATTATTATTCGATCATTTCCAGCATTGAAACAAAATTGCAAAGCTTCTATGATTGGGCCTTTGTTGTCACTCAAAGATTATTCTTTCTAGAAAATGAAATGAATATCAAATGCAAAAATGACATTTTTATTTTTCATATTTCTGTAAGATCAACATTATAATCACAAAATATGCGTTATAAATGTGACTGTATACCTTTTGGAGAGAGAGAGAGAGAGAGAGAGAGAGAGAGAGAGAGAGAGAGAGAGAGAGAGAGAGATGTTTAACCGTCCAAAACTATTTTTTGTCATTGGTGAATTTCACATTTTCTTAAAAGAAATGAAAATTGTTGATCAGGTCATAGATTTAATGAAGAATGGCATACTGTCTCTGTACATTACAAAGTACCGGTTGTCCTCTTCAGTATAGGGTCATGTTTCATAAAAGTTATATTCAGCCATATCTGGACTATTGTAATATAATTTAAGGTAATACCTCTAATTCAAACATTACAACACTTTTAAGACTCCAAAAGAGGGCTTGTTATTTAATTCTAAATCAATGTATAGACAATTTCCTGCATGCAATAAATAATATATAGATTTTACCAATACATGAAAGAATATTTCTTAGAAAGGCCAAATGTATGTATAAAGTATCCAGAAAAGCCATTCCTGTCTATCTAAGCAATATCTTTCACCAAAGAGATGCTGATAGAACTCCAAATTTAAGGTCCAAAAGAAGAAAAAATTACATTATACCAAGGCCAAAGAAGGAATTGTTTAAAAATAGTTTTCAATATACTGATCCACTGGTATGAATAACATTCCCAGTGACATACGGCGGGCTCCTAGCATTTTTTTTATTATAATAAATGTCTCAAATGGATGAAATCTTAAAACAATTGAACAGTTCTAGTAAAATAAATACCGCCAGCTTTTTTGTAATTTTGCATCATTTTCACAGTTGAATTTTCCAATGCAGGATGATATTTTACATATGTTTATGTGTTCACGGGAAGGAATAAAGGAATGATATAATGAAATTTAAATCCTTGACATTCAATAGGATGTGCAGGACTATGCGTAATATACATACATCAATCATGACCTTGTCACATGGTTTGAGTGTCTGCCCTATTCAACAACTCAAGAATTGTTTACTTCCCCGTCATAACACTTTGCTGACAGCAAAAGGATCAGATGAGAGGGCGTAATTCAGTTTCAAGGATGTCCTGTTCCGACTGAAACCGCCCAGCTGCTTGTTTGAACTCATTATGCAAATGTAGTGACGTAAATAATTAGGGGTAGTTGTCAAAATCAAGAATTTGGCATTCCAAAATTTATTGAATTTTAGCTTCAACATGTGACTCAAACACAAGAATAGAACATAGTTATTTACAGAAACGTGATTAATGAGTTAAATTTCAAACTTTATTGCTTCTATGTAGATTTATTAAACTATTGATCTTTTGAGGAAGCCCGAAATTCGTATTACACCACAAATTCCCATCTCGAGTTCGGCTTTTGGCATATCGCCAATAAATATGTATTTCGTCCTTGTCGTGACAAAGGACAAATGTTCAAACAAGTGAAATAATATTGGATTCACCCATCAAAACGTTTTGACCTAAATAAATATCACTATTGTACTTCCACAAAATTCTTAAATCCGATATGTAAAATATTTATCTCAACAGTGCACTTTATTTGCAAATTGAACCAAACATAAAATATTAATAGTAGAATCACAAGTATGTTAAAGCAAGTGAACAGACAGATAGATAGATAGATAGATAGATAGATAGATAGATAGATAGATAGATAGATAGATAGATAGATAGATAGATAGATAGATAGTCAGACATAGATAGATAGATAGATAGATAGATAGATAGATAGATAGATAGATAGATAGATAGATAGATAGATAGATAGATAGATAGATAGATAGATAGATGTAGATAGACAGACAGACAGACAGATAGAACGTCCGACTTTGAATAAAAGACCAACCATTTAATTTTTCATGGTGGTTAAATTTATTTTTATTTTTAAATATTTTATATTGATTTGATAGAAGTAATCTTGTTCTGATTTATAATACCTACTATGGCCATTTAGTAAATAAAATATAAATAATTGTAAAAGAAACAGGGTATCGTTTTGTAATTCATCATATAATTTACTTTGTATTTTATCACATAGGTCGTTTTTACGCACTGCAAAGTCAATTATAAACCATACAACTGGAAAATAATTTTCTTGCTTGTCAAACCCCATCTACCCTATCTGTATCAACAACGACAATCACGTGGCTAAAGTTCGGGAGTGGTAGATTTAGGGGTACTTGTCAAAGAAAAGAATGTGGCATTCTAAAATTTCTTATTTCTATGCTTCATCTTGTGCATCAAAGACCAGAACAGCCCATAGATATTTATAGGAACGTGATTTATTGTTCAAATTTCAAACTTCATTGCCTTGAAGAAGATTTCGTAAAGCAATTAAATTTTGAGGAAGCCTGAGATTCGGGGTACACCACAAATCATCTTCTCTAGTTCGGCTTTTTGGCATATAGCCAATAAATGTATTTTTTTATTCCTTGTCATAACAGAGGTAAGTGATCAGGTGAGTGAGATAATATTGGAGTTCTCTTGTCCTTTACTAGGAAGTTGAACCAAAATATCAAGTACAAACCATGAATCAGACATGTAAACTATTTATCTTAATCGCTTCACATTGCACTAGAATACCATTTCAAACTACTAAAAAGTAGTAAAGAATGTTAAATAAAGAATAGATCGGTAGGTAATTGCAGTGGTTAATCATACGTCTGACTTTGAATAAAAGATAAACCAATCAATTTTTCATGATTTGAGGATTTTTTACTTTATATTTTAAAATTTGTTTGATAAAATTCTGTTCCTAGCTTGAGTAATCTTGCTCTGATTTATTTATAACCCGAAATCTCTACTGTATCCTTACGTAAAATATTAATGAACTTGAGGCGAAAGGAAATATAGTATCGATTCTAATTCATCGTATCGTTTACTTTGTATTTTTCTAATATATGTCGTGTTGTAAACAGCAAAGTCAATTATAAACCATATTAGTAGAAAATAATTTTCTTGGTTGTCAAACCCCATCTAACCTCTTTGTGTCAACAACGACCAACGTGTGGCTAAAGTTCGGGAGTGGTAGGTTTAGGGGTACGTGTCAAAATAAAGAAAATGGCATTTTAAAATGTCGTATTTCTAGGCTTCGTCTTGTGCCTCAGACACCAAAAATATCCTATAGTAATTTATAGAAACGTGATTTATGGGTCAAATTTTAAACTTTATTGCTTCTAAGTAGATTTATTAAACTTTTGATCTTTTGAGGAAGCCCGAGATTCTTGGTACACCACAATTCGCCATCTACAGTTCGGCTTTTGGCATATAGCCAATAAATATATATTTTCGTCCTTGTCGTGAAAAATGACATATTCAAACAAGTGACACAATCTTGGGTTTATCCGTGTCCTTTACCAGGAAGTTTTGACCTAAATAAATACCAGCATTGTGCTCACACAAAACTCTTAAATCCGATATGTAAAATATTTATCTACGCAGTGCATTATATTTGGAATTCGAACCTAACAAAAAAATTAATAGTAGAATCACAAGTATGTTAAAGCAAGTGAACATAGATAGATAGATAGATAGATAGATAGATAGATAGATAGACACAAATAGATAGATAGATAGAGAGATAGATAGATAGATAGATAGATAGATAGATAGATAGATAGATAGATAGATAGATAGAACGTCATACTTTGAATAAAAGACCGACCATTTAATTTTTCATGGTGGTGAAGTTTTATTTTTAAATATTTTATATTGATTTAATAAAAGTAATTTTGTTCTGATTTATAAGACCTACTATGGCCATTTAGCAAAGAAAATATCAATAATTGTAAAAGAAAACAAGGTATCGTCTTGTAATTCAACGTATAATTTACTTTGTATTTTGTCAGATAGGTTGTTTTTGCACACTGCAAAGTCAATTATAAACCATATAATTCGGAAATAATTTTCTTGGTTGTCAAATCGCATCTAACCTATCAGTGTCAACCACGACAATCGCGTGGCTAAAGTTCGGGAGTTGTAGATTTAGGGGTACTTGTCAAAAAAAAGAATGTGGCATTCTAAAATTTCTTATTTCGATGCTTCGTCTTGTGCCTCAAACACCAAAAAAGCCCATGGCTATTTACAGGAACGTGATTTATTGTTCAAATTTCAAACTTCATTGCCTTGAAGAAGATATCGTAAAACAATTAAATTCTGAGGAAGCCTGAGATTCGGGGTACACCACAAATCATCATCTCTAGTTCGGCTTTTTGGCATATAGCCAATAAATGTATTTTTTTCTTCCTTGTCATAACAGAGGTAAGTGATCAGGTGAGTGAGATAATATTGGAGTTCTCTTGTCCTTTACTAGGAAGTTGAACCTAAATATAAAGTACAAACCATGAATTAGACCTGTAAACTATTTATCTTAATCGCTTTCACATTGCACTAGAATACCTTTTCAAACTACTAAAAAGTAGTAAAGAATGTTAAATAAAGAATAGATCGGTAGGTAATTGCAGTGGTTAATCATACGTCTGACTTTGAATAAAAGATAAACCAATCAATTTTTCATGATTTGAGGATTTTTTACTTTATATTTTAAAATTTGTTTGATAAAATTCTGTTCCTAGCTTGAGTAATCTTGCTCTGATTTATTTATAACCCGAAATCTCTACTGTATCTTTACGTAAAATATTAATGAACTTGAGGCGAAAGGAAATATAGTATCGATTCTAATTCATCGTATCGTTTACTTTGTATTTTTTCTAATATATGTCGTGTTGTAAACAGCAAAGTCAATTATAAACCATATTAGTAGAAAATAATTTTCTTGGTTGTCAAACCCCATCTAACCTCTTTGTGTCAACAACGACCAACGTGTGGCTAAAGTTCGGGTGTGGTAGATTTAGGGGTACGTGTCAAAATAAAAAATATGGCATTCTAAAATGTCGTATTTCTAGGCTTCGTCTTGTGCCTCAGACACCAAAAATATCCTATAGTAATTTATAGAAACGTGATTTATGGGTCAAATTTCAAACTTTATTGCTTCTAAGTAGATATATTAAACTATTGATCTTTTGAGGAAGCCCGAGATTGTTGGTACACCACAAATCGCCATCTACAGTTCGGCTTTTGGCATATAGCCAATAAATATGTATTTTCGTCCTTGTGAAAAATGACATGTTCAAACAAGTGACATAATCATGGGTTTATCTGTGTCCTTTACCAGGAAGTTTTGACCTAAATAAATACCAGCATTGTGCTCATACAAAACTCTTAAATCCGATATGTAAATTATTTATCTACGCAGTGCACTATATTTGGAATTCGAACCTAACAAAAAATTAATAGTAGAATCACAAGTATGTTAAAGCAAGTGAACAGACAGACAGAGATAGATAGATAGATAGATAGATAGATAGATAGATAGATAGATAGATAGATAGATAGATAGATAGATAGATAGATAGATAGAATCAGTCATGTAAACTATTTATCTTAATCGCTTCACAGTACACAAGAATGCCATATCAAAATACTAAAAAGTAGTAAAGAATGTTAAATCAAGTGAATCAGTAGGTAGGTAATTGCAGTGGTTAATCATATGTCTGACGTTGAATAAAAGACATGCCATTTAATTTTTCATGATTAGGATGATTTTCTTACTTTATTTTTTAAAATTTGTTTGATTAAATTCGGTTCCTAACTTTAGTAATCTTGATGTAATTTAAATAGTACGAAATCCTTACTTTATCTATTATGGTAGTAAAAAATATTAATTAACTTGAGATAAAAGGAAACATTGAATTGTTTTTAAATTCATCGCATTGTTTACTTTGTATTTTTTCTAATATATATCGTGTTAAAAACAGCAAAGTCAATTATAAACCAACCTGTTGAAAAAATATTTTATCTTTGTTGTCAACCATCATCTCACCGACCTGTATCAACAACGACCAAAGTGTGGGTTAAAGTTAGGTTACAAACTAAAACTTCCTAGTTTTATCATTGAATATGTAAATATAATACTTAGAACAATGTATAGGAATCTTAAAAATAGTGTGTGTGTGTGTGTGTGTGTGTGTGTGCGCGCTATGGATTTTTTAACGTATCAATTTCAGTCATATCACTACGATGTCTGCAGCTTGGCAGTTTATAGTGATGTTGAGCTCTGAGGCATTATAAAGCAGACACGAAGCATCATGTATCACCCAGTCACATTATCCTGACACCAGGCCGACTAGTCCTAACACTAACCTCCTAATGATGAGCGCCAAGCGAGGCAGCTGTTAGTACCATTTGTATAAGCCTTTGATATATGACTCGGCCAGGATTGGAACACGCGACCTTCCGCATCCGAGGCGGACGCTCTAATCACTTAAGGCCACAGGAGCTATCTTAAAATAGTATAGGTCATCACTGATACATACGAAAACAAGATCAATAGATATTTTTAAAGATCTGCAGTAGGGATGACAAAATGGCTTTTGAAACCCTCCGACATCCTTTTCATCAATCATGTAGTCAAAAAGCGTATTGTTGGTTGAGCGTTATCTCGTATGGCCATCATACCCACGCAGATTCTGAAACACTACAGAAATTTTTATTTAACTTGGTTTGATTCATAATTATAAATGGCGTGCGCTGCGTACCGTTATACGCGCCAGTCATGTGACATTGGTTACAAACTGTGCTTATATTTTCAGTTTTATTAAAAGCGCCATCACCAATCCAACAATAAGTGGCCATATAAAACTCACAAATGTCATCAATGGTCATAATCCTGTCGGTGGGTGAAAGATGTTTTCAAATCAAATTTGCTGTAACTTCAAGCGATTTAAAAAATATAGCAATATAGTCCTTACCTCAATATAATATTCGTGTCTCAGTTTGTCCGTCACATCTAGCAAAAGTGTAACAAACTCTGCATGGGACTTGTTCAGCGACTTGTGTTATATTTGTTGTATTTGTGTAATGGTGTGTGTGTGTCTGTGTGTGTGTGTGATTTTTAACTTAGCTTTAACAATTTTTGAGTCATATCGCTACGATCTCTGCAGTGTGGCAGTTTATAGTGATGTCTAGCACTTTGGCATCATGCTGCAGACATGTAACATGATGTTCCACCCAGTCCCATTATCCTGACACCAGGCCGACCAGTCCTAACACTAACCTCTTAATGCTGAGCGCCAAGCGAGGCAGTTCTTAGTACCATTTTTGTAAGTCTTTGGTATGACTCGGCCGGGGATCGAACCCACGACCTCCCGCATCCCGGACGCTCTACCCACTAGACCACCGGAGCGGTAATTCGAATGGAACGTGTACTTGTTACAACTAGTATATAAGTCTATATAATATAAAATATCTCCTTACACGACATAAATCAATGTTGAAGTGTCCTTTCATTTCTAAACTCATGTTTTAAAATCGTGAAATATACATGTCAATGTTCTCGTTATTACTTAATAGTCATAGAAGTGAAGTATAGACTGATGTCATTTTCTACAAAGTTTGAGAGGAGATATAAATGGAATAACACGTAACTGTTTCTTTTTCTTAGCAAAGTACAATAAATGCAACAACTTTAACAATTTCAGCCTTACAACACATATTATAAATAAACAAATTTTGACCATACTAAATAAAATATTTTGTAGAGATCCAAACTAATTTGTCTAAAATTTCTTTTTTTAAAATTTAATCTTCAGATCTATTTGGTTACATGCATATAAAAACATTTTAAATCTGTACGACCCCAATTTGAACCAAAGAATCTGCAACCAGGTATTTCACGCTTTTGTTGTCAAATATTGTATGAAAGGAAGGAATAACGAATCATTGTCTACACTTGAAATAGCGTACATTAGAGGCTGGAAAAAGTAGATGAACCTAATTCAAAGAAGCTCTAAAAGCTGCACATACATCTGTCTTGAACATATATTCCTACGTGTCTAATTTAAATGAACAAGTTGGAATGTAATGTACATCACTTCAGCAGACAGTGCAGTACACCAATAAATGGTGAATTAAACTAAGTGTGATTATATTTTGTATTCACATAGCTTTGACAGATACATTTCACATAATACAAATGTATAAGATATAATCGCCTCTATTTCATTTTGCAGTCGTATCTTCATCTGAATTGATATGCTCGGTCGATAGTTGTATATAGTACAAGATGAAATCGGAGTAGTATATGGGGATACTCTAGCGACAATGGGACTTCAAGGTTAAAACAGTGAGGTTTGCACTTTGGCGACAATGGGAGTTTAACACGGTGGGGGCACTTTGGCGACCATGGGAAATTAACATGGGAATTATACCGGGGGGGGGGTCAATGGGAATTGAAGATTGGGTCAAAACTATTAATAGGGTAAACTGCATTTATAGGGACAGGGGTTGATAGGGACAAACATAGACATACAGAAACAAACAAATACAGATGCAGATGCATCTGTCCGTGTCAAAGTACAGCACACGATCTCCTAACTGGTGTAAAGCTTCGTACAATTTTAAACGATCATGGGCTGTCACGTAGGCCGCAATGATGGCATTTCCGAATTCTTCGGCCTGTACAAACTCGAGTTCTTCTTCGTAATTGACTAAGATAGAGCCTTCAAGAACGACGTCCACCTGTTTCATGTATTTAGTTTTTTAGTGAATCATATGGAAGTAACGGGATGTTTCTGTCCAATATTCCGTCTTGGATAAACAAGGTCGCAATGCCATTTTACCCACAAAGAATTCAACATTACTTTTGGCAAACAATCGCCTTCCTTCGTGTTTATCCACGTGCTCTAAAGTTATGTCTTCCTGTTCAAAATACTTCTCTTTGAATTTCTCTTGGTCTTCGGGAGTGTGACACCAGGAAGGCTAGCCTCTGCCATCATGTTTCAGTTTCAAAATGTCATCCACGTAGTCCGCGAAAATGCCTTTCTGAGTCTCGTCACCCTTGTGGTACTGTTCTGTCTTGGGAAAGTGGTAAATTTCGCGCACTTCTTAGTATCCCTTGTCCAGAGCTTTAAACATTTCTATCCATCCTGTCAAAGCCTGCTTCCTGAGTGTAATGACAAGCTTGGCCTTGGTTGCATGTTTCGGCACAGGTTCGACACAAGGGAAACATCAATTTTCCCTGGCAATGGTGAGGTAAGACGGGATGATACAAGTCGATGGGAGGCAAGACTTTGCACTTAATTAATCTTTGGTATTGTCGAATATTGTCCGCATCATTGTGTTGCGTGTGCAATTGCGGGTGCACTGCTGAAAAGTGAAAATATTTGCACACGTAAGGATACAGTGAGCAAACGTCAAGGTATTTGATTTTGTCTCCTTTCTCCTCGTCGGCGTGGTACAGCAAACAAGTGGCATTCGTTCGTCTTCCACACAAACTGCCCTACGGGTCCAGATTATCCTCCAGCTTGTAACTTTCCACAATGAGTTTAAATTCGGGATCACTTTTGAAACGGTGGTCGTACTCGGGTTCCCACATTTCCACGACCTGTTATCCTTGCTGTTCTAACTTCATGCGACGCTGACTAGTGACCTCGTACAAGTCGTCCATGTTACGTTGTAAAAACTGAATTTTAGTGTCACTTTGAGGGTAAAAAGTCAGACATCAGTGAAATAAGCACCCGTTAAACTCGTAGATGATCTTTGGATTTCGTAAGTTCCAGCCATCCACTGAATATGTTCCAATGGTCTTTTCGCCTCCTTCGTTTCGGACGTGATGAATCCATTAGTCTTCCTTGTCGTACAAGTAATGTAACCAGCGCAAAGCTTTGACCGAGTAACGGCGTTGGACCAAGTTGTTTGTTTGAGGACGTATCACTTCCAGGGTCTTCTCGGGGGAGGAATCGTTTGCGGTAAACTAAACAACACGCTTTGGCGATGGTGCAGACTTTTTTCAAAGGATCGATCCCTCCGTGTTCCATGAACAGTTCTCAAAATTTTCCACAACAGCACCGTAAAATGTCCACGTCGAACGACAAGACTAACAATTCGTCCTGAAAGTCGAAGGAGACCGAGGATTGAAAGTGCTACGAAGTGTAGAACGCTTCTCGTTGTAGGCGTCATAATACCGAGCATCGGGCAAGTGCGCCAGAACGGCGTGTTGATTGGCTTCGGTATTGAAAAAATGCGAAAAATATCCTTCGGCCATTTCTATCATTCCAAACGTTTTAGGCATTCGGCTCAACGGCATGGCCAAGTAACTCATCGAATCTTTAAACTGCATTTATCCCACATGCATGGAAATGACTTTAGCTCCGATCAAAGTGACTTTAGGGTGTTCGCTGCCTTGTTCCGTATAGTACTTTAGAAGAAATTGTTCATCGAATCCCGAGAAATTGTGAGCCATCACCGTGGCATAGCGATGACAATCTAGTAACGTTCAATGTCTTCTTGACTCCAAGTCTCGTCGATAGGGTCTAAGATCCATCGGGCGAAATCAGCCAGCGTGAACTCTTCTGCTTTCTGCAGCGGTACGTCTGACTTGAAATCTTTTTATCTCTTGTTGTGACAATGACTTGGTGTATTTCACAAGGGCAAGTAAAAGCCAAACATATCGGAACCCTGGCTGACTTATGCGAACGACAACGGTGCGTCTTAAACACCTCATGTCGACCCTGCGTTTCAAAACCTCCCACGAAAGAAAACAGTTGCAAAAAAAACAACAGACAGTTGGTGTCATCAAGAGAGCTAGAGACGGTTTTGTGCCATTAGGACACATAAGTACTCTAGAAAAACACGCTACTCGACAACGACATCACCTGCGCTCTATCACTTCTACTTTGTCGTTAACCACGATTTCTACGAGCCCTGATTTAACACCCGTGTTTCTTCATTTTATATCTATACTAATATACTATACCCATTTTTAAAAGAACTACCCTTTTTCGAGCAACAAAGTCTCCTCCTGCTCTCACCACTGTTGCTGCACCTACAAAGGTAATCTTTCCTAAGACCACAGTATGAGACAGAGCAAGTCGTGAAGCTGAGTGGATGTTTCTGAACATCAACTCAGGTTTAGTACAACTGCAGAATTAACTCCCTCCAAATTTTTGATGACTATTGAAGACGTGCAGACAATGAGAGAAATATTTGACATCACCGATGGTAAAGTGACCATTCATATGGCATGCGCTGTGTCTCCATGGGAAGAAGACAATGAGTGCACTTGATCTGCTTACCGATAAGTGTACCTAGCACAATGGATGCAACAGCATATATATGAATAAAAGGTAGTGCGGGATGGGAAACATCTACGCTGGGACGTAAGTGGTAAATTACCAGATTTTAAACAAAGCTTGTGACGGATAGAAAGATAAACATTAACTTTGTCCTATTTAATTGTTTGTTTCTTGTTTTGATTTAGCTTTTTCTTAAAAGTGAACATTTAATGTAGCGTGAAAGAAACTGGCATTTATGAAATGTAATTTTATAAAGCAGTTTACTAGAACCAAGAACTAAATAACCTGTAAATAGGCTTGTTTCATGACCAAAGTGTTATGTCTTAAGTGGATAGTGCATAGTCCAAAACACAGGCCAGAGAGCCCTTGTAGATACTTAAATAAATGTGTTGTATCCATACAATATATTTTTATTTTTGGAGTCTCTGTTCTATCTGTGAGTCTTTCTTTGAAACATCTCTGTCCTCGTTTCTGTGTGTTTCCATCTTTTTTGTTTGGATGTGTATTTGTTTGTTTCCTTACGTCTATGTGTGTCCCTATCACCTTTTGTCCTTATAAATGCAGTTTACCCTATAAATAATGTTGACCCCATAAACCCCATTACATCACCTATGTTCGATTCCCATCCCCAGTTGCAGTTCCCATGTTAAATTACGATTGTCGCCAAAGTGTCCCCACCATGTTAAACTCACCAACATGAAAACCTCCCTGTTTTAACGTTAAAGTCCCATTATCGCTAAAGTATCCCCATATACTACTATGGGTTATGGAGTTTTATAGTACTGTGTGAGCGTTCTCGTTGTACATAGAGTTATTTATGAACTTGGATATCTTGTAATTCACTTTAGGCATTCTTAACGTATAAAAGTTTTGAAATTTAGTTCTTTCTTGGTTTATCCGTGCACGCATATCATGTATTCTAATGTTTTGATCTGAAACCACTGAAAGTTTCTAACCTTTGTATTAAATGGTTTGCATGTGTTTTCATCTGATCGTCTAATCGCCTTGCCCTTAGATATTGATTGTGAAATCATTTGTGCTACCTTCGAGGAACCCATGTGTGAGATTGGTAAGTGCAAGGTGATCTAAGGAATTCATGCATCTTTGCTATGCTCCAAACTTCGCATACGCTGAAGTGATGCTTCTCTGGATTTTTCGCAAGACGTGGCGAAATGCCATATAATGGTTCATTTCTTGTGTTACCCTATAATACGATCTATAAGACGGCGTCATGTCTGTTATATGCAGTATGCTTTTTAAATTTCATATATTAACAGAGCAGATGTCATTTTTTTATTTTCGTTTTGTATCAGATCAAGACCTGATGGACGAGTCAGCTGCGCATGCTCCTGCGTACATAATTGTAAGTGTGCTACAGTCAGCAGCCACACATTTTTCTCCGAGGTAAACACATGTACCCTCACCTTTGTAAGGACATTACATATTTCCTCGTCACGGGGTGCTCCAAGGTAGTTTTAAAGCGTAGTCCCTAGAGAGATGACCAATTGCATGATTTGAAATCCCCTTTCATGGTAAGGACTGCGAAATTCTTCTTAAGGGGAACTGTCTAGATATTGTGCAATGACAACTAAAAGCATGATCTGACCAATGGAAATATTTCCTCATATAACTTCCCTATCATCCCCTTATAGGCAAATCTAACACCCTTACAGCCGTTATCATTCATATGACCCTACCATTAAATAGCAAGGAGATATCTAAGTGCAGCAATATAACACACATGTTATGTTTTATCATAATCTAAGTGTATATTACACACACATGCTATGTTTTATCATAATGGAGTTGAAGAAGGGAACGTTGTGCCTACTATCCACTACACACTTGATCACGCAAACTTGTGTTGGATGGTCATCGTGTATCACAAATTGATATTACAAAAGCAATCATCAAAACGGATGATTATCATGTGTCGATAGTTGACATGCCAATTATAAACACCAAGACAGATCTTGGATGATTACTTTGTGTCTCAAGTTGACATGCCAATTATAAACACCAAGACAGATCTTGGATGATTATCTTGTGTCGCAAGTTGACATAACAATTATAAGCACCAAGACAGATCTTGGATGATTATCTTGTGTCGCAAGTTGACATAACAATTATAAGCACCAAGACAGATATTGTATGATTATCTGGTGTCTCAAGTGAACATAACAATTATTAAATCCAACACGGATCTCGTATGATTACTTTGTGTCGATAGTTGACATAACAATTATAAACACCATGACAGATCTTGGATGATTATCTTGTGTCGCAAGTTGACATAACAATTATAGGCACCAAGACAGATCTTGGATGATTATCTTGTGTCGCAAGATGACATAACAGTAATAATCGCCAAAACAAATTTTGGATGATTTACCTTGCGTTCCGAAAGCAAGACATTGCACACTTGCTCCTTAATATACCGAGATAACTATTGTAAATAAAATGTTCTTCTCCGCTAGTTATACAACAGCCGTTAAATGATGCCACATATTCAACTGAAGTGGTGGATATGTAATTCATTTCTTCAGTCGCATATGCCATCATTAGATTGTGTTTATTTATTCGCCCTTCAAAAAACGATCCATTTATTCCCTTATTCATTCATTAATCTCCATTGATTAATTCTGATTCTCTCTATCATATTTATATGAGCTTAAATAATTTCTTTATCAACGATCTTGGAACGAGAGTGTGAAGTTATAACGATAAGAGTGCCCTAAGCTTCGCTCAAATACTGTCATGGTTCCTTCAGCTGTGTTTCCACTCCAGATGCAACATGATCATTCCGTTCTTTACCTCTGTTATCGCAAACATTAAGAAAATACATTTATTATATGCTCATTTTTACTCCGTTGACTTTATATTGTCAGAATCGTTCAGTATTTTCCCATACTGAACTCGCGCGCAACTTCTTGCACTCACGTGAATAAAGGAACTACGTTTCTATTGTAAACAAACAATGGAAGCAGAAGCCATCACTTTTAATTTGTAAACAAATCATGTACACTCGCGTAGTAGGATCTTTACGTTTTGGTTGACTAAATTTGTTTCTGAATGAACCAAAGCAGATGTTTCGTGGACTGCCACATACCAGCTGCTTTGGCACATTCCGCGTAACTTTTTTGATACAATGTTTCGGATTTAGGCTAGCTATACAGTAGACGTTGCAACAGAATTGTTACCGAGTGGATGATGGATTAAATGAACAACACAAACACAATATGTGAAAGATAATGTAAATTTATGAAATAAATTATTTTTGAAAAATAATGATTTATCAACACAATAACTCATGCATTCAACCCACAATCACATTCCACAACCTTTCACAATTTAAAAATAAATTAAATAATAATACAAAATAAACACAGATACAAGGAATCTCCTGGACTATACACAGATCCAAAGAACCTTTACAAAAGTTATATTAACGCAAGTATAAATTGCGATAACAAATACAAACATCAAACTATACTATCGCACGTATGGATTGCGACAACTAGCACAAACATCTACATGTATTTAATCAAGTTGCTAACTGTTATTGAGATTCATGTAATTCCTTGAAATACTACTGTGATTCAAAGTAAATATGTGTAAATATAACAATGTATTCAATTGTAACTACAATTGCAACACACACATGTGTCTCGACCCTGTACAACCGTACGATTCACCAACTGTTGAATCGCCGCCCAGCTTCTCCGAAAACCCCTGGGTTGACTCAATACTTTTATCGATCACTTGCCCTTCACGGATCCACCACAGTTATACGTACAGACAGCATACAGCATCTACTGGAACCATCGGTCCCAAATACTTAGATGCCACCCAGGATGTTTACATCTCTAGACAGCTCCGACACTCGGACATTAAGACTTCCAGATTTCCTGATATTTACACATCACGACAGACGTAGACGGACAGACAAACCGACAGACAGACAGTCAGATACTTCAATTTGATCGCACAATTAAACAGCATAATCACTGCACAATCAATCATATTCAGGTACAATTCAGAGACATTCAGAGACGTTCAGAGACGTTCAGCTACAATTCAGAGACATTCCGCTACAAATCAGAGACGTTCAGCTACAAATCAGAGACGTTCAGCCACAAATCAGAGACGTTCAGCTACAAATCAGAGACGTTCAACTACAAATCAGAGACGTTCCGCTACAAATCAGAGACGTTCAACTACAAATCAGAGACGTTCAGCTACAAATCAGAGACGTTCCGCTACAAATCAGCTACAATAAAGAAACCAAACTAATAATAGTTGGTTTTAAAACAATCTAAAACTTAGTTTAAGCTATTACATTTAAAGTCTAATAGTGACTTGTAATTCCAAATATTCCACGTTTTAAATCTGCATTGTAATAAAGGCATCATTACATGAAATGAGAAACTGATTAAAGTTCACAATAAAATGGAATATAAATTTAACACTCACCCCTTTGGCTGGAGAAAGAATCACGAGCTATCTCTCCTGTGATAAGATACTTCAGAATTATTCTGCCTTATATATCCTCAAATAGGTGAGCAGAATTCACGGCAAAATTCCCGTGCACCCGGTATTCTAATGTCCCTGACTTCAAGTGATTCGTAGTCAGGCACATGCAAATCGTTACACGTCGCTTACCTTGAAATAAACACTTATTCACCCCAGGTAACGCATGTACGACGAAACAAAAAAAATGGTGAAATTAGTTTGTAATTCAAGAAGAAATAAATTCAATTTTCGCCTAATTCTGTGACAGACGTCAGAAAGGGTCCTTACAAATAACATACAAGTCACAAGGTATAAACCGTCTTCTATAGATGGTAATAAATAAGAACCGTCTTCTTTAGCTTGGTAATAAGAATGGCAAAACAATATACTTACAGTTTTACATCCTGAATTTCCTCAAACTGTACTTTCTTAGTTCTGCAAATCCGAATTACATGAGACATGTCATAGGTTCTCAATCTTGATGACACATTTCAGAATTGAATTCTCATATGGAATAAAAATGCAATTATATCCTCCTTAATGCACTCAAAATTAAATAAGCTTTACATTCCATATCGTCTTTTTAATAATTGCAATTGAAAGACTTCATATTTTTTCCACATTAAGATTTCAAACATTCAATGACATTAACAGAAACACATTTGCAGATGTCAACATTCTTCTCCCTCGCTTCTTCAATCCGATGTATTTCATGTGGAATTGTCACATATAAATCCAGTCCATAATCACGAAATTTCGTAGAATCGAAAACAATACCAAAATCTTTTAATTCCAGATCAAATGGAAAAGTTGTTGCAATGCGCATTCATTTACAATATGAATCCAAATTTCAATTTTAACTAGACACGCCATTTTCTTTCGAAGTTATGTCGAGCGCGCAACTAAGTTCAAATTTATCTGGGCGGAGTTATGGACGCAGTAATAATGCTGTTGTTGTGTAATGATGAATCTGCACTTGTGTTTTTACTTTCGAATACGGCATACATTCAGTTATTTTGTTTCTTGTAGTGTATTTTGTTAATATAATTAAACATTATGTAGAATAATAAAATGAGCATATAAGAAAAAGGTTACTGCATTTGTATGGGAAAATATGAACTCGTTTTTCGGATGGATATACTGCACTCCCAAGGTCGTGTAGTAACCATCCGAAAAACTCGTTCATATTTTCCCATACAAATGCAGTAACCTATACGTATAACGTTGGTTTTATTGAACAATACCTCCGTGCCCTAAATCAACATGTTCAATCTGATGAAAAATAAATCGGAGATAAAAGAGAAATATCTAAGTTGTTTTATTTACACACTTCTCTTTATCGATTTTTTTTTCATAAAATAGAAACGGTTCGTTGAATACGGCTACTTTGCATTGCCAATGATGCATGCTTTAAGACGGACCAACAATAAATGACATTATTCATACCAAATGGCTTTCATTATTATGTGTCAAGATAGTTGTTTTTTGTGCTGCTGTTTTTTCCATGCGTAGTGAATATAAAATATACCCCTGCTGAGCTTGATTTGATCGCTCGAGATTTATTTGATAGCTTCATTCGATAACATCACATGTTAAATTCAATGCAATCACCGAGGATATATTATCGTTGAGTGGCACGATATGTCTACCACCGCCGTCTGGGTCATTTTTATGTGTCAAGATAGTTGTTTGTTGTGGTGCTGTTTTTTTCCATGCGTAGTGGATTTTTTTGAAACCATCATCGATCGCATCATTGAGAGATTTGTGTAGTGCTGAGATATTATATCCGTGTAGTTTGAGCGTGGGAATATCTTCTACGCGTATATTATACACTATTGCAAACTCCGTTCTCGTTTTAGGATTATTGTCACCTAATACCTCTTGAATAATTTGCGAATGAAATGTTTCCATGTCATTGATGATTTTGTTACACGTTTGTACAACGCTGATAAATTCATCTCGGGTGAGAGTGCCGGATTTAAGAGATACTAACAACAGTGAAAAATCATTATTTATCGCTGTGAAATTTTCAGTGATTTTATCCTTTCGAGTTGCGTAATATCTTCGGTTGCGGTCGTCTATCATTCCAGTGAAAAAAATCCACCTGGAGTATTCGTTATATCTTTTTACTGGATTATCAGGTTTTATCCTGTCCGTAACATAATCAGATTTTTGTGGTTCGGGTGGTATGTTAACCTGTCGAGGTGGTATTTCAGTCCGCCCCAGTAATGTTCTTATAGAACTCTGATAGATATCTACGACATAACTAGACGAGTTTATCTCGATTGCAGATGATAGTGTCGGCTCGTGAACTGTTATAGCGATTTTCGATTCTTTTCCAGTAATAGATTTTATTCTACGTTGTAATTCAGCATTGATTTGTTCGATTTGGTAGGATCATGATGGTAACGAAAAAACGTTCCAGTCTGGAGTTCCGTATTCTTTATTCTTACTCGCAAATACTAAGGAATTATTCGGTTGTTGTTGTAGTTTTGCTAGCGCTATTTCTTTCACGGAAATCGGAGTAGGGAAATTCACACAGAATTCAGGATTCATTGAGGTTATTGAGATCATGCTGGTCTTCACCGGTGTGGTATTTCCGTTATTTGTTGAATCGGTTCGGTATTTTTTACTATTCGTTGAAGTAGTTCTTGCGGTGTTGTCATTATTATTATATTCATGTTGTATTTCTAATTTTGACATCGCGGAATCATAAATACTTACCACCGCTGAGAACTTATTATCTGATATAAATGTATCATCTAGTGACGACGATATCTACGAGGACAATTGTGAGTTCTCAGTTGATACAACATGAAATTTAATTGAGTAATCTTGCAGTTTACGCTGGTTGCATGATGATATTTTTTTGCTATTATCGAAATTATTCCCGCAATTGTTGTCGCCGTGGATATACAAATTGGAACAGCTATCGGGGCATTCATTGTCACCGAGGAGAGTATTATACCGGCTCCGGTGATTACACCACTCACTGAGTACACTGTAACATCAACTGCAGTGATTCTTCGTCGGTATTTCTTTATTTTTGTTTGGTACTCCTCAGTGAGGATTTTGAGTTTAGTTTGAAATTCTCTGACCTGATCATAGCGGTGTTGAGATACTGAAGGTATTGTCAGTGATGTCATTTTGTTTTCAAATCGTTTACGATTTCAATTTAGTTGTTTACTTAAATCCGCTACGAATTCCATATACCATGATACTGAAACCCTAGCCAAATTATTATCAGTGGATGTTATCGTGAACTGTTCGGTTGTATCCTTTTCGATGATTGTTGATATCGTATTGTTGACCCCAGATGACCTCGACGATGATATATTAAATTGAGTCGGTGTCACTAGTGTTAATCGATAAATGCCTTTGACGGTCGCGGTGATACTTAGTATATTGTCTGTAGGAGTCCACGCAAATGATCCGTGTTGGATCGTGTATACTACGTTGTTGGTTTTCTCATGAGGAATTTTTGCTTTTTCAATGATTGTTATCATCCTCGGAAAATCAATTTTGATTGCCTCGAAGAAGTTTTTCGTCTCATCGATGAATTTTTTAATATCCGAGAGTTTTATGTCGAGTTTATCGAATTTGGTTCCAAGAAATTTATCTATGATATTTTTACGAAAAATTGAAAACTGTTTTACGTATTCTTCATATTTGGATTGAACTGTTGCTAGTTCCAACATAGAAGTTTTTATCTCTGCGAGCTTCGGTGTGGTCACTGGAGGATTACCAAAGAAGTCTAACATGGGTTTATCAATATTGTACATGATGGATTTTTGTAAATCAGTAAATGTATTTATATGATCGCCATACTTATCGTTGAGTGATTTTAATGATTTGCTTAGGATATATAATTGTTATCGAGTGTTAATATTTTATCTGTGATTGTTGACATGAGGACACCTGGTTTGAGTTTACCCTGATTGGAAACAACGCGATAGTATCCTCTACTGAGTTGCGTTGTTTAACTTAAATATCATCCAGGGAAACATTACTCGTTTTCAATTTACCCTGACGATCTTGAAATACAACTATTTCATTGGGATCAACACTTGCTAATTTTAACATCTCAGCTATTTCATCTTCGATTATTTTTTTTATATCACCGGTGGCAGTGCCATCAGGTTCGGGCTTTTTCAGCGCTGATAAAGACCCCCCCCCAAATGTCAATCATATTATTCTTTATAATTCCTTTCTAAATCTTTGATCTGAAATCTTTGATTTCCAGCGATTACTCGTATATTCATTTACGGCCTGATGAGGTGGTTTTCCAGATGTTTAAATAGCATCAAGGACATTTAATACTTCGTTGCCGCATATCGGAAGCCTTCAAGGGAACTATAGGAGGAAAATTTGCATCACTGTTACTTCTTAGTGCAGAGAACACAGATACAGACACATTGATCGACGTATTTAACATAGCAGTGACCCAAACAGCCCGTGAGACCCTTGGCAAACATCGACGAGCAAAGAAACCTTGGGTTACAAGTGACATACTTGATCTGTGTGCCAAGCGTCGAGAGCTAAAGAAGAAGAAGTCAGAAGTAGAAGGAGAAAAACAATAATGGGAAATAAACCAGGTTATCAAAAAAAGCATGAAAAAGGCAAGGGAGACATGGATTGAAGATCAGTGTAAAGATATAGAAAACAATATAAAGAAAAATAATGGCAAAAATCATACCAACTGGTGAAAGGCCTGACCAGTGTAAAACAAGGACGCTCCTCCATCATTCAAGATAATGGAGGGAAATGTCTTACAGAAAAACAAGACATTCTTAAGAGATGGACAGAATACTGCTCAGACCTGTACAACTACAGACCTCCAGGGGACCCAGACATACTCAACACCCCACCAGTGACAAACATTGACAATTACCCCATTCTCCGAGAAGAAGTAGAGGCTGCAGTGAAATCATTGAAAAAAGGGAAGGCAGCAGGAGTAGACAACATCCCTGCAGAACTAGTCCAAGAAGGGAGTGAAGCAATGATAAGCGCCCTACTAATAATCTGCAACAAGATCTGGCAGATAGGGGAATGGCCAGCACCATGGACTCAGTCACTCATAGTATCTCTCCCGAAAAAAGGCAATTTGCAGCAATGTCAGAACTATCGTACGATCAGTCTCATATGCCACCCAAGCAAAGTCATGCTAAAAATCATATTAAACAGACTGAAACCGCAGGCAGAGGAAATCATAGCTGAAGAACAGGCAGGCTTCAGACCAGGGACTAAGCAGAACTGAACAGATTTTCAACCTGAGAATACTATGTGAGAAGTACCTTCAGCACCAACTAGACATTTATCATGTCTTTATAGATTTTAAGAAGGCGTTTGACAGGGTGTGGCATGCAGCCCTTTGGTCAACCATGAAGGTGTACAACATCAATGCCAACCTGATCGAAGTCATAGAAGACCTATTCAGCAAGGCCACTAGCGCAGTCTGCTTCAACGGTCAAATATGAGATTGGTTTAGGACAACTGTGGGAGTCACACAGGGCTGCTTGCTTTCATCTACTCTCTTCAACATCTTCCTTGAAATAATCATGACAGATGCACTGGACGACCATGAAGGAAATGTCAGTATTGGTGGAAGAATAATAACGAATCTACGCTTTGCTGATGACATCGATGGCTTTGCAGGAAATGAGGAGGAGCTAGCTCAGCTGGTGGAAAAAACTGGACAGGACAGCTACTGCTTTTGGTATGGAAATCAGTGCAGAGGAGACCACATTGATGACCAACAACACCAGTGACATCAGCACTGTCATCATGATTAGTGGCCAGAAACTGGAAACAGTTAATAAATTCAAGTACTTAGGAGCCATCGTGACAGATGAGGGATCAAAACCAGAAATATTGTCCAGGATTGCACTGACAATAACAGCAATGGCAAGGCTGAAGACAGTTTGGCAAGACAGAAACACCTCCGTCAGCTCAAAAATCAGACTGATGCACTCCTTGGTTGCATCTGTATTCTTATATGCCTGTGAGTCATGAACCCTCACAGCTGATCTCGAAAGCTGCTGAAATGAGATGCTTTCGAAAGTTGCTTACCATTTCATATAGAGATCATGTCATGAATGAGGAAGTGGGAAACAGGATTAGGCAAGCCTTCGGGCCCTATGAAGAGCTATTGACCATTGTGAAGAAACGCAAAATGAAATGGTTTGGACATGTCACACGATCAACAGGGCTTGCCAAGACAATCACGAGAGGTGTTTTGCAAGGAGGGTGAAGGAGTGGAAGACAGAGGAAAAGATGAGAGGATAACATCTCAGACTGGACATGACTGAAGCTGAACGACAAAGTAAGATTATCAGAGAACAGAATGGAATAGAAGAAGCTGGTTGTCAGGTCATCAGTGGTGCCCCAACGGTCGGCAAGACTAAGGGATAGATAGAGAGATAAATGAATATATCTACCTGTATCCATTGATATATATATATATATATATATATATATATATATATATATATATGTCTATATCTTTCTATTTATCCTTCCCTCCATCTATAAAATGAACAATACAACACCTGAACCTCTCTACTATACTTTAACATGTGTGCTTTTTATCATGTACAAACATGCATACATAGACACCCATGTACGTATGGACACTCCAGGTTACAGATATCTCGACAAATCTGGACTAAACATCACACGCCGTGTGAAAAGGAGACTTTTTGTCATGCTACATTGTTGATAGTAACTCGTTGTTATAAGTTTTTGGAAGGGGGATCCAGCTAGTCTGTGACCAATAAAAAACGTCGCTTGGCTGCCATAAATCAAGGATATACGATAAATGAGGATACGGTACTCATGGTCGCCAAAATAGTTATACTTAATTGCATCCTTTGTGATATGTGGTAGCATAAACAGTTCTCCATAATTACAGCATATGTCGTATGTGGGCAGCAAAAATCTAATTACAGTTATGCTATAAATGATGACCAACATATTTATCCATAACTACAGCCAATTTTATATATGGTGACCAAAATAGTTATCCTCAATTGCAGCTTCTTTGATATGTAGTGGCAAAAGAGGTTATACACATTTACAGGCTATGTAACATGTGATAAAAAAGTACTTATCCATAATAACAGCCTATTCGATATGTGGAAACTATCATAGTTACCCGTAATTACAGCCTATGTATTATGTGGTAACTAAAATAGTTATCCTTAATAACAGTCTAAGTCTATTTTATATATGGTGACCAAAATAGTTATCCCTGATTACAGTCGATATGATATGTGGTGACCAAAATTGTTATCGCTAGCTACAGCTTATGTGATGTGGTCTGCGCAAAATTTACTTGTAAAAATTCATACAGGTTTTGTCTCTAGATGAGTGGTCCAGGCAGTTTAAAACTGACCACAAAGGATTAAAATCCTTAAAACCAGCAACGCCTTCTCTGCTTTAGATATGATTATGTATGTATGTATGTATGTATGTATGTATGTATGTATGTATGTATGTATGTATGTATGTATGTATGTATGTATGCATGTATGTATGTATGTATGTATGTATGTGTTTGTGTGCGTGCGTGCAAAAAATATATGATCTTTTTAAATCTCTTTTGATGAAACAGTATATGATGCTAATGAAGCTGTTGTACTTGTAAATTAATTGCTTTTTTTAATTTTGAGACTGATGCTGACACTTGAAATAGTTTATTCTTCATCGATATAAGCAGCATGCGAGAAGTATTAACCTCCGGCAAGATTACTTCATTTCTAAGGAATATGAGCAAACAATAAATACATTATCAACATATCAATGAAATACGATCTTATACATCAACGAATTATTGTAATAAATTCTTATATATGAACGAATCAATTAAATAAGTTCTTATACCTCAGTGAGTCAATGAAATAAGTTATTACACATCGAGTCAATTCAATTTGCTCGTATGCATCAACGAGTTAATGAATAAGTTCTTTTAATCAGCTAAAGTGAGCTCTTGTCCATTAACAATTGTTTATGTTGTCCAAACGAAAATCTGACTGGGTCATATTGGATCATATTGGATCATAGTGGGTCAACCTAACGAGAAAATTTTACTTTGGATTGCAATGTTTGGTTAAGCAAGCTATCTGCATATTCATAAGATACGAGGAAATCTTATCGTGCGTAGTGACGTGTGACGACTGAGAGCAACTGACTTCTACTCGTGGCTTGAATCGATGGTTAAAGGGAGTTTCATCAGTGTGTTCAGTCGATCTTATTTTTATTTTTTTGTTGTTGAGCCAATTATAACAGACGAAGTGTATCAAAGTTTGGAATATCCGATTCACGTTAAGTTTAAGTTACTGTAAATACTAAATTTTCTTAGTATTCAAAATTACTACGTGTCTCACTAGGAAGCGCATCATATGGATTCTTTAACAGTTATACTTAACTCGATATACACTTTCATCCTTTCAGTTTTGAAATAGTTTGTCCACTTTGCTTCATTTAACTTAAGGACAGATGGTATAGTTAGGTCAACCAGAGAGATTTGTTTAATGGGACTGTTCCAGCAAAGATACAAGAAATCCAGATAAAGGTGAAAATGATAACAATAAATGTATTGCAATCATTACATAAAAATGTACAGTTAACATCAGAATCAAACAATATCTTAATTGATATATTTTCATACATGATAATGGCCAATATTTATAAAAGAACAACAAAGGGGTTAAATAGCTATTAAAGGAAAGCAATTATTTGGGAAATACATTTTATTTATAACTCTATTGCCAAAAATATCTAACAACTAGTCAATGTCACATTAATCAGTTCCATCTCTTGAAATCAATGAATTATTCTTTGTAAATTCTGAATGAGTCATTTGCTTGGTGAAAACATTACTTAGAGAATATTTCTAGATAGATAGATATGATTTGTTTAAAGTGATTCGTCCCGAGGGCTCTTATCACTGTTTTATCCGTCAATGGACGGTTATTTACTTTATCCTGAGGGTGGGAATGGAGCCGCCACCCTGCAGGCGTTTATGTGTTCATGGAACACTATTTACTTAGGCCGTCACATCGGAGTAGCTATTAAGCTACTACTGTGTGATTGTAGGGCCACATGCCATATGAGTGGGAATAGTTCCAGCACACACTCATATTTGTTCATTCTGTTTCTGTTTGGTCGTTCTGGACGTGTTAAGCACGTGTAGTTGCTGCGGCTGTTTAGTGGGCGAGGCGAAGTGCCTGGCAGGGGCTGCTTCTATGGACGTTTCCTATCCCTATTTATATACTCTGTGCTGTTTTTTGAGTGTACAACGTTTGTGTAACAGTGTTTTATAATGTGAGGTGCTCGGTGTGTATTTATGTGTTTTTGTTTTCCTAATATTTTTTATGTGCAACCTTGTGTTGCTGTGTCTGATGATCTGGGTTTTGATCACCTTATATACACTATTTGGGGTTCTGATTAAGCCATGTCTCTTAAGTTATTTGGTAAGCTTTGTAGCTTTGTGCTGCTGGGCCTGATAGTCTTGGGTTTTTGACTACCTTATATGTTCTAATTTTGCTGGGCCTGAATTTATTTCTTCCTTATTCTATTTGGTGTGCGACCTTGTGTCGCTGGACCTGATAGTCTTTGGACTTTTAGACTACCTTATATGTTCTTAATGTGGGGTCTCTATCATATTTCTCTACCTAGTTATAGTGCTCCGGTCTCGGTGCACCTGTTGGTTCTATTTAAGCTTTTGAGTTATTGATACGTATGTTATTTAACACTGTACACTTGGTTGTACTCCTAATGAGAAAGTGTCTAGAGAAAGAAGGAGGTAGAGTAGAGTGTTGACCTACGTCCTTACTGCCTATGATGTTTTTTATTCTTGCGTCACCTTGTTATTTCTTGAGATGTTATTTATTGGGTATTTTAATTCTGTTTTTTATGACCTGTTAGTGTTGCGAATCTTGTTTCCCTTTTTAGTTTTATTGTGACCCTATTTCCATATTTGTTTTGGCCCTTGATTTAGTTCAGGTGTGTGGTTCGGTTACTAGGCAGTAGCAATGGATCCCTGCGGGAAGTGTCCCGGGCCGTTAAGCGACACGTCAAGGATTATCCACTACCATACCCAGTTTCCTCCCCTCGGCACGGTCCGTGAGGCGCAGCCCCCAGGCACTGACAAAAGGCCTTTGCCGCAATAGCGGGGGCCGTTAAGCGACACGTCAAAGGTATCCCTTGTTAGACCCAGTTTCCACACCCCGGACCTGACCGTTTCTTGTTTCCCTGTCCTAAAGGGGCTTGTTTAATTTATTATAGGTAAGTATTAGGGTCCTTTTTATGTTGTAAGTAGGGGTTAATATTAGATAATTTAGATATTCCCTATTTTTTCTATGTTTTGCAGAAATTCCAACATATTCCTATGTGTCATTAGCAAGTTGGGATTTGTATTTTGTATAATTTCTGGGTATGTATATGGGGCTTTGATATTCTGTTGTTTTGATCTGAATTTGTCCCTTTCTTTTTTGGTTTTTCTACAATTGTTGAAGATATGATGTAGATCTTCCGGGGTATTACAATTGTAGCAGTTTATATTATGAGGAAAGGGTCCTATATATTTTCCCATGCTGTTGGCCAGCTTGGTTTTTCCTAAAGTTATCCTATTGATGATTGTCTGTTCTTTAGGTGAGCCCTTGTGCCTATTTACTTCCTTAACAGTAGTATACAACACTCTCCCTTTTGTACTAGTGTCCCAATCATGTTGCCATTTTATATCTATTTGGGTGTTTATTATACTGTAGAGTTCGGTTGTGCTATAGTGCAGTGGCTCGAAATTTGGTTCGTGTAGTTTTTCCTTGGCGAGTTTGTCGGCCATTTCGTTACCCTTAATTTCGATGTGGGATGGTATCCACATGAATTCTACAATAGTATTTCCGTTATTTAGTTGTTTTAGTTTGGCGTTTATTTGATTGAGAAAATCTTCCCTGCATTTGGTGGTATTTGTTTGAATTGAAGATAGGACGCTAAGCGAGTCACTAATAATTACTGTCTTATTAGGTTTGAATTCTTCAATCCATTGTAATAATTTTAGGATGGACCAGAATTCAGCTGTGTAAATAGAGCAGTGGTCTGGGAGACGTCTGCCTATTTGGACTTTAAGCTCTGGTATGACCATTGCAGCAGCTGTTCTGTATGGGTTTGTAATTTTTGATCCATCCGTATATATTTTGGTATATTGTTGGTATTGAGTATTTATAATGTTTAAGGCTTCTATTTTGAGATTGAGTTCTTGGTTTTGTTTATTGCCTTTTTTAGTTAGGGAGGTGTTGACTTTAGATTGTACGTTGTTCCAAGGTTCGTGTTCGTACACTACGTTATGTTCTAATGGAATCAGTTCTACTGGTAATATTGTTTTTAATAGATGATATTGTTTTCCCATGGGTAGTTTTTGTTTCAAGCTTTTCCTGAATGGGATGTTGGTTTTATTTATGGCCAGGAGGGTGGGGTGTGTTTTGGGGTGGGTGGACAACCGTGCTGCATATTTTAGAAGGAGCTCTTGCCGTCTCAAGTGTAGGGGCAACTCTCCCGTCAAGACGTGCTGCTCGGCTGTCGATGTTGTGTTTAGAGCTCCGGTACACTTTAATAGTGCCGCTCTTTGTATTTGATCTAATTTTTTAAGTTGTGTTAAGGAGGCCGATGAGTAGACTTGGCATCCATAATCTAATTTAGATCTTACCAGGGCTCTATATAATTTTAGAGATGTTTCTTGGTCAGCACCCCAATGTGTGCCTTTAAGACTTTTTATTAAGTTTAGTTCCCGGCTACATCTATTAACTAGATCCTCTATGTGGTATGCCCATGTGAGGTGTTGGTCATAGTACATACCCAGAAATTTTGCTACTTTTACAAATTTTATTTCCTGATCCTGGATTGTTAGTTTAGGATATTTTATGTTTCGTCTATGTGGGGTGAACAGTACGGCTACCGTCTTTTGGTGCGATAGTTTAAATCCCCATTGATTAGCCCAATTTCCAATATTGTTAAGGCTGGTTTGAATTTCAGAGATGTTTTTGTGGTTGGAGGGGTTTCCTGCTCTCCATAGGCCACCATCGTCAGCAAATTGTGACAATTCAACTTTGGTAGTTGCCAAATTTGTATCTGCCAAAGATTATTTTATATGTACAATAAAGTGTATTTTAACCTATTTATTGTGTGTTATTTAAATTGTAATTTAATTGGTTAGATATAGTTTGAATAACGCACAATGAATTCTTACCTGACCCCTTGTTTGGGCCCCTCTTTATCTGTGGTGGTTCTGCACAAACACGAGGTCAGTTACTAATTTTAGCTATGTTCATGTTGAACCAATCAGATGACGGAATTAGAACACGTGATCTAACATTCGTCAGCTGGTTTGAGGCAGTCATACATTGGCTTGGATGCAACAAAGATGTGCCTTTCAGTGCTAGCGTTACACTAAATTATTAACCAAGGTTACAGTAGTGAACATACATTTCCATCGACATGAAGTTTTCCTGATTTGTAAATTCTTCATGCATCAGATTACTGTCCTTTTTGTGCACTTGATAACAGGTATACATAGGGATATGGTGCTATTGCATTGGTTGCAATGGAGATTATAAAATCTAGAAGAAACCATTAAACTTGAATCACCATTCACCACTGCTGGGATGGAGTATTGAACCCAGGCTCACTGGTAAAAAGTGTTGAATGTGTAATGTAATGCCTTGTTGCAGGTATTTACACACAAAATATACTCTGATGCAAATCAAAGTTATGATCCAATTTACAGTAGAAAATGCTTATTTTGTTGCCAGTAATGACTAATAAAAGATAATACTTTCTACAACTTTAATTTTTGTAAAGGTAAATTGCAGTATATACTAAGTAACATAAAGACATGTAATGTTAAACTTTAATGAGATTTTACGACTTAAATTTGGTCTTTTTGTCACCTTTTAAGAAATGGAATTGGTTCCTTTAATTACTTAATGGAACAATTTACAACATCTTTACAAACTAAAAGTTATTCTTTCATGCACCTTTTGTTCATTGGAAAAGAGGGCCATTTATTTACATTTTAGGAACCTAAAACTGCGTGTAAATATCATCTTTAATACCTTTAAGTTTTTCTTAAAATTTGTATTAAAGTTAAGTAAAGGTCAAGTAAAGTTTGTCTTTCTTTATCTTTTAAGTGCTTGTAAAGATATATTTTCAAGCAGTGAATGTGATTTCAAACTATATATACATTCAGACTTGAGAGGATCTAGTAGGGTGTAAAATAACAAGACAATTTAATGTGAATAGGTATGTTATGTGTCTAGGAGCCAAGTCATGCATGACATTTCACATTAGTAAGTAAAGTGTCTGGAAGCCAAGTTATGCATGACATTTCACATTATTTAGTAAAGTGTCTGGAAGTGAAGTCAACCATAACATACCACATTTGTTAATAAAGCATCTGGAATCCAAGCCATGCATGACATTTCACATTAGTTAGTAAAGTGTCTGGAAGCAAAGTCATGCACGACATGCCACATTAGTAAGTAAAGTGTCTGGAATCCAAGTCATGCATGACATTTCACATTAGTTAGTAAAGTGTCTGGAGGCCAAGTCATACATGATATTTCACATTAGCTAATAAAGTGTCTGGAAGCTAAGACATGCATGACATTTCACATTAGTAAGTAAAGTGTCTGGAAGCCAAGTCATGCATGACATTTCACATTAGTTAGTAAAGTGTCTGGAGGCCAAGTCATGCACGACATGCCGCATTAGTTAATAAAGTGTCTGGAAGTTAAGCCATGCACATTCCACAATAAGCAGACTGTTGTAGCTAATTTCTTCAGAAGAGTGGATATTAGAACAATAATGAGAATTAGCATTGTGCAACATTATTAACGTATATTTAGGGATGAAAGAAGAGGTATATTTAAAACTCCCATTAGATTTATTTAATTTGCAAATAATTTATGTAATTTTTGTTTGTTAAGTTAAGTTTTAGTCTAAAATAACACCTATGTAGTCACAATTCTCAACTCTTGATTTGGTCAACATTGTTCTGGTTAAGAGATGTGTTAGTGCCAGGTGTCATAATGGCAGGAAGATTTTTTGCTTCTTTCATTGTAGCAATAGCATTGGTCTTGTCATTGTAGAGACTTTGTTTGTTTGCATTCAACATTAATAAGGTCAGACTGCAGAACATACTTTAGGATGACTATAGACCCTAGGGTACAGATGAACGAGGGGCCAATGCCCCACAACTCAATAATTTAATTTAACTAAATAATTGAAATTTAATCTAATAATATTACTATTTAAATAAAATCAACAATGTAAGGAAAAGCCACCTGGAAACCAAAAATGGAGGAATTAAACTTCCATATCGCATCAATAAATACTAACGGTATAGATAAGGATAAAATTGCACAACTGACACAGTTAAAACAGGACATAATACTAATTCAAGAAACTCACAATAAACTCACAAACATAATGATAGTAGAACTTGAATCTCAAATGAATGAGACAGTTGTAATAAACGAAGCCAAACACAACGACATTAAAGCGGGAGTAGCAACGATAATTAGAAATAAAAAGAGGCAAAATTGGGAAAGAGTAACAGAGGATATGAGCTTAAAGGGAAGGGTAATAGATATAAAAATAAATAACTACATATTTTGAATATATATGTTCCAGCAAATAGGGAAAGTCACTATGACTTTATAATAAATCTAAATAACTACCTAAATAGCTTCACAGCAGAACACCTGATTTTAGGGGGGGGGGGGGATTTTAATTGGGTGGGAGACAATATAGACCACACCGGGAAACTTACAACCAAAGACCTAGCATCATATGGAGTTATGGGCAACTTGATAAAATTAAATAAATTAACTGATGTGTATAGAAAATTGAACCTATTCAGAATTGAATAAACACACGATTATATCGGGCAAACAAAAGGCTCAAGTACAATAGATAAATTTTATGTATCTGATTTTGACAATAAAACATATAAAAAAGCAAAAATTTTAGATTTCAAAATTTCTGATCATAAACAAATAACTCTAGAAATAGTGATAAAAAAAGTTGATGGAGGACTGGAGAATGGAAATTAAACAACTCAATTTTGGATGATGAGCAATTAATTAACAAAATAAAAACGGAAATCTCTAAAATGCTTAAAAATGAAGAGGGACAAAATAAATCTGATATTGCAAACGATTGGGATAAAATTTAAAGAAAAAGTTAAACAAATAGCCATATATCACTCAACTAAACGCAAACAGATTAAAAAAATGCAGAAACTAGCACTAAAAAGATTAATAAAGGATGACACAACACCTTTAAGGGATAAGGAGAGCTACTCTTAACAACTAGAAAAGCTAAAAGAATGTAAAACAAAGGGAATGGGCAGGTAAATTTCACCATATATACAAAAGGGGAGAAAGTATTAGACACATTAAACATTGAAGGGGTGGAAATTACAACAAAAGCTGAAATAATGAGTGAAGTTAAAACAATTATACAACACTGTACACTTCTCAAAACATAGACAATGACACAATTACAAAATATTTAAATTCAATACAATGCGAAATGATTTCACCAGAACACAAGAAACGGTGTGATGATCTCATTTCTGTGGAAGAAGTGCAAACCACAATTAAAGAACTTGCAAAAGAAAAGAAATTCCAAAGTGAGGTGGCACCAATTTTAGAGGGTCTATATAACAATATTTTACTAAAAAATGACAAAATGACAAAAAACAATGCAGGAGGGATTGATTACTCTCATATACAAAGGGAAAGACGACAAAACTGATTTAAAAAACTTGAAGCTCATCTCCCTCCTAAACACAGATTACAAAATACTGAGTAGAATTCTAGCTAATAGGATTAAGAATGGGATAAAAACCATAGTAAACACTAATCAAACATGTGGAGGTAAAATTAGAAGTACATAACAATATACTTAACATTAGGACAATTATAGATTTTATAAATACTACAAATTCGAAATGTGCTATGGGACTTTTCGTTCAGGAGAAAGCTTTCGAAAGACTATAACATAATTTTACACAAAAAGTACTGGAAAAATTTGGATTTGGGAAAAACTTCCAAAAATGGACCAAAATCTTGTACAATAAAATAACTGCAAATGTACAAGTAAATGGGGCGAGAACGGAAAAATTTGAAATTCAAAGATCAGTGAGGCAAGTTTGTCCACTATCAATGCCATTATATGTAATAGCAATTGAAATCCTGAGTATGAAGATCAGGAACAATACTGATATAAAAGGAATAAGAATACCAAACTTAAGAGAGGAATTTAAGATGCTACAACATGCTGATAATTGTACGAAATTTATTAATGATCTAAATTCCTTTAAACACCTTCAAAAGGAATATGAAGCATTCGGCAAAGCATCAGGATCGCAAATAAATCAAATCGCAAACCAAAATTCTAAAAATAGGCAATTGGAGGGGAAATCACCATGGATTACCTCCACACCTGATAAAAAAATAGAGTGAAAGCCCTGGGGATATTCTTCGGGGCAAATGAAGAAAAGGAAAACTGTCTAAAAATAAAAAACAAAATAAAAGATGTAACAAATATCTGGGCACCTTAGTCTAATAGAATGTTCACAGGTTGCAAAAACATATATGTATTCAAATTTGATATATCTAATAAACGCTGTGGACATTAACAATAAAACACTAGAAACCATAGATAATGAAATAGTAGAATACATACGGAGTTACAAAACACACAACATAAAGAAGTCGACATTATATAGAGCAAAAAAAAAGGGGTGGCTTAGCCTTACCTAATCCTCTTCTAATTAAAACTAAAAGTATAATAAATAGGATTAAACGGATTAGTAGCACACCACAAACACCATGGGAAGCACTATACATTTTTTGGATAGGATTCGGAATGATACACAGAGAAGACATCTACATGAACAACAAATTAGTTAAGAAAGTAGATGCACCACATTTATATAAGGGGATTAAAGAAATATTATATAGGTTTAGGGACAATAAAAAAAAATATGGTTACTAAATAAAGATGACACCTATGACTGGATTTTGGAAATAGAATCAAACAAAACAAAGAGTAAAATAGAGATAGAATTTCCATATATCAACTGAGTTTGGAGGCATTGGTCCAACATCAACTCTCCAAAGGTACAAAGTATTATATACACTTACCTCCACAATGCCTGGCTCACAAGCTAAGTGGCTCTTAGAAGACGATTGATACGGACTCCTGTTAGCCGCCCTCTATGCAAAAATGCCCCTTATACAAAATACCACATGATAATGCAATGTGACGAAACAAAGGATGAAAGGATCAAACTAATAATAGAAATAATGAATTTAGACAAATATGACAGACGTCAATTATTCTTCCTTGACGGAAACTTTAACAAACAATTGGTACGATTAATAACGGACTTTATAACGAGGACCCTTATAAAATGTGGACCACTAATGAAGGTTAGGGAATAACTTTAAAAAAATATTAAAATAAATTGAAATTATTTTAATTTTTAAATAAAATAAATAAAAAGAAAAAATTTTTTTTTTACTTACTCCTTAATTACTTATATATACTATGTAAGGGAAAAGTACACATGAGGACGCCATGGGGCTAAATCACATGGCGCCACGCAAAGTGAGCAGGCCTGTGGCAGAGTTTGGAAAAATCACCCATTAATAAACCTTTATTATACTAATGCACCTCTACTTCTTTGGATACTGTATCCATACTTTCTCTGCCATGTCTAGCTCCCGTAACAGACATGGCTCCCATTAAAGGAAACTTAAACAATTTTGAAATTTTTGTATTCATAATTAAAATAAATAATTATAGGCTGGACCAAATTGAGACAGGAACTGTACAACCAAATAAATTCGTACAGATTCTGTCTCAAGGCAGATGGACCTAAAAATATAAATATTATTAGATAAATTGAAGCATACTAAAAATTTTAAATAACACACTTCAATTTATACGAAATTCAAAATTAAATTAAATTATAATAAACTAAATAAAGAGACTGTCTCAAATTTAGAGAAGACAAAAAGTAAGACAACTGGTGATACAAATTTGGATGAAATGGCAATCCTTTACACAAATACAAGGTATATACCTTATATAGCAAACAGACAAATAGCACCAACACAAATAGCAAACACAAGGATAATAGGAGACCACTAGCCATGGTCAAAAACAAATACAAACGTAGACTACTAGTTGTAGGTAGATCAATTCTCACCTAGTAAGGATCTACGGAAAAAACACTAGGGATACTAAAAATACCCCGAATCAAACATATAACCCCGATGGGGAAAAATTAAATTGGGCGTTAAATGGAAAATAAAAAACAGCAAGCAACATACCTGGGGGAGCACATACATACATACAATCTTTTATTTTTTTTATTGGGGGGGGGGGGGGCATCTGTCTGGTGGCCCCCCCCAAAAAAATTTAAAGATAAGGCTGACTTTGTATTAAAGTGGAGCATTCCAAGTAGTCACCTGCCTTTTTTGCAGTATATCTAAATGCAGTTGGTTTTATAATTTTGCATCATAACCGTTATCAAGTAAAAAGGTGCTTGTAGAGTAGAGAACCATTTTAGTGTGTCTGTCGTTACACTCTCCACTTTCTTTGGTTACATTTGTATAAATCCTTTTGTTCCTTCTACTCTGTTAAAGGGAAATATTCTGTAAATAACCATTAGGTAGCTCTTCTTGGTGTCTTTTCTCTATATACCCCTACCCTCTACAAAGGTGAAATTTTATCATATACACTCTGTTCTGTGTTTACTTTATTCAGTTCCTCATAAATTGGTTTTACGGTCTGTGGATTCATCTCAGTATTTGAATATGTATGCATGGCATCATCTGTCTTCCCTTGTCTGAAGAAAGAGAATAATGCAAACATCAGTAAAATTAGAAATTGGAGATACAAATGATTATTCACTTCATATTCATATTTTAATTACATTACATTTTGAAATTCCATTTGAAACTATCAAGTGAAAATAAATAGCTTATACTAAGTTGAAATGCAAGGTTGCAATTCCCTTGTAATGAAAAATGTCAATTTCTTCCTGAAATAAACAGCAAGTACTGTTACTAATTGACAATGAAACAAATTTTAAACCTTGAACCTTACATAACATACCAGCATCACATAAAATACAACACTGGTATACAATACATCATTTCAAGAATTCCAGAATTACAGACAATTATTCCTATGAAAATAGCTTATGTTGTCAATTAGTTTAACACTGGATATTTAATATTGGATATTTAATAATCGGTTAACTAGTTTAACATCAGATATTTAATACTGTGTGAGTTAGTTTAACAATGGAGATTTAATACTTTGTTAGTTTAACATTGGATATTTAATACTGTGTTAATTAGTTTAACATTGGATATTTAATACTGTGTGAGTTAGTTTAAGATTGCATATTTAATACTTTGTTAATTAGTTTAACATTGGATATTTAATACTGTGTGAGTTAGTTTAAGATTGCATATTTAATACTTTGTTAATTAGTTTAACATTGGATATTTAATACTTTGTTAATTAGTTAAACATTGGATATTTATTACTTGTTAATTAGTTTAACATAGGATAGTTAATACTTTGTTAATTAGTTAAACATTGGATATTTATTACTTGTTAATTAGTTTAACATAGGATAGTTAATACTTTGTTAATTAGTTAAACATTGGATATTTATTACTTCTTAATTAGTTTAACATAGGATAGTTAATACTTTGTTAATTAGTTTACCATCAGATATTTAAAACTGGGTTAATTAGCTTAACCTTGGATATTTAATACTTTGTCAGTTTAACATTGGATATTTAATACTGTGTTGATTACATTTTAATATTGAATATGTAATACTGTTTGTTAGTTTAACATTGGATATTTAATACTGTGTCAATTTGACATTGGTTATTTAATACTGCGCTAGTAGGTTTAACATTGGATAATTATTAGTGTTATTTTAATCTTGGATATTTACTACTGTGTCAGTTTGACATTGGATTTTTAACCCTGGTGGTGCTTTGACAATACACATTTTGGCCCAACAATTATTTATAAACAGATTGCAGTGAAATTGTACAGAGTGATGCATATATGTTTGCAGACTTGTAACACAAGAAATGTCAGTGAAATTGAGGTTTGTTTATTGTTACCATAGCAACCAAAATAGAGAAAAAGTGTTGAAAATTAATGTTTGACAAAAAATTTATTATAGGGTATTCTTTTCCAAATACAGTTATTTTGAATGTGTACATGGACAGATATTTTTTTTCTACATATCACATATCACATATCCTCAGTTGATTACTTTTAGTAGTTTGCTATAATTAAAACTTTACTTTCAAACATGTCTCTACATTTCAATATGTTACATTATTTAAATGATGCAATATTTTGTAGATATTGTTTTAAAAATGTTCTCCATATAAAATATAATTCTATTCACTTATAGTTCATTGATAAAGAACCAATGCAAACCATACTGAAAATAATAAACAATTTTACATTTAATTTGGTTGCCATAGCAACCAAAAAGTAATGCTAGTGTTTGAAGGGTTTAAAAGACTTAAAAAAAAATATTGTTGGCAGAATCATTTATCCAACTAAATACAGCATTCAATTTTCAAAGAACTCAATGTTACCAAGCTGTTTTAATTATGAAAGTAAAATACTAATTACCATAATGTAGAACAATTAAATTCATCATATTTTATGATGATGAGAATGAATTTTAGGCTAAGTTTAGACTCATACTACATACAGGTTTATTTTTGCCAGCATCATTACTAAATCTCATGTATGTCTTAATTTTCCGTTGCTATCTATTAACATGCAAATTAAATGCATATCAATAGCATGGGATACATTATGTCTCTGATTTCTTTAATAGCTGTTATGATTAATGCATTCTTAAATATATGACAGCACATATAATTATAGAATAGCTTTCTTTACAACTCTTATTTTTAATACTTCTTCTAATGTTCAGCTAGTTTTAGCACAACCATAAATGGCCTACCAAATACACATATTTAATTCTGTAACATTCTGGTTTCCCATCTGAATGCTTTTATTGTTATATGAGGTAGTGCTCATAAACATTTGGACTAAATCACTGCTTTGAGATTATTGAAGACTCATTAAAAGATGATTATGATGCATCAGGACTATTGGTATATCAGCACATTCAAGATTCTTGATTTTACAAAACTTGTTGGTTATGCTTCTTTCTATTACTTAGTTTAAGACCACAGAGTTGTAACACACACAGTATATCCATTTAAACATACACTGTAATAACCTGTTCTCTTGTCCTGTGGAAGGAATCCTGAGTTTTGCACATACTATACTCATCTAATTAAACTTTCTATTATCCTATCCAACTGGCATGCAGAAGGAACCATGTAGCAGGAATCCTGATTGTCAAATATACTATGATCATAAGGGTACACTAAACTGTTATTTTGACCTGCACTCCATTACTACACATGTTAATCAGTCCCTTTGGTCAGTAACCTGATTTCTATACAAAGGTTGTGTTAACCTGTCCTCTTGGCATGCAGAAGGAACTCAGATTGATATACACACACTACACCCATCCAATCATAAGTTATATTAACATATCCTCTCGGCATGAGGAGGAACCCTGATTGTTAGACATAATAACCTGGGTTATTGCACATAACATATATATTCATCAAACTTCATCATCTTATGCCATATAAAAGTTAGCACAATATTCTAAATTAACCTGTCCTCTTGACCTATGAAATGATTGACATGAAAAATGATTGCTACACATACTATGCATGTAAGTCTCATCGTTTCCTCATTTAGACCTACACAGTTAACAAAAGAAAATATTGACCAGAGGTATCTGTTTTGATAACAGGACTTCAATTCTGTCACAGCATACTGTCCCTGGTAATCATGTCAACTTTGAAAAATAACAGCAATTCAGCTGAAACAATTTTACAGTTTCAAGCTGATAATGAGAAAACAAAATTTGACATTACCCAAATATATCGGTCTTGCTACTTTTACGTGGATATTGATTTCTAGCTAATTAACTAATTAACTCATGTTATCTACTCACCTCCTGAAGCAAGAGTTTTCAGGTCCTGAAAATGAAAAATAGTTAAGTGAGGCAACCAATCGCCATAATATATATATATATATATATATATATATATATATATATATATATATATATATATATATATATAATGTGTAGTAGTAATAGTATAAGCAGTAGAAATTTAAATTGATATATAGATATAGTGTGTATTAGTAGTAATAGTTGCTAGTAGTAGACATATACATTGATCATTATCTTGGACACAACTATGAGCAAGCACTTTTGGTACAAAAATGTTAGAGAACATAAACTGAATTCATGCTCAAATGTAAAACAAAATTTTTTGTTTAAATTTGCTTGATTTGAGATTAAAATAAATTGTAAAAAAAGTATCTTTATTCCTTTTTATATTCTGACATGAACATTTTCAATGATGATTAGTCATTTTGAGTTAGAGTTTTTGTGCCATCTTTAATTTGTCCCATCATTTATTAGAAATGGAGGATATAATTATTAGAAGGAAAAAAGATTCTTAGCTTATTGGCATTTCACTAGTCAAGATGCCACTTTAATTCTAGTAGGTGTTCTGATATTCTTAGAAAAATACTTCTTATAAAAATTTGCCTCTTCCACAATGCAATAAATACATGTAACATGATGTCAATACAGTCGTTAGATCATTCACTTGTCAGATGTTTGCATTAAAATAAAGCTTAATAGCTATTGACAAGGAAATAAAAAAGCAAGACCTTGATATCAGAATGAACCTAATAAAATAGTTTATTAAAACTCATCATTCTTTTAAAATAATTTTGAAATGGTTTTCATTTGGGTTTCTGTTTAGAGGATGGCAGTGATGCATGTCTGCAAATTGGCAATATTTATTTAAAAACGAGAGATGTCTCGATCAAACGCCAAACAATCCATACTGATCATGTGCTTTTGGAAGATTAGAATAAATATTTATCTCGTTTGTTGCAGCTATGGACATACACATCAGTAGACAAACGCCTTTTCTATAAAATGGAAAGGTTTTGATAAATGTGAAATTTAAGGCCAAAATCAAGTTTTAGTTGATACACTCTTTAAAAAAGAAGCTGTTTAAATTATCTTTTAGCTTTAGGAAAAAACATTTGGCAACCAATTGATCATTAGAATATATTTAAAACAAGCACGTCCAGCTTTCTTGAGTTCATGAACCAGATAAATGATTTTTAAAGCCACACCTTATGATGTCAGATGTAAATATTAAGTGTATAAAACAAGATAAATAATTTTTAAAGCCACACCTTATGATGTCAGATGTAAATATTAAATGTATAAAACCAGATAAATGATTTTTAAAGCCACACCTTATGATGTCAGGTGTAAATATTAAGTGTATAAAACCAGATAAATGATTTTTAAAGCCACACCTTATGATGTCAGGTGTAAATATTAAGTGTATAAAACCAGATAAATGATTTTTAAAGCCACACCTTATGATGTCAGGTGTAAATATTAAATGTATAAAACCAGATAAATGATTTTTAAAGCCACACCTTATGATGTCAGGTGTAAATATTAAGTGTATAAAACCAGATAAATGATTTTTAAAGCCACACCTTATGATGTCAGATGTAAATATTAAGTGTATAAAACCAGATAATTGATTTTTAAAGCCACACCTTATGATGTCAGGTGTAAATATTAAGTGTATAAAACCAGATAAATGATTTTTAAAGCCACACCTTATGATGTCAGGTGTAAATATTAAATGTATAAAACCAGATAAATGATTTTTAAAGCCACACCTTATGATGTCAGATGTAAATATTAAGTGTATAAAACCAGATAAATGATTTTTAAAGCCACACCTTATGATGTCAGATGTAAATATTAAATGTATAAAACCAGATAAATGATTTTTAATGCCACACCTTATGATGTCAGATGTAAATATTAAGTGTATAAAACCAGATAAATGATTTTTAAAGCCACACCTTATGATGTCAGGTGTAAATATTAAATGTATAAAACCAGATAAATGATTTTTAAAGCCACACCTTATGATGTCAGATGTAAATATTAAATGTATAAAACCAGATAAATGATTTTTAAAGCCACACCTTATGATGTCAGATGTAAATATTAAGTGTATTAAACCAGATAAATGATTTTTAAAGCCACACCTTATGATGTCAGGTGTAAATATTAAGTGTATAAAACCAGATAAATGATTTTCAAAGCCACACCTTATGGTGTTAGGTGTAAATATTAAGTGTATAAAACCAGATAAATGATTTTTAAGCCACACCTTATGATGTCAGGTGTAAATATTAAGTGTATAAAACCAGATAAATGATTTTTAAAGCCACACCTTATGATGTCAGGTGTAAATATTAAGTGTATAAAACCAGATAAATGATTTTTAAAGCCACACCTTATGATGTCAGGTGTAAATATTAAGTGTATAAAACCAGTCTGGCCATAGGTTGCATATGCTAGATTTAAAAGGTGGTTAATTATATAAGGAGGTTTTCTTTCAAATATCAATAAATTCTGTGTAATGAATTTTGACAATGTTATCGTTTTTGGGATTCCCCTTTCTTATCTTATTTGATATTAGATCTTATTATTTGATCTTAATCTCCCAAAGAATCATTATGGCAGGATGCTCTTTTTCCTAATGATCTAATTATGTTGATAACTTTCTAAAAATGTTTTTAAAAAAATAATGACAACCACAATTGATAGCGGTACAAACTTTCTCTATGCCATCATCAAATGATTCTACACAATTTCAGTTGGGTACCATCTCAGAAGGAGAAAGCGGCAATATTATTAAATGAAAAGTTGAAAGGTACCAATAGATTGGAATAAATGATTTTTAAAATTAAAATATTTACCAATCCTGTTTGAATGTGTTTAGCTGTTTAAATTGCATTTCAGCTTTGGTTAAAGCCTTATGGCATTGCTACAACATCTGAATTCTATTAAATCACTTGACACAAGTTTATGTGGCATGATATTTTCAAACAAATTACAATAAATAAAATAGAAGCCTTTACATTTAAGCTAAAAGTTGTTTGTGTTCTGATACTTTTGTCTCAGCTACAAGGAAATAAAATCAGCCTATTCTACACATATATTGCTGCCTGTCAAGTTGATGAATTTCAAATGCCACCAATTTTTAGGAGAAAAATAAAATAAAATTTTTAATCAGAGAAAATGAGCTGATACCACATATTGCTAAGCGTAGTTGGACAGACTAATGAGCTTTACAGTATATGCAATATTTTTGGTGCAAAAGACCTTGTTCTGTCTTCTAGGTATCGGTGTTTGACTGTGTTAGTGCTACTGGACTACTGTGTGATGAGGAAGGCATTGTTTAGATAACAAAAATAGGATAAAATGACATTTGCTATCTTGGTTGTCCTTACAATATTCTTGTCATAATCTACTATATTTGTTATGAGGGAATTCCAATATCCTAGACAAAGACCCAATAAACATGTTTATTTCTATTGATAATGATCCTAATAATTAATCCACACTCATTTTGATAGATTAGCTGTATACAGAACTAACAATTACTGTTCAGGTACAAAATGAACTTAATTTTGGACATGGGCAGGTCCAAAGTATGATTAGACATAGCATATAATCAAGGAGAAAAAAAACTAACAAAAATACAAATTAAATATACAGAACACTCAAAAGTGCCTATAGGTCAAATTACAAACTGACAGTTTTTATTATTAGAGACATTTTGTTATTATTAGAATGAGACTTACATAGACCCTAATGTAGGGAAATCTTTAGAGAAATCGTCTTTGCTAGCTTGTGTAGTGTATAGATAGACTGTTTGGTTGACAAGTCTTCTTTGCTAGCTTGTGTAGTGTATAGATAGACTGTTCGGTTGACTAGTCTTCTTTGCTAGCTTGTGTAGTGTATAGATAGACTGTTCGGTTGACAAGTCTTCTTTGCTAGCTTATGTAGTGTATAGATAGACTGTTCGGTTGACAAGTCTTCTTTGCTAGCTTGTGTAGTGTATAGATAGACTGTTCGGTTGACAAGTCTTCTTTGCTAGCTTGTGTAGTGTATAAATAGACTGTTCAGTTGACTAGTCTTCTTTGTTAGCTTGTGTAGTGTATAGATAGACTGTTTGGTTGACAAGTCGTCTTTGCTAGCTTGTGTAGTGTATAGATAGACTGTTCGGTTGACAAGTCTTCTTTGTTAGCTTGTATAGTGTATAGATAGACTGTTCGGTTGACTAGTCTTCTTTGTTAGCTTGTGTAGTGTATAGATAGACTGTTCGGTTGACTATTCTTTCAACTGAGTGTAGTTTACTTTTATTCTGTTTAGTTTTGTCCTGCATTATTAATAAATATTTATATAAGCAGCTTGAATTTCAGGATCACAGTAAAATTGTTATGATACAATGTTGTTTGTCTAACTCTGCCATTTAAATGGAATAAAATCATCCATAGAATAAAACTGTGTTATGATACACTGTTGTTTGTCTAACTATTCCATTTAAATAGAATAAAAACATCCATAGAATAAAACTGTGTTGTGATACACTGTTGTTTGTCTAACTATTTCATTTAAATGGAATAAAAACATCCATAGAATACTTTGTCATGATAAGTTTCTATAGGTGTTAACAAGGCACTGGATATCCCACTCAAACATGAACTTCTATTATAATAATTTAATCATTTGAAATGTGTGAATGATACGATATTAATGTCAAATTATGGCATGTATACTTTATCTATTGTGTCATTATGTGCCGGTTTAAATATTGTGTCCTTTGCCATAAATTCAGCATCTTTTTCAATTGAATTATTGTAAAATATATAATTCATTCTTTCTTCTTCTAATAATAATAATTTTAGTAATGAATTTATTAAAAGAGGGTAACACAATTAGCAAAGACCTAATCTACCTTGAGGCCCTCGTACAAAGCAATTTATTTACTTTAGCTGTATCTCTAAAGCCACTGGATATATTGAGTTTGGAAGAAGGAAATAGAGTGGGCATTTCTAATCTCAACTGGAATACTATCTTACTGTACAGATCATCATGCTTACTGTACTGTATAGATCATCAAGCTTACTGTACTGTATAGATCATCATGCTTACTGTACTGTATATATCATCATGCATACTGTACTGTATAGATCATGCTTACTGCACTGTATAGATCATCATGCTTACTGTACTGTATAGATCATCATGCTTACTGTACTGCATAGATCATCATGCTTACTGTACTGTATAGATCATCATGCTTACTGTGCTGTATAGATCATGCTTACTGCACTGTATAGATCATCATGCTTACTGTACTGTATAGATCATCATGCTTACTGCACTGTACAGATCATCATGCTTACTGTACTGTATAGATCATCATGCTTACTGTACTGTGTAGATCATGCTTACTGTACTGTATATATCATCATGCTTACTGTACTGTATATATCATCATGCTTACTGTACTGTATAGATCATCATCCTTACTGTGCTGTATAGATCATGCTTACTGCACTGTATAGATCATCATGCTTACTGTACTGTATAGATCATCATGCTTACTCTACTGTATAGATCATCATGCTTACTGTACTGTATAGATCACCAAGCTCAAAAACTATGCTGATTTTCTTGCATCCTGATACAAGATTGTTAAAAAATGCAAAATATGTGAACGGATGAGAGGTCCAGCTAATTAAAGTTTCCGACATTACTATGGTTTAAACCCAATTAAGACTAATTAAAATGGCTGACTGATCCTCATGGTTTTTTTTTTAAAATTAATTTTAAATACCATCTGAAATCTGTTCCAGGCTGCACCTCAAGGACAATGAATCACAATGAAACAATTTTGAGGCAATCTAGATTTCAAAATGTAAAATACTAGACTTTGAAAATGGGAAAAATGTATGAGTTTCTTTGCTTTTATTTATATATGCAACAGATGGCTTGAATCTTTCCATTCACTGAATTTAAAATCTTATCAAAATTAGCAGCTTTGATGTAATTAAAACCTTGGAGTTATATAAACATTATAAAAGGTCATTCAGAATATTATTTTCTTTTGAAAAAGCCTTGTCATCTTATTCCACACATTAATATTCATCAGCATTCCATATCTTATTCTACATGGTAACATTCATCAGCGTTCCATATCTTATTCTACATGGTAACATTCATCAGCATTCCATATCTTATTATACATGGTAACATTCATCAGCATTCCAGATCTTATTATACATGATAACATTCATCAGCATTCCATCTCTTATTCTACATGGTAACATTCATCAGCATTCCATATCTTATTCTACATGGTAACATTCATTAACATTCCATATCTTGTTCTACATGGTAACATTCATTAGCATTCCATATCTTATTCTACATGGTAACATTCATCAGCATTCCATATCTTATTCTACATGGTAACATTCATTAGCATTTCATATCTTATTCTACATGGTAACATTCATTAGCATTCCATATCTTATTCTACATGGTAACATTCATTAGCATTCCATATCTTATTCTACATGATAATATTCATTAACATTCCGTATCTTATTCTACATGGTAATATTCATTAACATTCCATATCTTATTCTACATGGTAACATTCATCAGCATTCCATATCTTATTCTACATGGTAACATTCATCAGCATTCAATACTGACATTTCATGTTGAGGTAATGCTTTGGAATATTGTCTTAAATATACTCCTTATACTTACCATTTAATTGTCTTCTAATTGTAAAGGCAATGATAGCTGCAATGAATCCAAGAACAACTCCACCGACACCGATTCCAACAGCTCCACCAACACCTATTCCATTTGTTGCTCTGACCTCTAATGAAGATGGTTCTATTGAATAGATTTTTGTATCTATGTAATAACATATGCCTCATTCAATATTACTGCTGATGCAACAAATTTAAAGTCTAATTTGATTACTAATTTGTTTGCTATTGACAAATGTAAGATTAAAATTGTTTTCTTTTCCAATAGATAATTGTTTATAAATATGCCAAAAATCTGTGAATAATACTAAGGAAAGTTAGTATATAGGAAATCCACTACTGGATATTTAGAAGATAGTATAGTATTCAGAGTACAGCCAAAAATAATTTCCTATGGAAGAGATTATGACCCAAACTCTTCTCTTATCTGATATATCTAGGCTGCTACATTTTAGTTGTCCATTAAATTCTGACCAGAATTCAACTTCTGAATAAATGGCACCACTGTAACTTTCTACCTGCAGCAAATTTAAGGCTGCAATGATGATCCATTCCTTATATGGACAATACTGAATCAGACTTCATTAGTCATGGCACCAAAAAGGATCGACAGATTGACAGCTTCATTATTTAATGGCAGATCATTGATATAGATAAGGAAGAAGAGAGGGGCTAAAACTGAGCCTTGAGGGACCCCTGAATGAATATTGCGAGTTTGAGAGCTAATATTGCCAATGCTTACTTGTTGAGACCTTTGGTTTAGGTATGATCTAAACCAGTTTAAAGAAGGATTGTCGAATCTGTAACAGTTAAACTTTTGCAGCAGAATGTCATGATCAACAAGATTAAAAGCTTCCTTGAAGTCAAGGAAAACAATCCCAGTCATATGTCCGTTATCCATTTCTTTCAGCCAAATATCAATTAATTTGGTAAGTTCTGTTTGGCACAAGGCAGCATGGCTAGCCATATGAATTTTCAAATCAAACTAATGGAAATCATGTGAGAGCTACAGTTAAAGGAACTTAGTTTTGTTATATAAAACAAAACTGTTTATTGATGGTAACTGTGTCATGTTCAAATCCAGTTTTTAGGATTGGTGCTCAGCACTCTATGAAATTAGCAGTTATCAATTTTGTTAAATTCCATTGTCAGAAATTCCATGACTTTTCAAAACTTAGCAAGGTTTTGAGAAATACGATTTTTCAAGGCCCTTGAAAATTATTTTAAAATTCTAATTCTTTTCCAGGATTCAAGGAAGAAATGCAGTTACATTTGGTGAAAATGGTCACTTTTGGCACTGGGGTTAATGACTTTTTGTTCCAGATGAGTTGCTACAAGCAGCAAGGGCAGTTTATGTGCATTTTAATGTATCTAGGCAGAGAAATCAGACTTCGTTGAGGTGGACAACAATATCTTAGAATGATTGACAATAAGTTCTCAGATGAAGCTAGTGTGCCAAGTGACAATAAATTCGTATGAGAGAGAGAGACTCTCATTGAGTCTAGTCAAGATTCATGGCATCATCAGAAATGCCCCATGTTTAATTCCCAATGCAACTGCCACAGTATGTATAAAAGCTTAGGCCCAGCTACATACATGTATATGTTGATGGCTATACAACATTTGTAATAACATGCCAACTGCCTAAGTCATTTCTTTTAAATATACATTAAAAATTGTTTAAAAGAATGTGTGAATAAAAAGGGGATATGTAAAAAATACAAAATCACATAAGTGTTTTATGCTGAGTCAGGGAAAATAACTCATTTGATATGGCATAGAAACAAAGTCTTGGCCTAATGGTCATGTAATTCCTGCGCCATATAAAACTCGTTCTTTCCAATAGCTCGGAACAAACCACATATATAGTTTTGTCTATATTGTTAGGAATCTATGATCATAACAGAAAGAAAAAAAAAACAACAAGGTTTGTAAAGCTTAATAATTTAATTATAAATGTTATAAATGAGCATGTGAGAGGAATTTAATGCATCATGATGTGAATCCAAATAATCCTGATAAAGTTCTAAGAAAGTCCAAAAGAATGAAAACAGTTCAAGAAATATTTCAAATTAGCAAATATACTGGTCCTCCAAGACTTGACATCAAGATGGCATTGTCCATAATTCTTTTGAATAATACACAATAGTTCCAGAATAATATTACAGTCTTAAGTAATGAGCGCTTTCTATTTCCAGTCCAAAGAAATGTTTTTCCTCTTGAATATTATCTAAGTATAACATAAAAGACATAAGCAGACTTACAACAGGAACACAAGAAATGATGCTGACTCCAAAATAGGAATGAATCTGATTGCTCAGTTAGCTCTTTATATACACCTTCTACTACAACTACATTTCACAACATGCCCCACTTGATAGATCTTACTACTCAGTTTATGTTAAAACTGCCTATTCATGTGACCTAGCCCAACCAATTAGAAGTTACTGAATTCCTTTAGAACCATCCAAATCCCATCAACCAATGAGACATTAGCCCAAAGTTGTCATTAAAGCTTATTATTAACATTATTATTAGTAATTCTCAACACATATGCAAGTATATCTGTATAGATCCTATGTTATTTCATGCTCTTAATTGACCCTAGTCACACAACTTACAGCCACAAATACAAATTACAGAATAAAAAAAAAATCATGTACCAGGAGTTACAAAAAAACATTGACATACATGTACATAACAAAATATATCATACTGAAACTTTCAAAGAGTTCACTATTTACCTGCTGGTATAATTTCAAAAACTTCTCTGGCAGAAGGAGGCAATGAGTTGTCTGCCATGACAGAATAATTCCCAAAGTCATCGATGTTCAGACTGGTAAATAGGAGTTCAGACTGTCGTCCATTGACATAAGGTCTTGCAGAATCAGGCACATCTCTGCTCTCACTGCCATTTCCAAGGAACATCCATGTAAACTTTGGAAGAGGGTATGATATCACTGTGTACCTCAGAAATGTAGCTTCATTGAGTTTTTTGTAAACCTTGGTCACAAGAGGTACTTCAGAATCTGTTCGTGGATGACCTTTTCAGTAACAATAATATCAATAACTGTAGAAACTTCATTTAGAAAAGGAAATTTATTTAACAGAAGGAATCAAATCTACCTGGGTCTTATGTTATTTACAACACACACACACATTCACAAACTGTTTTGAAAATTTATATGTGAGATAAATGTATAACCAAAGAAAAGAAGTAGGTATTTATATTACATAAAACTATTTGATTGTCATGTATTTAATCCATTTGAATCATTGATTATGAAAAGAAGAAATAAGTGAGGACAAAGAAAGGCAAAATCTTTCAACAATTTCTTTTGCAAGCAGTGAACTATATAAACCAAAACTTTACCACAAAACCATAAATTAGCTTAATGAGATTTAACATATCCTCCACTTGACGAGATTAAAATAACCGAGGATGAAATTTATACTAAGTAGGTTTAAATCCCTAGAAAGCATGTGGCCTTGACTTAATGCACCATAAACTGCTGCAAAAATTCCAGACCAATGGAAACTAGAAAATGTAGTGTCTGTGCATAAGAAAGGTTCTAAAAACCTTGTGTCAAACTCTTGTCCTATACCTGTACTATGTACTTTACCTAGAACTTTTGAGAACTGCATATACAAATACTTAAAAAATTACATTGTTCAACACAAAATAATTTCACAATATCATTCAGGTTTTTCAATAGGTGATTTTACAACACATCAGATAACAGACATCCACATAACAATTTGTTCTGTACTAGACCAAGGAAGGGAGATTACCAAATTTACCATATATGTTGGGACACCGTATTTGTTGTGACACAATAAATTCATTTTTTAAGTATTTTTTTTTTGCACTAATTGATCTGGGACATCGGATTTCCTAGAAGAAAGTTGTGGGATTAAAATAACCGAGGATGAAATTTATACTCTCTAAGTAGGTTTAAATCCCTAGAAAGCATGTGGCCTTGACTTAATGCACCATAAACTGCTGCAAAAATTGGAAAAATTCCAGACCAATGGAAACTAGAAAATGTAGTGCCTGTGCATAAGAAAGGTTCTAAAAGCCCTGTGTCAAACTGTTGTCCTATACCTTTGCTATGTACTTTACCTAGAACTTTTGAGAATTGCATATACAAATACTTAAAAATTACATTGTTCAACACAAAATAATTTCACAAATGCATTCAGGCTTTTCACTAGGTGATTTGACAACACATCAGATAACAGACATCCACAATACAATTTGTTCTGTACTAGAACAAGGAAGGGAGATAACCTACTTTACCGTATATATTGGGACACCATTTTTGTTGGGACACAATAAATTAATTTGTAAAGTAATTTTTTGTGCACTATATGATCTGGGACACATCAGTTTTTCTAGAAGAAAGCTGTGGGACACCTTTTTAATGAAATGCACTCCAACTAAAATTTTATTTTAAAAATAGAAAACTGTGTACTTGAGATAAAACTCTTTAATCCACTGCAGCAGCATCTCGTCAACACAACCCTTCTCCTGCACACATTGTGCTTTCTCATGTGTCTTCAAGATATCAGTTGATTATTTCCCTCTTGTTTGCGATTTTGCTGGATCCAGTTTTCAATCAGATAACATATTCAAACCTCTGAGCACAACCAAACACAATTTGTTTCTTAATGTTCATGTCAATGAACAATGTAGCGTGTGTTATCGGACATAACCGATGTTTGCGATTTGGCTGGATCCAGTTTTCAATCAGATAACATATTCAAATCTCTGAGCACAACCAAACAATTTGTTTCTCAATGTTCATGTCAATGAACAATATAGCGTGTGTTTTCAGACATAAGCGATACACGCTACAGTATGGAAGCCTATGCTTCATATAGGGATTTCATGTTGAAAGAAAAAGGAAAAAATGATAACAATACATGGTTAGTTTCTTTATTTTTATTATCAAATAAGTGTTTAATTTGTTTTATTGCAATGTGCATTGAGGAGAAGCACACATGTAATAAAAAATTATTTCGTTTCTTAAGTCTTGGGACATATGACATAGATGAAAAAAGTTTCACCGTAAGTTCTGGGAGAGGAAATTTTTTATTTATTTTCTTGTGTCCCAATATATACAGTAAATACGGTAGTACAGTTTTCTTCAATATATGCAAGGCTTTCAAAAGAGTTTGGCACAATGTCTTGGTCTCAAAAGTATCAAGTATTAGTTTTCATGGAAATCTGTTATTATGGTTTATTATGGTTTGAAAGTTATTTACTATCAAGAAAACATTGAATTATTATAAATTCTAATTCTTCAGATGTTTGATGCATCAATGCTAGAGTCCCCTTGGGGCCCATTTTGGAACCACTATAATTTGTAACTTTCATCAAAGATATTGTGGAGAATACAGAACCATTTATCAGACAATTTGCTGATGATACAGCATTATATATAATTGTTGATTACCAGATCGCAGCTGCTAAAATCTTAAAACAGTGATATTTAAAAGATATATGAATGGTCCAGATGTTGGCTAGTTAGATTTAATCCAGATAAGATTGAATCAATGCTAATAAGTCAAAAATGGAACCAGAACCATCATCTTATATTATTCATGATGGCCAAAACAAATCTACATGAGGTTACTCAGCACAAATATCTGTATTATATTATCCAGTACCGATCACATTTGGGACAACTGTAAAATGCATGACAAAGATTTCTAGAAAAAATATGGAGGCTGTGAGAATAATATTGGATGCAACAAAAAGTGCATCTTCTTTACAACTGTACCATGAAACTAGCTGGGAAGGCCCAAACTCTCACTGCTACGAGCTAAACTGTTTCAATCATTTAACATTTACCACAGATTACCTCCCAAATATCTTTGAGACTTGATTCAGCCATTATTTATAGAACAGGAGACCTACTCCATTTGATCCTAAAATGATTTTCAACACTCCCAATGTGTGGAACAACCTTGTTCTACAAGTCATTTCTACCTTCTATGATTCGAATATGGAACGTGTTACCTGCTGAAATGAGAAACAACCCTTCATTACATGTATGTGTGATTTAGATTTTTAATGTAGCTTGAACAATTTTTCAGTCATATAACTACAATGTCTGCAGTCTGGCAGTTTATAGTGCTGTCTAGCACTGGGGAATCATGCCACATACATATACAGTAGCATCATGTCCCGCCCAGTCACATTATCCTGAAACCAGACTGACCAGTCCTAAAAATAACCTCTTAATGTTTAGAGCCATGTGAGGCAGCTGCAAGTAACAATTTTATAAGTCTTTGGCATGACTTGGCTGGGATTCAGACCCCCAACCTCTTACATCTGAAGCGGATGCTCTAACCACTTAGGCCCCCAAAACAGTCCCCCTCATCACATAATTTCAATGCAAAATTTCTGAATCACAATTAATTAGTTCTTTTATTCATTGTTATAATAATAATAATAATAATAATAATAGTAATGACTTTATTTAAAGAGGGTAACACAATTAGCTAAGAACTAATCTACCTTGAGGCCCTCATACAAGGAATTTATTTAATTCAACAGCATCTCAGAAGCCACTGGATATATTGGGTTTGGAAGATGGAAATAGAGTGGGCATTTCTAATCTCAACTGGAATACTATTCCAGAGCAAAGTTCCAGAGTATTGGAAACTTTTCTTAAATAATTCCTTATTTGGTTTGGGAATTTTATACTGTTTTGTAGATATTGATCGCAGGTTGGGTGTATTACCAGGTAGCCTATACTGGAATAGGGATTGTAAATATTCAGGAGCACTATTATTGGATATTCTGTACATTAATTTGGCTTTTCTTAAACATATTCGGTCTTTAATAGGTAATATTTTTAACTTACCAGCTAAATTTTCCTTGCTTTCTTTCTGGTTTGATATTAGCCTTAATGCTCTTTTCTGAATTTTTTCCAACTTTGATATGTTTTTATCATTTGAATTACCCCATACTGTATTACAGTAGTCAAAATACGGTTGTATGTACCTGTTATAAAATAATTTTATGTGCCTTTCAGGGAGAAAATGTCTTATCCTACTGAGAAGCCATAAACTTGAATTGACCTTTTTAATGATATGTTTGATATGATCAGTCCATGATAGATTATTATCTACCAAAACACCAAGTAGTCTGTCGTGACAGACCATTTGCAAATTTTTATCCTTCCATGTTAGACATAGTTCATTGCTATCAAGATTTTTCCTTTTTTTCCTTGTTGAGATAAGTAATATTTTAGTTTTACCAGTATTTACTACCATGCCATTGCATGTGCACCAGTTTTCCAGCTTGTTTAATGCATTCTGTAAAGAGATTTCGAGTTCATGCTTTGTGTTTTGGATGTCTGATAATGTTGCGTCATCTGCATAGAGATCTGTAGATGATATCGAGTCTCTTAGTAAAAGTGGTAGGTCGTTAATAAATAAAATAAATAGTAATGGACCTAGAATTGATCCTTGTGGCACTCCATATCTAACTGTTTCAGGTTCGGACAGAACGTTATTTATATAAACATGTTGTGTTCTCTCACTTAAGTATGAAGTAAACCATCTAACTGTTTTTTCATCGCATTGGTAGATTTTTAGTTTCTTCAAAAGGATTTCATGATCCACCATGTCAAACGCTTTCCTGAAATCTACAAATACAGATCCTATTATTTTACCTTGGTCAAGTGCTTGAAGCCATTTATCAGTTAGGGAGATCAAGGCAGTCTCACATGAATGTTTCTGTCTAAAGCCTGATTGATTAGGGTCTAACAGCAAGTGTTTGGTTAAATATGACATGAATGAGTCATGGACATGTTTTTCAATCAATTTTGACAAGGTTGGTAGTATTGAGATTGGTCGGTAGTTATCAGCATCATTCTTAGATCCAGATTTGTAAATAGGAGTTACTTTTGCAGTTTTCCATATTTTGGGGACAGATGAGGTTGCAATACTTAAATTGATTATGAATGTTATGCTATCTAAAATAGCAGAGGCAGAAGATTTAATGAGTCTTGGACCAATCTGATCAAGTCCTGTAGCTTTCTTGCTTTGCATGTAAGTGTATGCAAATTTTCTATAAAACTGTTGGTACTGGCATTGAGATCAATGCCGTTATATTTTCTTTCTTGTTACCTTTGGGAGACAGTGCTAATAAGTTTATGCTTTCTACTGAATCACCTAAATCATGTTTGTAATTGCATTTGACAAAGTTTTTCACCTAAATATGGTTAAAATAAAAATTGCTTTGAACCTGCCATGACATTTAATTCCATATCAGTGGATCAGTGTAATAAAAATTATTTTTTCAAACAATTCCTACTTTGGTTTTGGTATAATGTAATTTCTATTGTTTTAAGAGACTTCAACTTTGGAGCACTATCAGCATCTCTTTGGTGGAAGATACCTTTCAATTAGAATTCAACTGCTTTCAAGGTATATTATACATAACTTTGTCATTTTTCAAGATTATTATTATACTGTCAACATTTTTACACACATCCTGAAAATTGTCTAATAAATGGAAGCAAAAATATAATTTAATTCTAGATCAATTAATAACTGATATAAAATTAAATTATATGCCTTCATTTGGAGTCCGACAAGTTGTCTTATCTTTGAATTAGAGGTATTAATCCAAATTACATTACAATAGTTCCAACATGGTTAAATTCTAACTGCATACATGCCAACCCCTGGTAAGGAAAATGTGTAATCCAAGTGGACAAAAAGAGTAACCCAAGCAGAAAAATAGTAATCCACATATAACATGATAAAAATTCAATGAGCATATGTACAAAATGATTTATTTATCCCTCTGGACTTTTAACATCAATAACTGTTTCAAGTTTTCAAATATAACACTTTTAGTTTTAAAAAGCAACAGACTCTCATATTGCATTACAAAACACTTTGTACCAGCTGAGACATTGAATGTTTTGCACACCTGCAGAGTACTTAGTTCCAGGTTACTGAGCCTGGATCTGAATTCAGTTTTATTTTTGTTAACAATACTGAACAATCTCTCACAACATTATAATGGTAAAGCACCAATATTCCTTTTATAACTTGACAAAAAGAGGAAATTTATATCTTCCAGTTATTGGGGCTTTTAACATGGAAATAATGTGCCATTGCACATCAACTCTGTCTGTATGAAGTATATTTCAATGTAGAATACCAACTTGATACTTCATGAGTTCTTCTTATTTATCAGCAGCCTTTCCTGCAGCAAGGTTCATCAAATGACATCGACAACCTGATATGTACACTGATGGAGACATTTTTCAAAATATAGAATGCAACTCCTTTATGAATTCCAGTCATCACTTATGCATTATCAGCTGAAAACCCCATACAGTTCTGCCAACTTATATTTAGTCAAATCATTATCATGCAAATCAAAAATGTTTTCTCCAGTGGAATCTACTGTTAATTCTGGTAATGAAAGAAGAGCATGGTGACTTTGATCTTTTCCCTGTCAAAGTATCTTACACAGACTGAGTACAACTTTTTGTCATTATAATCACTACCCCTGTATGTGGCAATAATAAATGGCCCAATGTTCATGCCTTCTGTAATTTTAAGTGAAGTGTTTTCTTCTAAACAATATTAGATGTTTTTGTTCTTGCACATGCACATATTCTCCAATTTTGGAATCAGTAAAAAATGTAATACTACACCTGCAATGGGTGTGTCGCTGCCCTAGAATGGAACGCTGTATTATGTAATTTATGTATTCATCTTTGAATCGGTTTTTCGTCTTTTTCTAATCCAGCTGTGAAATTATTTGTAAAACATTTTTGTTCTAACACACGCATTGACTATAATAAATCTGACGATGTTTAGTCCCAAACACCAACAGACTGTTTCTGTACCAGGTATGAATTGAAACAAAGAATCTGATAGCAAAATTAAAAATTTTAAAAAACAGTCAGTTTTCTCCAATTAAGCCATAAAGCTGCTATAAATAGAAGCCAAGGGTCATAAGTTTCAAAGTGAAACCATCATGTTTCTTGGTAATAAGGCAGCTGCAATAAATAGAACATAATTAATACTGTTAGGAAAGTGCATGCAAGTCGCCAGACAAGGGTACTCTTGTGTCATAGTTACGTAGAAGCCATCTTGTCTAGAATACAGTCTGTGGGATTAATGGGATGTTAATAAAAATGAGAAAACAAATTAATTTTTTCGGGTGGGGGATATACTTAAAACTCGTAATCCAAATACATTTACGCATAAGGCGTAATTTAGTGAAAAAAAGCGTAATAATTATGCCAAAAGTGTAATGGCATAAATGGCTTAAGGTTATAGGAAAAGGGATGCAACAAAATTTTTTTTCACCTGATGATGTGATCATAACCTGCAAAATTATGAGCAAGTACTCATTGCTGGATCTGAAATTGCACTTTCAACCCTACTGATACAAAAGTTTGTGATCCCTCACACTGGTGTACATAGAGGAGCCACACACATGCAAACCGCAGTTGCAACTTTAGCCCTACAAAATGTGCTTCAAAACATGTGCGGTTATGATGGTCACTTACCTGATTTACCGGTCTATAAGTTCATACTTTTTGACCAGAAAGTCTTGGCTTTCTCTCATAATCTAACTCGACTAATACATGGATTATGTCATTCAAATCACTTTATTGCATGTTCATGTAATTTTCTGTATGTAAAAAAAAATTCTCCAAATGTATGTGTAAATAATTATCTTTCTGTGGAAGAAACTGTATACAAAACAACATAGGACCCTGCCTAGAGAGGCCTACATGATCATCAAGAGATTGTATACAAAACAACATAGGACCTGGCCTAGAGAGGCCTACATGGTTATCAAGAGATTGTATACAAAACAACATAGGACCCAGTCTAGAGAAGCCTACATGATCATCAAGAGATTGTATACAAAACAACATAAGACCTATGCCTAGAGAGGCCTACATGATCATCAAGAGATTGTATACAAAACAACATAGGACCTGGCCTAGAGAGGCCTACATGATCATCAAGAGATTGTATACAAAACAACATAGGACCTGGCCTAGAGAGGCCTACATGATCATCAAGAGATTGCATACAAAACAACATAGGACCCGGCCTAGAGAGGCCTACATGATCATCAAGAGATTGTATACAAAACAACATAGGACCCAGCCTAGAGAGGCCTACATGATCATCAAGAGATTGCATACAAAACAACATATGACCCAGCCTAGAGAGGCCTACATGATCATCAAGAGATTGCATACAAAACAACATAGGACCCAGCCTAGAGAGGCCTACATGATCATCAAGAGATTGCATACAAAACAACATAGGACCTGGCCTAGAGAGTCCTATATTATCATCAAGAGATTGTATACAAAACAACACAGAACATGGCCTAAAGAGGCCTACATGATCATTAATAGATTACATAAAAAACAACATAGGACCTGGCCTAGAGAGGCCTACATGATCATCGTTACTAAATTCACTTACATCAGATGTAATGAGCTAAAGCAGCATGTACTAGTAATATACTTGTGTACATTTGATTACATACATATGTATTAGAATAGACAAGCTAGAAAATTAAAAACCTTGACAATGACACATTTCATCATATTTTTATTCTTGCATCCTCGCAATCAAATAAAACGTGTCCAGATATGGGAGAGATTGAGGTTTCAGGATGTAATTACTATTTAATTTAATTTGCTGTTTTCTCTCTTTGAGAAAAGCCCAATCTAAACAGAGATAGTAAAGTACAAAATTGCATGAAGACAGGTTGCTTCCTCTCCGTCTCATATTGGGGCATAGTTTATTTTGATCATGAGGAGCAAGAAGTTTAATGTGATGGAATACATGTTTTCCTCTCTCTCTTCAACACAACTAGAAAAAGCAATTTATCATCAGCGATGCAATTTCTTTATTGCTGGTAATCTGAAATAGCATACAGTAATACCATTAATCTTCACAATCCTAACTGTAACTCTGTAAAATTTCAGGTCAGTACCATTAAATGTACCGGTAGGTAAAAGTACCTAATTCATTTAAAATACTTCTTGTGAAAGAAATTAGATACTTTTAGCTACATTAGATGATGCTGACCTGAAAATTTACCGAGTTGCAGATATCATAAAATTTTTGAAAGTGTAGAATGAACTGTAATGAAAAGACAAAACAGAGGTAATCATCTGGCCTTTTCTTTATACTCAGCATCGACTTATATATAAATGAAGGATGAAAACGTTACAAAATTTGCAAATTCATCTTATACCCTGCATTCACTTATAGACAGGCAAAAATATGGTAATCAAGCAAAAAGTTGTAACTACATCAAATACACCAATAAGTGTCATTCTCAACAATATGGAAGAAATAATAATAATAATAATAATAATATAACGTTATTTAAAGAGGGTAACACAATTAGCTAAGAACTAATCTACCTTGAGGCCCTCATACAAAGGAATTTATTTATTTTAGCTGTATCTCTAAAGCCACTGGATATATTGGGTTTGGAAGAAGGAAATAGAGTGGGCATTTCTAATCTCAACTGGAATACTATTCCAGAGCAAGGTTCCAGGGTATTGGAAACTTTTTAAATAATTCCTTATTTGGTTTGGGGATTTTATACTGTTTGGTAGACATGGATCGCAGGTGGGGAGCATTACCAGGTAGCCTACACTGGAATAGTGATTGTAAATATTCAAGAACACTATTATTGGATATCCTGTACATTAATTTGGCTTTTCTTAAACAGATTCGGTCTTTAATAGGTAATATTTTAAACTTACCAGCTCAATTTTCCTTGCTTTCTTTCTGGATTGATATTAGCCCAAATGTTCTTTTTTGAAGATGTGCCAGCTTTGCTATGTTTTTATCATTTTGAATTACCCCATATTGTATTACAGTAGTCTAAATAGGGTTGTACGTAACTGTTATCAAATAGTTTTCTGTGCCGTTCCGAGAAAAAATATCTTATTCCTCTGAGAAGCCATAAACTTGAATTGACTTTTTTTACCGATATGTTTGATATGCTCAGTCCATGATAGGTAATTATCTACCAAAAACCACCAAGTAGTCTATCATGTCAGACCATTTGCAAATTTTTATCCTTCCATGTCAGACATAGTTCATCACTATCAAGATTTGTCCTTTTCTGCCATGTTGAGATAAGTAATATTTTAGTTTTACCAGTATTTACCACCATGCCATTGCATGTGCACCAGTTTTCCAGTTTGTTTAGGGCATTCTGTAAAGAAATTTTGAGTTCATGCTTTGTGTTTTGGATGTTGGACAATGTTGTGTCATCTGCATAGAGATCTGTGGATGATATCGAGTCTACTAGTAAAAGTGGTAGGTCATTAATAAATAAAGTAAATAGTAATGGACCTAGAATTGAGCCTTGTAGTACTCCATATCTAATTGTTCCAGGCTCAGACAGAACATTGTTTGTATAAACATGTTGTGTTCTCTAACCTAGGTGTGAAGTAAACTATCTAACTGTGCTTTCATCACACTGATAGATTTTCAGTTTCTTCAAAAGGATTTCATGATCCACCATGTCAAAAGCTTTCCTGAAATCTACAAATACAGATCCTATTATTCTACCTTGGTCAAGTGCTTGAAGCCATTTATCAGTTAGTGAGATCAAGGCAGTCTCACATGAATGTTTCTGTCTAAAGCCTGATTGATTAGGATGTAACAGCAAGTGTTCGGTTAAACATGACATGAATGAGTCACGGACATGTTTTTTCAATCAATTTTGACAGGTTTGGTAGTATTGAGATTGGTCGGTAGTTATCAGCGTTATCCTTATAACCTGATTTGTAAATAGGAGTTACTTTTGCAGTTTTCCATATTTTGTGGACAGATGAGGTTGCAATACTTAAATTGATTATGAATGTTATGCTATCTAAATTAGCAGGCAGAGTCAGAAGATTTAATGAGTCTTGGACCAATCTTATCAAGTCCTGTAGCTTTCTTGGTATAAAGTTCACGGAGACATTTTTTAACAAAGTTTTTTATCCTGGTGGGATAGAGAAGCATACCTCCTTAGAAATTTTGCTGCTGCAGAACTTTTTCAGTTAATTAAAGTCATTTTCTATCACCGGTTCTTTTAACTTTGAGTTGATGTTGGTGAAAAAATCATTCAAAACATTTGCAATGTCAGTGTCATCAGTGACTATAGTGTCATTTACCCGAAGTGAGTGAATTTTATTCTTCTGATGATTGTGTGTTCCTCCAGTGAGTTCATTGAAGACTTTCCAAATGGAGTTTGTGTTGCTCTTTTTGTTTTCAAGCAATGATTGATAATACATTTTTTAGCTTTTTTAATCATACTTGTTATTTTATTTCTCCATACTTTATATTTTGCATGGTTTCCCATAGCCTTGAATTGGTCTTGTGTTTTCATAGCATCTAGGATTTCAGTAGTAAGCCAATTAGGTTGGATTTCATTCTTTACTCGATGAACTTTCAGTGGTGCATGCTTAGAGACTACATCCATAAATAAGTTAATCCATACTCTCAAAGCTTCATCTTTGTCATCCAAATTTTGGATCATATTCCATGGAACTTTATATAGGTCACTGAGAAATTGGTTTTCATTAAATGTTTTGAATGATCTGGAAGTGATCGTTTTGTGTGTATTTTTCTTATTTCTCTTGCATTTAACCTTTCTTGTCAAAAAAGTAGGATAGTGATCACTAAGACCAACATTTGGCACATTAACACAAGCCATATTGTCTGGTAAGTTGGTATAAATGTGATCAATAAGAGTGGTTGATTTTTCTGTTACCCTTGTGGGCTCATTTACCAGCTGGACTAGGCCTAATGATTCAATAAATTCCATCCATTTGTTCTTATTTGAGTATTGAGAATGTCCTTATTTAGATCACCAAGTATATGTTTCTTTATCATGTGCAAGTACATTTTACATTTGTTTCAAAAACTTATCATTCCATATTGCTTTGGAGGAAGGTGGCCTATAAATGAAACCAGGTGGGAATGATTTTGTATTATTTTGAGAAATTTCCACCCAGACACTCTCAATTTCATGTGACTCCAAGTCAAGTCGCCTTTCTGCATTTACATCTTCTCTAATGTATACAACAAGACCTCCCCCTGCTGTCTCTCTGTCCCTGCATAATGGTTTATTGCCGCCTTGACAGTGAAATAGATTATCATTGTGGTTAACATTTAATTTAGTTTTAGTGAGTCCTAAAACATGTATATTATTTTCCTTGGAAGACAACATTAACTTAATCTGGTCTATTTTTCCCACTATACACCTTGTACATTTTAGTGACCTATGTTAAAACCTTTTGTATTTAGTTTCATGTCAATTATATGTATGTCATCATGCAATGGGGTACTCTATGAGATTGTCTCCATACTACTGTTGTCATTCTGACATTCTATTTCTATATTTAAATGTTCATATATATTAGCATCTTCAAAGTCACACACAGACCCTGAAAAACCATTAACTTGATCATTTACAACAGTGTCCACTGAATAGTTAGAGACAAGAGTCTCACTAGGTACATTTAGATTTGTTGTAAATGAAGCATTGGCATAAATACATGATGTTTCAGCTGGCCCAGGGTCAGTTGCAGTTTATTGACATCAGTTTCTCAATTCCAGCTTGGACTAACTTCTCAACAACCTTGTGGTGGGAGACCATGACCTCTGTGCAGATGTTTTTTGATATGCCAAGACTTCCTGCATGATGAAACTTAAGTTCCAGGTTTGGCGCATTCACCTGTGAAGGAATCTATCTGGACAAGTACATGAACAATTGTGGTAAGTTTTTTTAAACTTGGTTGCCACCAACTGGTGCCTTTTATCTGTCACTGACCCAAGAAGGCATTTCTACCAATGATTAAGACAATGGCAACAACATCTGGTTCATGTTTAGTTGTCAGACTCTCAATGACTACCGCAATCTGTATTTGTGCACTAACGCGTTACTTGAAGATGTCTTTATGGTATTTTGCAATATTGTCATGCATGCCTATAAGCTTGACCCCATCCATTACTTCTCATCACTGTGAATAACCTGGGATGCACTGCTGTTATAAACCAAATAATTTCCTGTAAATGGGAAACCAGCAACATCAACTTGAATTTGTCAATGGGACCCAGAACTCACTGGGTCACATGCATGGTGATACCCCAACATCTTTTGTATTTTGACTTGTAAAGGCTCGTTCTGCCATGTTAAGTCACAGATTATTTATAATGGGGCTTTGCCACCCAATGACATTCATCTACTGTTGTTTTAACAAACATTATGCCCTATTTAATTGACATCTCATCACTAAAGCATTGCCTACACTTGAGTATTTACACACCCGTTATGTGCCTGTTAATTTTGTGTGCAATTCCAGTTGACATTTAACGACAAGCACGTACAGCAACCCAATGCGGATCCAGTGTGGATCAGATCAGATTTACCACCAAAGTAGATTTCAGTGAGTTGACTAACCTAGTTGTTGTTGATGTTGACCGAAGCAAACTTGTGATTCTTCAAGATCAAACTGGAAAACTGCAAACGTCCAACTTGGACATCAACAATGTTATTCTGTAGCTGTGGGCCTCCATCATAAAAAGCTTGACTGAGATCAGAGACTAGCATGTCAGTTGTTTTCACCAACGATTCCATCAATGCAAATATGTAGTCTTAAGTTAAAAAAATCCAACAGGTAAATGAGTGGGGATCTAGCAATGGAAACAGATGCATGAGCACATCAATAAAACTGATGATGCAACAAAACAGTATGTGGATAGAAAAATCTCTCAGAAACTTCCTGATTTACAAAAAAAAATGCAGGGATGGGATCTATTAGTATTTCATTACTAAGTGAACGTCCTGAAACACAGGCCTCAGAAGCAATGCATAAGATTAAAAATCAAAGCCACCAAAACATTAAGATTTATAAATTTTATTTAAATTGAATCCAAATGACAAGTCACTGAGAACATTTTCAGTTGCATCTTCATTTAGAACAAATGCCCTGGAAGGAACTGAAATGCAGGGGATAAATATTGAGAATGAAATGCTATTAACCATCTTTGTTATGTGCTTTCAAAGACCACTGACCTTGTATAAATGGAAGATGTGATGCTTAAGAAAACCAAGCTTCCCATGATAACAAACACAAATAAAGTCTTTGCAATTTTCAATTTACATTGATGGCATTTTGGACCAGCTGGGGTGGGGGGGTGTGTACCAACATCAGTGTTGATTGTGTTCCACTCCTCAATGAATATCAGCTTGAAAATGAGCTTATTAAAGTATTATTTTAATGAGGGTCAAAGAGAAATCAACTAGGACCACCCTGATGTACCAAAACCAACCTGAGGCGAACCTTCAATCATTGCATTAGCATGTAAAAATGTGCAGAAGCCACTATAGAGTGCGGAAACATCTGTTACAAGTCTTTGCTCTTAAAATAAGTAACAGAAAACAGTGAGAGACAAAAAGTGTTGCAAAATTCAACAAATAATTTATTTCTTTGGAATACAAAGTGAAAATGTAAAAAAAGGAACTTACTCTACTGTGATTAAGATCCCAAATAATCCTAGAATTACAGACACAAGTCTTAATAATTAAAGTTCTAAATAAACTTTAGTGAAAATCCAAATAAAGTTCAGCACCAATGGAACTGACATGCCTTTGGTGGCCTGAATTATGTTGTTGTACCAACAGTCTTTTGTTGAATTATAGTAATATAGGTCCAGGTTTGAATTCACTATAAATCCTAGTGAAAGTTTTTAGGACCACTGTATTTCCGGAGAAAAATCACTTAAATTAAATTATTTGAAGAAATAATGAAAAAAAACAAATAGATTCTGCTTGATCTTACAGCACGAATGAATAATTTTTCCAGTAACAAGATTAAATAGTGCTCTACTTCATCTCATGTCACAATTAGCAGTTTCTAATAACAAAAACTATTACCAAATAGAAAATTTCAATCTGGAAGGTTCTAAATGTTTGTATGAAAAAATGTTAGTTATAATTCGAGGATCTGTTACTAAAATTATAATATAGAACCTGGAATATGTCAGGTATATGAGGGGAATCTCAATAACCTAGACTCAGACCCAAATAAAAATGTATAATTCTATCAATAATAATCCTAATATTAAACCAATATACATTGATAATATTTTAGCAATATATTAGTTAAAAAATCAATAATTTAGGTCAAGTAGAAAATAAATAAGTCCAGCATACATTGTTACATTACAATAGCGTATAATGAAACAAAAATATAAAAATCTAACTAAGAAGCAATGCAAATTAAATATACATAACACATCAAAGGATTGTTTCTGCAATGATGAAATGGAAATCACTAATAAACCCACCATAATAAAATTATCCATCAGAAGACACAAATCAAAGGAATAATCCATGTTGTTTTAGCTGAATGAGGTGCCAAGCCCCTAGTATACACAATCACAGGAAATGTAAATATCTGGGAAGATATTTTTTATGATTGTATGGCACTTGTACCAGTGAAGAAAAATGCTTGGTTGGAATTGCATGTGCCTGTTGCACCTGAAAATGGATGACCTTTTGGGGAATTAGGGGACATTCACTAGGTATGTACGCATGGAGGGGGTAACCCAAATGCATACTTGTGCATATGGAGGGGTTTACTGATAATGTACATACACATAAAAAAACAGGGCAGGGGTGAAACCTAGAAAATAATTTGTCTAATACATAACCTGGTCGACTGGGTTCAGTCAGCATTTGAATTTTAACAGACACTAGACAAACTTTTTAAAGTAACGCTGCTTATATTTTAGATGCAGCCAGACATTCAACATTGGTGGAATATTATTTATCCTTGATCATTTCTGCATGGATTAAATACAGGCAGTTCTATAGAATTGGGGGGGGGGAGTCTGTCAAGCGTACATACGCAGGTGGGGTGTGTGTAAAAAAGTATGCATGTGTACAAGGAGGGGGGTAGGAGTCAAGCTTTGCCAGATTTTAGCGTATGTACTTAATGGATGGCCACTTATACTCCATTAATATCAATATAAAAACTGTAATGGGCCCTCAATGATACAGATGCAAAAATAAAAATAATAATTGAAGCAGCGGCCAGATCACCAAAATGACTGTTATACTCAAGAAATATAAATCAACATGTTACTGATGATGCAATATATGGACTCGTCACGGTAATAACCATTGGCCTGGGCATGGTGGGAATCACAACCACTGTAACTATCATAGGCATGGCAATTAGATTTGCTGTTGAGGTTATATTGATACCAACTGGTCTGACTGGTGGTGCAGGAAAACTAATGTTATTACAACCAAATCAGACATGATTTTGGTTTTCCATTAAAAAAACTGAAACAAATGTGTAGTGGGATTTGGGGTCCACCCCAAATGGGTCTCAAGGGGCAGCAAAGTTGTTTCTGGTGGACCTTGTTATCATAATATGCTGCAAAGTTGTTACTTCATTTTATGAAAAAAATAATTTGAAATTTTTCTTTTTACCGAAACTTATTGCTACTTCAACTTGTACAGCAGTAATATTAGTGCTGAAGTTATTACATGTGCATGACAGTGTTCACACAGTAATAATAATGTGCAGATTTTTGCAGAAAATATTATATTACACTTTTCTCTTTAAAAAATAAATAAAATAAAACACCCAAATACATCAACTATATAAAAATAATCACATACATTCACTTGTCTTTTCCCCACTAGACATATCTTGTTGATCTTGATATGGCAATCTTGCTCTTCTTGTAGCCGAAACAAATTTTCTTCTTTCAGTTACAATGACCTTGATCTTTGACCTTTTGACACCAAAATGTAATAAATATCAACCTTACCCCAGGTGCAAGTAGTTTGTTCAGGTTTGTTAATTAGAATATTTCTGTGCAGAAACCATTTATCTTTTAGTAACTGTGGCCTTGCCTTTTTGACACCAAAATTTATGGGATTCGTTCTTGTCTCATTTGCAGTGTTTGGTAACTGTAGATTGTGGAAAAATGGAACTATTGTGCAAAAAATATTTTCTTTCAGTTGCAGCAACCTTAAACTTTCACCTTTTTGCAACTCAAATCAATATCGTTCATCTTTACCTAAAGTGCTCAACTCAACTGTTAATGGTATACCTCAAGGGTAGGTTATGATGACATTCAAAAATTATAACATAAAGTCTGAAGAACATTAATTTGATAATATCACCAAAAGGAAGGTGATTTCATATGTCTTATCTATATATATATATATATATATATATATATATATATATATATATATATATATATATATACTAATGCTGACAAAACAAAGATCTTTCCTTACCATGCCATCATTCTACTTACATTTTACAAAAAACTGTAATGTCCTATTGGCTTGTGTCCAGATTTGATTGTATGCAGAACAAGTATAGTTGTCTGTATCCTGACACTGGGCAGATTCAATCCTGTACTGACTTTGTAAAACTCCTGACTCAGTCTTAAGAACAGTGTTGGTGCCTTCTTTCTTCCATATTACGGTAGGTAGTGGGTTGCTGTCAACTTGACACCGGAAAATGGCTGATGAATTTTCATTGACAGTGTTACTATCCTGCACTGACAGGCTCACTATTTCTGCCCCATCTGAAAGTATTGTTGTACATATACACTATATGCACATGCATATGTTACATCAGATTTTTTTTTTGGTTAGTTGACCCCCCCAAAAAATACACTATATGCATATGTTACATCAGAATAATTCATTAGTAATAACACAAACACTGCATTCTAGAATGTCTCTTGTTTCATGCTACAGCCATTTGCAGTCAGTGAAACTGAGAATAGGTACCTTTCATTAGCACAATAGGTTATAACTCCTAAGCTTCTGACCTTATCACAAAGCCTTCATCAGAGGAATTACTTCTAGAGTGGAGTTAAATGATCAACTAAATGTTGTCCAGAAAATTAAAGATTTGGAAGTCACTGACGGGAAAAGAATTAGCATCCTCGCTATGATGACCAAACCAACAAATCTTTTTTAAACTGAGTGTGTGACTAAGTTATAAGGTTGCTGGGCATAGTTATGTGCACATGAATACTGTTTTTGTGTATTGAGAAATCTACAGTTGTGAATTTATTTGGAATAAAGCATACTGTTTTTGTGTATTGATAAATCTACATTTATTTGGAATAAAGCATAAATTCAATAACAATGTTTCTTGTACTGTCTTTTATTATTAAGCCATAGGTAGTTTAACAAGATGAGCACATAATTAAAAGGTTACTGCATTCGTATTGGAAAATACGAACTCATTGTTTGTTTCTGAAAAATACTTCACTTTGCAAGGTTGTGCAGTATATTTCAGAAAAACTTGTTCATATTTTCCAATACAAATGCAGTAACCTATAAGAATTGTCATACTTCCAGGACAGAGAATCAAATTCTTTAGAATTATATAATGTTATATTGTTCATAAGCATGTGCTGACAGAAGAGCCTAAGGCCATGGCACAAGTTCAACTAACCTGTTGGACAGCCTAAAATGAAACTTTCTATTTACTTACAATATACACTTATGTTGATTGATGTACTGGATGACCGATCTAAACCAAGAACTTTATTAAAGGCTTCACATGTATAGTTTCCTCCTGATGTCTTATTTTCTACTACCCCGAGAGATAAAGTAGTACCACTGCTGTACAAGGTTCTGTTGTGATACCAGCGATAGTCACATGGGGGATTACAGGTGGCATTGCAGGTAATGTCTTTAGCTCTCTGATGAAGGTTAACAATAGTTGGAGGATTAGATCCCAGATTAACACTGTCTCCTGGACCATCTGAAAAGAAAGAGATTTGAAGAATAAGCAGGAAATATCCATCAGGATGATCAAATATAATATTATTGTTAGTCTAAATAATTAAAATAAATATTGATTATTTTGTCTTAAATTTCAAGGTTAGGGTTAGTTTATCCAAAGTAATATATTGCAACTATTCGCAATGTCTTATATTCATGTATAGGCCAGTGTTCTCCATTTCAAAACGTGCATCACCAGTTCCTGTGATGTTTGAAAATGAAAAATAAATATTGCAATATTTCAAGATAAAAAGATAAAGTCAATTGTGCATGCCAGCCATCAGCTTAAATAATGCTTCAGATCATAACAGTGCATTCCAATACAAGACTTCCTGAGATTGTTCAAATTTAACTAGCTGAAATTTTCATGAGGCATATCTGGCCTTGTAACGCCTTAATGTATGCCAAATGTATTTCCACTTTGCTTAGACACTAAGACTTGAAGGTTTACATCCTCCATTTTGCCCATTATCAGGAGAATGAGGTTCATAACTTTTTTCTGTGACTCTATGTAGTGCTTAAGAGCATGGTTATAACCAGGGTCCAACAAGAATCCCTTAAAAAATCTGGCGCTGTACAGGGTGAAAAGGATTTTGAGGAATTCATAATCATTTCTTGCTTTTAGCTGTTGAATGTTGAAACCATCTCTGATATTCTTCAATGACAACAAGATTACCAAACTTAACTGCTATGGTGGAGATAGTGGATGTCAGGTTGTCACCATTTTAATTTAGGACATTAAAAGACTGTTGTTGAAAATCCCACATTACAAGGATCATCCATTCAGGAGAGTAGTGACAACAGGATTTGATAAGATGGTCATCAGGTCAGCCATATTGGATGTATGGCTAGCATCATTACCATTCAGGACCAACTAGTCATCAATAGAACTCTATTGGTTCCTATTTTTCCATTTGGAAGGAGTAGAGGTAACAATATTTTCAAGATAAACTCCATGGTGGCCATATTGACAGTTACTCTTTTCCATTAAAAACCAGACAGTCACCAAGAGAATTCTTCTGATTAAAGCCACATTTAAAAATGATTTTCTATTCAAGTACAAATAAAACAAGGTTTTCAAGATGGCCAGATCACTGCCATCTTAATCTATAATCAACAAAACATTATATCAAGATTTTCAGTCAAAACCCCATGCTGACACGAGCATTCATTAAAGAGAATTGATAGAAAGTTTTTCAAGCTAATCATTGTGGGAGCCATACAAGACATTAGACTGATATGATTTTCATTCAGGACCAATTAGATATCATACAAAGTCTATTAGTGAAAACCCTTGACCATCCATTTAGGACAGTCAATAACAAAATTCTCAAGATGAATACCATAGTGGCCATTTGGACATTGGATCAGCAACATTTTCATTTAGGACCAATTTGACATTATACATTGTCCTTTGGTGAAAAACCAATGTATATTTGACCATCCATTCACTGGAGAAGTAGCAATAACACAATTTTCAAGATGACCAATGTGGTGGCCAATATTGGATGTTTGAATAGTACCATTGTCATTTAGGACCAAGTTAGACAATGAGATGAATGCGTGTAAACCTTCATGTGTTACAGCTCTGTGGGCTTAACTAAATCCCAAATAATCATAAAAGTCCGAAAGTAAAGAGTATTTTGAATGACTTCCAGTATTGACTGTGCTAATGTGCCAATAGCTTTAGATGAGCTGATCTGCCTACAATCTTAATGTATCACAATTATATAATCTAGAATGATCCCAAATTAGTGATTTAATTCAAAATGTCAATGAATACATTTTAAATGAATGATTCCTCTCAAAAATTAGGAATGAAACAAATTTAGTTTCCTTCAAACTTATACAGAAACCTAAAACACAATAAGATGACCAGGATGTGAGTAATTTTCCCATGAAATTTGTAAACAAGTTCTCTTCTAGAAGATTCCAAGGCTAAGCCCTAAACTCAAAATATAAAAATAAACTTATTATAACTTAAAAACATGATAAGAAGCAGGTACACCTTGTACAACCTTTTAAGGTCAAAAGGCCATGTAAACACATTTACATTATCTTAAAATACAATCTACAATCACGGACAAAGTTAGCCATATGTTGTTTAATACATGACTCTTACAATCTATAATCATGGGCAAAAGATAGCTATGATATATGCTGTTTACATATGACCCTTACAATCTACAATCATGGACAAAAGTTAATCACATGATACAGATATACATAACACATCGCTATTCTTGAAGTACTTTAGGAGGAATAGAGATAAGAAACTTGTGTTAAGACCAATGGATAACAGATGAAAGACCATCCCATGAGCTATGGTTTATGATCTATAGCTAAAATACAGGAATAGTGACTGCCCCCATACAAAATTGCATCCATATTGATTTCATTTGTTTCCAGCTGATCAAGGCTTTTGTAAAACCATATTCAGCCATATGCTGTATTTCACGCATTTTTTTTACCCTTAATTGTTTACACACCATCAACCTATACAAACAATAAACATACAGAACTTTTTCATACTTAGAACTTCATATTTTTATTTTCAAATCCTCTTAAATTTCATACACTGCAAAGAATTACATTAGTAAAAGTGATAAAAATATTGCCTTTTTAGTTTAGCAACAAAGAATATAGGGATTAAAATCATTGGCTGTTATTTTTTGCATTTGTATTAATCTATTACTTTTATCTCATATTTTGAAGTGTTAAATTTGAAGAGTGGTTATCGTTTCAAATGGCTATGAAAATGTAGCAAACTTTGATTTAGGTACCTCCAACAACCAAGGTATTGTTTTGCATAGCATGTTATAAATGGTGACTAACTTTGGAAACATTCGTAACTAAGGCATCATATAGTGAAACAGGAGATTAAGAAATATAATAATCATGCAGAAAGGTCAATGATTATTTCTTTCATTTTTGTATCATGATATATTTTATTTGAATCAAGGGTAAGTTCATGTTTCAAATGGCTCTGAAAAGACCAATGTACATTTTAGAAATATGAAACAACCAATATACTATTTCCCATGTATGTTTGGTATGATCTCATATGAAACATAAATATTTGTTACCTCAATGAAAACCTAACCCAAATTATCTGTTCAACTGTTAATTAAATATTTAACTGAGGCATCCAAAAATGAATCAGGAAATTAAGAAATAATGACCATATGGTGAAGCCCTATCATTTATCTGTTCCCGCAGTTGCAAAGATCATCATACAAAAAGATGATAACTGATAGTCGGGATGAGAGAGGTGCATGTTAGAGACACCGGCAGTGACTAGTGCCATTTAGCTTGTGTACTGACATGCTGGCATCTTGTAACTTGTTACCACCCATGATAATCATTTGCGTAAAGATAGACTTAAAAAATCTAAAGATCCCAATAAGAGTTTTAGTGAAAGTTCAACACAAAATCTTGATGGATGAACACCTTAAGCTAGAATAAATTGATGAAATCTAGAAAGCACATACAAAGCACTTCCATTGCCAACTCAAAGATGGAGTTAAAATATCCATGAAAAAATCAAGAACAATGGCAGTTATCCCCAGTGGATGCACCAGTACATTGCAACTACTAGACATATATTTAAATAATCCTTTCAAGGGACTGCTGCCCAAAAAAAAAATTAAAAAAAAACCAACATGAATTACCAGAAGAAAAATTAAATGATAATCAGTACTGGACTTTCAAAATGCAATTAATGGAAGGGAGGACGACTGCATTTGGAGTAACAATGCAGCTCCACTGGAAAGTCTTTCTAGTGATGAAGATAATGAATGGTTATGAGATGGAAAATTTTATAACTTTTGAATATTCTGAACTTTTCATTGAAAACATTTATTGCATTTTTTTGTCTATGTGTTCAACATTGGACTGCAAATTCTATGCTTGTAAATAACAACAATCTGTTATATAAATATTTTCACATATACATGTCTTAGTTGTCATCTCCATTCACTCTTTTTCTTTCTTCACATTAAAGCCTAAAGTTATTTTTGTTCCATTTACATGTATTTCTGAAGTAAGAAACTACCAACAATAAATGCAAGGTCAAATATACTAAACAATTTATTTATATTAGTATGCCGCACAACAATTGTTGTTTTGATTGGAACTTTGTGTCCATCAACACAAAAAGTATCAGGTTCAGCTTTTCTACACAGTGCAGGAGTCTTGAGCTATATACCATATCAAAATGAATCCTGATACAATAATTTACAGATTTAATTTTACTCCTAAGAATGATTCTGACCATGCAATCCAAAGTTTGGTTCATAAGTGCTTGTTGTGACTGATATTTGCTCTGCTATGATACCTAAACATGTCAGCAATTGTTGAACTGTATCTCCTGATAGTTATAAGCTTTAACCTTTTCTTGTCAAAAGGCAGAAAACAGTTAACCAAATGCATGATCAAGGCATTCAACGGAACAATACTTTTGTCTCTCCACTAGTCTCGAAAATCTGACCACTTTCCCTGTTAAGCCTTCAAAGTGGAGGTCTGTCTGTTGAAATCATAAACAGATGGTGTAGATAACCAGAAATGGGACACCACTGAGCCAGCAGTGGCCATGCAATATGCATGCATGGAAGCTGGCCAAGATTGAGATGGGTCAGGAATTCTATAACAAGATGGACAAAGTGCTATGATGGGGTAAGGTCCAACTACTTCCAGTTCACTAGAAATCCCGTTTTACAATAGGCCAGGGTGGGGTGGGGTGAAATATGTTCTTTTTATGTACTCCAGCAAAAATACATTTACACGACATCAAAGTATGCCACATACCCAATCAATGAAGAGATCCTGAATAGGGTTTAGATGTTGTTGATCATTCTTGCCAATGTGTACTGACATTGAGGCTGAATCAATTGGTGAAGTATCTGAAGGCATTTTGATGAAACTTGTATGAAGTTGGATTGATAGTTACACTAAAATATGTGCTTGTCTGATTGAGGCCATCACAAAGATGTCCCTTTTAATGGAAAACATGACTGAATTATTATGCTTCAATCTTCAACTTAAGTGCTGTTTTATATTCATTAAAATGGCAAATACACATTTCACCAGTGAGTTTGCACATGACTTTTGATATAAAAGAAACCTTAGCTAAAATTCTAGAGAGCTTGGTTCGTGAATTTCTTCTACTGGTGCTTGGAGAGTACAAAATGGTCTCCTCCATTAAAATGTATGTCTTCACAAGATAGGCCAGCATTTGCATCATGGATACGGAACAAAAAGGGAATTGGATAAACAAATGCAATGCTTCACCAAAACTGCCTGAAGCACTCATTTGTTATGCAGAAAAAGACTGATCAAATTTATCAAAATTGGAGAAACGTGGTACCAGTGAGAATGTTCAGCAGGCAATCAGGGTGGCAAACCACAAGCAGTTGGTGGGAAGCTTTTGGAAGGAGAAACTTGGTTTCCTGTCAACGTTATTCAAATTGCTTCTAAGACTGAGAGGTCTGCCACTTTCTGACACTGAGTCATGGCCAATACTGTTGTTGTTGGACAGGATATGGCCACCTATCCCTCTACTTCATGGAAAGTAAAATGGTGGTGATGGTAAGAAGTGCCCAAAGATCAGTTCTTGTGCTGTCTGCTCTGCAAATCCTCTATACAAGCCTTAAACAACAATGATGATTCAAAAGGCAATTAGCATAGGACCAAAGAGTTGGCAGGCTTCAGTGACAAGAATGGCAGAATAGTTTTGCTGTGCTAAATCAAGATTTGAAGATGTCATAAGGGTGTTGGCAATATAATAATTTTACCCTATTAATTACTAAAATTAGGTGGACAGTTTACTCTGTTGATGCTTCTTACCCAATTATGCAGACAGGCAAAAATTTGCCAATGACACCAAGTCAAGCATTGATGACATGGCCAACATATTCCACACAAGTCTGTACATCACACTGAACACATGGTGACTGACCTTACATAACTGCAGGATCAGCATGTTTATGTTATGTTCTTATCAATGTCTTGAATGTTGACATTGTACATGGTCAAGTACCAGCATGAAGGAAAATGTGCTAGAAATAGACTATATGAAAAAAAGACCTATGAATTACATGGGTCTTGGATACTCTTCATACGATGACCAGAGTTCCTGCTAATTTTCACCCATGCTTCATGAAGACAAGATAGCTTAAATTTCAATGTACATAGAGTAAATGACTTCATCTTCTAAAGAGGCTTTCACAATGAAATGCAGAGTACTGTAATAACAAAGTCCAGTGCTCTCATGGCCATTTGAAATTCTATATTTTTTTTCAAATGAGAAAAATATTGATTTACATCTTATTCTTTAAAAGGGGGTACTAATCTAATTATATTTGTAACACCAAAAACTGAACCTTAATGAATGGAGTTCATTCTGCTTGCCAGTTCTAATTCTTTAAATTTTAATTGTATTTCCATCTCTTTCTACTGCTTGTGTTTGTAACTTCATTTGCATGTTTCTTCTTTTTGTATTTGAAACTTCATTTGCATTTCTCTGTCATTCTTTTGTATTTGTCTCTCTCTTTTTTTCCTGCCTTTTTGTTTTTATTTCCACTTCTTTCTCTTCTTTATATAATTTCATATATATTTCTTCTTTTTGAATTTGTCTTTCTCTTTTTTCAGCATTTGCATTTGTATCTTCATCTCCATCACTTTTACTTTTTCTTAAATTTGTCTCTCTCTTTCCTCTTTCTCACACTGAAGCTTTCTTTACTTTATTTCATTCTGCTTTAGTAACAATATTATATTGCTATCTCCCAAACCCATGCAGTAATATTACTCTACTTCCAGGTGACAGTGTAAAACTGCTTTTGTGATTACCAAAACCTGATGTAGTAACAATAGTACATTGCTAATTATCAAACCCATGTAAAACAAATTACTCTATTCCCGGGGGAACAGTGCTACATTGATTTTGTGGTCTCCAAACCCTGCTGTAGTAAGAAATACTACATAATGGTAAACACCAAAATCATGTAGCAATATTTCCCTATTTCCATGTGAGAGTCTACCACTCATTTTGTGACCTCCAAAATCCTGATGTAGTAACAAAACTGCATTGGTAATCACATAACCCATGTAGTAATATTACCCTGTTTCCAAGGTAACAGTATATCACTAATTATATGATCTCCAAACCTGATATAGTAATAATACTACATTGCCTCAAATCCATGTAGTAGCATGAACCTATAATTTTCCACGCGAGAGCAGAACATTGATTTTGTCTTCTCAAAAACCTGACGGAGTAATTTTGCTACAAGGATGAAGTTTAATGATATGCATTAATGATTTTTGGTATTGTAGTAACACAATGACATTGTTATTCATGAATCCCATCTTGTATTGATTTTTCTTCTTGATGATGCTTTAGTGCTTTGTTATTATCAAACACTTGAAGTAATATTATCCTATTTCCAATGTAATATGTCAGTGCCATTGTTTTGATCTGCAAAACCATTAGTTATAACTACATGTACTACAAGTCAAAAATTTACTGCTGTGCCATATTACAATAACACGGTAGCTGGGAGCCATAGAATCCGACTGTGTTATGAACCGAACCGTGTTATAAGCAACAATGTACAATAGCAACACATTTTTGGATTTAATTTGGGGGGGGGGTACATAAAGACAGGTGCGAAAATGCATGGCACAATTACCATTTTTGATCAATATATATTAAATGAGAAAAACATTTGCTGTGGTAACAGAAATTGCAGATATAATATATTACTTTATTCAGAGAACCATGCATTGGTACATACACGTGTCTAATTTATATATACATGTATAATCTATTGCATGAAAAGAGTATCAACACCGTGTACTCACCAGTGAATCTTGTAACATACATTGAATCCATAATACAAATATTTCCATCGAAAATATCCACACATGGATGTAAAATATTCAATAATTTTGTCACAGATCATTATGTGACTGAATTCAATGAAAAGAAAAAAACAAAAATTACGTAACGGGTGTACGTAATGAATGATGAAATAGTACATGTCCGTAGATTAAATAATGGAAGCTAAAGTGTATTCTTATAATAACTACATGTACATCTCAGGATCTTTCTGTCTCTGAATTCAGTCATTGTAAATTTCAGCATATTTTCCCACCCAAGCTGCTAGTCAAAGTCTTTTGAACTTGCCGCCCAGCTACGTCATGTTCTTTTGATGTACTCTATTAAATACAGCAGACAGAACTGGCTGTATTTTGACCACTGAATTATGTCACTGTAAATATCAGCACAGCTAAAATGATAAAGTAATCAAAACTAACTTTGTCTCCCAGCTATTTGAATGCGTACGGAGGACTCCTGCATGGAGTGATCTATATGTCCCAGATCAAATATTTGCATTCAAATACGCGTAATTAAGTGTTTCCGAGACCTCTGTGTCGTATACATTTTAAACCATTACATTTCTCATCTGTCAATAGTTATTATTTTTTGAAAAACTCTGATTTTTAGCTGCTTTATGCTAATGTCACGTTTGCTCTTGGCAAAGTCAATTAATTACAGTTCTCAGTTGCAGAATTTGAATTTACTGGTCAACAGATTGCATAAAACAACACCGCCAAGCCACACACATATATTGGTGGCCTTTGTTTCTTTGATGCTGTATAAATCGTTTCCCCCTGATTTGAACAAGTTTAGCTCGACAGTTCACTTTGATGATAAACAATGTACTTTAATTGATTTATACATTCTGATGAGAATCTTTTATCAACCCCCGCATTGGCTGTTGCTTAGTTGTGTATGAAATTAAGATAACATATATCAGAGATTATTATAGCAACGATTGTATTCGGAATGCATTCAAGACAAACACAAAGTAGACACGATGGCTTCATTGCTCAGGGATCAGTAATAATACTATTGACACTTATGAGCTGTCATTTTTCAGCAATAAACAAAGATCAAAGTTCTCAGTAGGCCCAGCAATTGGTTTGTATTTCCGTTGTTTATTCTGGCACAAAACTAGAAGAAATTTGTTAACTTTTGAATTTTTTGAGTCATATAACGATTATTTTATATTCGATTTTGTGTGTGATTTCCTCCCCAAAATGATAATACATTTTCTACACGTTTTTTTTCACACTTTTTAGACGAGTATGAGAATAATAATTAAATTCTTGACGTATTTTATTTTTCATACTTAAAAGATTTTTTTTTTTTTTGATCTTTGAGAAAAATACCTGTAATAAATTACCTGAAATTTCGGGAGCCATGCCACGACCGTGTTATATCCGAATTTGTATTATAACGGGGCGTGTTATAGCGGGGTCCCACTGTACTTGTTAATGCAGCATTGTTAATCTTGTTATGCATATTTGATTTAATTTATATTTGATTCAATTGAATTGTTTGGAAGTTTATTTTTTTTTTATTTTTAATTTCATTACATATCAATGCAATATAATTTTGTTTACTAGGAATTTTATATTTTCCTGAAAATTCAGTTTGACCTGAATCTTTTCATAAATATCTAATATTATAAACACTGTTTCTATTTTTGAATTAGTTCCTGGCCTTGATTAGGGGTCAAGTAAACAACTTTATTTCAATTCATTTTTGGTGTATAAATGGTGTAGGTGAAATCGAGGCAGTACTGTGCTACGTACCCTTAGACCCCGGGAAGCTGTTCTGCGTCTCAAGTTACTGTATAAACTTTGTTTATAGAGATATTTCATCAGTTGGGGCTTTCCTTTTCACTGGAAAGTGTGTGTTTCTGACCAGTTTGGGAATTACATGTTAATTTTGATTTGAATTATTTGTATTCGAAAAGATTAATTCTTTCTCCTGGAAATATTTGAGTGCTCATACAGAATTCTTGGACAAAGACATTGATTCAAATTTTATCTGGAAATTCAAACACAGGAAATATTATTGACTGTGGAATTACAAAGGACTGTACATATCAGCTCTATACTGACTACAGTATACGTCATCGCCTTCCATTTTGGATTTTTCGTCGGGGCTTTAACTTGAATTCATTAGAACATTTCATTACCAGGACTTCTAAAATTTAATTTGTGGATTATTCTTGGATTATTTTTGGATTTGATTCTTAAAACAGTTCTTATTTTTTCATTTTTATTGTGTTTTTCCAGGGAAATAAATTATGTTAAAAAATTTTTAAAGCTTGTTTTCACTCTTTCTTCTGTTACTGTTTATTTGAGCCTAAACTCGTAACATAAGAATTGGGCACTCATCCTGGATTTTTTAATTTTGGCTGAAATATAACTTTGTTTTTTTAAATTTGAATTCCTCTAGCTTTTCAAATCTTTATTGAAATCAGCAAGCTTTTTCTAAAATTTCATCAAAAGTGGAAACCTTTCACTTGTCTTCGAACAGGAAAAAGATCCTGAGATCTCTTGTTTGTTTCAAAGGGCCATTAGTGAAAGTGAAGCCACTGAAGTTCCTGTCTGTTATTTCATTAAAAATGAAATTATGAGAAAATGGAGACCTCCCGAGGTACCTGCTAATGATGAGTGGTCAATGAACTATGAAATTGTAGATCCAAAACCTTACAGACAGGAAATACTTAATCTGACCCATGAAACTCCTTTAGCTGGTCATTTAGGGATTAAAAAAACTTATAAGATCTTGATTCACTTATATTGTCCAAAAATCAAAAGTGATGTTGCCAAATATTGTAGATCTTGTCAAACTTGTCAAATGGTAAGAAAACCCAATCAGAAGATACCTAAGGCTCATCTGCAACCTATTCCAGCATTTGACGAACCATTTAGTAGAATTATGGTAGATTGTGTATGTCCCTTATTTAAGACCCAGTCAGGTAACCAATACCTGTTGACCATTATGCGTGCATCAACAAGGTTTCCAGAGGCTATTCCGTTGAGGAATATTAAATCTAAAACAATAGTAAAAGCTTTGATAAAGTTTTTAACTCAATTTGACCTTCCCAAAATCTGTCCAATCTAATCAAGGCTCAAATTTCATGACTGGAATTTTTTAGCAAACTATGTATGAATTAGGTATCCAACAATTTAAATCTGCCTATCACCCTGAGAGCCAAGGGGCATTAGAAAGATTCCATCAGACTTTGAAAAATATGATTCAATCATATTGTTTTGATACAGGTAAAAATTGGGATGAAGGCATTCATTTACTATAATTGTTGCTGTTAGGGAAGCAGTTCAAGAATCTCTAGGCTTCAGTCTCTTTGAACTGGTTTTTGGACACACTGTGTGTATAACATTTAAGTTATTGAAAGAGAAACTTCTTTCTAATGAAGATACTGAAATTAATCTTCTTGATTATGTTTTCAATTTTAAATAGAAGTTGTAAAAAGCTTGTGGGGTTGTAAGAAATAATCTGCACTCTACTCAATCAAGAATGAAGTCAAGAAATGATAAAAACTCGAAGGAAAGGAGTTTTCAGCCTGGTGATACAGTCCTAACTCTCTTGCCCATACCACAAAATCCTCTTCAGGCCAAGTAGTATGGTCCCTACACAGCTGACAGGAAAATGAATGATTTAAATTACATCATAAATAATCCTGGGAGCATCAACAAAAACAACTATGCCACAATCACATGATTATAAACCACCACCACCCACCACCCAAGCACTTCTGCCCTCACCAGGTAGAAATTTGCCAGTCCGCTTGTAAATGTTTCAGCCTTGATTCAGAAACATAGAACAGACAAGATTTTTCTACTTGCTTAAATGGCAGGATAAGTTATGATAATGGTGGATGTGTGATCTTCAAGATCAGGCATTCAACTCACACTATGAAAACAGGCAGGATGTTGATATCCATGATTCCAAGTGGGTAATTAATCTACTATCTTAAAGTGAAATGCACCAAACAAAAATGATGCCACATCAACATCAATCTAATCCTTGTCATTGTGGAAAATGCAATACCATCCCACATCCAAGCCTTTGGGAATAGGTGGTGTGGCTCTTGCAATTTCATATACATGTATTTACTTGTACACAAAAAAAAATTTCTTCTTAAAAGTACGGAAAATATTGTGTAAAACATTTATTTGGCAATATCACAAATTGTTATTTTTTTTCCTTTTCTTAGCATTTCTGGCACTATATCATAATGGATCTTTCAGACGACTTACCTCTCATTGTGGATAAAAGTAAAATTCTTCTTCTTTTCACTCATTGAATTAAATCTTATATAACACATAAATTAAATCCTTTATAACACATATTGTTTCTGTGGTAATCCTTGTCAGAACAGAACACCTGTAGGCCTTTTTTTTTAAAATTCTGATGCATGTTTGGAAGGCAACATTGCTCAGACACCAGAAATTTCACCAAACAAAAAGGAATTTAAAAAACAAAAAACAAACCAAAGCAAACAAAAAAAATTAAAAAACTGACTTTTACTTGTTAGTCTATCTATGCCACCATTGACCAGGACTAGCCATAATTGACCAACGTTTGAATGCAGGAAACGTAACTGTTACAATCAGCCAAATGACGGCTAATTCCTTTTGTTTTTAAAATGAACCCAGAAAAATAGTTTTTATGAAACTTCAAAGAAGCAATGACAATCTTTATCATGGATGGACAGACAGATACACAAAACTAACATGACAGTCAATAACAATATCCTTACTCTTCAATGAAGTACGTGAATGATAAAATCAAACAGGTAAGATAAAGAAATGACAAGAAGAATTCTTCAATAAATGTCCCTAACAAGATTCACTTTAAGAGACCAATGCTTTACTTCAAGAAAATAATTGCCTGGAATTCTAGATAAGACTGTTTCTTTCTTGTAACAGTTGAGTGTTATAACCATCTCTAATATTCTTCAGTGATACAATTTTCAATTTAGCTCCAGCGTCAGCCATATTAGATGTAAGATCTGCACCATTTGGGACCAACTACACACCATTAGAAGATATTAGTGAAAGCCTCAATATGATCAATAATTTAGGAAAATTTGTTACAACATTTTCAATATAATCATTATGTCCTCCATATGGCATGTCAACATGGCACCATTTGCATCTAGATCTGGCAAGATAGCGTAAGATGTACTTTTGTGAAAACGCTAAATTTATAGGAAGATTTACAAGCTGGCATGTTGGCCATACTTGCAGCCAGACTGATCAGCATATTTTCATTTGGGGCCAACTAGACATGTTAATTAGTTTAAAAATCCATTTGTTAATATGACTTTTCATTTAGGAATAGTAATAACAAGATCTTCTAGATGGCTGCCATGGTGGCCAGGTTTGATTTAAGATTTAAGATTGACACCATTTTCATTCAGTATCAACTGGACATTATAAAAAGTCATCTGGTGGAAACCCCTATTGACATAATGATTTTCCATCAAGGACAAGTATGCATAACTTCCTCTGGGACACAGGTTGGACACACATTGTTTAAAGCCGCACCTAATATGACACAAATAAAACCAGATCATGGGCCAGATACAACCTACAGGCTGCAAGATACACATGCCTGATCTAGTGAGTATAACTAAGATTATAAGATGACTGATGTGGTGGCCATATTTGAAAAAAGATCAACACCATTTTCATTTACGAAAAACTAGATGTTGTACATTTTTTTAGTGAAAACTTCATACAGATATAACCATCCATTCAGGTGAGTAGTAAAAATATGAATTTTATGATGGTGACAATGTAACCATATTGGATGCCCAGACATGACATTTTCATTCAGGACCAGCTAGATATCATAAGAAACCTTCCAGTGGAAACCCCATACTGGTATCACATTCTATTCTGGAAGAGTAGTAATAACAAGATTTTTAAGATGGGTGTCAAGGAGATTTTTATATAGGATCAATTACACCTTGGGATGAAGCTGTGTCAAAAGTGTCATGGCAATCCTCCAAGTAGTTTAGGAGGAATAGGAATTATAAACTTAGAATAAATGACAGATGGATGACGAACTACGGCAACAGGCTACTACTCTGTAACATATTCTGATCTATGACCAGCAGAGTTAAAATGGGCCAGAGAAAGAAAGCAAAACCTTATGACACATGTATGCCAACTAAAAATGTAGCCAAAAAAGTTTAAATAAAACAAATCCTCCAAGTGGTGTCAGATGAGAAGTAATGACAAACAAAATATACCTTTTGGGAAATGTTTTTGCAAACATTTCTGCCAAAATGGGTCAGATGAAAAATGAAACCTTACTGCACATCCAAAACATTTGCATATCTAACCTTCCACAAAATTTCAATAAAATTCTGTGAGAGAAGTGATGATGAGCTAAATACACTCTTTCTGACAATTTTCAAGAATTTCTCCTTAAAACATCATTGTGCATCTACACCAACCACACAGCTAGTTTACAAAGTTTCAAACAAAATCCTCCATGTAATGGCACAATAGCCTAAAACATGGCACTTTTATAAGCCTCAAACAGGAATTTAACATTGTAATGGCACTAAAGCCTCAAACAGGAATTTAACATGGAAATGGCACTATAGCCTGAAACAGGAATTTAGCATGGGAATGGCACTATAGCCTCAAACAGGAATTTAGCATGGGAATGGCACTATAGCCTCAAACAGGAATGGGAATGGCACTATAGCTTCAAACAGGAATTTAACATGGGAATGGCACTATAGCCTCAAACAGGAATTTAACATGGGAATGGCACTATAGCCTCAAATGTGAATTTAACATGGGAATGGCACTATAGCCTCAAACGTGAATTTAACACGGGAATGGCACTATAGCCTCAAACATGAATTTAACATGGGAATGGCACTATAGCCTCAAATATGAATTTAATATGGGAATGGCACTATAGCCTCAAACAGGAATGGGAATGGCACTATAGCCTCAAACAGGAATTTAGCATGGGAATGGCACTATAGCCTCAAACAGGAATTTAGCATGGGAATGACACTATAGCCTCAAACAGGAATTTAACATGGGAATGGCACTATAGCCTCAAACAGGAATTTAGCATGGGAATGGCACTATAGCCTCAAACAGGAATTTAACATGGGAATGGCACTATAGCCTCAAACAGGAATGGGAATGGCACTATAGCCTCAAACAGGAATTTAACATGGTAATGGCACTATAGCCTCAAACAGGATGTGGGAATGTCACTATAGCCTCAAACAGGAATTTAACATGGGAATGGCACTATAGTTTAAATTGGCTGATCCCCATTCCACACTCCATTAGGATGGGTAAGACCAATCAACCCAGTCCTCTATCTTTTTCAAACAAAATTGATTTTCACCATGCAATCAATAGCCTCCTTCAACTGACCCACTTTACAATATTCAAAGGCTATCATTCCTCTCATCTTCTTTACTTCCTACTCGAGCACATCTTTGACCAGCTCCCTGGCTGCTTTACAGCTGTCATTTGGCTTGTCACATGTCTTGGGTGACTGGATACCACCAATAAAAGGCACTTATTTTCTACTACATACTCCACATCCACCATCCAATACCAAGCAATTATCATTCACTGTGCTCATTCTTATAGTTGACGAGTCAATGATGGTAACCAGACTGTTGAATGCTACATTTTATAGACCTTAAGCATCAATGTGAAGGAAAACACCCCTCACAAAAACTACACATCACGTACAAAACATCCAAAAGAGATAGTAGCATGGACCTAACAGAAATTCTCTTTTCAATATTTTACATGCAAACACATTACAAACAAAACACACTATAGTCTATACCAACATATATTGGAGCCGGGAAACCTTTTTTTAAAAAATATACCCGACAAAATTACATACAATCACCAAACATACCAAATACATACAATAACACAAGCAAGGTTAGTAAATGTTTATAGTCACAACACTAAACCCTCACATACAAACACACATTAGAGTTGCGAGATATTGCTTTTCTAGAGGGAAAAAGGACACACACACACACACACACAAACCCATCCATACACAATCATTTTTTGGGGCAAATGCATCAGCCTGTTTTCTTGACATCTGTTGGCTCTGAAAAGGGTTAGAGCGTGTTTTTCTGACTATCAATATTGCACCCAGGTGGACTGAAGCAAACAAAATGTCTGCTTCAGTGCACCTGGTTAATGCCCAAAGGCCTAGCACCACACACACAAAGACAACTCCAGTCATTCTCCCATGAAATGTTAACATTAGCGAGTGCAGACGGGGGATAGGTGGCTTCAGTATCCCAATCCTCCAAATACCAACACACTAATATACAAAAAAAATATTTTTAGCAACTGAATAGTATATCTTTTTCTAGGATGGGCACACACACACTCCAATCATTCTCCCATAAAATGCTAACATTAGATAGCACAGATGGGGGATGGGTGGCTTCATTATCCCAGTCATCAGTCTGAGGGATTCTGAAGTTTCTTTCTCTCACCACTATGTAATGACTGCCTGTGAATGTTGTGGCACTCGTGGTTGTTGTCACTGAGACTCCCACTCTTGCCTCTGTCTCACCAATTCCATATCCTAATTTTCAATCTGGGAGTCAATGGCCCTCTGTGATGCTGGTGGTTGGCCTTTTGTCCTCCAATGCACCTGATTAATGGCTGCACCTTCCAGGCCAGGCACCATACTCACAGTGACGACTCCAGTCATTCTCCTATGAAATGTTAACAATAGCGAGTGCAGACAGGGGATGAGTGGCTTCAGAACCTCAATCCTCCATTTGAGGGACTCTGAAGATTCCAATTTCCCTCTGCATTTGTCACTGTGCATATGGATGTTGCTCTGGTGATTGGGGTCTATGTGCTAATGGCAATTCCAAAATCCAGTCATCTTTTCTGCAGAATAACTACTCTTCTCTGCCGTGCTGGTGGCGTCCTCGCCAGATGTTTGACGTCACAGGTCTACCACATCATCAGATGGGTTAGTGCCGACATTTCTTTTCCTCCTCTTCATTCCTTTTGTCTTCTTTTATTTTCCCCACTTAATGTATTGCCTCCATAGCTAGCTCATATTTGAGGTGATGAGCATATTCCAGGTGCATCTGGAGCTCTAACAATTTCTGTAGTCTGATTATTTTTTAGTGTTGACATGTCAATGAAGGGTAATTGGACTGGCGAGCACTCTGCTTTATTTTACTTTAATAATGGATGTGAAGGAAAACACCCCTCACACAAAGTATAATATGCTGTTGTTGTTATAGGGTTTAACGCCATTTTTCAGCACAAGATAGGCTATACATGGTGGCCAATAAAAATGGTGGAGGAAGAAACAGGGAAAACCCCAGAAAGAACCACCGACCCATGAGAAGCTACTGGCAAGCTTTCTCATGTACCTACATTGGTAGAGACCGAGACTCGAACCCATGCAGACTGGTGAGATGGCAGTGATCCATAACGGTGAGCGCTTTAGACCACTCGGCCACTCAGGGCCCCCTCTAGTACAATATACAACATACACAAGACCCTAGCATTTAAAACATGTACCGCGCAGACTTAAATGAAACACTCTCTTCATTCTTTACATACGAACACACTATACTACAACTAATACATACAACCATACACCAAACCAACCAAACACACACTATATAAGCAAGGGTATGAAGTGTTCATAGACACATCTATAAACCTTTACACAGAGACGCACACACACATCCCGATACTCAAGCTTATCAACACCAACACACTAACAAACAAAAATATTTTTGGCTATTGATTAGTCTCTTTTCTAGAGATCTGGGTAAACCTGAAATGGGCTGTTTTGTTTAGTTTTGGCAATCTCTTAATGTCTGCGAGGACTGCCATGTCTCGTTGCAGGTTTTCCCACTGGAAGGCTTGCTTCCATGGTGTCCCGAAATGCTGCCAGGACTATTTTTAAGAGGGGGAGGTCCCACATAACTACTTCCAGGAGAGGGGGATTTGAGGCAGGTCTAGCTGATGGGTAACAACAGTATTATAAAGAATATGCATATGTTTGCTGAGCTAGTAAAAATTCTAATCTGTTTTTTCTCACTCCACTTCTTCAACTTAGTTGGACTAGAATATTTCCAAACTGGCAGGTTCTCATAGGCAATATGCTGTTCATCTGGCACAAATGACAGCATCACTTTTGTTCCACATTATTGAAACTGCATCTACTGATGCTGACTGGAAGTCCTTCTGTATCACACTTTCCCTAATTGCTTGGACATGATCTGCCGAATGCATATGTCGTGTCAAAGCTGATGTTCAAATATTTGTGCAACTATTTTCATCTGTAAATGGATTGTCTTTCTTATATTCTTGACACAAAACACATAGGTAGGTACTCAATCACTTGTCTTGGAATTTTGATTCTTTTTTTTTCTCTTTTTCTCATCTTTTGGTCCCCCTTCTACATATCCTGGTGACGAGGTGCCAGCAAGTTATTTGCACTGGTTTGTGAAGTGTTCATTTTGCGTTGGGACTTAAGAGCTTTCCTCTTGCTCTTTAGAATTGATCGTGGCAGATGATCTGTGTTGTCTATAGCAGATGATCTTACTGCAATGAAATCTGTTATCTTCTTTTTCAGCATACTTAAGCTTGCTGTTTGTTACACTATACATTTCTAGTATGGCTGATCAATGGATCAGAATGTCTTACAACTCTAGGGTTCAATTAAATCAGAACCTCTCAATAATTTTAGCAAACAAACATAGACTAGTCCCCTGTTATATATACATATATAATTACACAAAATGAGCAGTATTTATATATCGGCCAGGCAACCTGGCTATAAAAACAGCAGCCATTCTCAATCTTAGATTTGCTTGTATTGAAACACTGTATCTACTTCATTATACCTTAAAAAAGATCACTGGCAAAATGGACAACTAAGACTTAATTTTCACAAACTGTCATTTTTAATTTCTGTCAATAATAAAAGAAAATAGCATGCATTGGGTACAACAAATTGAGGGAACCACAAATAATTTGTGTGACCATTCCCCCATTGGTTTTGAGTTGTGTGACTAATGATTGTTTTGCTAAAGACAATAAAAAAAACTATGTTTGCAAAACCATCTTTCTACTTTATCATCGTTTCTAGAATAGTCACTATCAAAATGAGTCATTAATGTTCTAAGGGGTATACAAGACTGCGTTGATGAAGAAAATGTGCATAATATTGTCCATACACCATGAAATCTGTGCCTTGTAATTTCACATTATTGAATCAAATTGTCCTTTCATTTCTTCTCATAAAGTTGATGATGCCATCTTCCAAAAAGCAGTAATCCCTAAGAATCGATATACTCCACTCTGTGATTGTTGGGAATGTAGATGGCCACCCAATGAGATCATGGTTGATAGCTGCATTTCTTCTCATAGCGCCGATGATGTGGTCTTCAAAAAGGTGGTACTCCACACTGTGGTTATTAGGAAAGTAGATGGTCACTGAATAAGTTCCTGGTTGATGACTCTTATCAGTGTTGATGACATAAGCTTGAATGTCTTTAGGTTTGCGATGAGGAGGTTCATCTTTAGTGCACACAAGAGGATTCCAAGAAGCTGCGTAATAACTGTTTGTCAAAAAGCAATGAAGTTCCCAGGTACATATTTTGTTTTTCATAGGTAATGATAAGACGTCAATTCAATCCTGACTCTTTCCTTGAAAATCAAGTAAATGGCTCTACGCTTAATGTCCATATGTGGACAAAGAGATTCAATGCGTTGGATCTCCAGAATGCGTTGGATCTCCAGAAGTCAATGGAGGGGAGGAATAGTCATCCAATTCTTTATACCACTGATACATCACTGCTTCTTCCAAGATGAGACCCCAAGCATCGTCCAGATAATAATAATAATAATAATAATAATAATAATAATAATAATAATAATAATAATAATAATAATGACCTTATTTAAAAAAGGTAACACAATTAGCTAAGAACTAATCTACCTTAAGGCCCTTGTACAAAGGAATTTATTTATAGATACTCTTCCAATTTTTCTTCTTGGACTGGCAGTGATGACTCTTTTGAGGGATTCATTGTTGATTATGCCACTTGTCCTTGGAAAAGATGATTTTTGTTCTTAGATCAGAGTCCCACAGCAATAGTAAAGATTTTCATTCCAACTCGTCAAATTGGATACTTCACAGTTGTTCTGCTCAAAGTGTGACTGATGCCAATTCCCACTTTGTGTAACATTTCCACTTACTCATCAAATGTAAAACGGTACTGCTTCAATTCAATCTCAGGCCACTCCATTCAACAAATACCTGTCACGAGATTTTCTAGGTACTCATGGTAAGGGTAATCATTTATTCTGCTACTGACCAGATTGTTATTCAAATACAAATCCACTTCGCTGAACAAGGAATGCATGAAATTGTTGACAGGAGCTACTCTAGTAATGTCTGCGGGATTGCCAAACAACAAATGTGTAAAATTGTTGACGGAAGCTACTATGGCATCAGCTCCTGGAGCGGTATTATCCAAGGTAACTGCTATTCAGAATGATTTAATCTTCAGTCTGTCCTTTGATTTCAAATTTGATGGGGAATGAGATCATCAAATACAAGACAGGATGAAATTGTACCCATTTGGGATTCTTGCATCATAATCATGGTGTGTGGAATGGCAAACATATCCATTTCTGACTTCAAACATTCACAAGAATCTCGGTGAATCATTTTCCATTTAATAATCAAAGACATAATTCTCGGGCTGTTCTTCTTTCTTTTATGTTTATGACAACGTGTTTCCATCATCTCTTTCTGCTTTGTCTTCGCTGTGGAGGGAAAGAAGAAGGAATGCCATGGTCAGCAGTGTGCAGCACATTTATAGCAGACTCCGGGTGAGACAAAGTGTATTTTCCAGTTTGAAGCAACACATTTTTGCTCTCAAGAAGGCTTCTTTCGGATTTTATTAGTTGATGATGACAATTTGGAGACATTCTTTTACTTGTGTCAAAGCGACATCTTTCAAAGCATGCAATCCTTGTGTCACCATCAGATTCAAGACAGGAGTCATGGAACAAAATGCAGATTTCAGCATATCTCCTAAACTATGTCTTCATTTTCAAGCGACTCCTTGGTACATATAATACATCATTTACAAGTCGCTAGAGAATCTTTTCCTAAATGTAGTTTCACCAACTCTTTTCCTTTCAAGAATGGAATATTTTGTCCTAGATCTCCTTTTATACCAATGTTGACAATGTCAAAATACGACTTACTGACAGGCAAATAATGAGGATGTAAAAATTCTTGGTGAACATAATACATGTTTCCACTGCCCTCGTAAGCAGCCATGGCAGAATCCACTTTGAAAGGAATGACTCTTAGTTATGGCATAGCTATGTTTCCCACCACGTTATACTCCATCACACTGCAGCAGACAAATATCAAATCCAATCCTTCATTCAGTTGCATAAGTTTCAAATACTTCAAACACTCATTGTTGCTGTTGATGGATTTTCATGGGACCATTATTGGTGACTCCACCCAAAATAACATAAAACTCAAGACAAAAAATGATGGCCAATGTTTTGGGTACCCGAAAGGTACATGTCCAGATGATGAGAAATTTTTTTGTACTCGATTTTGACAAGTTTGTTATTTTTTACCAGGACATTGATAAACCATTTGCCAAGTAAGGAAGCAATTGTTTCCACCACATGTTGAGTGTTAAAATAATACCCCACAGATTCTCATGTTATAGACATTCGAGGACTGGATGGTGATGGTCTTTTGAATTCATAAACCAGAGGATCATTTGTATCCAAGTGTTGATGTACTTTTCATTCAGGATCTCAACCATGAAAGTGTTTTGATTTTTGGTTTGATTTTTTTATTTAGGATTTGAGTGGGATGAATGATTTCTACCAAAGCCACTTCTCAATGCGCTTTGTGATCTAACTAGATGGCCTGAGGTAATCTGGTTGTGAAACAGCACAAGGTATTGTTGGGAAACACATCCATAGAACTGGAAGTTAAATAACAATGGTTATTTATAATTTGTGGGTTCTGCTTTCTGAGGAGTCATTCAAGGTTAAAGGAATTTCCAGAAGAGGGTGGTTACTGCTACTGTTTTATAGTTGACTGGCATTGGCTGCAAGACTCCCAGTGTGACTGGAATATTTCAGGGAAGGATTGGGTTAAAGGTAACCAATGCAACTGCTGAGTAAAATAATCCACAATTGTTTGCCTCCTTGCTGCAAACTCAAATTGGTGATGGTGAAACAAATGGGACCATATGCCACAAAGATTTGGCAGAAAAAGACCATTTGCATTTTAAGCACACATTCTCTGCACCACATCCACATGTAGATTTTGAAGAGAAGAACACTGAGTGGGAGCAGTCACTGCTGCTGCTGCTGTGTTGAACGGCATGATGGTCACTTCTTTTTACAGATGATGACTTGTGAAGCATCGATCCAAAAATCAAAACTCAAAGAAATCTTTTTCAATGCACTTTCAGTTCTCTGATTTGGCATTTGTCTACCTTATGGGTTCTTCGATTGAGAATGCTTTCAATGTCATATGTGTTGTCTTTGTTTTCAGTCACTCCTAGAGTGTGTGTGTGATTTGGATTTTTAACATATCTTTAACAATTTTTCAGTCATATCACTACGATGTCTGCATTGAGGCAGTTTATGGTGATGTCTAGCACTAGGACATCATGCCGCAGACATGTAGCATGATGTCCCACCCAGTCATATTATCTTCACACCAGGCCGACCAGTCCTATCACTAACCTCTTACTTTTGAGCGCCAAGCAAAGCAGCTGTTAGAACCATTTTTGCAAGTCTTTGGTATGACTCGGTGGGGATTGAACCCACGACCTCTCGCATCCGAGAACAACTTTTCATTCGTGTCAATGTCAACAATGGTACTGCTGTCATGAATTTAGTTGTCCTCTGTGTCAGGTTCTTCTGTCAACTTGGTTAACACATGTTTAAATGTCACATTCTTCACCTGATGTTTTAAGTCCACTTTTTCTCTGGGATCAATTACAAATGGCTTAGCCATTGTCAGACTCTTCATGTATCTAAGCATCAAAGCCAACACTTTTCCAACCACGTACATCTTTCCAGTGTGGGTGTAGGTCACAAGCTGCACACATCTTCATAAACATCCAAAGTCAATCAAGTTTTACAATCTTTTCTTTACATAGAGTTTGAGAAGTATATATATAAATGACCAATGCTTTTAACAGAATGAGTGTCTCATGAACACTTACAGGAACAATCATAGTGTCTGTGTAGGTATTGTAAAGTGGGTCAATTGAGGGAGGAGATTGATTGCATGGTGAATGTCAGTACTTTTTAAAAAAGATAGAGGACTGGGTTGATTGGTCTTATCCATCCCAAAGGAGCATGGAATGGGGATCAGCCAATTCAAACAAAGCTGAGACGATGGTTGTAAAAGTCATGAAAGAGGAAGAGGACAAGATCAAAGCTACCTGGGCAAAGGAGAAGAATGATAAAGAAAATAAGAAGAGAAAGAAAGACTTTGATTGGCTAAATAACAATTGGATGAATGTCAAAGAAAAATTTAGAAGGATGGGGCATACAGACTGGATGCCAGAGGATGAAAAAATATGTATTTCCTCAAAAAAAGTGAGAATGTGGTGGAAGTAATTGAGCAAATAGAAGAAGAACCAATGGCCCTTTTCAGGGTCACTCCATTGCCTCGAAAAGATATATTCATTGCCAATTTTTTTTTTACATTTGTGCTGTATAAGTATTTGTTTTGTGTATGTCTATGGTTGTCCCCATCAACTCCTTTGTTATTATAAAAAAAACTATTGTCCTATAAACCCTTGGTCATATAAATCTCATGATGTCATCTATGTTAAATTCCCATTAATCCCAAAGTGCCATTCCCATGTTAAATTCCCTTTTGAGGTTATAGTGGTTACTGTGCCGCATGCTAGTAAAAGATATAATCTTACTGCACATCTACACCAACCACCTAACTAACAAAGAAAGTTTTAATAAAATAATCCAAGTGAACTCTGATGAAAGATGAAGATAAACTTTGTCACAGATATAACAGACATGTTTACTTAACTGGAATGATGCATGTAAAACAGTCCCTGGGTGTACTACCAGAAGGCATGTGATTCTATTCAGTCAAAGTGTTTGATTTCTAATGTGCATTTTGAAAGTGGTAAATTGTCCTATTTGCTAACAATCATAATAGCAGTCTTCCTGGAAATAAGTTTGTTGATAGACTAATACCAGTCAAGCCATTACACAAGTTTTTCAAACTATATGACCATTATTGCTAGAATACTCACATATCACAATGACTGTGACACTAGCCATAGCTGATTTCATTGAGTTCTCCTTATTGGATGCAGTGCAAATGTAATTCCCTCCTTTGTTCCTGTCCACAAACCGTGAAAGCTGAGCACCAGACTGAGAAAAATCTTGTGGACCAGTCCATGTGAAGCTACAGGGAGGGTAGCAGTCAGCTGAGCAAGTAATGTTTAACATGGTGCTATCTTCAACATTTTGGTTTGACTGGGTGGTAGATAACATCACCTGACCATTGGATGGTCCATCTGAAAGAAAGGATACAATAAAACAATACATTCTGGAATAATGTACATGAAGGTCACATTATAATAATGATCTGTGAATTCATATGTCATGCTGTACCAATTTTTATAGCTGTTTAAAATCACAAATTTAAAAACCCAATAAACAATATTTCTCAACAGTAAAAAAATGTTAAGTCATATCACCAATTTGTTTCTAATCTGATAGATTCTTTTTTAAATGTTGTGAATTTACTTTTTTTCCTACACATTTTGTTCGTGAGATTCATTCATGTAGACTGGTAGAAAATAGTCATGGGTTTCAAGGGAGACTAGTAACATTTGTATTCTGAGTTACCCTAGTTAAATAAATAATTGTATTCTTATTATATTATTATTGCTTATGCCACAGGCTGTGGTGATTGACGTACACATACACATTAACTCTGGACATCTCAATCATACTGAAACAAAAGACAGATTATAATGCAAAGACACAAGACTGGATTATCCCTGCATAGACAAGGGAGATTTTACAAGTTATAATGACATGCAAATCAATTAAAAATCAAGTATCAAGTATTTGAGGTATTTTTTTTCACACTTTCAAAAGAAGCTGTCGATCTAACTGATGCAGGCAAAGAATAACATACTTTTGTTCTAGAATATTTAAGACCACATTGAAAGTGTTCAGTCTTAGGTTTTGGTAATTTCAGGTGGTCATGTAAGGTCAACCATAAAGCATATGGCTTTGAATTTCATCAAATAGTTCTGTCATACATTTTGGCATATTGCAGATTATATATTTGTAAACAAGTACTACCTTTTGAGAGTTTATTTTGTCATTTATTTGAAGCCATTTCAGTTCAAGGAAAAGAGTGTTAGATGGTGTGTCTAAAGGAGCATCCAGAATAGGTGAGCTACTTGATTTTCTATCTTATTTTTTGTAACAGACTCTTGGGGCAGTTTCCCCATACTGTCAAATACAGAGTAATGGTCAACGACACAAAATGTAGGCATTGTAGTACATTATTCTAGTTTGTATGGGTAGGTATTTTTTAATTTTACTTAGTAAGGTTTGAGATAGAGATCAACTGACATAGAATGTTTGTCCCACATTAAGTCATTTTCAACTATCATTCCTAAACGTTTTCTTTATTAGCATGTTCATCAATGTGCCCATTGGTATACTGAGTGAACGCAGAAAAATTCTGAAAAGGATGGACATCAATAGTGAGAAGAAGTGGGGCACGTTTAAGTGGATGAATACACATTTAATAATTGAGTTAGGAATAACTGTTAATAAGCAGGTTTTTAATAACAAAGCTCTTCACTTTTCTGTATAATTCACCTTTATTTTCAATATGTTTAATCTCTGAAAAATTTATCCGAGTGGTTTCACGTGTGTAAGAGTAAAAACATTGTGTATTATGTCCATGTTTTTGCATGTGAATGAGGATACATTTTATCGTTACTTTAGAATCAGAATAAAAACATTCTTTATTTCAAAAATAGTCACATTTATTTAGAGAAGCAACAACAATGAAACAGCAGTCATATCACATTTATGAAGATTACAATGAAACCAAACAAAACAATAAAATTGAGACAAGAATTTCAATTGACAAGACATCTAATAATAATAATAATAACCTTATTTAAAGAGGGTAACACAATTAGCTAAGAACTAATCTACCTTGGGCCATCGTACACAAGAATATATTTATTTTAATTGCATCTCTGAAGCCACTGGATATATTGGGTTTGGAAGAAAGAAATACAGTGGGCATTTATAATCTCAACTGGAATACTATTCCAGAGCAAAGTTCCAGAGTATTGGAAACTTTTTTCAAATAATTTATTATTTGATTTGGGAATTGTATACTGTTTGGTAGACATAGATCGCAGGTGGGGAGTATTACCAGGTATGCTAAACTGGAATAGTGATTGTAAATATTCAGGAGCACTATCCTGTACAATAATTTGGCTTTTCTTAAACAGATTTGGTCTTTAGGTCTTTAATAGGTAATGTTTTTAACTTACCAGCTAAATTTTCCTTCCTTTCTTTCTGGATTGATATTAGCCCAAATGCTCTTTTTTGAAGATGTGCCAGCTTTGCTATGTTTTATCATTTGAATTACCCCATACTGTATTACAGTAATCTAAATAGGGTTGTATGTAACTGTTATAAAATAGTTTATGTGTCTTTCAGGGAGAAAATGTCTTATCCTACTGAGAAGCCATAAACTTGAATTGACTTTTTTACTGATATGTTCGATATGTTCAGTCTATGATAGCTTATTATCTACCAAAACACTATGACAGACCATTTGCAAATTTTTATCCTTCCATGTCAGACATAGTTCATCACTATCAAGATTTGTCCTTTTGTGCCATGTTGAGATAAGTAATATTTTAGTTTTACCAGTATTTTCCACCATGCCATTGCATGTGCACCAGTTTTCCAGTTTGTTTAGGGCATTCTGTAAGGAAATTACGAGTTCAAACTTTGTGTTTTGGATGTCGGACAATGTTGTGTTATCTGCATAGAGATCTGTTGATGATATTGAGTCTCTTAGTAAAAGTGGTAGGTCATTAATAAACAAAATAAATAGTAATGGACCTAGAATTGAGCCTTGTGGTACTATATAATTGTTCCAGGTTCAGGCAGAACATTGTTTGTATAAACATGTTGTGTTCTCTAACCTAGGTGTGAAGTAAACCATCTAATTGTGCTTTCATCACATTGGTAGATTTTCAGTTTCTTCAAAAGGATTTCATGATCCACCATTCAAAAGCTTTCCTGAAATCTACAAATACAGATCCTATTATTCTACCTTGGTCAAGTGCTTGAAGCCATTTATCAGTTAGGGAGATCAAGGCAGTCTCACAAGAATGTTTCTGTCTAAAGCCTGATTGATTAGGGTGTAACAGCAAGTGTTTGGTCATGTGCCCAGTTTCTCTACAGTAGAGACAGTACTCTTCATTATAGTGCCTGAAAATGGGGGTATACATGTTAATATTTCTCAGTAGATGAGAGGTTCCTTTCCTGCTTAAATGAATTGTGTCTCTGTGGTAGAGGCTTAGGTTGACATTCTGGTTCTGAAGAAAGAAAGATGTGTACTGTGGAATGTACTGTATGTTGAAGTCTTCACATATGTCAATTATCAGATCATTGATTTCTTTCACCCTGGTGTCCACATGAGGAGGTAGTCCTGATATCATTATTTTACATCTATCTGGGCTGCAACACCTAGCAGCATACAGTAAACTTCCAAACTCTGTTCTGATTTTATTTAGTGACCTTCCCTCACTGGCATCATTTCTACGCTACTAAAATAATAATTTAGTTGTATTTGGTTAGGTCTGATTCTGAAACAGAGAGACGGAAACCACCCGTCATTGAGACGGAAAACGCCTGTTTTCCGCCTGGAATTGAAAAATTCCAGTTGGAATAGAGCAGGAGACGTGATTTAAATAAGACACATCCTCATTTACGCCTCTCAGCTGAGGCGTAAATTTTTATTTTTCCGCCTGGCTATGGCAGAAAACACTACAAGTCAGTGTTTCGAGACGTCATTTTTTCCTTCAAAATTTGTACAAGGCGGAAATTTTGGTTTAGAATGAGAGTGAATTGGACTTAGAAATTTCTAACAGGCGGAAAGTTGGTTTTACAATGAGAATTTGGACTTTGAAATTTGTACCAGGCGGAATTTTGGGTGCAAATAGATATTTGAGGAAATAAACGACCAATATATTGACAAAGCAGATATTTATAATATTTGTAATTCTTTATTTATTTGATAATGTTTGTTTCAACTGTAAATATGTTCAACTATTGTCAGTTTTAAATTTAAAACGTCTTTGTTCAGTCTTAGCCCCGTCAATTTGCATCTATATACAGTGTTTAATAGAACCAGTTGATGCTGCTAGGGGCTCAAAAAGGGATAAGCATCCATTTTTTAAAATCGAGAATGTCATTTGCGTTTGTTTTATTTTGTAAAAAAAAAAAACTTTTCCCAAAGATGTGTTTAATTCAACTCGGTATATGCATTGTATTTTCGAAATTGTTTCTTCACTCAGGAAAGACAATGATGGGTGTTTTGAAACATTATAACAGTTATAATTATACATTCCATGATTGTATCACCCACCATTGTACCCCCATCCATGCCGCGAAAATTCGATATCCAGCATCCTTTGTATTTGAATTCATTGGCGCCATTTTTGGATAAGCACAGCGTATTGTAATTTCATTTTCTATAAATATTACCATGTTTGCCTGCATTTTCTTTGAAGAAGATGCCAGTTTAAGTGTGGTTAGAAAGGCAGACAAAAATCTCAATTTTAAGCGGAGATTTTAAAGCGGAGGAAAAGGTAGAGATGAACTGGGGTAAACCAGGCAAGGGGAAAAAGCAATTATACCACGGAACCATAATCATAGTCAGCGGTAAGTTTACTACACTAATTAGCTTTCTTCATCCTGGAATAGGTCTGCATTTCAGTCTAAATTTGAATTGTTACTGTTTAAACAACACATGCGTAAAACTAGTCATACATGTAAGACCTGACGCTGATATTTTGTTTTGGGCGTCACCATTATAAACTTTAATGCACATTAGTGGCTTGAAAATATGCAAATATCTATGGATAAATGAGATAGATGGATAAACTTTGACCATGAGGATTCAAAAATTTCAATTGAAAATTAAAGTAGGCATTATGAATGTAGATAACGGTTTTATTACTTTTTATAATGACGTGTATGTATATAGTCCTACAATGTAAGCCCCGACGCTGATATTTATGTTTGCTCGCGTCTAGCACTAAAATCAAGATCAACATGTGATACGTCTTACGGGTAGGACTAGTATGTATAATGTTATAATTTATTTTGTATTGATACAGTACTGAAGACAATGTTCATTATCTTTTATATTCCCGTTTTTTTTTAAAAAAATTAATTTATGTCAATATCAAAAAATTAGTAGATGCCAAATATATTAGTCTTTCAACCATGTAAATTTGAATTATGTCCCCTTGTATTAAAACCAATATAACAATAATTCAATATAATGTTTTAATGTATATAATAACTTAAAAATAATTGTTTAAAATAACACTTTGTTTAATTATTACTGTCACTACAATGCAAATAAAATTTAAAATCATGTAATGTGGGTTACAATGGAATAAACATGTCAAATTCTTATAAAATACAAACCTTTAACTAAGTTAAATGAACAAAACTTAAGAGGACTACTTCTAAATGCATTTTTAATTTATTTATTTATGAATGAATGTCCAACATTTTTTTATTTTAATTTAGACCTGGGTATATTGTATTAAAACTGAAATTTGAATGTTTCCTTTAACAGATGTTACATCTCAAAATTAACTATACGAGTATCAGCAACACCTGAGGCTCAAATATAAAAAGTATAATGAAACCATCATTAAATTATGCAGTGACATGAGCTGAAAAAGATTATATATATATATATATATATATATATATATATATATATATATATATATATATATATATATATATATAGTTATTTATATCAAATATGTTGATTCATATATTTAGATGTTTGTCCAATATATTGTATGCCACATTAATACAATATCAAATGTTATTTTTTAGATGATCTGGAATAATTATAAGTTCGAAATAAATTATAATGATAATACAAAGTGATTAAAACTGTTTATCTCTGATCACAAAGAAATATATATATATATATATATATATATATATATATATATATATATATATATATATATATATATATATATATATATATATATATATATATATATATATATATATATATATATATGAGAGAGAGAGAGAGAGAGAGAGAGAGAGAGAGAGAGAGAGAGAGAGACAGTGCACATACTAGACTTCAAAAGTTTAATTGCTGCTTTTTATTTTTGACTGACATGGCACCGCCAGTCATGTCAGAAGATGAATGCCTTTTTGGTATTGATAGTACAGTATATTGTTAGTTACCATTGCCTGGAAGGGAGCCGTTGGTGAGAATCTGGTTAAAAATATGTTTATGAAAAATGTATAAGATTCATTGGGATTTTTTTTTAAAAAATGACAGCTTATATGCAGAGCATTTATTAATCAGGATTTAATAAACTTTGGTTAAACAAAATTAATACTAATTTTTAGAATAATTTACATTTATGTTGAGTAAATGCACATGCATGATCTGTATTACATTTACTATAATCTTACAAAATCTGTGTGTGTCTGTTACAGCATAATAAGAAGCATAAATAAAAACTGAGTACATTTGATGTGACAATAACTACAGGTTTAAATAATTTATATTTTAGATGATGAGGAGTTTCTCACCAAATGGGCCACTGAGGCCAACAAAAAAATCTTACAAAAACTGGAAACAAAACCAGACAGTGTGCCCAAAGAACTCTTCTCCTTCACACTGGATAACAAATCATCGCCCACCAAACGCCATAGAATTCTGACCACAAAAATTAAGGAAAGCATGATTCAAGATGAGGAGATGAGTCCAAAAAAGAAAAAACAAAAAGTTCCTTTAGGAAAGCGCGCAGAAACTATGCCACCGATCCCCAAGGAGCCCAAAATTATGCAAGGTTCAGTTGAAAAAGGCACAGTCTCGGAGCAGACGCTGAAAATTGACACCCCTTCCTCAAAGTTAAAAGAAAGAAAGCAACGCGAAGAAGCCACATCCTGTGAAATTAGCAAACAAATATTCAATTCATGTATGGCAGATCAGTTTAACAATCCATCAGTGCAACACATGAATATTTCAGACCAGTTCACCCCATTCACAGAAACATGGGCACTCTGCAATAATTTGGCAGATGAGCAAGTAAATCCTGAGATACAGCACGTTGTGCCATTGTTTGAGGAAAACAGGGAAAGGAATTTGAGTAAAAAATCATTATTTTCGGCTTAAAAATAATTACAACTTATTTTTTACCAGCTTTCAGTGTGGCAAACTTAATTTTGTAATTCTGATTTACCATATTATAATATTACATGCACATGTATGTTAAGACTGGGGGCAGGTTGGATTGGATTCAACGTTCCCTCAAAGTGAATGGTAGATGTGTGCACTACGCTCACTGCATTGAGTGTTATATTTGTTCACATTGACATAAGAAAATTAATTTAGTTCATGGAGTATAAGGTATAATTTAGTATATCATATTGTGTACACTCCAGTTTTGTTATGTTCTGACATGGTCAATATTGGAACACAGCATGTCTTGTGTGGTAAATTCTAATTGGAGGAACAAGGTGAATTTTCTAACTTGCACTATTAATTTCCGGATTGTTTAACTGTGGTTTTCTTTATTGAATCTTTATAAACACGGAAATCCCAAACCACTGAATATTTATGATGGGCAAATGAAAATTGGTTGACCTGTTTTTTTAACATTATATATATATATATATATATATATATATATATATATATATATATATATATATATATGACCTTGGTTGAATTTCACATCTTACAATTTTTGAAATATTTATGAATTGTTTGAAATTGGATTTTTCTATATCTCTAGTCCTATTTGGGGATTTGTTTTACCAACACCAATCTTAATATTATGTATTTTATTTAGTACCAGTACCATCAGCTGAAGTTGTCAATGTACTTGAGCAGTTGTGCCGGCCCGACGTACAAGAATTTCTTAAAAAACTGACGGAACATTTTCGTGTAGGTGCATGCTCACATCAGGCGAATGAGTGTTTTGAGGTAAATACTTTTTTGCTTATTTTATTCTTTACAAAATTGATATAATACTCTTATACTTCTGATATACCACTTCACAGAGAGGATACATGTGCTATTTTTTCAGCGACTCATCAATCTTTGGCAGACACTTAATCTGACATATTTTTAGCATAACAGTTGCATAAATTGCAACACAAGAGTATCTTTTAACATGTTTTTTGTAGAGTACTTTTGTCAATTTGTGTTCAAGGCTATTTGTGCTTAGCTAGAATTTTGTGTTAAGTATTAGAATTAGTGATGTGATGAAATAGCTGGCATATAATATGTAAACATAAACATGCAATATTTAATGTATTTTATTATGGAAGTGTATGTTGATTGCTACTAGAGGAACGAGTCTTCAATATCATATTGAATGTGTAATCAATATGTTGGGTGTACAGTTTTTGTATAGCAGTTACTGTTGATTGGCAAACCATGAATATCCATCATTTAGGGTCAATGATGAGTAATGGGGATGGTCAGGAAACTGGAAACATTTATGGAAAGTAGTATTAATTTAAAAAAATAAAGAAAATACATTGAAGTTCAAACACTTTTTAAAACGCAATATTTTTACACAGAATATTCAGCCGACCTATACACAGCTGGACACAATACTCGAAAGACACATATGCACTACTCCTCTACCAAGCAGTTCACACTTTGGAGGCATAAACCAAGTTAAGGCTACTTTCAAAGCAGCACCTGAAAGGTCTCCTAGAAAAGAAGTTAGCAGTGGACAAGAAGATGTACAGTCAAACATGGTAATTTTGCTTGCTTTCCTTATACATTCTACTGTGATAGTTGAAGAAGATTAATATTTGATTGATACTGTCCATTTCTTTTTTAACAGGATAGAAAAAAAACTGTTGAACTAGTCGTTACATTTTGTTGGATCTATATCAGAGATTTTTAAAACATTTTTTTACATTTAACTTGTCTTGGGGGCAAAATTTGGAAAATTGAAAACAAATTAGAAATTGTAGCTTGCTCACCCCAATCTCAATGGATAGGCATAAATGAATTTGGATTAAGCTAGATTTTTTTAGGTGGGAGGAGCATATTACCTACCTTGAACTGAAAAATTAAAAATTAATAGAACTGATTTAATTTAATTTTGACCAGTTTTAATATATCATTTTTTTTTTAATCTGCAAGGGAGAGTGTGATTGCAATGCTACATATGCGAAAATATCTGACCTGGAATTCTCCAGCTAATTTTATTCCATTGTTTCTTTTCTTCAGCAAGTCAAGTTACTTGAGGCCTATGATTTGACCGTCCACAAGGATGGGCTGAGAAAGGCCATTTCAGCTGCAAAGAAGTCACAGAAGCCAGGCTACACTCTTTGCTACAAGTTATTGCCTGAAGCTTTTAGTCTGGAGATGCTGGCAAATTCAAGAGGACAGGGCATGACATCAGTGAAGGAAGGTGACCTTCGACCATGCCTGGACAAAACGAAAGTCTGTGCGATTAAAGGTAATTAAGATAGCAGTCTGCGGTTTGTTTTCTATGGATAGTTTATTCAAAGTCCTTACTTTTTGCAAAAGATTACAGTACATGTGATATTGTAATGTCAGCTCAATATTTTTCATTGAAGCACACCTTGCTCTCTTGGTAGCTGAACATTAAGCCAGAACTAATATTAGGACCCAGCACATGCAAGAGTGAAAAATTGTAGATATAAAACAGGCTTGGTGATTCCGTTAATTGTAGATATAAAACAGGCTTGGTGATTCCGTTAATTGTAGATATAAAACAGGCATGGTGATTCCGTTAATTGTAGATATAAAACAGGCATGGTGATTCCGTTAATTGTAGATATAAAACAGGCATGGTGATTCCGTTAATTGTAGATATAAAACAGGCATGGTGATTCCGTTAATTGTAGATATAAAACAGGCATGGTGATTCCGTTAATTGTAGATATAAAACAGGCTTGGTGATTCCGTTAATTGTAGATATAAAACAGGCATGGTGATTCCGTTAATTGTAGATATAAAACAGGCATGGTGATTCCGTTAATTGTAGATATAAAACAGGCATGGTGATTCCGTTAATTGTAGATATAAAACAGGCATGGTGATTCCGTTAATTGTAGATATAAAACAGGCATGGTGATTCCGTTAATTGTAGATATAAAACAGGCATGGTGATTCCGTTAATTGTAGATATAAAACAGGCATGGTGATTCCGTTAATTGTAGATATAAAACAGGCATGGTGATTCCGTTAATTGTAGATATAAAACAGGCATGGTGATTCCGTTAATTGTAGATATAAAACAGGCATGGTGATTCCGTTAATTGTAGATATAAAACAGGCATGGTGATTCCGTTAAAGATTGTAGAGCTTTTATGTAGTGGAGTTGAAGCCATAAGTAAAATATGATCACAAATAATTTATTAGAAAAACATTACTCAGCATAGTTTCCAGATTTACAAGATATATATATATATATATATATATATATATATATATATATATATATATATATAAGCTTGTTCAGAAAAACAATTTTTGCTTTTATCAAGGGTGATAAGCTTGATTAACATAATAAGTATGATGAAGTAGCCAATAGAACATTAACAAGATTGTTTCACATAAATATATTTGGAGGATGATTTTCTTTATGGTGTCTTTATTTTTTAGATTATGTTCTGGTTTGGTGTAAAAAGAATGGCCACCCAACACCTCTGGAGTCATCTCTTAATGATGCAATAACAGAAAGGATAAGCTATGCCAGAAAGCAAATCAAAATGTCACTGAAGAAGCTGAAAAATTAAACTAATAAATGAATAATGACCTGGGAAGAGATTGTTTTAATTTGTATGTGATTACCTTTATTAACTATAAGAATAAAAAGCATTTGTCTGTAAAATGATTAGTTTCTTTTTTTTAAAATTTCTTTCTTATTTAATAAGGTTACTAAAAGTGGAATTGAAAATTAGTCAAGAAAACATGTGACCATAACATTTTTTTAAATGATACTCTAGATGCATATTTTAGGAAGGAGGTGGAAACCCAAATGATTTTTCCAGGCGTCAAGCTAAAATGTATTTCTGGGCGTCAGTAGATGTAAGATAACATGTATTTCCAGGCGTTGCTAATTTACATATTTCGCCTCAAATTCCACCTGATTTGCGTCTCAATTCCGCCTGGCTTACGTCTCTGATCAGGCTAAATCATTTCTCCAGGCGTCAGCCTAAAGGCTTATTTTCCAGGCGTCAAAGGTAAAGCATTTTTCCAGGCGTCAAAATTAAGCGTATTTCTGGGCGTCGCTAATTTACATATTTCGCCTCAAATTCCACCTGGTTTACGTCTCAAATCAGTTGGTTCTTTATTAAATCTTACGCCTGAAATTTTTATAAATATGACGCCTGGATTACATCTAAATTACAGGTGAAAAATTTCGTACTGAGTATTCATTATTCTTTCAATGATGTTGTAGATTTTTGCACCTCTTAGAGTCTGTTCATCTGTTTTAAAAAGTCTCCTTGGTATTAAGCTTTTCAACATTGAGTAGCCAATTATTAAAGTTCTATCTTTTCTGGCTTGTGATTTCATGTGTTGGACTCTGGTGGTTTGTATATCAGACACATATCTTGGAGGAAGGGGTGCTGAAATTGGTGTTTCAGTTGTGTGAGCTAATCAAGCTGATGTTGACACATTTGTCTGAGTACTGGGAAATGCAGTTGGTGCAGGCAACAGACTTGTCTGAGCTGAGGGCCATGGGTATACATTTATTGCTGTTGCAGGTGTGACACATGACTGGGGGGGCGTAATGTTGTTTGCAATGCAGGATTACTTTGGGTATCAGTTTTTATTTGCATGGTCATTTTACATTTTCTATTGACTGGTATTGGGATTGTTTGTGTCTGAGCATCTGACATTGTTGCTACTTGGGAGTCTGTCTGAATTGCTATTTCACATGAGGTTTAAATTCTTCAATTTGGAACTTCCAAGTTACTAATTGTTTTTTTATGTGCATACATGGAGATATCATTAAGGTTTAAGCCATCACTGCTGTGATCATGATTTTTGGAGCATGTAATTTCCTGACACTCTCCAGGGGTGTTCATTTTATTGCCTGAGTGATCTAGGTCAAAGACTTTAGAAGCTATTTCATGTTTGGTACTACATCTAGTTACTGGTGTAGATGTCAGCATATAGCTGCCTTTAGTATGGGTATTCTCATCCTGTCTACACTTACAGATAATATGATCTAACCATGAGCAGCAGAGAGGGTGAACAGACCTTTTCCTAGAACGTCATTTTTAAAAAAAAATAAACCTTCCTACGAAAATGACAAAAATAAGGTCAATAACGTTAAACCAAAGCCTCTAACTTGCCGAGAGTTTCTCTCCAAGAGTCTCTCTTGGGTTAGATTTGCTTGTTACATCATTAGTTATTGATTTTTCAAACTTTTTATGCGCGTGTTTTTGTTGATGTCATATTTGAGGTCGTGCCCTCTCTGCTGCTATAATCTTTCAAATTTAACCAAAGATTTTATCAAGACCTATATGATATCTTGATCTAGGGTCATGTAAATTTATCGTTATAAAACCATGTGGGGTAGATTGCGCACGTGAAAAGATGTTTTTAAACTTAATTATTTCCAAGTCTCCACTACACTAAGTCTGATGAATATTTCTTAAAGTATGTGTATCAACTCCATTAAATACAGCTAAAATATTACAGTTATCTCTGATCACTTTCGGAATTTGAGTATATCGTTGAGTTACATAAATTATATCTGTATTTTTATGTCGTCCTCGAGAAAATATTCTTGCTGGATTTACTTGCTTATTCAACATCACGTCATTGTACACAACTAAATTATTAATAAATCCATCAAGTTCATCAACGGACGGTGCTTCATCAATATCAGTGATAAAATTGATAATACCATCTCATTATTATATTAAGCAACAACTGAGTTATACCCAATCCAGATGGACCTATTATTATCATTCTAATTGAATTTGGTAGCGCTGGATGATGTTTGACCGGTTCACGTGCTCGTGTCACTGAGAAATCAATTACATTCATATTATAAATATATGGATCTATATTGTTTACGATGCCAAGTTAAAACTCCAACCATTGATTTATCCACGGTTACAAAAATTTTTTTAAAAATAGCATACGGTGGAAAATGTGCAGTATGTGGTAGCAAGAAATTTTCATTTTTACCTAAAACCCAACACAAATCCGGCGGTGAAATTGCAACATTAATGTCAAGATTTCCAGGAACTCCATGGGCTAAATATCAAGGAGAAAAACATCTTCCTGAATATAATTATTGAGGTTCTGGAACTCTACTTGATATTCGACTTGATAACAAAAATCAACCAAAACCTGGTGAATATCCAATAAATGCAATTGATTGAGCATGTCATGCTCATGATGTTGCACATTTAAGTACAGATTTAGAAGAACGACACCTCACAGATGTGAAGTTGATTCGTGCGTTCAATTCTATAAAATATAAAGCTTTCAGAGAAAATCTTGCTAGCTTTCTAGTAAAATCCATGATGAAAGGTAAACTAGCAATATGGGCTGGTAATTAATCATTCACGTATAAAATAATGGAATCAATTTATTATAGCCCAAGAGGTTATTGGAAAGGTAGAGCAGTGATTAGTAAACTTGCTGATGCAGCAAATGTTTAACGTGTTGCTGCAGCGTGGTTAGCACGACATGCAATATGGCAAATTTATCTACCACCACCTAAACGAATTCAACACACGCATTTTGATGTTAGCACTCCTAATGAAGTTCATCAGGCTGATATTCTGTTTTAACCTCACGATGTAATTAAGCTCAGTAGACGTTAATACACGTACAAATATGCGTTGACACTCGTTGACGTTGCAAGTAGATATAAAGAAGCAGAGCCGCTATCAACAAAGACGGCAGCTGAAGTTGTATTAGCTTCTGAACAAATTTATCAACAAGGACCCTTGCGATGGCCACAGCTGCTACAAGTTGATCCTGGAAAGGTATTTCTAGGTGCAGTGTCGTCGCTGATGAAAAATCATAACATTGAAATACGACGAGGACATACGTGAACAATCACAAGTAGTTCCTGAAGATACACAATTACCACCGCGTTCACTTAACTAGCACCCCTACGTCGATTACACTCAATACAGGTCAACATGACATTTTCGCGTGTATGACCAAAACTACTGTCTTTTCTACCTACGGTAAATTGTCATGAATCATTATTTGAATACTGCCACAACATTACTGTGTTACAGCTCGCACAATGATTATTCTGTTGCTGTTGCAGTGTCATGATAAATTACGCATCAAGATCAAAATTGTCTTTATTTTTTTGTCACATTGTTTATATCCGATTAATATTTTTCTTCTACGTCAACGTTAATTTCGTTGTCAGTAGTTTCTGTAAAATCTAATCTAACTCTCCGCAACTGAGATATTTTTCTAACTCTAGACACGGCGAGATAAACTAAATTTGACCATTCGATACGATCATCAACTATCCAAACAAGTGTATCAGAAATAGTTAATCGTTATGATGAGTGGATCGTCATTGCGTATCCTAGCGTCCATGGAGATTTATCTGCTAACGTATCCACAACTCTGACATCAACTAAAACAATATCATTTAACATGAGATTCTGTTTCTCTGAAGATCCTGGTATGTCAACGAAAATAGTTTGCCATCGCGTATTTGCTGGTTGATAACATAATGGTACTGGCAGCGCTGAAAACTTCTCTCGGTGTAATTGAAATAATTATTCTTGTAGTTTATCACAAACTATCTTTCTACTTGCAGCTATCAATTCATTTGGTTTCCATAAATTCCAAATATCATCCATGGATGTTTCTAAAATTATATCACGCATTATTTCACACTAAATATTAGAATTTTATCCTTTTTTAATCTGATTAATTTCTTAAACTCGGATAATTCTGAATCAAGTGCTCTATGATCATCAGTTATTTCCTCGTAATAATCAACAAACTTTTTCAACCATGCATTTGGATATAATCCAACAAAAGGTGGCAGTTGACCATGATCGCCACACATTATCACAGCAGTATTCTTCAACAATAGCCAATCATGAAATGTTTTTAATATAACTTTAGATGCTGTACATATTTTATCCCAAACGATAATCTTTGGAACATATTTCTCTCCCATTCGACCAGGAGTACATGTGTCTCCCTTCCATCGAAAAAACTATGATAAGTACATGATTTAATGCCTTGTTCTCTGTTTTCTCGCACAAGTCTATGTGTAGGTGTTAGCACAACCATATCAAAATTTCGAAATAATTCGATCACTCGAGTTGTTTCACCAGCACCTCCAGGTCCATTAAGATACTGTTTTATGTCTAGCCATAGGATCACATACAGACGGTGCAGACGATAAATTTATCCCTGATTTTATCGTGTAAATATCGTTAATATCAGCGGATTCAGAATAATTCAGTATATTTTCCTGTTTTATTCTCCACGATCCCAACATGCATCATCGTCATTATGTAGTTGTTCAAGCAATCCTAAATGCGTTTCATTGATATAAAACGAATCAGTAGCTACTCTGACAGCAAACTTAGAAACTTTATTTAATATCGATAATATATTTATTGAAACATATGAAGCATTGAAGATCTTAAATGAACAGATTGTGGTGATTCACCATCAATATAACTTAAAACTGTACCTAATTTAGTTCCGTTTGATAAATTAACATTACTTCGACTTATAAACGTATTTTTTGTTGTTGTATCTGCAATTATAAAATAGTATAATATAGTTTGTCAATACCAGTCAACATTCCTGGTCTGGAATTTTTACTCAATATGGCATTTTTTTCCATTAGCAAGGACAGGATCGTATTTGTCACGGATAATCCATGTTTCTGATAATACAATAAATTTTATTTTAAAAAGATATTTTTGCTCGCCTAGATGATTGATAATCATTGCCGCTCGTTTATCGTTCATGGTAGCATCGACATCTTTAGTGTTGCGTATGATTTTAAACGTTGACCACACATGAGATGCGCCATCTTTCCTAAATTCTTCTTTGGCCTCATGCATTTTATTAATCAGTGCATCTCTCCTAAATTCCTTCTTGGTGTCATGAATTTTATCATTCGTTGGATCAACCAGAGCTCGCACCGGTAAGTCAGGGGATATTCTAAGATTAAATTTATCTTTATAAGGTTTAATTTTTGATAACCTCGTAAATTCATCCATATTATAATTAAGACAAATATATCTTTAAATTGAAATATTGTATATATAATGATTAAAACAAAGAACAAATGCATCTGGCTTATGATAGGCTCTACAACTTCTTGTAGCAAATCTTGCGTAAACGAGTTATGTGGACTTCACTTACAGCGCGTTCGTAATGGAAGTCTAGGACCTAAACCGTGTTTACGATGTGGTGTTGGAGTTAGAGGTTACTCTGATGCTGGAGTCTTCAAGTTCGAAACCCATGGGCGGCATATTGTCGATGGTACGATATTTTGCGATTTTTCTTAAATAAGTGGGGGGTGGGGCTCCAGTACAAAGCTCGAATTACATAAGCACACTCTCCCACCATATCACGTGGTGGGTGATATATTTCACTATCTATGGGTTGATTTTGGGGGGAGAGTGTGCAATGTGTTACGTAGAGCTATCCGAAATTTATGGGGAAACCTAAATCTCAAATGAGGGGCCCCAAGTGGCCGAATGGTCTAAAGCGCTGTCCGTTATGGACCACTGCCATCTCACCTTTGTCTGCGTGTGTTCATGTCTAAGATTCGGCAAATGTAGTTATGTGAGAAAGCTTGCCAGTAGCTTCTCGTGGGTCGGTGGTTCTTTCCGGGGGTTGTCAGGGTTCTTCCTCCACCATTTAATACTGGCCGCCATGTATAGCCTATTGTGTGCTGAAATGGAGTTAAACCATAAAAAAAAAAAAAAAATCTCAAATGAATTGCTAAACAGATTTTAAAACCATTGCTAAAAATAACATCCCGTATATGTTATGTGCTGTCCTTAGGATAAGTTAATTAAGTTAATGTTGAGCAGTGATCGAAACACAATTATATGTTTGTGCCGTCCTTAAGATAAGTTAATTAAGTTAATGTTGTGCAGTGATCGAAACACAATTATATGTTGTGCTGGATATATGTACCTTCTGATCCCGCTAGGATGTCATAAGGCAACCTAGGGGTTCACATAAGGATGCGTTGTAAATATATATATTATGAACCTTGAAAATATTAATGATATAATTTATGAAAATAAAAAATCAAAGCATGATGCCATAAAATCAAAAAAAAAAATGATTTTGAGTCAATCCAACAAGGAAACATTTAGTGCGGCTATACACTTCCAATGGAATATCGATTAATTAAGACAATCCGACAAATTATTTTACAATCATTATCTGCAGTGAAAGACAGTGATGTAGATAAATTTGTCCTACTTTCGATCGCGATTGATGATATTAAATCAAAATTATCTCACGAATATGAAACAAAAAAGATTATCAACACATGCGTGAGACAAATAAAAAGATTATATCTGATCGTGAAAACGAAAATAGTAAAGACGTCTGTGATTGCGAAAGTGGCTGGTGATTTAAGAATCAGTAAAAAAATATCTTGTTATAATATTTTATGGAAATTTAGTCAAAATTAATCATTTTTTTTTAACCTATTTTAGTAGATTTTCTCATATAAAATCGGTGAAATTGTAAAATTCGTAGCGTCAAAACCCAAGCGATTCTCTAAATAATTTATCGATAAATCGTTAATTTGTCATAAAACATAGTCAAAAAAAATGTTGTTTTTTTTTACTGAAATATACCTGATTTTTGGTCAATTTATGAGCAGAAAAGGAAAATTTTATCAAGCAGCAGAGGGGGCGAATCGGACAACTTTTTATAGGCATCTATTCGGAAAATTAAGGCTTCCTCGAAAAGTGAATCGGACAAGCGTCGATTCGGCAAACTAAGGTTTCCTCGAAGATGCCATGGTCGATGTCGCCGCCCCCTCTGCTGCTATGGGTTAACCAAATATTTGATCAAGTCCGATACGATATCGAGTTCGAGGGTCATGCAAATTTATTGTTATAAATCCGTGTGGGACCGACTGAGCATGACTAAAGAAATTTCGAAATTGATTGAAGTTCATATCAGAGCACCATGTCTGCCAAATATTTCGTAGCGTATGTGTATCAACACCGTTAAACATAGCAAGAATATTACAGTTATCTCTGATCACTTTTGGAATCTGAGTGTAGCGTTGAGTTACATATATCACGTCGGTGTTTTTATGCCTGCCTCGGAAAAATATTCTAGCTGGGTTTTTTTTTATTGTCTAACATTATATCGTCGTATACGACTAAATTGTTAATGCTCCCATCAAGGTCATGCACGGATGGTGCCTCGTCAATATCAATTATAAAATCAATGACGTTCTCACCCTTAAATTCTGATGCATTCTTGTTAAAATCTTTTAACACTTCATAGCATCGTTGATCATCTACGCTAGGAGCAACTAAATTCAACTTATCTCACTTCATCCATCTCATTATTAAATTGAGCAACAATTGCGTCTTGCCGGATCCAGATGGCCCGATTATAATTGCGCGGATAGAGTTTGGTAGCGCTGCATGATGCTTAACTGGTTCTCTTGTTTTAGTTGCTGAAAATCAATTATATTCATATCTCTATACATAAATTATGGATCTATATTGTGTGAAGTGTAAAACGCGTACTAGCACAAATGATATGACGACGATTACAACTAGCAATAACAGATCGGCACTTACTGGTAGATGTGCAACATGTGGTATAAAAAAGTTAGATTTGTTTCTATGAAATCCGGAGATGTTTAAAAAAAAAAACAAGCAGGTGATATTGCAGCCAAGTTAGAAAAACTCCCTGGAACACCATGGGCAAAGTATCCAGGAGAAAAGCACCTTCCAGGGTATAGTTACTGTGGACCCGGAACCAGACTCGATATCAGACTCGATGATCAAAATCAACCTCGACCGGGCAAAAACCCAATAAACACTATTGATAAGGCGTGTCATGCTCATGATGTTGCATATAAAAGCAGCAATCTGCAACACAGACATCTCACAGATGTGAAATTGATTCACGCGTTGAATTATATCACTGATAAATCCTTCAAAGAAAAATTGGCTTCATGGTTAGTAAAATCGGCTATGAAAGGTAAATTGATGTTAGGTGCTGGTAATTAATAACAACATGGAATCTATTTATTATTCTCCAAGCGGATACTGGCGGGGTAAAGCAGCGATTGTTAAACTCGTTAGTGCCGCGAAGGTGAAATATACCACTGCGGCTAATTGGTTATCCAAACAGGCAATATGGCAAATATATCTACCGCCGCCTAAACAAATTAACTACTCTCATTTTGATGTGATCGTTCCTAATGAAGTTGATATATTATTTCTGCCGCATGATGGTGGTTACAAATACGTGTTAACCGTAGTTTATGTTGCGAGTCGATACAAACAAGCAGAGCCGCTAAAACAAAATCATCAACTGAAGTGGCTTCTGCGTTTTAAAGGATTTATCGATGAGGTCCTCTGCGTTGGCCAAATCTATTACAAGTTGATCCTGGCAAGGAATTTCAGGGTGTACTGTTATCAACAATGAAACATCATAATGTTACCATCAGACGAGGGCATACTGCATTACATCGCGATCAGGCGATTGTTGAACGATTTAATAGCACACTTGCCGAGCGGTTATTTGGATATCAATACGCGGAAGAATTTATTCAACATAAACAATCTCGTGAATGGGTCAAGAGATTACCAGGTGTAATTAGCGCGCTGAATAATGAGGTTACTCGAACAATCAACATGAAACCTAATGCGATTAAAAAGAAGTATATACCTAAAAACCCACAAAAAGATTATTCAAAAGAACCAATTCTTGGTAATGTAACTGTAAGGTATTTATACGAACCAGGAGAGCTCGAAGGCGGCACAAAAAGGGCTACTGATCCTATTTGGAGTGTCACCGTGCATAAAATATCCGACATAACACGATCCACGGGTAGACCAGCAATTTATAGATTGAATTAAACTGCTCCTCAGCGAGGATTTACTTGACAACAACTACAAGTGATACCCGAGGATACTCAATTACTACCGAGTGGTCTTAACTAGCACCTCTTCGTCTGTTACATTCCAGTCAAGAAAGCGTCCTTACGATCGACATATATACCCTTAGATGTTACATCCGCGATTATAAAATCGTATTCAACACTATCCATAATCAACCGTGAAGAATATTGTCCATTGTCGTATTTACCACCTTGAGTGAACTTACCAATTATTCTTCTACCAAGATCTTTTGCGTCTTTGTTTCTGATTTCATATAACAGTTTGGACCAATTCATGATATATTCCTCGTCGAGATCAGAAAATTGTTTTCGTTGTTCGCTGATTATACTAGATCAGGTTGTGGTGGTAACCAGACTTCAATCTGTGCTCGATATGATGTAATCGCTTCACTGACAATCAGCGATATCAACATGTTACAATCAATCATATACCGTAACAGCACTATTGGCATCCAATGTTTTTCCGACATATGTCTACCAATCCAGACATAACAACACGGATGAAGTCCTTTAGCCAATTCAAATGATACCACACGAGCGAATCCGGTTAAATCAAAATCAGGTAGTGGTCCATTATTCGCAACACGTGTCATCTCATGGGTGGGATGTCCAAATCACTTGAAGTATTTAGCGGTTTCTCCGTATCCGAGAAAACTCCCGGGATAACACGCGACTATATCAACCAAAATAATAGTTTCAGGGTTGTATTTTGTATTCCATAATCCGCCGTGGTTATATTCGGTTCAGCTTGATTTGATGTCTATGAGAAATTCAGCTCGTGTTGGTTTTCAGGAGTTTCTCTTTCTCGCAAAATGAGCCGCAACCGACGGAATTGTAAAGCAATTTGTTAGTAATTGTTCGTCGTCGAAACTCTTTGAGAAACTACTAGCTAGTTTTTTCATCTTGTCATGGAGTGCTTCGGTACGGTATAATTCTCCATTGGGTCTTACAAACTGATCGAATCCACCCTCGGGGTTTTCAGCACTGTGAAGTAACCACACTGACACCGGATCGTTTTTACTCAACTGGTAAATAGCATCGAACAATTTTTTCTCAGAGAATTCCGTGGAGAATTCCACGGGTATATATTTTATGGTTCTATCCCGCGGAAATATTGTTACCGCAGGTGTCCATGCGTGTTCGTTATGATCAATAATTTTCATTGGGGCTCCTTTTGATTTATATCTTGATTCGTGTAATATCTCGCCGGTTATCGTCGCTACGGTTATTGGGAATCTTAATGATGTTTCTAATTTGGCTATATCCTGAATTGATGCTCCGTTCTTGTTAACTGTTAATTCCCATTTATTTATTTTCTGGCGTCCTAGATCAGTCAATTTGTTTCCCCGGGATGCATTTGTGAAGTGTTCTAATATTCGTTATGCTACACAATTCATTCTTGACGAAGTCGATGACGAAGTCATCAATGACAGTTTCATGGGTTTTAGTTTTTCAATACTCGGTTTATCATTTAACATATATATCCCATAAACAACTGCTGTTACAGGATAGGATCTTTCGTAGTATGGTCTGTCAATTCCAGTCAAAATTCCTAGTTTGGAATCTCGACTCAAAAGGACGGTTCTTTTATTCTTCAAGATGGGTTCAAATTTATCCCTGATAATCCAATTTCCAGTGTCTGAACGGATAATGAATTTCACTCTAAAAAAATATCTTTTCCGGGTAAGATGTGAAATTATCACTACTGCGCGTTCGTCGTTCATGGTAGCATCAACACTACCATAAATTCGAAATGTTGACCAACAATGAGATGCTCCATCGTGTTTGAATTCATTAAAACAGTCACTGATTTTACTTATCATAGTTTTATCACCTATTAGATATTTTGGTGCTACGGAAACTCTATCGAGATTAAATTTAGCATTTTTCCAGGGTTTACTTTTCGATAATCTCTCGAATTCCTTCATGTTATAATTAAAACAAGTATTTAAATAGAAAATGTATTATATAATGAATTATTGCAAATGGCCTATGATTGGATCAATAACCCCGAATAACAAATCATGCAGAAAGGAGTTCTGTGGGTATCATATGCAAAGCGTTCGACGCGGAAGTCTAGGTCAGATTTCATGTATAAGATGTGGGGTAGGGGTGAGAGGAATATCACAATTGTCTTGGTTGTGGTGGTAAACGATACAGAGAGTTGAAGCGTTATTATGATAAGAGAATCAAAGATTCCATTAAAAACTCCACTAAGAATTCCATCAATAACTCTGACCCTGACAGCGTCAATGACAAAGTTATAAGAACTCCTCAAGACTACATCGGAAGATTTCCAAGTAATGTAATAATTCAACCAAACAATGAATTAGACAAACAATAGTATAGTATATAAATGAACCAAGAATTACGACCACATCCCGAAATTGCAAACTATGAAGATTCCCGTGATGGTATTATCAGAAACCGTAGACTGAAGAAACTGATTGGGTGGGATAATGGTGTGGGGTATTTGATGTTTTGTGTTGGAAAGAAGAAATATTACTTTCACAGATTCATCTTCGAGGTGTTTAATGGATTGATCAAGGATGGTCTTGTTATCAATCACATTGATTCCAATCCACATAATAACAAATTGGATAATCTATAAGCTGTTACTCAGAGTGAGAATTTAAAACGAGGATTAACTGGTACTTATAAATCGATTGGGAAAAGACCTGTAAAATCTTTTAATACAGTAACTAACGAACAAATTGTATTCAAATCAATATCTGAAGCCGGTAGATATTTTGATATTTGTGAACCCTCAGTACAACATGTTGCAGAGGGAATAACCAAAACAGCTTTTTCTAAAAAGATTGAACAAAAGATTCGATTTTCGTATGTCTAAATCATATTTTATATAACAATAACGGATTATGGATTCTACGGCGGAAATGATATTACTGCAGTTGATGATAAAACTACAATACTTAAATTTCATGTATGGAGTGTTAATCGATGGTTCTCTTGATAACATAGATTAAATCATAGATAGTTGTATTCATTTTGAGGAAACGATCCAATTTATTATTATATAGTATTTTGGACCATTTCCTCATATCGTTGATAAATATATGATGGGCTATCTTTTGATTGGTTTCCAAAAAATAAATAAATTTACTATTTTTTTTGGGACTGATTTAGTAGATTTTTGACTGATTTTGGTCGATTTTTGACTCATTTTCAATGGTTTCAGTCGGGTAAGGTAGTCGATGCTGCATGGAATTTCTCGTAGACTTTTTCACGAAAAATGACTTTCGTATGCCTTATTATGTTTTGGCATTATTCTATATAGTATAAACGGAGATAACTCGTCAGGGTATATCGGCCTATGAAATAGTTATCTCCGTTAGATTGTGATTTTGATGGGCTATCTTTTGATTGGCTGTTATAATTATCACGATTCTCAACGGAGATAATCAATTATAGGTTTTTATAGAAAAACGAATCAAACAGGAACTATTTACAAACAACTATACTCTTTTTTTTAGTGTTTTTCAAACATTCAGTCTTGCTTAAATACTGTTAATAATCATTATTAAAAATACGAAAGATATAGCGATCAAACACATTTGTGTTCAACTTTCATCTATAACCAGTTTATATACTATATCGTCTGTGTTATTATTGGGCTTTAGCGTCGAAAATCATACATGAATAATTCATACAACCATGCACCGTTCGCGGTGTATGGATACTTTTTGTATTCATACAACCCTGGATTTTGTCTGGTTGTATGAATTAGGTCCGTATGAATGTAGACCTGCCCATCATCCCATCCCATCATTCATTTCATCTCATCCCATCATTCATTTCATCCCATCCCATCATTGACGTCATCCATTATATAATTACCATAAAAACTCGATTTCGCTTTCGTGATATATAATCTATTGTTTGACTTTGGGCCCAGTTAGATGTGAAGGCACCTGACTAGACCCTATAAGATGTGTTGTCGTATATGTAACCTCTGGGCGCCCTCCGATGAAAATACACCTGATGGAGTCCTATGAGATGTACTGTCTTATACGTAACCCACGGGAGCCTCCGATGAAAATACACCTGAGGCACCCAAACGGGTTTAGAAATATATATATACCACATAATCTCTGAGTAGAATGTAATAATACACTTTACCACGGACATGATTCACATGTCATCGCATAATATCTCTGGAGTTATAAGGTGACCAAACATCTTAGTACGAACAGAGTTCATTTTTGAAAAAAATATATATTTTTATATTAGAAATATATATAATTATATAAAATGAACTCTGAAAATATTGATAAGATTATAGCTGAAATTTATAAATTGAAAAACCAAGAGATTAAATTGTCTGACGATTTGAACCCTGACAAAATTATCTCTGATTATCAGGATATAGAGTACGGTATAATTATGAACAAATACATGCTTCCAAAGAAGTATGCGCTAATAAAAAAGAATTAAGAATTATATTCGAGATTCACTTACGTGTTGTAGCGATGTAAGTGTATTTGTCCCGCTATTTACTATCGTGGAAGATATACGGAAAGAATTGGGTCGAGATTATGAATTGAAAAACGAGGTTAATTCGAAGATTAGAGAAATACGAGCATTAATTCAACGAAATGAAAAACCCCTTTAGATACCTCTCGCGCTAAGCTTGTAACTGCAAGGTAAAAGTATACTATAAATAACCATGGACTGCAATACAATGGAACAGATGTTGCCATGGAAAGGCATGTACAAGTTTAACTGTATAATCAATACCAGCTTGTTCAAACAACAGGGAGTAAATTGCCACGATGAAAAACATTTCAGCGAGTGTTTTTTTGTGTTATTTTTTCATTGATGTTTGTCGGGTTAACACGTAAAATCTTTTTAAATGAATCAATTAGACTCTTTCCATTTGAAATCCTTTGAATTTTCATGTATGATGAACAAAATCACTATATGAAAATCTCTTCGAGATTCAAATTGGAAGATTGTTTACGATTTCAATAATGGTAAATGAAGCATTAACCACTCGATTGGCTCGTGAGCGACTAGATGCGATTAAAAAATATATACCCGTCCGTGATTCTGTCAGGAATAAACTGCAAGCTAGACAGAGTTTACAAACTGACTTTTCTGTGAGATCTGAAGAGTTGTTTAAACCAATAACCACAGCAACGAAGGGGGTAATATCAGCTACTGAGCGTGCTATATGGGTAGATATTCCCGAGACGGGGACAAGAAAAGAAAAACCTTTTATTGGTGAGCTTGAAAAAATAGCAGCGGAAACTGAACAAACAAAACAAGCTGTACAAAAACTCCACGATGATGTTAGTGAACCACCTGAATCAAAAAGAACAGTAGATGATTTACGCGCGAGATTTAACGAGGAAGGGTTAGCAGCAATTGATAAGACTGATCCAGCAGAAATTCCTGCGCTTGTTGTTACGACTTATGAAAACAGAACAAAAATGTTGAAACCAGAACATCATAAGTATGCTAGAAGTATAAAACATTGGGCTGATGTATTCTACAAAATCAAAACTGAAACAAGTCAAATTGATAATGATAATACATCATACATAGGATATATCAATGCGGTGGATACAGTGTATAATCAATATGAAGAAATAAAACAACAACAAAAACCGCAAAAATTGCAAAGAAAGCGACAGCAACCTTCAAAGAAAATATCTTTCTCAACTCAAAAACAGAAAGAACCTCAACAACAACTACCACCCCAAGCTTCGCTTGGACCATTGTATACACCTGATCGAGATGAAGATGATGTGGATAAACTTTTTAATTAATTACAAAGTCAAGAAACAGACACACAGGGTGCAACCGGGGAGGGATTTTCTAAATCGGAATCTCGAAGAGATTCAAACCAAAGATTTTCCAGAGATTCCATTGGAATTTCAGGGGAAAATCAAGGATTTTCAGGTCTAGTTAGTTGTCCTGGTAATATTCTTCGTGATATAGCACGATTAGAGGTTCTAATCGGAGGAAAACGAGCTGGAAATAACTCACCGGAAGTAATTAATGAAGCAGCTGATATCTGCATGCGGTTATTTCAAGGTGGCATCATGGATATCAAAATATATCGAGATTTCATTGACGAGTTAGTGGAAAATCCTTCGGATGGTTACCACAGCGATTAAGTCATCGGTGATGAATCTGATAACTTCGTCATTCGATTAGATAAATATAATTTAAATAAGATGATCATACACTACAATCATGACAAACCAACCATGGTCTATGTTGTAAATTCGCGGTTTCCAGTTTATAGAACATACTATGGTGATGGTCTCGGTAATACCATTGCAGGGTTATTTGCAAGAATGGCTCCAAAAGTAGCGCCGCTAGCAAAACAGTTATCGATGAAAGCCATTGATGTTATTCGTGATAAGGGTATTAGCGCTGTTGGAGATGCTGCCGGAAAGGCATTTTTGGCTGCTCGGGATAAACTAACATCGCTAGTTCGACGGCGAAATAAACCGTGACCGTTACCATCTGCCCTCGAGTGTTAGTAAAATAATAAATAACGCAGTAGATCAAAAACTAGCGTCGCTGATAACTCCGTCATACAGCAGCGACCAAAGCAACATCGCAAATATGATAGCGGGAAGTGGCTTAAAAAAACCACGACAATGACAAAGTCGTCGTCGATGATTTAGACGCTGATTTATCAAAGTGATAATATAATAAAATGTTCAAAAGGTCACCTGATCCAGCGTTTGATATGGACGCCCTAGTGCGCAAGGATGATTCTGTACGTGATTATCAATTTTATGCCTATCACGCAATAGATTCAAATAGTCGAACAAGAATTGAACTTCAAGTTCATGATACCAGTAAATACTTTTTACCTTGTGAGGCGTTTATTGAAGTAGAAGGAGAAATTGTACGAACAAATGATACAGAGTATCTAGCTAATACTCAAGTCGGATTTGGTAATAATGGGATCATGGCGTTATTTGATAGTGCAAAATATCTCATCGATGGAAAAGAGATTGAGTCGATAAATCGTGATGTTGATGTAGCTACAACAATAATCGGGCTAGCAAGATATTCCGACGATTATACAAGATCGGCAGGTCCTTCTATGATGTTTGCAAAGGATGGTAGGGATAAAGCTAGAAAAACATCCATTTATTTTCAGACAACCAAAGAATCGCGCTGCTCCCAACCCTGCTGATAATGATGAAGTCGAGGATATGATTATAAACCATAAGCCTGATTTCAACTTAGGAGCTGCAACACGTATGTCAATGTTGGAAGGAGCGCATAGATCATTTTCATGCGCGATTCCACTGCATCATATATTTGGATTCTGCAGAAATGTTCTAGAAGTTATTTATGGAGCAAAGCATGCAGTATCACTCGTGCGAAAGGGTACTGACGATGACGCAATTTGGAGGATTCCAGCAGATCCTACACATCCAGATGCTGATGCTGGTAAAGTTAATTTAACAAAACTATCACTGTGGATGCTAGTGTTGACTCCATCAATCACCGCAGAACAGCGAATACTATCATTTATGGATCAAGGAGGAAAATCATTGATGAGTTGGCTAATAATGACTACAGATGTTAAGCAATCAGCTGTTAATGGGTTATTTACATGGAACCTAGCATCACAACAAGGCGTTTCAGCCCCACGTCATATATTTATTGCGTTACAGGATAATACGCGAGTTTTTTCACAATTACGCAGCCATATGATATTTGATCAACTTGGTATCAGTGATGTCTCACTGTGAATAAATGGTCAGCAAGAACCATCCGAGGATATACAACTTAATTACGGTCAAAACCATATTGCCCGCGTGTATCATAGATTGTTATCATTTATGGCGCGTGATCAAAATGTTCATACTGGTTTACAAACATCACAATACGATTTTAGGAATTTATATCCGATTTTTTTTTTCGCTAACATCTTGATTTAACAAGACAGTAAGTTGTTGATATACACTTTAGAGCTAATGTAAACCGGGTTATTATAGGTCCTAATATTATCGCTAATTATAGAGCGGTTGCTGTCATTCTCAGCGATAAATCAATGTTACTTGAAGGTGTTGGCGGAAGAATGAGAGTGGTAGATGCGCCAGTGGAAAATCTATGATTGCCAAACATATAACAATTAGATCAATCTGTTATGGTATAATGAAATACAGTTATATTAGTGTTGCGTTAACTCCCGGTCAACTCAAGAAATTGCAATCGGAATCAGCTAAAAATTGCGGAACCACAATAACACTGAAACCCAATCAGATGACTGGTGGTCAGAATAAGTTGTCGTTGACAACTTGTCAAGTAAAACACTTTAATGATGCATTCAAAGATAAAAGAGGCGTTCAGATCACTCTCTCTGCAGCCGCGATCAGTGACATGAAAACATCAGGTGGTATATTCCCGTTGTTAGCTGCGTTACCAGCATTGATTGATGTGGGTGCCCCAGCGGTAGCTAAAGCGGAGGCGTTAGGAGCCGTTGGTACCGCGGCAGGAATGGCACTAAAAAAAGCAACCGGGTGAGGATATAAAAAAGGGAAAGGGTCTAAGACTGCCATCAACCCCGTATTCATGGTACAGTGGAAAGGGTCTAAGACTACCAGGAACCCCGTATTCATGGTACAGCGGAAAGGGTCTAAGACTACCGGGAACGGTTTATTAATCCAAAAATCTTCGATTTCCAAACCGATGGTTGTAGAGTCTTTGACTCCAATGTCCAATTTTGATTTACTCGATGCTGCTAAAAAGCTCGCGATTAAAAATTTCAGAGGCGTGTTTATGAATGATCGGTTACCGGCACAACCAAACAGCGTTGAAACCGGCATCATTAATCTCGATAACAGCACCGGACCCGGAACCCACTGGGTTGCATACGCGATTGATCCACGTGCAATCGTTTATTTTGATTCATATGGATTAGCGCCACCGAAGGAATTTAACCGCTATATAAACCACTTAAAAACTTTTCTAATCAAGACTTGGTATTCTACGCTACCAACACAACAAATAAATGATCCACCAATATGCGGCAGCGAAGTATTGAATGTCCTTAACGCTATTTCAGCATCTGGAAAACCACCACATGTTGTCGTAAATGAATACACCAGCAATCGCTTTTTAGAGAGAGAAAGAGTTTTACAATAACATGATTGATATTTGGGGAAGACGTCTATCAGCGCTGAAGAAACCCTCTGCCGATGGCATTGCAATCGGTGATATAAAAAAAAAAATAATCGAAGATGAAATCGCTGAAACGTTGAACTTAGCAAGTGTTGATCCCGGGGAAATAGTTGTATTTCAAGATCGTCAGGGTAAATTGAAATCTAGTAATGTTTCCCTGGATGATATTTTAATTAAACAACGAGACGCAACCGAAGGCACTATCGCATTATTTTCCGATCAGGGTAAATTGAAATCTGGTAATGTTTCTCTGGATGATATTTTAGTTAAACAACGAGACGCAACCGAAGGCACTATCGTGTTATTTTCCGATCAGGGTAAACTCAAACCAGGTGTACTCGTTTCAACTATCATGGATAGAATTAACAATATTGACAAGCCGTTACTAGATTTCCTTGGTAATCCTCCAGTGACCACACCAAATCTTACATCGATAAAAACTTCTATGTTGGAACTAGCAGCACTTCAAGTCAAATATGCAGATCACGTTGAAAAGTTTACATCATTTCGTAAAAATATCATTGATAAATTCTTTGCAACCACGCTGGATAAAATTGATATAAAACTCCCGGATATTAAAAAATTCATCGATGAGACGAAAACCTTCATCGAAGCAATCAAAGGTGATGCAACGAGGATGATAACAATCATTGAAAAAACGAAAATTCCTCATGAGAAAACCAACAAAGTACCATACACGATTCAATACGGATCATTTGCGTGGACACCTACAAACAACAAATTAAATATCACTGCAACCGTCAAGGGTATTTATCGATTAACACTAGCAACGCCAACTCAATTTAATATATCATCGTCGAGTTCATACAATACGATATCGACGATCATCGACAAGGATACAACCGAACAGTTCACAATAGCATCCACTGATAATAATTTGGCTATGGTTTCAGTAACATGGTATGTGGAATTCGTAGCGGATTTGAGTAAACAATTAAACTGAAAATTGCAAAGCAATTTCATTAGCTGTTTCAATTAAAATCGTAAATGATTTGAGAATAAAATGACAACGTCACAACAATATCGCTATGATCAGGTCAGAGAATTTCAAAATAGACTCAAAAGCCTCACTGAGGAGTATCAAATAAAAATAAAAAAATACCGACGAAGAATCACCGTAGTTGATGTTACCGTGTACTCGGTGAGTGGTGTAATCGCTGGGGCTGGTATAATACTCTCCTCGGTGACAATGATTGCCCCAATAGTTGTTCCAATTTGTATATCTGCAGCGACAACAATCGCGGAAATTATTTCGATTATAACAAAAAAAAAATAGCCAGCGTAAACTGCAAGATTATTTAATTAAATTTAATATTGTATCAACCGTGTATTCGCAATTATCCTCGATGATATCGTCGTCGCTCGATGATACATTAATATCAGATAGTGAGTTCTCAGCGATAGTAAATATTTATGATTCCGCTATATCAGAATTAGAGCAACAACATGAATATAATAACGATGACAACACCGCAAGAACTACTTCAACGAATAGTGGAAAACACAAACCCAGTACAAACCAGCATGATCTCAATAACCTCAACGATATCCGATAGTAAGTTCTCAGTGGTGGTAGTATTTAATGATTCCGCGATATCAAAATTAGAAATACAACATGAATATAATAACGATGACAACACCGGAGGAACTACTTCAACGAATAGTAAAGAATACCGAACCGATTCAACAAATAACGGAAAATACCACACCGATGAAGACCAGCATGATATCGATAACCTCAACGAATCCTGAATTCAGTGTGAATTTCCCGATTCCGATTCCCGTGAAAGAAATAGCGTTAGCAAAACTACGGATATATCACAGTTGGCCTAATATCAGATCGGTAGCATTTGGCGGTCAACAACCGAATAATTCCTTGGTGTTTGCAAATAAAAATAAACCCGATGGAACTCCAGACTGGAACGTTGTTTCGATACCATATGGGTCATACCAAATCGAACAAATCAATGCTGAATTGCAGCGTAGAATAAAATCTATTACTGGAGCAGCAGAATGAAAATCGCTATAACGGTTCACGAGCCGACGTTATCATCTGCGATCGAGATAAACTCACCTAATTATGTCGTAGATATTTATCAGAGTTCAATAAGAACTATACTGGGATGGCCTGAAATACCACCTGAGGGGTATCAAATACCCGAACTACAAAAATCTGATTATATCACAGACAATAAATATCACGATTTTAAACCCAGAATAATCGATTCTACTTATACGAAAGTTTTAACAGAGCCTGTTATTTACAGTAATGGAATATGTTTTTTTGGACAGCGGGATGGTGGTTGGATCGAAATTTCTTCAGATAACATCTCGGAAAATTTTAATATTTTTAAACAAGAACATAAGAATTATTTAGATAAATTACGACAGTGTTTTCAAGAAAATCGTCGAAAACTTTAATTATCAAATACACGGAAATATTAAATCAAATTGTACACGATATAGAATTGTTTCACATACGACTTATTCAAGGAGTATTAGATGCCAGGGTCGGTTTTGAGAAGATAGAATTTGCAAAGAAATATAATACACGCGTTGAAGATATTCCGACATTTAAATTTCCTGAGTATAATATTCCAGAACTAAAAAAAATCAACCAATGATCTCCTCGATGAATACTTTCCCAAAATACTCGCAGCGTGGAAGAAATTGCAACTACCACTAACAATACTCAAACATAATAACGACCCAGACGGCGGTGGTAGGCATATAGCTCCGTTCAACGTGAATATAACCTCGGTGATAGCATTAAATTTAGTATGTGATGTTATCGAAGGAAGCTATCAAATAAATTTCGAGCGATCAAATCAAGCACAGCAGGGATATGTTCTATATTCATCTGCACCAATAGCTCCTCCAGGATTTCTAATCATTAAGGACCCAATTAATCCAGTCTATATGCGATGTCATAATGATTCGCTAACGAGAATTAATTTCAGACTCACTGACCAGTCAAATAATCTAATTGATTTACAAGGCGAAGTCTTACAAATTAGTCTGTTTGTAAAATCCTAAATGATTTTCATAGTAAAATATTCGGTTAGCAGCAGAAGGGGCGGCGACAACGACCATGGCATCTTCGAGGAAACCTTAGTTTGCCGAATCGACGCTTGTCCGATTCACTTTTCGAGGAAGCCTTAATTTTCCGAATAGATGCCTATAAAAAGTTGTCCGATTCGCCCCCTCTGCTGCTTATCAATTTATTGATAAATCATTTAGAGAATCGCTGAGGTTTTCACCCATCAAAATCAGAAATTTCACCGATTTTCTATGATAAAATCGACTAAAATAGGTAAAATAAATTATTAATTTTGACTAAATCACAGAATTTTCTGAGATCTGAGTAAACAAATTTTCTCTTATATTTTTTTGATGAAATTCATCAGATCAATATACCCAATCTGATAGATTTAGTACCATTATGCCTCTGATAGATTTTCATTATACTTATTATATTTATTAGATTTAGTACCAATATACCCATCAAATTAATGAAATTGTTTGATAATCTGGAATTATGGGTAATGTACCCTTTATTCAGAATTAGGTAACATTTTTTAATCTGATCAAATTTAATGCAGGAATGTGCATAATTCAGAATCTGATTTCGTTCACACTTGATCATAACAATATGTTCTCGCCGCAGTTTATCTAACTACATCTGCGTTAATAAAAATCTTCGTTACCGTACTCATCAATAACTATTCAATGCTAAATTGTTCTACCTGTGCAAATACTCTCTTGATTGCATTTTCAGGATTTTCTTTGTCGTGTATGAAAATCTTCACTTGTTGGTACATTATATAATATCCCTTTGATCAATTCGTGCATCAAGATCTCACATAGAGATTTATTGACAAAATTTAATTTCTTAAATTAAGTAAATGTCTATGTTGGTCATTAACTTTACAATTTATTCTTGACAAATACGGATTATGATAATGTAGATAAACCGCATTGATTAGTTCTTGTACAATCAAAATTCCATGAGAATCTTGCGGAGTAAATGTATAAAGAATATATCCTTGCTGAGCTTGATTTGATTTTTGAATGTCTATTTGATAACTGCCATTAATTACATCACATACAAGAATGACCCTGTTGTTGATGTTATATTAACGATTTCTGGTGAAATATGTCTACCGCCACCATGCGGATCATTGCTTTATCTGAGAATATCTGCTGGTGGTGCTATTTTTCTCCACGCAGAAACAATTTTATGAACATTTTCGTTGATAATATAGTTTACTGATTTTTTAGTTCAGTAATGTCAAATCGTGGTATTACAAATTTTAATAAATCTGCTTCAGCTATTTTATAATGCTCAGCATATAATCGCCTAATGTTTATTTTTTCATTATCGAAATCATAAGTACTAGCATTTATTACCTCAATGATAGTTCGATTACCATACTCAAGGTCTGATACAATTTGATTTAAATGTTGTATTGACACAATAATTTGTTTTTCTTAAATCGTTATTAGCATACTCCAGAATATAAATATAATTTTTAAATAATTGCACTAGTGTCGTGGACATCGTTATATGTTCAGTTTTAATTTCATCAGCTAATGATCCAAGATCTATTTCATTAACAATATATTTAAACGTTTTTTGATCAACATCAAATATGATATTGGTGCTATAGGAAATCTTCTACCATGCATTTGTATATATCTATCCGTGTCACGCAATGGATATTTATCTCGACATTTTGGAGTTATTATAAGCGCTTTATCGTTGGTAGAAAAATCATCTCGACGCGGTTCTGATGGTCCTTGATATTCTTGTGGAATTTCTAGCCATCCTAATACGGATCTAATCGTTGATTGATAAATATCAACGACGTAATCGAAGAATGTATTTGTATCTCAGCCGATAATGTTGGGTCGTGAACGGTGATAGCTATTTTTGATTCGTTTCCCATAATAATTTTATTCTAAACGCGAATTCATCATTGATTTGTTTGATCTTATAACTTCCAGTTGGAAGACTAATAACATTAAAGTCTGAGGTTACAATGCCATCAGCGTTGGCTGAGATTTTTATTTGCAAATACAAGCGAATTGTTTGCTGGTAATCTACTAAATCATTTTGATCTGATATTTGGCCAAATGTGATATACTTGTAATTGTGCAAGCGCGATCTTTCACTGGAAATGCGGTTGGAAAGTTGACGATAAATTCAGGTGTGGTTGAGCTTATTGATATCATCATTGTCCTTCGTGGAGCTGTGTTTGTGACTATCTGTTGCAGTTGTTCGTGCGTCATTATTATTAGTGTTATTTTCTAAATCAGACGTAGTCATTGCCTCGTTGTAGATTTTAATCATTTCTGCAAACTCTATATCTGATATTATTCCATCACTGATCGCGCATGATATTTTCGAAGATAATTTTGAATACGCGGTTGTTGCCGAGCAAAGTTTCATTGTGTACTCGTACAGTTTATTTTCGCTGCACGAGGATATCTTTTTCGCAATAATATTAAGAACATCAGCAATTGTTGTCGCGGATGAAACACAAATAGTTACGATAATCAGTGACGTCATTGTTATTTCGGATAATAACAAACCAATTCCAGCGACAACTGCGGATGCCGAATACACAATTATGTCAATGACAACTACACGTCGTTGATATTTTTTTTATTTTTATGGTGTACACGTCGATGATATTTTTTATTTTATTTTGCCATCCACAAACCTGATTGTACCGGTATTCTTGAACGTCAGTCATTATAAAATTACCTAGCGAACAATTGGCGTTTTAGCAACAATTCCAGACACCACCAATAAGCTACTTCGGTCAAATTTTTATCAGGCGGTTCAAGAGTAAACGTTTCTTTGTCGCCGCTAATTAACAAATGGATATAGTTCCAGAAAGATCATCAGTTGAATGATGTAAAAAACCATGTTGTGATTATATTAAATTTTCAACACTAAACCCAGACAACCTACAAACGCCATTGACTTCTGCGGTATGTTTAATGGTTTTATTTTGTTCTGTCCATACTGATGATCCTAACGCTACCGTGTAAACATTGTTAATGATATTTTTATGTAAAATTTTAATCAAATTAAGTTTATCAACAATCCCAGGAATTCCTTTAATAACATCATCAAGAGTTTGTAATCGTTTTAATTTCTGATATTGCTGTGTTAATGTCGTTGAGTTTTGCGTTAATCTCAGAGAGTTTTACGTCAACGGTGAGTGGACTTCCAAAGAAATCCACACCGATTTTATTAAGTTTTTGAAAATTTCTACGAACGTTTGAAAAAGTGCTTAAGTGAACATCATACTCAAGTTGAAACGCTGTTAATTTATCCTCGGTGACCTGTTCGCGTACATCTACGTAGTTTTTCGTTCATGCGTCTTTTGGAGATGTTGGATTCCTCAAAACAACAATTTTATTTCCGTTCATGATAAGTTCACCTGTCATTATATCACTAGTTGATTTTACACGATTAGAGACACTTTTTGCAATTTCATTTCTGATAGCTGCAATTGATACATTTGAGTCTCCAATTTTCCCATACGTGATAAACATTGGAATGTTATCCATGGTAGCGCCAAGAACTATATGGATTATATCACTCCACATAATGTTGCTCATTTTCAAAACACCGAATTTATCCTAAAAAACAACAACTTCATGACAATCAACTCCAGAAAGGTTTGTAATATCGGCAAGTTCATCTTTAGTTGCATATTTTGACAAATCAATATCGTCTTTTTTTCCTGCTGTGAGGAGGTCTTCGGTAAATATCAACCATTATACGTATTGCTGGTATTCAAACTAACGGTTTTCTGTGGAGGCAATGAAAATTTTGAAATAGCATTAAGTACTACTTCACAACCACATATCGGTGGATCTATTTGAGTTTGTGTTGGTAGCGTAGAATACCATATCAGAGTGTTTGGTTGAAAATATGAAAGAAATTCCTTTTGTGGAAGAAGTCCATACGAATCAAAATAAACAGATCCACGTGGATCAATCGCATATGCAACCCAGTGAGATCCCGAACTAGAACTGTTATCAAGATTAATAATTCCTGTTTCAATGCTGTTTGGTTGTTTAGGTAATTAGTCGCGCATAACAACACCTCTGAAATTTTTTATTGTTAATTTTTCAGCAGCATTAACTAAATCAAAATTAGACATTGGAAGTATCAACGAAATGTTCCTGGTAATCTCAGGCCGCGCCCATACCAATGTGGGGTTCCTGGTAATCACAGACCCATGCCTCTTTTTTTAAATCCTTTTCCGGCTATTTTCTTTAGTGCCATTCCAGATGCGGTTCCAACAGCACTTAATGCAGCTGCTTTTGCTACGGCAGGTGCGGCAGCGGCAATTAACGCTAGTAACGCAGCAAGTAGAGGAAATATTCCACCGGTTTTAACCATATTTTGAATAGCGCTCATAGAAAGATAAAATTGAACTCCGGTTTTTCCTTCTAGAGCCTTATTAAAATGTTTAAGTTGATTTTTAGTTAGCGATAACATTTTTTGACCACTATGTATTTGATCTCACTTTAATGATATTTTTGTTTTGCATTTTGTTGCAAGTTTTGATTGTAATTTGTTCACCTGACCTTGAGTCAGAGTGGCATTAATGTGAAGATAAAACATTTTTATAATATCATATACATGTTATGTTACATATTTTCTACGGGTGCATCAACAAATCTCATTCGTCCACCAGTGCCTTCAAGTAACATTGATTTATTGCTAAGTACAACAGCAACTGCTCTGTAACCACCCAGTGGCATTCGACCTACATGAGCTCGAAAGTGTATATCAACGACAGATTGTCTGAATAAATCTAAATGTTCCAACAAAAAGTAATATATCGGATATAATGTTGTAAATTCCAACTGAGATATTTGCAAACCAGAATCTATATTTTGATCATGTCCCATATGCTTCACTAAATGATAATATACATGTGCAACACAATGTTGTTTAAAATTCAGCGACACTTCTTCAGAAGGTTCCTGATGTCCATTTATCCTCAAAGTAACATCAGCAGAAACTGCAAGTGTGTCAAATACCATTGGATTTCTTTCCTGCGAACCTAATCTGGCATTTTCCTGAAGTACGACAAATATATGTGGCGCAGAAATTCCTTGTTGTGATGCTATCTGCCATGTTAGCAGCATTACCTGGATAACTATCTGTGGTCATAGTAAGCCATGATAATAATGATTTACCACCTGAACTCATGAAAGAAAGTAATCTTTGTTCTTCAGCGATAAATGGAGTCATCACTGACATCCACAATATTAGTTTTATTAATTTTACCTTACCAACAGCAACTGCAGCATCGAGCCATATTGCATCATTATCAGTATCTTTTATTACAAGTACAATTGTATGTTTAGCGCCAAATCAAACATTTCTAACAGCCCTGCAAAATCCAAAGATATGAGACAGCGGAATTGCGCACGAAAATTCTTCATTCACGCTTAACATTGATCTACGTACAGAAAATCCAAAGTTAAAATCATCACTCATCAATGCAACTTCAGTTCCAGCTGCATTTAGTAATACTCTTCTGTTATCTGGATGATCAGTTGTATCTGTTACAAACATCATCGATGGACCAGCTAATCTTGTGTAATCATCACTATCTCTCACAAGACCAAGTACAGTTGTTGCAACGTTGACGTTTTCAACGCATGATTCGATAGTTTTCCTCAAATAACATATGAGGCGCTGCTGAATAACGCCATGATACCGTTATTAACAAAACCAACTTGATCACCAATTCTATATACTGTATTATCTGCTTTCAAAAGTATACCTTCGACTTCGATAAATGCCTCACAGGGCAAGAAATATCTACTTGTATCTTGAACTTGTAATTAGATTCTTCCAGGATCGTTAGGTACATGTGCTTCATAAGAATAATACTGATAATCATGTAGAGAATCATTTTTGAGAATTGGCGCATCAATGTTGAACGCATCATCAGATATACGCTTGAACATTTTTATTATAATTTGTTATCGTCTAACACGAAGACCACTTCCTGCTATCAAACTCGCGGATATATTTTTCTCTCTTTTTTTTTGACAAAGGTACATTAACCAATTCAGCTAGATTTTTATTTGCGGACTGATTTATTATTTTACTAACATTTGCGGGCATTATTTCAGTACTTGGGAGTTTTACCAGTTGTTTTTATCGTACTAACAGTGTTAGTCTGTCCTTGATTGTCGAAAACGCTTTACCAGGAAGATTACTAATTACACCAGGTAATTCATCACGAATATGATTAATAGTTTTCATTCCAAATTAATAGTTTTCATTCCTAATTGCTTTGCAATCGGTATAGCTTTGGGGGCAACCCTGTTAAAAAGACCTCGAACAACATCACCAAGTCCAACCAAGTCCATCTCCATAGAATGTTTTACAGATCGGCAATCGTGAAATTACCACTCTGACCATAACCGGTATACAATAAGTATTATGTACAATCATCTTATTTATTACTTATTTATCTAATCGTGATCACTGTAATAATCATCCGCAATTTCATCAGTAAGAGACCGATACACGTTGATGCCCATGATGCCGCAGGTAAATAATCGTTGACAAATATCAGATATTTCAGTGATTATTTCACGAGAATTATTTCCAGCACGTTTTCCACCAATAAGTATTTCTAATCGTGCAAATTCATTGAGAACATTGTTAGGACAAGGAAGACCGCTTCCAGTAGAAAGACCATTTCCAGTAGCGCCCGGAGGATCTTTTTGTGGTAACAATGATTTATAAAATTCAGTATCAGCTTTATCTCTCTGCCTTTCTAATACTTTTTGTTCAAATTCATTAAACTCTAAATCACCCAGTTCAATTCGATCTTTATCTTTAAAACCAAGATATATGTCTTTAATCAGGAGTTCAGGGATTCGACCTTTAATAAAACCAGATTTTACTTATTGGTCTAATGAATCATATCCATGTGCAGCAATATATTCTGCTTACCCCGATCACTTCTAATATCATCAATAACATCAGTAAATCTTGACGATTATTCTGTTGGTGTTTGTATTTTTGTTGTCGCGAAGGACTTTTGGTCTTATCTGTTGCATTGGTGGAGGAAGTTGATAAGGTTTTTCTTCAGGGGGGGATTCAAAAACTTCTTCAGGAGATTCTTGTCGAGGACATTTTTTATGGTCTTCCCCGGGTTTCTTTTCAGTTGTTTTTGTGATTCTTATCTTCCGAATTTTTCTTCCTGATCTTTATCAAATATATCTCTTACTTTTTTATTATATTCAACAAAAAATTCATCACCCTTATTAATCCGGGAATTTTTAATTTTAGCCTTAAGACATCAGCCCAATGTTGTGGACCGGTAATATATTTATTATGCTCTGGTTTTAACATTTCTTTCCTGTCATCATATCCTCGACCAACTAAATTTACAAGACCATTTAGATCAACTTTATCGATAATTAGTAAAGTTTCTTCAGTAAATCTAACACGTATTTCTTCAAATTTTTCTTCATCTGTTTTTTTTTTTTTACTCCAATAACAGGTTTTGCTTGTTGAGGTATTCGACCAGGAAGATCCTGTAAACGTCTAGTTGTTTATCCAGTTTGTTTAACTATATCTCCAAGTGGAACTAAAATATCTTTAGTAACTTTAGGAACAGGTTTAAAAAATTGTTCAGTACCTTCTGCATAATCCACTTGAGATTCTTGATGAGCCTGTAATTTTAGTCTGACAGAATCTCTCAAAGGAAGAAATTTCTTTATTGCTTCTTGTCGCTCTCGAGCTAATCTAGCTGTATAAGATTCTATAGCTGATGCCATCTTATTGATATAATAACAATTTAATTATAGCAGCAGAGAGGGCGCAACCTCAAATATGACGTCAACAAAAACACACGTGCATAAACATTTTGATAAAACAATAATAATGTAACAAAAAAATCTAACCCCAAGTGAGACTCTTGGAGAGAAACTCTCGTAAGTTAGATGCTTTGGTTTAACGTTATTGACCTTATTTTTTTCACTTTCGTAGGAAGGTTTATTTTTTAAAAAATGATGTTCTAGAAAAAGGTCTGTTTATCCTCTGTGCTGCTCCATGTAAAACTGTTCAGCCCCTGTATATGTAAGACATGTTATTTTATACAAAGTGTTTTTCTCTTGTGTTATGTAGATAGTACCATTTTGAACACTTAAACTGCATGAAGTCATGCAATGTTCTGAATCCAATATCTGTTTTACAAACTCAAACTTTTGTGGATCTATATGAACAGTGATACTGTATTTATTATGTTTGACCCTCAGGAAATCTGGATAAATGTCAGCCATATTGGATAATTCCAAATCATCATCTGAACCCTTGTTTTCATTTTCACTCTAAACATGACTTTCCTGCATGGGATTATCTGTGTGGCTCTGATCTTCAGGTATATCAGACATACTAAAGCCAGAGATTGATGATGAAAAGGTTGAGCCAAGTGTGCTGAGTAAGGACCCTACAAGGCTGGTATTTAAATATGTCTCCATGATTCTGATATTTTCAGCTTGTTCATAACAGTGATAGAAAGTATAATATGAAATAGTTATACATATATACATTATACTAGCACATATCCATAAACTTTTGAAAGAAAGTTGTATAATGTGTTAGAGTTGGTATCATCTGAAGTTCAGATATCATGGTAGATGTAGTTCAATTTCAAATTAATCCACTTCAGTAGCCATCTTGTATAACCTAAAATTCTTTGTTTGAACAGGTTTCCAAATTCACTTGAATAAATGAAAACATGCACATTAAATTTCACTTACACCAACTTAATATTGTCATAAATCCACAGTATAAATTAATTCAATAGGTATTAGCATATTTAACACCAGTTTTTACACCAAATTCATTGAATATTGAGTGTTAGAACCATCCATACATGTCAGCCATCTTGAAATTGATTGGTCAATTTCTTGATCTACATCTGCCATCTTATTGATTGAACTGTTTTATTTATGTTTATATCTTAAAGTACTGCCCACAGGTGTTAATATTTTAACTGATCAATATTTATTGTTTCAATGTCCATTCATGAGACTAGTGATAACAAGATTTTCAAAGCTGGCTATAGTGGTAGCCATATTAGACATCAGATAAGCACCATTTTTTTCTAGAACCAACTAAACATCCTGAGAAGTTTTCAGTAAAATCCTTATTTTATTATGAAAATCCATTCAGGAGATATAGTAATAACAAGATTTTCAAGATAGCTGCCATAATGGATATCAGACAAGCACTATTCTCATTCAGGATAAACAATATGTCATACAAAGTTTTCCAGTGAAAACCACCATGTCAATATGACATTCATTTCTGGAGGAGTAGCAATAACATGGTTGTCTAGATGCCTACAGCAACAGCCATATTGGATGTCTGAGTGGTAGGGCTGTAATGCTATGCCTTCTGCTGTATCATGATATATTATGATATTTCATGTTTTATTGTAATAATATTGCAACATTTAGAAACATTTACGTAAAATTATAACATTAATACAAATTATAGTCAAACGATAAGCTTTAACAAATAAAATATGTACTGGAAAAGAACCGTGTCTTTAAGAAATGCAGTGAAATTTGACGACCATAACAAGTAACTTAAAAATGTCTCATCACAAAGGTAGTTACATGTACATTTAAAATGAGTGATTATATCTCATAATATCTGATGTCAGTCTTCTTTTTGAAAAATATGAACATGTTGATTTAAGAATTGTTGACTAAGAAAGCAGTGTCTTTAAAGTTAAAAAAAGAACTTTGTATCCATTTTCATTTATTTGATTGTTTTTTTTGTTTTTTTTTTTAAAAAGTGAATTAAATTTTGAAGTTTAAATTTTCCACAATTGTTGCCATTGCTTTCATTTTTAAAATTTTAAAAACTGTTTCATAATGCATAAATCTGAGAAAAATATCACTATAAGCTAAAATTGTATATTGAAAATATCGCATCAACAGGCATAACATATCAACCGCTCCGGTGGCCTAGTGGTTAGAGCATCCATCTCGGATGCAGGAGGTCGTGGGTTCAATCCCTGGCCAAGTCATATGAAAGACTTATACAAATTTACTAACAGCTTGCCTCACTTGGCGCTCAGCATTAAGAGGTTAGTGTTAGGACTGGTCTGCCTGGTGTCAGAATAATGTGACTGGGTGGGACATGATGCTACATGTCTGTGGTATGATGCCCCAGTGCTAGACATCACTATAAAGTGCCACACTGCAGACATCATAGCGATATGACTGAAACATTGTTAAAGCTAAGTTAAAAATCCAAATGACACACACACGCATATCATATCGATATAACATTGCAACCTTACTGAGTGGCACCATTTTCAGTTAGCATTATAGGTCAGTTCAGGAGCTATGCAGGAACACTAAAATGAGAGAACTGTATGACATAATGTCCCTCATCATCACAAGTACCAATACAGGGGAGAGTAATGTGAACCTGTCTGAAAGATTCCTGTCTGCTGTACTTACAAATGACTACCAATGTTGTTTGAAGACTCTGAGATCTACCAGTTATGCTGTTGGACACATTACATGTATAGTTGCCTGCATCACTCTTGCCAACACTTGCTATCATCAAGGTCTGGTTGGGTTTGAGATATCCAGGAAACGATTCTCTCTTCCACTGAAAACTACATGTAGGGCTGCAGTCTGCTGTACATTGTATAATGACCGAGTGGTTTTCTATCGCCCTGATAATCCCACCAGTGGGGTTAAGCTGAACATTCTCTGGGCCATCTGAAAATATGAAACAACTAATCAGCTAACAAGCTAAAAAAAGAAAAAAACTATGGCAATAACTCAAAATCCACAGTAATTTGTATATATGTCAATAATCAGATGATCATCATAGCAGTTCCCAAATTTCATAATCCGATGAGAGATATAGTCTCAAAATCTAAACTGGTAAGAAGCACAGCCAATCAGATGCAGGGTATCTCATTAATACAGTCTATATTGGAAGTATGGTCAAAATCAAAGCAAAAACATATTTCAAGAGTGGCTAAAAGGTTCATCAATCAAATGCAAGACCAACTCACTATTATGCATGGATCATGTCTACTTTCACTATTGTCCATGATCTTCATGATATTAGTTGTTATTCCAATTTTCAGCCAAAAATTGTGTGAAGAAAAGTGATTTTTGGGTATGGATGGCAACAGCATTGCCTGAGTTTCACAGCACTCCATCAAAACCTTCAGGAATAGTTGCACAAATGAGACTGTGTTGAGTTCAAGAAAATGAGCAGTTAATCTTTAAAAATTGCTGGAACAAAGTGAATTCTTGATATGGACATCTTAAGATGATGATCAGCCATTCAATTTCCAGTTTCATTACAAGCCAATAACAAGAGTTCCTCAAATTGACTTGTGTCCTACTTTCCAAAACATTACACAATTAACAACATCGACATTACACAATAGAGTGGTAATTGAAACTTGCAAAAGCATGATTCTGGTAACTGATGTATCGGCATGTAAAAGCAAAAAGTATTACATAAGATAGCAGTAGGATTTCACATCTTTAAATGTTGCTATTTTGATGTTCGTGTATGACATTTATTTACCTGATGTCGAGTGAGCTTTAATTTTGGTATTCTTCTGCTAGCATGTCGACAAGATTTTTGCGAGGTAGTTTTAAAACACATATACATAATCTGCGTCTGTATGCTTTTGGGTTGTACCATAAATATTTACTGATTGCACATTCTTGAGAATAAAGAATATATTTAAATACCATTTCTACAAATTCTGGTGGTAGTATATAGATTGTCGCTTTTTACATTTTATTTAATAATATAATATTTAATTAACAATCAAAGATTGTCATGTACACATTTACATGTTTTCTACTGGGGCATCAACGACTCTCATTCATCCTACAACACCTTCAAGCAGCATTGTTTTGTCTGACAGTATAACAGCGATTATTCTATAACCACCATTGAGCAGTCATGCTACATGAGCTTGGAAGTGTATATCAACGACTGATTGTCTGAACAAATCCAGGTGTTCCAGTGAGAAATAATAGATTGGTTATAATAGTGTGAAATGACACAGAGATATCTGCAAACTAGAATCAACATTCTGATCATGCCCTATGCATGTAACCAACCGATGATAAGCACATGCAACATGATTATTATCAAAATTTAGCAACACTTCTTCAGACGGCTCTTGGTGTCCATTTATTCTCAGAGAAACTTCACTAACCCCAAGCATGTCAAACACCACTGTATTTTGTTCCTGTGAATCGACTCTGGCATTTTCCTGAAACGCAATGAATATATGTAATGGTGCTGACACCCCCTGCTGTGATGCTATCTGCCATCTGAATAAAACAGCAACATTACTTTGAATACTGTCTGTGGTCATCGTCAACCACGACAACATTAATTTACCATCTTAGTCCATGAAAGAGAACAGCCATTGTTCTTCATTCAGCGATGGAGTAATTGTTGGCATCCACAACCAACGTTTGTTAGTATTACTTTACCTGCATCAACCCCACCTGCATGCCATATTGCATCATTGTAAGTGGCTTTTCTCCCAAGTACCACAGTGTGTTTACCAACAAATATAACTTTTCTAACATGTCTGCAGAATCCAAAGATATGTGATAGTGGAATAACACATGAAAATTTTCATCACCATTTAACATTGATCGACGTGATGCAAATCCCAGGTTGAAATTTTCATTCATTGATGCAACTTCAGTTCCAGAGACATTCATTCTCATGCTATTGCTCTTGGGCTGATCAGTGGTGTCCTTCGCAAACATCATTGATGAACCAACTGACCTCGAGTAACCATCACTAATTCTTGCAAAGCCATGTATCACCGTAGCAACGTCAACTTCTTGAGACATGATTCAATATTCTTTCTGTCAATCATGTATGTGGCACTGTTAAATAACACAATGACGCCATTATTAACAAAACCAACTAGATCACCAATTCCGTATGCTGTATTATCTGCTTTTAAAAAGTCTACCTTCAATCTCAATGAATGCCTCAGTGGGCAGAAAGTATATACATGTACTCGAAACATGTAATTTGATTCTTCCATGTGAGTCGGGTAGGCACACATTATACAGGGTTCATACAGAATTCTAAATGATAAATTCAAAGACTTTCCCCAAACTTTCAAATTACATGTACTACAATTTTGTTTAATGATGAAATGAAATTGAACGGATCATCAAAAGAAAAAAAACCATGAAAACTTGACTACATCTGAATCTAACAACCTTGGACAATTTTATTTGTAATTATGGAAAGAAATTAAAATGTTTGGGTTTATTTCAATTTTCAAAAAGACTTTTAAAGACCTCATAGTAATCTGCTTGATTTTCCCAAACTTTCAAGGCCTTGAAAATGCTACCTCATTTTTCCCAAACTGTCAAAGACCTTTAAAGACCGTATGTACCCTGTAAGAATAATACTGGTAATCATGCACTGATTCATCCTTAAAGACTGGTGTGTCCATGTCAAATGCTGGATCAGATACATGCTTGAACATTTTATCATATTTGCTGTCATCTAACACAAAGACCACTTCCCACTATTAGACTTGCAGTTATATTTATAGTTTTTTCATTAGCTAATTCTTTCAACCGTTCATTTGCAGCTTGATTTATTATTTACTGATGTTTGCAGGCAAATTAATACAAATTAATTCATAAATACCACAAGAAATGTTACCATTTTACAGTTTGTACAGGTAAAGGTATACAATTGACCCCTGCCAGAGTCGGAATTAAATTTTTAGCATTTCTCCTATCTGATTGTTTAGAATTCAGACTAGCTGAGTGAGTACGATAGAATCAGTGAGGGTGCCATAAAATGCAATATTGCTGCAATAAAATCTGTGATGGACTTGAAACAGATTGAGTGGATTTACATTGGGGGGGGGGGGAATCCACTGAGTCAACTTTTCCTGTTCGTAATAAGCAAATAATCACCTGCCCCTATGTCCATGTCCACTATATTGAGTGGGCAATCCATAAAACATGATGTGTGTACTTTAAATTACTGTTTTTAATGTATGTCTTTTTGGTCTGAATCTGACTTGTCTAAAGTGGTTTCTTTGTGGCTTTTCCTTCATTATGACCAATGTTTGCAAAATAAATGAATTTTCATTGTTAGGAGCCACCTGACATGTAGCACTGGGAACCTGAATTAAATCAAATATGCACTATGGATGCCCACTTTGGGTATGCTTTAATGACCAGAGAGTAGTGTAAACTAAAAAATTTAAATTTTTGTTATTATTTATGTTCAAAAGGATAAATGTAATGTATGCATGGATCACAAATGAAGATGACTGATATTGTTCTAGATATTATGGAGGTATCAATGCTTTGAATCTGAAAATAACATATTTAAAGATGGTATGCCATAAAATTTCTTCTAGCAGAAATTCTCCATGCTTGCATGTATGGTAAAGGCAAATAATTAATAAATTCAACGGATAAACTTATGTCATAAAGACTAATGCAAAGAATAATTTGAACAAGCAACATAGAAAAATTGGCAATTTTAATAGATTTGAAAATTAGTAAAACAAATCTTCAGTACTTACACTTCACATCAATGACAAGTTCATTGCTTGGAACTGACTTTGCTAATGAATCCTCATATGTCACACATGTTAGCCTGCCATTGTTGTCTTGTCTTGTAAGATTTGGCAATGGTCAGTTCTGTTCCCTGGACTTTATAGCGTCCACCTGCTGTAATAAGCTGTTCATTTACCTTCCACTCTGACATCATAGTCAGGCCATGGTCAGGAGGTCCACTGTTGGATACAGAGGAACAATTCAGGTGGTAGTCAGACCCCAATACTGCAGAACCAGTGACTGCAACAATCCTAGGCATGGATGGAGAGGCTAAATGAAAGTTAACAGTGTTACAAATTAGAACAGAACTCTTGATACCCTGAAATGAGATCAATTCAAACATAAGTGTCCCTCAAAGAGAATTAACACTCTACAGGCTAAAAAGAATTTACAGAAATTCCAGGTTCAGTTCTTCCTTTTAATGCTAATATTAAAACCATCTCTTATATTATTCAGTGATAACAAGATTTTCAAATTAGCTGCTGTGGTGGACACATGAGATATCAAAATGGCAACATTTTCATTTGGGACCAACAAGACATCATGCAAAGTGTTCTGGTGGAAACCCCATGTCGATAATTTCCATTATGAAAGAGTCATGGTAACATGACTTTTAAGATGGGTGCCATGGTGGGCTGGCCATATTGGACATCAGATTGGCACCATTTACATTTAATGCCAACTAGTCAACATATGATGCCCTTTGGTGAAACTGGAGCAGCCATATTAGGAATTGCATATGCACTATTTTCAAATAGACATTAAAAGAAGTCTTGTGGGAAATATCTATGACTATGTTCTCCTCTTTCTGGAGAAGTAGCCATAACAAAATTGTCAAGACAACCACTGTGGTGCCCATGTCAGACATCAGATCAATATTGTTTTCTTTTATGACTGGGTAGAAAACATCACAGAAGTCATCTGGTGAAAACCGCATGTCAATATGGCCTTAATGTGGCACCACTATCCCATTAGACCTTTAATATTTCTTACTTGTTCCTATAAACTGAAGAGATTGTGTTTTTTAATTCATAATGATCTGAAAAGAGTCTAAAAATCATACATAAACAAGCTGAAATCTACTTATAGTAAGAAGTTGATGACCTAAACTGTTACTGGAAATCAGCAAATTTAGCATGCAATACACACATCACCAGTCTAAGCTTGCCCTATGTCAAACATCTGTCAAAGTTCAACCATAGATAAAACTAAACATCAATAGTATCAGCTTAACGTATGTTTCTAGATGAATGACTTGGAGTTTGTTTAAGAATGGATTTTCTGGTATGAACTAAAAGTCAACAACAGGGGATTCATCGGCTATGGGTAGCTTCTTAAGTTTTGTTCAGTATGAACAACATACCCAGAGTAGGGGTGAAACAACTAATCAATATATCGATGTTTCATTATATTTTCCATATTATTAGTTGTATTAATACATGAGGTGAATAACTAATAAAAAAAATTACTTACTATATACAAGTGACATTAATCTTCAGCAGTTGAGAATAATTATTAGTCATTTGCTTTTTTATTCTTTATATTGAGAAGTCATCTAAGACGTAGAAGGCACAAAGAAAAACTAAAGACAACACCCACTCACCTTCTACAAATTAGCAAACAAAAGTTGATTAACTCACATGGTCTAAAGCATGACAACCACCCACCCAGGTATTCCATGCTGATTATTTTATCCAGTCAGCATGCTCAGCCATTGATATACCAGTGTAAAGAAAACATTCCAGATTTGTTTGCCATGTATAATTTAAGTACTTTACTGATCATTTAATAACCACTCCTAGATAAAGTTTTGCTGCTGTTTTTTTGTATTGTATATTTACATCAGGTGTGCCACACAGTGAAATATGTTAGAATCAGTTCAGATTGGTAGTTATTATCTGATCAAGTCCAGAATAAACCAATAACCACCAATCAGAACTAAGCACAGCTTATTCAAAGCATGATACCAGAAGTATTGGCACCCAAACTCAATCTAAATATACACAAAGCAACAGAGAAATTTGCACAAAAGTGACTATTAAATTGATCTTTAAAGTACTTCAATCATGTATGGAGAACAAGTTTGGAATCTCTCCTTTTACGCTAATATATGTAATCAGTGACTGAATAAGCAGATTGAATAAAAAAAAAGGTCAGCAAAGAATCAACAAGGGGAATGGTTTCAACCCACATGAGTTAGTAACTGAAAATTTGTAGAAGGAGAGTGGGTGTCAATAATTTCCTTCTGCACTCACAGAAATGAATGTATGTGTCGGCAGCAGTTGTTTTTCATCTGCAGGAAGTACAATGTGAAGGATTTGGTGGTTAGTCATCTCTGCTCTCATACTTAGACTTACTCTAGACAAGAATTTCCTTGCACTAGAAAAATGACTTATTTCTTGTTTTGGCGATAATACCATAATGCCTACCAAATTTAAGTGAAGACATGAACTGTGCCAACAAGATGTTTTAAAGCATTCATGTAGTGTAAATCAAAGGGTGTGGTTACCAAGGCGAGCTCTGCACCATTATCGTACAGAGACTCTTCTCAATGTCTTTGAAGAAAGTCCTGTATTGTGTGATTTATCGCAATGTTATGCTTCAAATTTATCACTTGCTTGTTTTGCATAGTTTTTTACTAGCATATTTATAAAAGCATGTAGAAATGCTGTGGTCTACCTGATTTTTGTCAGATTGGTTGGTAAAATTTAAGTAAACAGAACTGACCTTCATATTTGATAATGTTTTAATGGTTCAATCACATACACAAACAGTATAGAAAAAGTTAAGCTGAAGCTTCCATTCTCACACTAAGGACTTCTGTAGCAGACTAATGTAATCTCTACTGACTAAACATCACTCAATGAAATGGAGAGCGATGTTAACATATTGTTCCAGATGTGCGGCAGGTTGTAACGGAACTCGTCCCAGTTCAGCATCGGTTTGTGTGCGCTGATATAGATCGATTCTTTAACCCCACGCTCAAACCAGGCTTGTTCTCCATCTAAGATCTTTTACTGAGTACCAAGTTACAATGTTGCCAGGGAAAACATTGTGGACATGCCGTGATACTTCAGACAAGTTTGAACTTGGTCTTCTATGTTCATTCAATGTCATTTTTCATTTCCCAAAATAGTCGTGATGGCACTGACTTTCACCCTGCCCTTCACACTTAATATGACAGATAGGTCTACAAATTTCTTTCTTATTCTTTTGGTGAAGTAGCATCTGCCTTAGGGTCCGGTATGGTTTAAAACACACATTAATTTCATGATATTGAAAAATGCACTTCAGGCATTCAGAACCTACCACCTGGATAAGAAATCACTTACTGATTTGCATTATCCTTTGTTGTGACCTGCGAGAAGCGAGTGTATAAAACTGAGAATAATTCTAGCCAGGGTTATACTGAGCATAAATTATAAATATAATTGCAAACATGAGAACTGAGGAGGAACGGAGGGTTTTTATGTACTTTATATAGTGCATATTTGTGTTCTAATATCCTCACCAGTCCTTTCTTTAACGTTAAGTGTTAACTAAATATTTAGTTTTAATTCCATACAGCCTGTTTTCTCTTAGAAACAGAGATTTCTCTGTAAAGAATACTAAATCTAATCATGTTGATATTCAGTTATCTTCATATAAGCTAACATGTTTAAGACCATTTTTTATTATATTTCTTTTAAGAATAATAGATTAGATGTCCCCAATATTACTTATTTCTAATTGTAGGTACTAAGAAAAGTCCCCTTTTGTGACTAAAAACGCATCAGAATATAATATACAGAGGAAATACTTATATATATATATACTTTCAGATTTTAAGAACATTAAGTAATACTGAACAGTTCTATCAGGATCGACGTCACCATTGGATGGAAAATCATTGTTGAATTTGCATTTTACTCTATAAACTATCTTTTTTGTACTTCAGCATGTGCTTCTATGTGCTATCCTGCTGAAATATCGAATCACTGATATTTTAACTTTATTACGCATAGGTTCTAGTCCCTTTCAACATTTAGTTGCATATATTTAATGCAATCCCTTATTCAGTTATCTCACAGTTATTATACCAAAGCTGTAGATGAATGGAAAATATTTCTATACTGATATTTTTAATTCAAGTTTAAAATTTCAGCATTAATCCCTATTTGCGAATCAGTTACTATAGAATGGTGAATAAATGTGATGGTAGTGATCTTTTGGGGAGAATCAGGTGGGTTCAAATCCTGCTGGGGCTGACCTACTAGACCAGTCACAGTAGTAACTAGAATTGCTAAAGTAGATAAGAAAATAATATAATAACAGAACATTTTTTGTTTGTACAATGTTCATATTTTTAGAATTTCAATACAAGATATTTTAAATGTCTGTTGACATTTTCTTCCTAACAGGGGAGGATGTACCAGTGTTATACTGGACATAAATGTTATATCTGTTGTATGTGTTGTCTTGCCATTAGATGTTTACAGTGTAGAGCCTGTTATACTATATTGCGTAGGATCTATAAATAGGTATATACGTTAGTGTTTCCGATCAATAATAATTTTTATTAACAAAACCTGTTTACAAGTTTGGGATTGTTTTCCACTGGACAGGTCTGTCAGGTGGGTTCTTAGAAGAATTAAATTATTTTCTATTGGATGGGTTATATAGGCCAGGTGAGTTCTTCTACGATCTGGGATATTTACAAAATAGCATGTAGCTAGTAGTACTGGACACTTTTTTATACTTATTTCTTGTATTCTTGTTGTAACATCAAGTCTGAAGACTCTTTATGATGGCTTAGATATTATTAGAGAGATATAATTGTTTGGATTATTCAATACTTGATATATCTTTTTAGGATTTCATTCACTATACTTTTTCATTCTGCATTTAGGTAAATACATTGTATTTTTAATTTTTTTTTAAAAACTTGTTAGCTTTCACTTTTTCTTCTTACTTATTCCAAGACCATGGAGTCATTTGAAGAAAACTGAGTGCTTGTCTGCGATTTGAACTTGATCTGAATATTTCGGAGAGGTTACAACTGTTTTTGAAATTTAAATTTCACTTTGGTTTGATGTTTTCCTAGTATTATAATTTCACATAATTAGGAAATTTTAAGTGAGACCAACATGTTTTCAGTATATCTAAATTAGAAAACTTTGTTTCTGATACTGCAAAGGAAGAGTTAGATTCACTAAAAAAGGGTGAGTTCCTTAAGTTTGCCAAACATTATGATCTTTCTGATGTGAAGGCTTCTTTAATAAATCAAGAATACATGTAGTTTGATTCATTATTTGATGAAAAAGTGTATTGTTAATACAAGTGATTTGGGCTAGATAAGGAAGTCTTTATCAAGTTAGCACAGGATATTAATGAAATTGCAGTTACAATACCAATATTATAGGTGAATTAAGAAAGTTCCAGCTTCGGTAGAAAGCAGCACAAATGCAAATGCAGATTGAGAAGGAAACATGAGAAATGCAAATGCAATAAGATAAAAGAGCAATGCAGATGAAAATGCAAATGAAAAATGAAAAAGTAGAGACAGAAATGCCAAGGGAAGAGAGAAAGAAATGCAAATAAAATGAATGGAATTAGAACTGGAAACTAGATCACACTCTACTCATGTTTTGATGCTACCACAAATATTAGGTTCAGATCCCCTTTAAAGAAAAGTAGGTGCAGACAGAATTATATTCAGCATAAATGTCAGACCTGCCAACCCTGACCGAGTCCGTCTCAGGAAGGCAGCTGATTTGTTTCCATAAGACTGACCAGTTTTCAGTAAGGTGTAACAAAATATCAATAACTGCTATTATGAAGCTGGAAAACAATTCAAAGTTTGATGCATCAACGATACACATTTTGTTCAACTGAAAAGTTTGTAAAGTACGCGTAGACTTTATTTACCACTGTTACAGTTGCAAAGACTCTAGTTCCAAACCCTATGCAGCTGAATGGCTTGTTGCTATCTCTCAAATTGACATAATTCTTGGAAATTCTTTTCCATTTCACATGACGATGGCAATCATATCTCCTGTTCAAATTGGCACATGATGTCCAATAATAATAATAATAATCATAATAATAATAATAATAAAGACTTTATTTAGAGAAGGTAGCTCAATTAGTTACAGAACTAATCTACCTTGAGGCCTTCTATCTGTTATGTACAATATATACATTATATACAACATGTAAATAATCTGGCAACACTAAATAATTAAGTGATTTTAAAATTCAAAGTATCAAGTCTGGACAACATGCACAGGCATCTGAAAAACAAACATATATAAAACATACAATATCATCCTGCATTGAAAACTTTAACTATGAAAATGATGCAAAATTACAGAAAAGAAAAGCAGGCAGCATTTTTTGTACTAGAACTGTTCAATTTTCTGAAGATTTCATCCATTTAAGACATTGATTATGAAAAGAAGAAATGCTTGGGGCCTGCCTTATGTCAATGGGAATGTTGTACCATACCAGTGGACCAGTGGACCAGTATATTGAAAACTTTTTTTTAAACAATTCCTTCTTTGGCCTTGGTATAAAGTAATTTTTACTTCTTATGGACCTTAAATTTGGAGTACAATCAGCATCTCTTTGGTGAAAGATATTGCTTAGATAGACCGGAATAGCTTTTCTGGATACCGGTACTTTATATATCAATTTGGCCTTTCTAAGAAATATTCTTTCATGTATTATTAAAACCTTTATATTAGTCATTGCATCCTGAAAATAGTCTATACATTGATCTAGAATTAAATGGCAAGCCATCTTTTGGAGTCTTAAAAGTGTTGTTATGTTTGAATTAGAGGTATTACCCCAAATTACATTACAGTAGTCCAGATGTGGCTGAATATAACTTTTATAAAAGATGACCCTATACTGAAGAGGAATGTATGTTTTGATTTTCCTCAGTAGCCAAAGATAAGAATTAACTGTTTTTGAAATGTGTTTATTGTGAATAGACCAAGTAAGATTATTATCTATGAATACACCAAGAATTCTATCTTGAGAGGTCATATTCAGGCTCATGTTGTCAAATAGAACCTAGAGTTTGTTGCTATCTAGCATTGCTCATTTTTGTTATGTTGTAACTAGTAGGGCTTTCGTTTTTTCTGTATTTATGATCATACTGTTTTCTTTACACCATACTTGAAGTCTGTTGAGAGCATCTTGTAAGTTATTTTCAAGTACCGTTTTGGTTTTACCCATCTCAGTCAGCGTAGTATCATCTGCATAGAGGTCAGTGGAAGAAATTGAAGTTCCAATCTTAAGAGGTAAATCATTGATAAATAGAATGAATAACAGAGGTCCAAGTATAGGCCTTGTGGTAATCCACAATTAATATTTTTACTTTCAGAAAGTTGACCATTTAAAGATACTTTTTGCACTCTATCGGTTAAGTAAGAAGTAAACCAGTTTAGGGAGTTTTCACTGCATTGATAGATTTTAGTTCTTCAAGCAAAATATCATGGTCTACAAGACCAAAAACTTTACGAAAATCAACCATAATAGTGCCTACCATTTCTCCTTGATCTAACGCTTTCAGCCATTTATTAATCAAAGATACAAGTGCAGTTTCACAGGAGTGATTCTGGCGAAAGCCAGACTGATTATCATGAATAAGATCATAAGTGTTTAAATAGTTGAGAAAAGAATCATGTACATGTTTTTCTAGTAATTTGGAGAGACAAGGAAGGATAGAGATGGGTCTGTAGTTATTTACATCATCTTTTGTTCCTGCTTTATGCAATGGTATAACCTTGGCAGTTTTCCATGTTTGTGGAAATTTATAAGACCTAATACTTTCATTACAAATGAAAGCTATACTCTCTACTATTGCAGGTGCAGCCACTTTTAGTAGCCTTGGTCCAATCATATCAAGTCCTGTAGCTTTACATACATCCATTGTTTTAATATATTTCAACACAAATTCTGGACTCATTTCAGGAATTTCAAATATTATATTGCCTGGTAGTTTTTTTAGCACAAAAATGTTTGAATTCCAGATGATCAGACAAATTTCTGGGTTCTTTAATTTTTTCAGCAATTTGAACAAAAAAGTTGTTAAAAATATTTGATATGTCAGTTGGTTTATCGGTATGAATGCCCTCATGATTGAGGGATAAAATTTCAGTTTTACTCTTACATTTGCCTGCACCAAAACCTGTAAACACTTTCCAGATAGCTTTCAGGTTATTTTGGTTTTCATACAGCACTTTTTTGTATCATTTTATTAACTTTATTCCTCCAAACTTTATATTTAGTTTGATTTCCTACTGATTTTAGTTGGTCTCTGTGGCGTTTGCAAAGGTTGGGGTGGGGTACTTCCAATATATTAATTAAATATTATGGAAGTTCCACCTGGCTCGTGAATTTATAAAGTTAAATTAAAGACAAAATAGATGTACAGCTCTGAGCCCCCAGTCAGCACTGCCAACGGTTAAAATATATATAACTCGAAGATGAAATTCAAATAAACAATTTAATAAAGGTGATAATTTGAAATGATAAACTAAACTCAATCACTCGTCCTCCCATCTCGTGATTTTCAGTGTGAGTTCGATTTTTCCCCTGGCCTTCGGTTCTACTCATCTCTTATTCGATCCTCCCACTCCTCCTGGCCTTCACCTCTCCCGACTTCTCTCCTTCCTTCTCCTTTCTTCTGTCTCTCTATCAGAGACTATTGGGACCACTTTCACTGGTCTGTCCCCCGAAGCTTCCTCTCCCGACTTCCCTCTTCCTTCTCTTCTTCCGTCTCTATCAGAGACACTGGGACCACTATCACTAGTCTGTCCGTCGAAGCTTCCTGTTAAAACCACAAGGCGTTAACATAGGGTTTATCGAATCTCACCTCACACTAAACCATCAATTAACCATCAGATAAGGCTATTACTTTTTAGGTCACGCATACATACACATCAAAATTCCAACACACTCTTACAGGGAAACAATGGTGTAATAATACGGTATCATACATACATCAATACATGGTATCACATCAGTAAATCCAAATATATATTTAATCTCATTGTACTTACAATATTAAAACAACCAGACACATGTCTGTACACTACACTCCCACAAGCGTACACAAATATTCAAATATTCATATTACTAATTTCTCACAGTGCAACCATTTCAAAGATACAATTCAATTGAGCAATGGCAAAATCTATTTGCATGGACAAATGTGCTAGTCGACTATAAAATAACCACATAGCGAATTATAATAATATTAACTCTTACGATGGCTAGCAAGCAATATGATTCTTTACAAATATGAACTCATTCTTCAAAATATACAAACATATTAACATCACAAAATAATTATTCCTACTATCATTCTAGTAATAATAATAAGTGTAACTACGACATACAATGAAATGCAGTCGTATTCAGCAAAGATCGAACAACTAGCTCACTGACCTTTTAGAAGCTACACTTAGAATCTTGTCCTAAGGATTTTTCCCAGCAATAACATATGGCTGAACGGAGTTCCTATCTTCTGGCAAACTCTCTAATGAACAATAGTGAACTAAAGCTTGCTGGCAGGTCTAACATTATTATACTTAGCTCAAATCAGGGTCCCGCCCCTATCTTGATTCCGAATGGGTAGTTCTGGGGCCCTGTCCAATCGACTAATTCAACCTGGCTGTCAGTCTGTGTATCAAGAAGATAAGGCACATTCACTCCTTCTGGCAACTTCTTTGATCTACACAAGCTTCTTCCAGACCCAAGGTGATAATTGCACTTCTGACGGCCTTGGTCGGGCTTCCCATCCTAGCCAGGCAAACTTACGTAAGGGATAGTGTTAGCCTGCGGTCATGTTTAACAATAAACAGTGGCTTGTCCGAATTACTTTGATTATACATGTTTCTAATTTAATTTTGGGTTGGGAAAAACGCCACAGTCTCTTTGCTTTATTGCTTCTAAAATTTCCGGGGAGATCCAGCCTGTCTGGTGGTCTTTCTTTATCCTGTGTGTTTGTAAAGGGGTATGTTTGTTCACTATACTCATGAACAGATCTGTCCAAGTATCTAAAACATCAACAATATCTTCACAGATTTGGACTGTATTCCAAGGAATCTGTTTCAGATCTTCTAGGAATTTAACAGTATCAAAGTTTTGAAAAGATCTATAAGTAATGGATTTATGGATATTATTTTTTGTTGATTTGCCATTGACTGTACGTGCTAGAAAAACTGCAAAGTGGTCACTTATACTAATCTTTGGAACCATTACTTCCAAAACATTTTCTTTTGTATTTGTATAAATATGATCTATAAGTGTTTTAGAGGTAGATGTTACTCTGGTGGGTTCATTTACTAGTTGCTCCATACCTAACGAAGCAATAAAATTCATCCAATTCACTTGTTTTTGATCACTGAGAAGGTCTCTATTTAGATCACCTAGAATGTAAAATTCTTTCTTTTCATTTAAAATTGTATCTACTTGAAGTTCAAAATATTAACACCAATCAGTATGTGATGATGAGAGTCTGTACACAAAATCTACTAAATAGGGCTTAGCTTTTTCTGGAGTGAACTGTAGTGAAATTGATTCTATTTCCTGCATTTCTAGGTCTTCCAGTCTTTTACAAATAGTACCAGTTCTAACGTACACAAGGAGCCCACCACCGCCTGCTTTCCTATCCTTCTGATAAGGTTTGTCATAGCCATTGATATACAAGAAATTTTCACCCTGATTGTCTGCTAACATTGTTTCTGAGAGTCCAAATAAATGGATATTATTATTTGGAGAGGTTAGCAGTAACTTCACTTGATCAATCTTTCCTCGAAAACCCTGAATATTTAAATGACCTATGTGCAAACCTTTGCTAGAAACTCCTAAATTCATGAGACTAATATCAATGCTATTAGAGGCACTCAAGGAGACATTAAAAGTATTAAAACTATGTCCACAGTGATCATCATTACAACTATCATTACTGTATAAAAAATTAGTTTTTCTACAACTGCATTTTCTACTTTTATAATCATTGTATAAATCTGAACTATCAGTCCTATTTGAATATGTACAAGTAGCTAGTAAGTTTCCACATTCAGAACATGCATCAGCAAGAGGATCAAACCTGTTTTGACAAATAATGCATGGTGTATTTGACAGTCCTTGATAGATAGGTTGGTCCTCCTGCTGAATAAAGTCTTCTTGTGGAGCTGAGATGGCCTCATTGTCCTTTCATTATTCAATAAATCTAGTGTGAGTTTTGGCTTTGTGTCCAAAGCTACCACACTGATGGCATTGTATTGGCTGTCTGTGCCTGCATTCCTGTGATGAATGTTTGATCTCACCACAGTAATCACATCCCAAAGTGTACTGACTGTATTGATATGGCTGACCATATTGTCTGATGCTGTTTTGACCTACATTGGGTTTATAGGGATGGATGAAGTTTGTAATGTGGCTGTAAGACCAGACTACACGAATGACTGCATTTATATTTTTTGCCAGCTTTTCCACCCTTTGGTAGACAGGTGGATATTATCTCTTTTTCCAAATAAATGATTCATCACGTGTCCCTCTTCATCCAGGAAATGTGTAATTGTAAACACTATCACACTTCCATTCACTTGCCAGTCTTGGATGACCTAATTGATATCTAACACATCACAATCTCCCCTGGTGGCTATTTCACACAATGCAACCTGACAACTTTGATTTTGCTTATGGATGTGTGTAAGTAATTGGTCATATATTTCTTCAAAAAGTTCTAGACCAGTCCCTTCACTGCCATTGTTCCCTCCAATATAGAGGACTAGTTTAGTAAACTTGGAGAGATCATATATTTTTATAACTTCCAGTATTGTCTGTATTTTGGCGTCTGAAATGGCATGCTTTCTAACACAGTGCCTCAGCCCTCTGTTGTTAATTCCATGTAAAATGGAACTACCAATAAGGAGGATGTTATCTCGGCTGGTAGAAGGCAAAGTATTATGTTTACTTTGTATTGATGTAGTTAGTCTGTATGGTACTTTATTACTCTAACTTTTCAATTCTGGCTGAGTCTGTGGCAGAGTTGGAAAGCTGCATTGGGTTTTCTCTTGGCAGTACTTCAGGTGTCTGTACAATTTTACTTAGAGAAATAGGTTTAGGACCAATGGTTTGTGAATGTCTGCTGATAGCAGCCTTCCCGAAAGCCGTCGGTCCGTCGGACATGACCGACAAATTCTTACCTGGACCGACAGTTTGTTAGTCGGCATCTGGAATCGCACCACAATTAATACTTCCAGTTCAGTAATGTAGTTCTAGTCTATTTTTAGAACATTTTTTCCTCTCTCCTTTTGGTGGTAATAGAAGAGTTATATTGATGCATCTTTGGTATGGATTTAAAGGTAATTGTTCATTCTTGAGAATATGAGCTGAGAGAGTGGTTGTCTGTGTGTATTTTGGCGACAGTGCACATGGAGTAGTAAGGCCTTAGTGATGATCCGGAAGTGAAATATGTGGTCTGTGTACATGCTGTTCTGTTTACAGTGCAGCAGCACAAAAAAATGCCGATCAACCCCTGACAAGAATTTCACGGTGAAGTCATCTTTGGGGGTATTTTAGATTTTCATATGATTTGTATTGATTTTCACGCTGTGGAAAGGTCAGTGCTGAGAAATATATGTAGAGAACATATAGTAAAATTAATTGTGGTGTATGGCCATCTGGCCGACTGTCCGGCAGTTTTCTCACTCTGCGCCACTCGAGTAGTCGTTCTTGAATCTAGTTTGTTAAACAGATTTTCATTGGTTACAAGCTTTTGAGCGATCCAATCGCTACACCTGTTATAAACAGTTATGCGGCTCACCTGCCCTCATGGCATCATTGAAATATTACGACGGAGCGAAACCAGGGAAAAAAAGAAAACTATCTTATGAAGAATTGAAAGAAAAGAAAAAGGATTAATAAAAACATAGGGTTGAAAGAACCTTTAATGATAAATGGAAAGAAAACAGAGACTGGTTAATATTTGATGAAATAAAGCAAGTTATGCAGTGTGCCATGTGTCTCAGTTTCAGCGAGAAAGTGAGGTCTGATAAAAATTTGCGAAACACAAACGCGTTTATCGTCAGATGCACAAATTTTAGAATGTCAACAATAAATGATCATGAACTTTCGAAGTCCCACAAAAAGCATCAGAGTTCGTTTCTGGCAGACAGAAAACTGCTCAGGAAAAACTAGGGTCAGAAGCCGTAAAGCTCTAAGGCAATTATTGGAAGCTGAAAGAAGTAGACTAGTTTATTTTTTTAGAAATGCACACGCAGTAGCCAAAAATAATCGTCCACTATCAGATTATACATGGCTGTGTGAAATTGACAAAGCTAAACAATTAGACATAGGCAGTACATATATTAATGACAAAGCAGCTGCAGATTTCATACACAGTATAGCACAGACAGAGAAGCAAAAAACTCAATCTTATAGAGTATAATCCATTTCTTGCCTTTATATTGGATGGAAGTGCAGATATCTCGGGAGATGAACAGGAGACCATATACATAAGAACTGCAATGAAAGGTGTTGTTAAAGAAAGGTTCCTGAACATCAGCACTCCAAACTCAACAAAGTCTCTGCATCTCTTTGAGAATATCATGCAGGTCTTAAAGGAGAACAACATCAATGAAAGTATGATTCATTATTAAAGTTTAACAAATTAAAATAACTTTGATTAAATAAGATCAGTTTTTTTTTTAATTCTACAAAGCAACAATTAAATTTGGTAAAGTGATAGGTACATTAAAAAACTATTCCATAGGTCTTCTGAAGCTGATGATCGACAAACAGTTGATGATTTTTGTATTGTTTCTACAAGTAAGTATCATTCTTAGCACATAAGAAAAATCATTCAATTAAAATATGTTTAGATTCTGGACTGATAATAAAATTATCCTCTGCTTTATTGCAGTACACTGTTCCTTGATGATAATTATAGCCAAAAAATTGTAAATTGTTGTAAAACTGTGTCTGTTCTTTTTAGGATGCCTTGGAGCCATCAATTAGACTTTCACTGAAGTTGCAGAAACCAGAAATGACATTATCAGACAGTTTATGTTGGGTGGAGTCTACTATTGAGCTACTGTCAGAAAAAAAAGAGAAGTATGTATAGCATATTTGGTGAAAGTGCTTCTGTAGAATGTGAATGCAGTGTTCTGTTTATAAACTGTCAGATATTTGATTACCTTTACACATATAAAAATTTTAATTGCTGAAAATTGTTAGAAATTTAAGAATATTCCTTAACCTGAAGTTTGCAGTCTGTCAAGAGTACCATTTGCATGAATATTTTTTAGGACCTGTGAGGCTGTGAATTAGCTTGTTGTTTCTGGAAAATTTGAAGGAATTGCTTTGAAAGGGGCTACTCCAGCAATGAAATATGCAGCTGAAATTTTGCAAGGTTTCTGTGATGCCATCAAGGATTGTTTGTTTGTTTGTTTGATTAGGATTTTTAACGTAGCTTTAACAAGGAGAGATTCCAGACTGAAGCCCAAAATGTTGTAAATGCTACAAAAATTCTCAGTTTCGGAAGTTGGCCTCTGGCGGGAAGATCAGAATTTAAAGGTCTATTTTTGCTGCAGTTGAAAATTTCTACAGTTGACAATGTCTTGCACAGTTTGTATAGCTGTTCAGTTTAGTTGTTACTTGCATGTGTTTGCCTTTCTACAGTTGGCAGTGTCTTGCACAGATGGTTTATAGCTGTTCAGTGTTGCTGTTTTTTGCATGTGTTTGCCTTTGATGCTGCTTTATTGGTTGTCACCATTGTGACAAAATTCAGTTTGTGTTTGCATTTTTGCTTGTTTTATTTTTGTTTCTGTTTCATTTTGTCACATAATTGACAGATTTAAGAAACATGATCATGTTATGAAGAACTGCTCTACACTATCGCAACAACATGGTTCTTTTGTGTTAACCACTTATTGAAATGGAGTGAAGGAATGTACAGGTATAAAATGTGTGGGTTCACATATGTAAGAACTGTGTTATTTTTCTTTTAAAGATTATGGAAATGAAGATGTGAAACTGGTTTATCACCATTTCCAAAAGAGCCAGTCACAAGTGGTTCCTGCAGACAGTTTGGTAAATGAATGGAACCTTCTAAAGAAACTGGTTAAAAGAAAGTAAGTAATGCTGTTCTAAGTATAATTAAGGTTTGTAATAACAATAATTCATCCTTATCGTTTTGAATCAAGGAAGCTAAGTTAAATGAATAAGATGGTTTTTCTCATTTATTAGTTTATCAGGCATACATAATATTTAGATCTTGAATTTTCCACTTTATCAATCAGTGTTTATTTATCTTTTAAGTACTCTTTGTGTTACAGTGATATTGTGTTCAGGCAGACTACATATCTCAGTGAAATAATGCTGCTAATTGATCTGATGATGACTGTACCATCAACCAGTGTAGCCTGCGAGACAGCATTTTCTCAGCTGAAGCTGTTAAAAACTTGTAGACGATCTCATTTGGGAACTTCCTTATTGAGTGACCTGATGATTGTGAAGCTTGAATCCCCAGAAATTGTTGAATTCAACCCTGAAAGTTCTATTGACATTTGGCTGGTAAGCATTATATGTTCAACTATAAATTACAAAGTACTAAAAGCAAATAAAAGTATGTAAAAATGTGCAGAATAATTGACATTATACAGACTGATGCAGTTTTCTTTTTAAAGGACATGAAACCATCAAAGAAACACACATGTTGAATATTTTGTAAATTTCTGTGTTTGAACATTTAGTTTCTGGACTTGGATTAAATTTTGTGGCAGGTGCATTTGAAAAATGCTCATGTTCCTAATGGTTCTGTAAATTTCAACAATTTCAGGCAGAGTCTGTGATGGAAAGAAAACTTACATACAAGAGAAAGAACAAGAAGGAAACAGTCTCAGAACCTCAAACATCACAGGAAGTTATCACACTGTCTGACACTGAACAAGTCTCTGAGGCTACTGATGATTCCATCAGGGAACCAGTTGATATATAACCATCGACATCACATGTAACAGTTGTTGTTGAAACATCAGTTCCCTCTGTGTCTGTCATGGAAGACCAAGACTTAATCCAGCCTCAAATTGCTAAAGTGGCTGAAACGGTTTAAGCTATTGATAGTGTATATATGTCACTCGAGATGGAAATAAATAAGCTATGCGATGATGATGATATTAACTTGGACATTGAGAAAGAATGTTTAGACTATCAAGATGAACTTGACAATTTTGATAAACTGATCATGTTTACAACAGAATATCAGTGAATTTGACTTAACTTTACTTGATTAACATGTGTTATTTACTCTTAGAAAATAGAAAACTAAACACGTTACAAAATACAACAATTTTGTTATATTTTGTCTGTTTGACAGATTTTTTTCGGTCTGACAGATTTTCAGGTTTTGTCAGACCAAATGTCTGACACTTTTTTTAGCTTTCGTGAAGTCTGTGATAGTCAAAGGTTTCTCTCTCTATGGGCAGCTAATTTAACCTTCTCACTAATTAGCTTTTCAATCTGTTTTTGCATCTTGCCCACTTGCTTCTGGAGTGTTTGTATAACAGTCAGCAGCAGGTCAGTATTACACATACATGGAGAGTGTGGACTATGATCTCTAGTAGGGTCCTCTGTAGGTGGCATAGGGATCAGTCATTGGAGTCTATTCATTACAGGAACCCTAGAAAGTGGGTCAGCTCTCTCATCAGACAATTCTTGGTTTCTATGACTACAACTCTCATTTGAGTCCACTATAGGGGGTTTCACGGTTACTAGCTCACCAGAGGGCGTATCGGTGCAGCTCACTTCCGGATAGTTCAATAATTAGAGATGGCAGACGTAGATCAAGAAAATTTGACAAACCGCTCACATTTTGTAAACAGGATCGATATGTCACTATCTTAAAATGAAATTCTATCAATATTTGATAAATTGTTGTTACATCTTCTTTTTTTTTCACTAACTAACGCTGCAGCCAGCTTATAAATAAATGTTTTTTGCCCGTTTCAGATCTTCATTATCTTTCCAGTACTACATTATGTACTAGTTTGTGTTATTTGATTGTGCAAAAGTATATCACTGCGTAAAAAGTTCTTGCAATTTATCTCGCTTAAAGAATATTGAAAAGATGTTTATTTTTTTACAGTTTTAATCATAGCAGTAAATTTATGTTGAACGACAACAAAAAAGTTCTAACTTTTTAAAGTTCTTTTATTATTGATTTAGACTGTTGCATTTCTATTAATGTTAATTATATTTTAAATGAAATAACTTGAGTTTCTTTCAAAATGCACAAATGTCGTCCATGTTTGAACAGACAGGCGCACGTACGAGTCTCCTTGATGATTATTCTAATTTTATTTCCTGGAACGGATGGAAATATTAGAGTATATAATGTGGAGAAATATCTATGTTAGACCCACTATGCATGTAAAGGACATTTTTGGTTCTCACCTATCTGCCAGTCTTTCTGTATGTGTGTCTATCACATTTCATCTGGTGCATTGGGTATGTATATCCTCGAATGAATGTGTTTGCATACGTATATTACATAAATGTACTTCAGGTGAAAAATGAGTATAATTTGATACTAAAAAAGATGGAGTGACCGATAGAAAAAAAAACAAAGATGAATATTTGTGAGTATTTATTTATTATTGACTTGTAGGTCTTTTTTCTTACAAGCAGTGTCATTTTTTAAAATAATACTGTTTGCAATTTTACATCCGGTCACGTGGATTAATATTGAACCAAAGTAGTAGGACGAAATCTATGAAATAATTGTATTTTTAAAACTTACATCTTTAATGTAAGGAAAGTTAAACAGAATTAAGCTAATTTTAATAAGGCTGTTCTAAATGAATGTGCAAGTGTCAATCTGAAATCTTGTTAAAGACCCTAGCAGATTTGAAAGTTATTGCATGTACCGTCCGATACTTGACGTTCAAAATTCAAAAATGAAAATGAAACAAGATAAAACATCATTAATCTGAAAAATGTATAATTTGTACACCCAAATATGAAACAATATTCCATCAGCATAAATTACACTCCTTTATCGATAGCTAATGTAATTATTGCTTTGTCAAATTCATCTGAATACAATAATATACTGTTCCATTTTTAAAATTTAAAAAAAAACAACAACAACGTAACGTGTCTGATTAAAAATATTTAGCATTACATATCAGCTGCTGGATTGAATTCGTATTATAATTTTTTTATCGAACTTGTGTAATAACGTTCTTAACTCGTGTTATAAACGAACTATTAGCCTTGCGAAAGTAACGGAGAAAGAAGGATATATCAACATATCAAAACTGCAAATTTTTTAGATTATTTTTTTTTAAAGTTATGTAGCCAAAAAGGTGCAAGAAATGTTTAAAATCGGAGAGCAAGGTGAAATGTTCTTACAAATGTATCTGAAATTATGGATAATGAGTCTATATTATCAGTCCCGGATTACCCATTAGGCAGAGTAGGCAACTGCCTATGGGCCCTGCGACTTTTATGGGCCCCATCAAGGGCCCCCAGGGGCCCTCATGAGAACGTGACCGTGGGTCTGGGGCCCCAAAAGTTTTACTGCCTATGGGCCTCCACGGTGCCTAATCCGGCGCTGTATAAATATGAACAGGCATAATATAAATATGAACAGTGTAATTAACTTAATTATTTGACATTCTTAAAGTATGGAAAGTAAATATTGAATTATCTGATATAATGTAAGCATGGACACTGAATCTAATTATCTGATTTATTGTCTATAATTATTCTCCTAGTATGAACAAAATAAGTTTGACATATATAATTGATTCATTGGTTTTCCTTTGTTAACTTTATGTTTCCCTAATCAAGTGAAGAACAGTAAACTATCCGGAACAGGAGATTTTTTGTGGGCATGCGCATTGGAGCTAAGGGAGGTAATTTTAGGCGCTACGATCAGTAACTCCGTTGTAACCGTGAAACCCCCTATATCTGATAAACATGTGGAAATGAAACTATCACTTGTAGGGGATTCTAAAAATAGATTAGTAGTCATTCTGCTGAAGTTCTTATCTTTCCATTTCATTGACCCTAAACCCTTAACTTCTATCAGACTTTCAGCACAATTAAAAATAAGTACAAATTTTAGTCCATCAGCATGTGTTGTAATAGTAAACTTGGACCGGGATGAATCAAATGTGAATTCCTTTTTAATTTGTTCCAGGAGCTGATAGAAAAATCCAGTTGTCAAAAATGTTATTGTGAAATTGGTTGAATTTAAATGTTGCACATTGTAGATTATACCCTCTAAATAGTCCTTAACAGGAAGGTCTTGGTCTACATCAGAGAATCCTTCAAATGAAAAATGTTCTGAGTCAGAAGAGTGTGAGAAAGTTGACACTGGAAAATTCCAGGAGTCTCCACATACGTTGCAGAAAGTGTAATTGCTTTAAAAAATTAAAAAAATATATATAAAAAATATTAAAAAATATTAAACGTGAATATTGGAGACATAGAAGATGTTATTACTCTTTTACTCCTTGAAATTTGGAATGAAAACACTACCACTTATAAGTAAACCTGTTCTCTTGAATATCTATGGAACAAAGGAACCACAAATTGCCATTTTGAATCTGGCTGCTTGCTGAGTAGATTTTCACTTAAAAAAATACTTCTTGCATCATATTGAAACAGAAAAATAATGTCAAAGATCCATGAAAATAAACATAATGTAGCCTTTTAGAAAAAAGATACTTCATGGATGATGACTTAAATGCACAGATATTACTGGATTTAACTGTTACTCCATGACAGATAGGTATGATTGTGTCCTGTCCAGCTTTTATGCACAAGAATCTGAATACTCTTTTTTTCATTCTTCTGTGTTGATTACACTGGTCAACAGTGAAATCATTACTGACTTGAAAAGGCCCTAATCTGTAGTATTTTGGTGTGCCGAATACGAATATAACCGTGAAAATTTTTTATTGGCTCTCGTTTTGAAGATATTCATATACCTCATTTTCTATGTTTCACTGTGTAAATTTCTCCAGTAGGACTGCAGCAACATCCGGAATAATGATGTAACATTGCATAATACCATCATGCTCACATCATCCACAGTTGATTGCATCATTTTCTGATGCAATGCAATACTAATGCCATGCGGCTGCTTAAATAAGTTGACGTCAGCAGTGTACTATACATGTGTAGGCCTATTATACTAATGCCAGGCGGCTGCTGAAGCTGACGTAAGCAGTGTACTATATAAAGCCCAATCAGATAGGTTCAGCATTTAAAATATTTTAGACGTTGTGCGAGACAGTTCAAGCTACTGTTACATAAAACTTATTATTTTATCCATTTACGTACAATAAAGAGCAGTAATGCCTCGAAAGTGTGTTAATACCGCGGACAATTTTTGCTATATTTGTGGGGAAGTGACATTTGCCAACCAGAAGAAAAGTATCAATTCTCAAGTGAAGAAGGCATATCATCTTTACTTCGGATGCAAGGTTGGTGACCAAGACAAGCCTTGGGCTCCGCATATATGCTGTGCTACATGTACTACACAGCTTTCACAGTGGTTGAATTGCAAAAGGTCATCAATGCCGTTTGCAGTCCCAATGGTGTGGAGAGAGCCAAGCAACCACCTAAATGACTGTTACTTCTGCTTGGTTCCTCCTCTTTCCGGCGGAATAACGAAGCGAAAGAAGTCGAGAATAGTCTACCCAAACATTCCGTCTGCATTGAGACCAGTTCCACATGGTGAGGGACTTCCTATTCCAGAACCTCCAGCAGAATATTCTCTTGATTCATCTGACGAAGACAAAGGTGAGTCGACCTGTTCTTCTTCTGGTCCATCAGCATGCAGTGATCCAGATTTTCACTGTGGTGCATCATCAACCCCACACAGAATAACACAGGAAGAACTAAATGACCTGATTCGTGATTTGGACTTATCAAAGAACAAGGCAGAATTGCTAGGATCAAGACTCCAACAATGGAATCTTCGAGAAGAAGATGTCACAATTACTGCATATCGAAAGCGCCACCAGCAATTGGAGCCTTTCTTCAGAAAGGAAAGTAATCTGATATTCTGTTCCGATATTGAGGGCCTCATGAATGCTTTAAAAATCACTCATGACCCACAAGAATGGAGACTATTTGTGGACTCTTCGAAACTGAGTCTCAAGGCTGTGCTTTTGCACAATGGAAACATTCTTCCATCTATTCCAGTAGCGTATGCTGTCCACATGAAAGAGACATACGATAACTTAAGGCAGCTACTGAATTCCATTGAGTATAACAAGTACAGCTGGCACCTCTGTGGTGATTTGAAGGTAGTTGCCCTTTTAATGGGACTGCAGCAAGGATATACAAAATACATGTGTTTCTTATGCGAGTGGGATAGCCGAGCAAGGGAAATGCACTACATGAGGAAGGAATGGACTCACAGGCAGAATGTAGCCATTGGAGAGAAGAATATCCAACACCCAGCTCTGGTTGAGGCTCAGAAAATCTTGCTACCACCCCTTCACATCAAACTAGGTTTTGATGAAGAACTTCGTGAAAGCCATTGACCGGACTTTGCCAGCATTCCGATACCTGCAAGAAAAATTCCCTCGACTCAGCGAAGCAAAGATTAAAGAGATAGTTTTTGTGGGTCCTCAGATTCGAGAGCTTTTCAAAGATGACCGGTTCAACAACTTGCTGGAAGGTGACGCGAAACAAGCATGGAATGCTTTTCGCCTAGTTTCTACAAACTTCCTCGGAAATGTTAGGGCAGAAAACTATAAGGAACTAGTAGAAGACATGTTGATGAAGTATAAGAAACTTGGCTGCAATATGTCTCTAAAGATTCACTTCCTTCATTCCCATTTGGATTTCTTTCCTAGCAACTGTGGTATTGTTAGTGATGAACACGGCGAACGTTTTCATCAAGATAACGCAACAATGGAACAAAGATACCAGGGAAAATGGTCCACTACAATGCTGGCTGACTACTGCTGGACACTCCTCAGAGATGCTCCCGAACAGCTATACAAGAGACAGGCGAAGAAACCTAAGATGTAGTCAATGACTTGATTTTTTATAGGTAGGCTATTACAGTTGACCTTTTACTATTGGAATGCATTTCGTTATGTAAACATTAATTTCTTGCAGATTACAAAAAAACTAGAGCCAATTTTGCATTTTGACTGTCATATTCGTGTTCAGCACATAAAAATTGATAAGAATTGACTAATTTTATTTCAGTAACATGACTTTTGTAAAAATTTGTTGTCCAGTGTTATTAAAACTTTTCTTGAAGATTTTCTTCCTTTTCGTCTTAAACATGCATTTTTTTCTGGATGCCAATTTTAAAAATTCTATAATCAACAGTTTGATCATGCCGATGCTTTACATGAAAAAATATGTGCAGTTTAAAGCACCCGGCTGCTGCTTTAAAGTAAGTCTGGTTCCCTGATTAATTTCACTAATTCTAAGAAGAAACCTGGATCCAAATAAACTCAGATGAACTAATTATCCAGATTTTGCAGCAACAATCATTTTTCCGTAGTTCTCGCTAGTACGCCATAAGTCAGTATTTTAAGGGTAATTTTCGTAAGACTTATGGCAAAATCGTAAGAGTTCGCAGGTCTGAAATCTTATATCTGTTGTATGTGTTGCTTTGCCTATATATGTTTACAGTGTACAGCCTGCTAGACTGTGCATAACTATGTGTCGTAGAATACATTTGTGGAGATTGTCTCATGTAGCATGTATAAGTACTGTAGGCAGAGTTAGTGAAAGAATAAGTGTTCACCATAAAAGCATGCACATTGCATGTTGGCTTCATTATTAACCCCATCCTATCCTTTCTCTCAATGCAGTCTATCAGATGTCTTCATGGAGAGCAGTTGCAGAACTCTCTCCAGTATGTAGCATTTGTAGAACATATATCTACATCTACTTTTGTATTTCTTCACAAGAATTATAAGTAAATTCTACAAATAAGTCTTAGATATGGTAATGATTTGTAAATAATTTATAATTAATCATGATATTTGCATTACATATGAATTGTGTCAAGTTTGTATTGCATTGTCTCCATTGTAATTTTAGTGTGTATTTGTACTTGAATGTTTGTTTTATATGTTGTAGGTTTAACTGCTACCCAACATCAGTACATAAATCTGTCATGACTAGGGAAGGAATCGTTATTCAAACACCTGTCTACAATTACACAAGATCCTGTCAAGTTAAGAAGCTTCATTAAAATATCTTCTTTGACTTAAAAGTTATACCAGTGTATGAACACAGGTAAATGTTTTCTATTATTCCTTGCCATTACCTTAACCTTGAGGCATGGACTTGGCTATGTAATATGTATATAAAACAACGTCTGACCACAATATTTAACTGAGTAAAGAATTGTTAGTGGTTTCAGAGTTCCACTGAAGGTAAAAATTCAAGTTAGAGTTACATTTTCCTTTGCATTTTTTTCAACTTCAGCTAAGTACAGAATGGCTATGGTATGTATTCCACTGACCTTGGATGATATATATATATATATATATAACTGGCTAAACATTCATTAAAATATCATCAGTAATAGCTATACACCAGACAAGGGTACAAATCACAGAATAACATTTTTCCTTGGTCATCACCTTGGTCTTTGAGGCAGGCTATAGTATGTAACACACCCTACATGCATATCAATGACACATGATTGGCTTAAGTCTCATTCAAATATCATTCAAATATCTACAGTGGTTCAAAAGTTAGGTTTAAGACACCAGACAACGATGCACATCTGAGAATTATATTTTTCCCTTGCTGTGACCATAGCTATGGTATATGAAACTGTCTAGTAATGATGTATACTTAAGCAAAGTTCATAAAAACCTCTCCACTATACAAATGTATAATCCAAACTACAAAGACAAATGAACATACAACACAACAGAACTTGCCCAGCTTAAATATGTCCATAAGAAAAATCTGTAATGAAAAACTCCATATCAATATTACCATCCATAATTCAGTAGGAATAGCAATAACAAGATCTTCAAAATTGACACTTTGGATGAACCTGACAAGTTTCATGACTTTCTTGTCCATAATTTTAGCATATGACCTAGACCACCATTTTTGGCAGATGAAAACATTTGGTTTGCTCACATCCCATGCTTCATTTGGCTGTAAGATCTAAATAATTCCATTAACACAGAGTTTTTCAAAAATAATTCTGGTAAATCTTGTGCATGAATGCCAACAAGTTGTTAGCTAAAATAGCAGACTAGGAGGACTTGATTCACTACCAGGGACAAAGGCCAAAATAGACGAAAACACTCAAACGAGCAAACTGTTCTTCATTGGTTTATAACGGGATAGTAAAATTATGGACTACATGTGTTAATTTATGAGGTGTAGCAATAACAAACAATTTCAAATGAGCGCAGCACAATGGACACAGAATTTAAAAACAACTTCATTTCTTTCTTTGAAATTTGTTCATTCTGGTAAAAACTTCACTGAATTCAAAACATCTGACTTGAAAACTAGCCAATCATTCAAACTCTAAGAAATACTTTATGATAGTGTTAGAAACAATTACCTTTCACAATCAACTTTTGCTCTCCTCCACGTTGAAAACCTGTTTCAATGGCAGTATATGTCCCAGCATCTCCAAGCGTAACATTTCTCAAGATGAAAGAGATCCGGTTTTGAAATGTGTTTCCAGTGAACTCGAACCGGTCTGCTACATTCGTAGACGCTGTGCCCTTTACTTGCATTATTATGACACCATTCTTGCTTATTATGATTATTGAATCAATGCTAGGATATGGATCTAGCTGCATACTAAAACTGGCATTCCATCCCACAACAGTCTGTACTGGAGAACTGACTGTAAGAGACAAGAAAAATAACATATACACAATAAGAACCAAAGAGAAATATTAACAATTATTATTATATTAAAGCTGCAGTATGATTGGTTTAAATAAAGACACTCAAATTTGACTGCCATTATCCCAGTCTCCTCTTGTATATTTTATGTATAGCCATATCCTAGACCATGGTTTATCATACCTACCATGTTTGTCAATGTTTTGTACCTGGAGAACAGAATTATATCAGCAGTGAGGCAAAAGTGTTTAATCAAATACAACATTAGAGATACCTGCTGTTACATTAATTTATTTTTTATCATTGATGGTTCAAGTATACAAAAACTTAAGATATTAGTGATGACAACCCCTTCAAATGCTAGGGATAACTGGGCCGAACCCACCATGAAGTGACATCCCAGTGCTGGGCCCTTCACACAAACAGTAAAACAAGTACTGAGAAACATGCACCTGTCCCCATGGCCACCAACTTTAACACAAATATGGCATGTAAATGTATCTGTTGTGTGTTCACAGTGCAAACTGCAACACAAACCAGACTGCCCAAGGTGGTTCCACCCTATGCTCTCCTGGGTCTCTAATATTATAACAAGAGTCCCTTGAAGGGATTGACACTCCACTTGGCAAAATAAAGTTCCAGAAATTCAAGATAAGACCAGTTTTGCCTTTTAACTGTCAAATGTCTAAACCATATCTGATATTCTTCAGCGATAAGGTAGCAGCTGTGATATACATAATTCATGTCAGCTTGGCATAATTTTCATTTAGGACAAATAAACATCCTTAGAAGTATTTTGCTCAAAATCTCATGTCATAATGATCATCCATTCAGGGAAATACTGACAAGACTTTTAAGACAGTCATTGTGGCAGTCATAATGGATACCCAGCTGGCACGTACCGTTTTCGTTTAGGAATTTATGAAAACTTCATATTGACCATCCATTCAGGGGAATAGTGTCAACAAGATTTTCAAGACAGCAATTGTGGCAGCCATATTGGATGTAGGACTTTCAGAAACTAGGTAAATTAAGTGTGACTCTTGAATTATCTGCACTTTGCTCTTAACGATGACCAGCATCACATCACACCTTAAAACTCTCTGACTGACAATGGTGGTACTAATAAAAGGGTACAATAGCAACTGCAACTCTCACCAGTGCTCACAGAAAAGGCCCTCAAGCCAGCAAAGTATCATCAGAAGCATTATCCCTTGGCTCCTCTGAGCTTTCTTATCAAATTAGAGGATTGCTTGCAGAAAATCATTCTAGACATCTGTGGGTACTCATTATAGCCATCACAATCTCACAACCCCACTCAAAGATCTCCAATGCATGGCTGGGCCCATAGAAACTGCACAAACAATTAAGATAATGTGTCCATTGCTGTTTTTTTCTTTCACAGTCATCATAGATACAGACCAGGGACACACTGATGTGGGTATAACTGGAACAGTGATGACGGATATGCAGGGTTCTCCATTACCTGTACCAAACCCTTTCTTTCATATGGATAAGCAGCAATATCAAGCCCAAGTTATAACTCCTACCTGCTGCTTCTCCATCACAACAAGAATTTTCCTGTTTTGGTTTCTTATGGTGTCTATTTAGTTCTCTTTACAACTGGGGCTATGCACAACCCAATGACAAATTATTATGACTCTGTGGTCCAGATCAAAGTAATAGAAAGATGAAGAACCAACAAGTTTATTAAAATTAACAAATAATGTATTTCTCTAAGTTACAAAGTGAAAATATAAGAGAAGATTACAGTATTACGAGTTAAATACCAATTAATCCTAAACGTCCTACCACAGATCCAAAAAGTATATCATGTTCTGAATAAATTCTACTAATTGTAAATGTGCTGATGTAACGATAGTCTTAATGTATCACACTGATATAATCAAGAATGTCTTTGAATGCATTCACAATAATCCCACAGCAGAATTTGAGCCCCAAAAAGTAAATGAGAACTTTGTAATTCCAATGAATAATTTAAATTCCTCACAAATAATATCTGAACATAGCAGTAAATGATACCACAGTCTGAATTTAAAAGTGGAATGAATAACTGTTAATAATCTATATAAACTAATTTTACTTATATAAAACACAATAAAATGACCAAGACGTGGAAAATTTCATCCAGTTGTCAACAAGTTTGCTTCTAAAACATACCAAGTTCATAAATAAGGTCATTTGCTTTAAACTCAAACATCTTTTAAAAAATGACAAAAGTCAGGAAGGCCAAAACTTCACCCTCAATCATGGACAAAGATCAGGCATACCACATAAATTAAATATGCATAGCACATACATTGAGTAAAATTAGATGTAAATGACAAGATAGTTTTTAGATATTTCAACTCAAACTTACACACACACTTATACACATTTATAGTCCTTATGTTGACACACCCAATTTATATACTGATATTGGAGATATGAAAACTCAGAAAATAATTATTGGAGGGGACTTCAGTCAAGTTATGAATCAAGCTCTCAATACATTAATTACAACTCACTAAAATAACCCTAAGGCAAAAGATGCAGTAATTGATATTTGTCCTGAATATAATTTGACTGATATCTGGCAAGAAAGAAATATGGATTCAAAAAGATACACTTGGAGAAAGAATAACCCCATCATATATATATATTGCATTTTTTCAAGTTTTTCAAGGTGCATTATTACATTAATTTTAAAGAATACATAAATGAAACTATAGGTAAACACAAGTTTATACTTACTATTACTCCATACAAGGAACATTTCTTGCAAATTTATTTTTAAAACAACAAAAATAAAACATGAAGTCAATATTATGATAATTGATATCTTTCCCATTAAAATTAAACATCATACGTCTAGGTATTAGAAACATGTAGTCACTGAACAAAGTCCATTTTTTACTCTGTCTACACTATACTATTTATAGTCTAAAATATTTTAGAGTGAATTTTTCAGTTCTTGTAGCATTGTCATCAGGCAGTTTTTAAAGAACTCCAAGTTCAGCGATTTTGTCAATTTCACTTTTCCTCAAACTATGTTGATGTCGTGATAAATTTAATTTTCCTGTGGATCTTTGCTTTCAATGCATAGTCATCAGTAACAGCTGTTGTTGTCTCAATGTCTTCTCAGTATCTTCCTTTCTTCTTCACTCATCCCCATAAACAAAAAAGTAAAGATAGTTGATTTTTGTATTAGCGCTTATTTAAAAACAGCATATGGATATTTTAAATTATTTCATATTAGATATATTAATATTTCTCTCAGCTTAGCTGTATTTTATATTAATTTTTTAGATTTATTGTGTTCATTGCAATTATCGTCTGTGCTGTTTCCACTCAATCCCAAAGCAGAACCGGATTGAACAAATTTCATATTTAAGACTATATACAGTTCCTATTTTAAAACTTGAATATCTGTGTTCAGACATACCTCTTTCATCAAAAATGATTTCATGCTGAAAGCTTCTTGTTTTGCATGTATTAAGCGCCATTAGGCTTACAATAGCTTAGGCTGTCAGAGTTTAGACTTTGGTTAATTAACCTACTTGAGTATTAAATTTTGGAGCAACAATATTTAATTTGATTTAAATAAATGGCTGTACATGACCAAATTGGTCAAGCTTGGAATATTTATTACGTTTGATTGTACTGAATTACACAGACCTTTGAAGTAGGTATCCGCTTTTTTTCAGTCAGAAAAAAAAGCGGAGAGCTACTTGTTGGTCTAAGTTACACATAAAACTAGTTGTACAGTTTTACCTTGTAAGGTTGTTGATTTATCACAACAGTGGAAAATGAGGATCCAAAATGCATAAAACAAAGATACATTTCCCAGCATCGTATATTATGCGGAGACAACTACCTTTCCAAGCTCTCTTAGTCTGGTTCCCTGCTTAGTATGCTCCCATGCGTTGCACTCCGCTATAGGTATCACGGTACCAGTTGTTTTTCCATAGACCTCAATGCTAATATTTGGAGAGATAAATATATTGTATATCCTAATTTAGCGTGCATCTCACACACTGTTATAGAGAACAATGTTAGATTGTCAATTTGACGATGGCAAAACCAGGTACTCCATTGCATTGAAGAGAGATAACTCTGCTGGAACTAGACAGGGGTATGAGTTATCTAGTCACAACATACCTATTTTCAGCCATGTGTATTACAGTTTCAAAAAATCATAAAAAATACAAAATTTGATCTATTTAGGAATTAGCATAAATTCACATGTTGCCAAGAGGCTAAACTTTTTTTTAAGCCTAACAGAAAGTACAACTCTTACATGGCTATTGGACAATTCGGCCCAAGACAATTCAGCCCAACTTTTATGGAAAAAATTTTGGTAAAGATGCATCTTTCATTGTGCACATTTATCTGTCTTTTTCGTAACATATAACAGCAAAACGGAATAATGTTCTGAATTAAATTTGTCAGATTCTCGCAAAATAACTATTTATGCAGGTTTCAACCATTTTATCTGGATAAATTTATTTGTAACAAATACGTTCAAATACGAGAATATCTCATGTTTTGCTTGATAATTAAGTTTTGGAGACCAAGCGTACAGCTCTACTATACTCCTTTCTTTCTCCGGTTTTTCCTAACAATTATAACTTCGGAAAACATTTATCTTGTTCACAAAATGTTCCAAATTTTATTATAAAACATATTATATAAGAATTGTCAAAATATATGTTACAAATAAATACTTGTCAGTTGTATTTTAAAATTGGGCCGAATTGTCTTTCGAGTTGGGCCGAATTGTCTTTAAAGTTGGGCCGAATTGTCTAATTTTCCGTAAAAGTTGGGCCGAATTGTCTTGGGTCGAATTGTCTTTGGTCCGAATTGTCCATAAGCCCTCTTACATAATCCACCAATCATAGCTAGTGTTGTTGTTTATGGTATCACGTTACCAATTGTTGTTCCATAGACCTCAATGCTAATATTTGGAGAGATAAATATATTTTCTATCCTAATTTAGCGTGCATCTCACACACTGTTATAGAGAACAATGTTAGATTGTCAATTTGACGATGGCAAAACCAGGTACTCCATTGCATTTAAGAGAGATAACTCTGCTGGAAGTAGACAGGGGTATGAGTTATCTAGTCACAACATACTTATTTTCAGTCATGTCTATGACATTTTCAAAAAATCATAAAAAATACAAAATATGATCTATATAGGAATTAACATAAATTCACATGTTGCCAAGAGGCTAAACTTTTTTTTAAGCCTAACAGAAAGTACAACTCTTACATAATCCACCAATCATAGCTTGTGTTGTTGTTTATTTCTGCCTGCAATGGACCCTACACCTTAAGCACCTCCCACCTGGACTTGCGCAATTGGTACCGTTATACCTTATTACTGATTGTAATGGACCTACACCTTAAGCTCCACCCACATGGACTTGCGCAATTGGTACCGTTATACCTTATTACTGATTGTAATGGACCTACACCTTAAGCTCCACCCACATGGACTTGCGCAATTGGTACCGTTATACCTTATTACTGAATGTAATGGACCTACACCTTAAGCTCCACCCACATGGACTTGCGCAATTGGTACCGTTATACCATATAGCGGAGTGCAACGCATGGGAGCATACTAAGCAGGGAACCAGACTAAAGCTCTCTGTGAAACTTTTAGGTCTCACTGGATAGTTTCGTATTTTGACACCCACCCCTAATTTTTAAGGTAGAAGGCATGACCCTAATTATCATAAGCCTAGCATTTATAAATTCACATAAAAGCTAAATCTGTAATGTGGTTTAGATTTACTTTGAATTAGGCATGGAAATGGGTTGGCTTGTTGGTGACTGCCTGTCACAGATGAGCATTGAAGATCAAATGCATAACTTGGGCTCTAAATAAAACTCTTCTATCACCACCAAAATGAGAGAGGGAATAATGTTCTAAAAATAGGCTAGAACTACATTACTGAACCGGATCTATTAATTGTGGTCTGGTTCCATATGGTTTGGGGTGGGGGATCAAAAGTATGCTAATTTGTTATAGTACTAGTGAACTTTATTCATGCATAAGGAACATACTGACTTTTTTTAGCTGCCTTGTCACAGGAAAATATTCAAAATAGCTATTTCCTGTCAAAAATGAATGTAAAAAAAGGGGATTGGTGGCAGTGTTGGTTCCATATAAAAGCCACCAGTTGTATAAGGAATTAAATTGAATACCTCAGTCAGAATCTTACAAATACCCTTTTAACAAAAATCATTAGTTAGGTTTTATGTGTATCTTTAAGGTAATATTATTATCATTTTTCTGCAATAGGTCATCGTCAGATTTAAATATGCCAAAAAAAACTGTCCAGTGTGACCTTAATTAAGGACCCATATCATTTTTTCAGTCTTGTCAAATGTGATTAGCTGTGCCATAAATCAATTCCTTATTACCTCCATGTCTTGAAACTGACATAGTAAGGTATTCCAAAAATACACTTCCTATAGATTTGTTAATAGTTAATCATAGTAGAAGAAGGAAACTAACTTAGCGCTGTCAGAGTTAATAGATTTTGTTTCTCATCCATTCCTCTATTGAACAACAAAGACCTTATAAATTTCATACCATGTGGTTTAATTGAAGTATTTCACTTGGTATAACGGTACCAATTGAACAACCCCAGGTGGGCGGAGCTTAAGGTGTAGGGAACTTAGCATTCAGAAATAAAGACCAACACTAGCTGTGATTGGTGCATAATGTAAAAGTTGTACTTTCTGTTAGGCTTAAAAAAAAGTTGAGCCTCTTGCCAACATGTGAGAATATGTTAATTCATATCTAGTTCATATTTTGTATTTTTAATGATTTTTTTTTTAAATTGTGTTACACATGGCTGAAAATTTGTTGTGACTAGATAACTCTTACCCCTGTCTAGTTCCAGTAGAGTTATCTCTCTTAAATGCAGTGGAGTACTTGGTTCTGTCCTTGTCAAATTGACAATCTAACATTGTTCTCTGTGACAGTGTGTGACAAGCATACTGAGGTAGGATAGAAAGTATATTTATTTCACAAAACATTAGCATTGAGGTATATGGAAAAACAATTGGTACCGTGATACCACTTACTTATTCAGTTTATCAATATTTACAGTACATACTTTCTATATTTTTATAATTTAATGCTAATTGGTTTAATTGTATGCATTTACAGTCCTATATGATCAATGTGATGTGTGGTGGGAAAAGTTAATGATGACTTGAACCTTATCAATGTGATGTGTGGTGGGAAAAGTTAATGATGACTTGAACCTTATCAGTTTGATGTGTGGTGGGTCAGGTTAGTGATGACATGAACCTTATTAATGTGATGTGTGGTGGGAAAAGTTAATGATGACTTGAACCTTATCAATGTGATGTGTGGTGGGATGAGTTAATGATGACTTGAACCTTATCAGTTTGATGTGTGGTGGGACAAGTTCATGATGACTTTAACCTTATCGATGTGATGTGTGGTGGGATATATATATATATATATATATATATATATATATATATATATATATATATATATATATATATATATATATATATATATATATATATATATATATATATATATATATATGTGTGTGTGTGTGTGTGATTTATTGTTGCCTGGCTTTTTTTATTTTTAGGGCAAAAGAAGTCTTGCTTCAGGAGGTGAGTAGCTTAGGATAGTATGACATCGTGAGTTTAATAGCATATAAATGTATGATGTGTGGCTTGGTTAAAGGTTAGCCAAGATATATTATGGAAATGCCCGTTTTCTTTATCATTATCAGTGTGATACTGTAAAGTTTCTTGAAACGAAATGCTGCTACTTTGTCAGTGTAGGTGTCTTTACTACAGATAGTGTACTTTTATAAAACTGGAGTCTTGTTATCAAAATACAGACCTCTGACTAATATTCTTTCCCTATGACCACTGTAGAAAAAATAAAATTTGAAGCTTATAGCTTATACCCATGCAATGTATGATTAGATGGGTGTATTATGTTCATTGAATGGGGTTTCTTCTAAAGGCCAATAGGACAAGCTAATATAAAGTGACATACTTACAAGGGGGCAGACGGGTTGGTTACCCTAGATGCCTGAGGTCTTGGCATGCCGAAACAGCTGATTAAATTAAATTGCAGGAAAATCATTTGCAGGCCATCATTGTCATCCTGGTGCCATTTACCATTAGTATGCCACTGCTAACATAATGTCTGATATGATTGGTATATGTAAAACAATAAGGGCTCCATGACCATGCCAAAATATGGGTTAACACAATTTAAGACTAGTTGGGTATGTTGTATATAACAATCAGGTGCAGACCAAGACAACAGGCTAATGTAACTTTTATATATGGGTATGGTGTATATAACATTAAGGTACAGGCCAAGACAACAGGCTAATGTAACTTTTATATATGGGTATGTAACATTAAGGTACAGGCCAAGACAACAGGCTAATGTAACTTTTATATATGGGTATGATGTATATAACATTAAGGTACAGGCCAAGACAACAGACTAAGGTAACTTTTATAGACGGGTATGGTGTATATAACATTAAGGTACAGGCCAAGACAACAGGCTAATGTAACTTTTATATATGGGTATGGTGTATATAACATTAAGGTACAAGCCAAGACAACAGACTAATGTAACTTTTATAGATGGGTATGGTGTATATAACATTAAGGTACAGGCCAAGACAACAGACTAATGTAACTTTTATAGATGGGTATGGTGTACATAACATTAAGGTACAGGCCAAGACAACAGACTAATGTAACTTTTATATATGGGTATGGTGTATATAACATTAAGGTACAGGCCAAGACAACAGACTAATGTAACTTTTATATATGGGTATGGTGTATATAACATTAAGGTACAGACAAACACAACAGGCTAATGTAACTTTTATATATGGGTATGGTGTATATAACATTAAGGTACAGGCCAAGACAACAGGCTAATGTAACTTTTATATTTGGTATGGTGTATATAACATTAAGGTACAGGCCAAGACAAGTCTAATGTAACTTTTATATATGGGTATGGTGTATATAACATTAAGGTATAGGCCAAGACAAGTCTAATGTAACTTTTATATATGGGTATGGTGTATATAATATTAAGGTACAGGCCAAGACAACAGGCTAATGTAACTTTTATATATGGGTATGGTGTATATAACATTAAGGTATAGGCCAAGACAAAAGGCTAATGTAACTTTTATAGATGGGTATGGTGTACATAACATTAAGGTACAGGCCAAGACAACAGGCTAATGTAACTTTTATAGATGGGTATGGTGTATATAACATTAGGTACAGGCCAAGACAACAGTTTAATGTAACTTTTATAGATGGGTATGGTGTATATAACATTAAGGTACAGGCCAAGACAAGAGGCTAATGTAACTTTTATATATGGGTATGGTGTATATAACATTAAGGTACAGGCCAAGACAAGAGGCTAATGTAACTTTTATATATGGGTATGGTGTATATAACATTAAGGTACAGGCCAAGACAACAGACTAATGTAACTTTTATAGATGGGTATGGTGTATATAACATTAGGTACAGGCCAAGACAACAGACTAATGTAACTTTTATATATGGGTATGGTGTATATAACCATTAGGTGCAGGCCAAGACAACAGTCTAATGTAACTTTTATAGATGGGTATGGTGTATATAACATTAGGGTACAGGCCAAAACAACAGGCTAGTGTAACTTTTATATATGGGTATGGTGTATATAACATTAAGGTACAGGCCAAGACAACAGACTAATGTAACTTTTATATATGGGTATGGTGTATATAATATTAAGGTACAGGCCAAGACAACAGGCTAATGTAACTTTTATATATGGGTATGGTGTATATAACATTAAGGTACAGGCCAAGACAACAGTCTAATGTAACTTTTATATATGGGTATGTAACATTAAGGTAGAGACCAAGACAACAGACTAATGTAACTTTTATATATGGGTATGGTGTATATAACATTAAGGTACAGGCCAAGACAACAGACTAATGTAACTTTTATATATGGGTATGGTGTATATAACATTAAGGTACAGGACAAGACAACAGTCTAATGTAACTTTTATATATGGGTATGGTGTATATAACATTAAGGTACAGGCCAAGACAAGAGACTAATGTAACTTTTATAGATGGGTATGGTGTACATAACATTAAGGTAGAGACCAAGACAACAGACTAATGTAACTTTTATATATGGGTATGGTGTATATAACATTAAGGTACAGGCCAAGACAACAGACTAATGTAACTTTTATAGATGAGTATGGTGTACATAACATTAAGGTGCAGGCCAAGACAACAGACTAATGTAACTTTTATATATGGGTATGGTGTATATAACATTAAGGTACAGGCCAACATGACAAGATAATGTAACTTTTATAGTGATTTTGCTAACTTTAATGTAGCACCAGATGATACAATTACACAGGTATGTTTTTGCCTCTTTATACAAAAACAAAGTATATTTCAGAACAAAGGGAAATGAATTAGGTCTTAAGACTCTTTACAAGATGGCAAAATTCAACATGTGGATTGCAAATATGTATACGAGAACAAAGGACCCTTAAGGACATTGGGAGACAAATCATGTCTGCAAGAAATTATATGACACTGATGTTCAGACTGATGTCACACAGATTACACTACAATAATGAAGTTTGAAAAGTAAATTATATAAACAAAACTCAAGATTAAAATCCCATGTTAAACTTATATATATATTCAATTATATAGCATCACTTAATTATTAATATCACTCATCACTCATTGGATATTGATTTAACAACGAAACATGTGTAACTATGGCATCCAGTGGACGATCACTAAGCATTTCTGGTTACACAGCTCTTGTTATGTGGTCAAGGAGCCACCATGTACAGCTTGCCTCTCCCAGTCTGTCGAAGGATCTTTAAATAGCCCCCTTATTCCATGCAGAGCATTTGGTCCCTCTTTGTGAGAAAGCAAAATACCATCCTCCCAGCAAACATCGCCAGTTACACCAGGGTACGAGATATACGAAACAACAAAGGGTTCTATGACTCCCCAGCCAAAATTAGCTAAAACTATAATAGCTAGTTGTATTGGTTTATGCAATTCATGTTTAGATGCACCAGTAACAACTTTGCACTAAATGCATAACTCAATTCTACATGGATCGATTAAATTATTGGAAACTTAAATTATCATAATACAGCTTAAGTTCATATAATTTTGCATTCATAAGATGTTTGTACTCTTCATGTAAGCATGTCTTGTAATAATCATGTACTTATGTCCAAGTATTCTAGACAAGTTTTGTAATAATATATACTTATGGCCAAGTATTTTAGACAAGTCTTGTAATACTCAAGTACTTATGGCTAAGTATTTTAGACAAGTTTTGTGATACTCATGTACTTATGGCCAAGTATTTTAGACAAGTTTGTGATACTCTTGTACATATGGCCAAGTATTTTAGTCATGTTTTGTGATACACATGTACTTATGGCCAAGTATTTTAGACATCTTTTGTGATACTCATTTACTTATGGCCAAGTATTTTAGACACATTTGTGATACTCTTGTACTTATGGCCAAGTAATTTAGACATGTTTTGTAATACTCATGTACTTATGGCCTAGTATTTTAGACTCATTTTCTAATACTCATGTATACTTATGGCCTAGTATTTTAGACACGTTTTGTAATACTCATGTACTTATAGCCAAGTATTTTAGACATGTTTTGTGATACTCATGTACTTATGGCCTAGTATTTTAGACATGTTTTGTGATACTCATGTACTTATGGCCAAGCATTTTAGACACATTTTCTAATACTCATGTACTTATGGCCTAGTATTTTAGACACGTTTTGTGATACTCATGTACCTATGGCCAAGTATTTTAGACATGTTTTGTGATACTCATGTACTTATGGCCAAGTATTTTAGACATGTTTTGTGATACTCATGTACTTATGGCCAAGTATTTTAGACATGTTTTGTGATACTCATGTACTTATGGATAAGTATTTTAGACACATTTGTGATACTCTTGTACTTATGGCCAAGTATTTTAGACACATTTTGTAATACTCATGTACTTATGGCCTAGTATTTTAGACACATTTTCTAATACTCATGTACTTATGGCCTAGTATTTTAGACACTTTTTGTAATACTCATGTACTTATGGCCAAGTATTTTAGACACTTTTTGTAATACTCATGTACTTATGGCCAAGTATTTTAAACACGTTTTGTAATACTCATGTACTTATGGCCAAGTATTTTAGACACGTTTTGTAATACTCATGTACTTATGGCCAAGTATTTTAGACACGTTTTGTAATACTCATGTACTTATGGCCAAGTATTTTAGACACGTTTTGTAATACTAATGTACTTATGGCCAAGTATTTTAGACACATTTTGTAATACTCATGTACTTATTGCCAAGTATTTTAGACAGGTTTGGTAATACTCAACTCCGCCAGTGAGATCCTTAGGGATTTATGATCTGCTTGTCCCAAGTCAGGGTAAAGGAGGAGGGTTGGGCGTGGGGTTAGCACCCCCACCCCGTAAAAAAGAACGACGCTACAGAAACGTCAACAACAGAAGAAACAGAAAACTTTATCCTGGGAGAGGAAGGGTCTTCATCACGAAGACGCATGACGCTGGGTGGTGAAAGCCGAAAGGATGCCACAAAGCCGAGCAGACGTGGCGTCCGAACATCACCTGGTGGTGGCCAAACTGAAGCTGAAGCTAAACCCACAAGGCAAGCGAAAGAGAGGCCATCCAAGAAACACCTGGCGACGCAACCTCCAGGCTGACACCACCAAGATGGGCTACACCTGGAACCAGCTAGAAAAAATGGCCCAGGAAAGAGGACTCTGGAGATCTGTAGTTGGCGGCCCATACCCCGATAGGAGTGACGGGCAGTGAATGATGAATGAATTGGTAATACTCATGTCCTTTTGGCCAAGTATTTTAGACATGTTTGGGAATACTCATGTACTTATGGCCAAGTATTTTAGACACGTTTGTGATACTCTTGTACTTATGGCCAAGTATTTTAGACACGTTTTGTAATACTCATGTACTTATGGCCTAGTATTTTCGACACATTTTCTAATACTCATGTACTTATGGCCTAGTATTTTAGACACGTTTTGTAATACTCATGTACTTATAGCCAAGTATTTTATACATGTTTTGTGATACTCATATATTTATGGCCAAGTATTTTAGACACGTTTGTGATACTCATGTACTTATGGCCTGGTATTTTAGACACATTTTCTAATACTCATGTACTTATGGCCTAATATTTTAGACACATTTGGTAATACTCATGTCCCTTTGGCCAAGTATTTTAAACACGTTTGGTAATACTCATGTACTTATGGCCAAGTATTTTAGACACGTTTTGTAATACTCAGGTACTTATGGCCAAGTATTTTAGACACGTTTTTTAATACTCATGTACTTATGGCCAAGTATTTTAGACACGTTTTGTAATACTCATGTACTTATGGCCAAGTATTTTAGACAAGTTTGTGATACTCTCGTACATATGGCCAAGTATTTTAGACATGTTTTGTGATACTCATGTACTTATGGCCAAGTATTTTAGACACATTTGTGATACTCTTGTACTTATGGCCAAGTAATTTAGACATGTTTTGTAATACTCATGTACTTATGGCCTAGTATTTTAGACTCATTTTCTAATACTCATGTATACTTATGGCCTAGTATTTTAGACACGTTTTGTAATACTCATGTCCTTATAGCCAAGTATTTTAGACATGTTTTGTGATACTCATGTACTTATGGCCTAGTATTTTAGACATGTTTTGTGATACTCATGTACTGATGGCCAAGCATTTTAGACACATTTTCTAATACTCATGTACTTATGGTCTAGTATTTTAGACACGTTTTGTGATACTCATGTACTTATGGCCAAATATTTTAGACATGTTTTGTGATACTCATGTACTTATGGCCAAGTATTTTAGACATGTTTTGTGATGCTCATGTACTTATGGCCAAGTATTTTAGACATGTTTTGTGATACTCATGTACTTATGGCCAAGTATTTTAGACACGTTTGTGATACTCTTGTACTTATGGCCAAGTATTTTAGACACATTTTGTAATACTCATGTACTTATGGCCTAGTATTTTAGACACATTTTCTAATACTCATGTACTTATGGCCTAGTATTTTAGACACTTTTTGTAATACTCATGTACTTATGGCCAAGTATTTTAGACACTTTTTGTAATACTCATGTACTTATGGCCAAGTATTTTAAACACGTTTTGTAATACTCATGTACTTATGGCCAAGTATTTTAGACACGTTTTGTAATATTCATGTACTTATGACCAAGTATTTTAGACACGTTTTGTAATACTCATGTACTTATGGCCAAGTATTTTAGACACGTTTTGTAATACTAATGTACTTATGGCCAAGTATTTTAGACACATTTTGTAATACTCATGTACTTATTGCCAAGTATTTTAGACAGGTTTGGTAATACTCAACTCCGCCAGTGAGATCCTTAGGGATTTATGACCTGCTTGTCCCAAGTCATTGTAAAGGAGGAGGGTTGGGCGTGGGGTTAGCACCCCCACCCCGTAAAAAAGAACGACGCTACAGAAACGTCAACAACAGAAGAAACAGAAAACTTTATCCTGGGAGAGGAAGGGTCTTCATCACGAAGACGCGTGACGCTGGGTGGTGAAAGCCGAAAGGATGCCACAAAGCCGAGCAGACGTGGCGTCCGACCATCACCTGGTGGTGCCCAAACTGAAGCTGAAGCTGAACCCACAAGGCAAGCGAAAGAGAGGCCATCCAAGAAACACCTGGCGACGCAACCTCCAGGCTGACACCACCAAGATGGGCTACACCTAGAACCAGCTAGAAAAAATGGCCCAGGACAGAGGACTCTGGAGATCTGTAGTTGGCGGCCCATACCCCGATAGGAGTGACGGGCAGTGAATGATGAATGAATTGGTAATACTCATGTCCTTTTGGCCAAGTATTTTAGACATGTTTGGTAATACTCATGTACTTATGGCCAAGTATTTTAGACACGTTTGTGATACTCTTGTACTTATGGCCAAGTATTTTAGACACGTTTTGTAATACTCATGTACTTATGGCCTAGTATTTTAGACACATTTTCTAATACTCATGTACTTATGGCCTAGTATTTTAGACACGTTTTGTAATACTCATGTACTTATAGCCAAGTATTTTAGACATGTTTTGTGATACTCATATTTATGGCCAAGTATTTTAGACACGTTTGTGATACTCATGTACTTATGGCCTGGTATTTTAGATACATTTTCTAATACTCATGTACTTATGGCCTAATATTTTAGACACGTGTTGTAATACTCATGTACTTATGGCCAAGTATTTTAGACACATTTGGTAATACTCATGTCCTTTTGGCCACGTATTTTAGACACGTTTGGTAATATTCATGTACTTATGGCCAAGTATTTTAGACACGTTTTGTAATACTCAGGTACTTATGGCCAAGTATTTTAGACACGTTTTGTAATACTCATGTACTTATGGCCAAGTATTTTAGACACGTTTTGTAATACTCATGTACTTATGGCCAAGTATTTTAGACATGTTTTGTAATAGTCATGTACTTATGGCCTAGTATTTTAGACTCATTTTCTAATACTCATGTGTACTTATGGCCTAGTATTTTAGACACGTTTTGTAATACTCATGTACTTTTAGCCAAGTATTTTAGACATGTTTTGTGATACTCATGTACTTATGGCCTAGTATTTTAGACATGTTTTGTGATACTCATGTACTTATGGCCAAGCATTTTAGACACATTTTCTAATACTCATGTACTTATGGCCTAGTATTTTAGACACGTTTTGTGATACTCATGTACTTATGGCCAAGTATTTTAGACATGTTTTGTGATCCTCATGTACTTATGGCCAAGTATTTTCGACATGTTTTGTGATACTCATGTACTTATGGCCAAGTATTTTAGACATGTTTTGTGATACTCATGTACTTATGGCCAAGTATTTTAGACACGTTTGTGATACTCTTGTACTTATGGCCAAGTATTTTAGGCACATTTGGTAATACTCCTGTACTTATGGCCTAGTATTTTAGACACTTTTTTAATACTCATGTACTTATGGCCAAGTATTTTAGACACTTTTTGTAATACTCATGTACTTATGGCCAAGTATTTTAAACACGTTTTGTAATACTCATGTACTTATGGCCAAGTATTTTAGACACGTTTTGTAATACTCATGTACTTATGGCCAAGTATTTTAGACATGTTTTGTAATACTCATGTACTTATGGCCAAGTATTTTAGACACGTTTTGTAATACTAATGTACTTATGGCCAAGTATTTTAGACACATTTTGTAATACTCATGTACTTATTGCCAAGTATTTTAGACAGGTTTGGTAATACTCAACTCCGCCAGTGAGATCCTTAGGGATTTATGATCTGCTTGTCTCAAGTCAGGGTAAAGGAGGAGGGTTGGGCGTGGGGTTAGCACCCCCACCCGTAAAAAAGAACGACGCTACAGTAACGTCAACAACAGAAGAAACAGAAAACTTTATCCTGGGAGAGGAAGGGTCTTCATCACGAAGACGCATGACGCTGGGTGGTGAAAGCCGAAAGGATGCCACAAAGCCGAGCAGACGTGTCGTCCGACCATCACCTGGTGGTGGCCAAACTGAAGCTGAAGCTGAACCCACAAGGCAAGCGAAAGAGAGGCCATCCAAGAAACACCTGGCGACGCAACCTCCAGGCTGACACCACCAAGATGGGCTACACCTGGAACCAGCTAGAAAAAATGGCCCAGGAAAGAGGACTCTGGAGATCTGTAGTTGGCGGCCCATACCCCGATAGGAGTGACGGGCAGTGAATGATGAATGAATTGGTAATACTCATGTCCTTTTGGCCAAGTATTTTAGACATGTTTGCTAATACTCATGTACTTATGGCCAAGTATTTTAGACACGTTTGTGATACTCTTGTACTTATGGCCAAGTATTTTAGACACGTTTTGTAATACTCATGTACTTATGGCCTAGTATTTTAGACACATTTTCTAATACTCATGTACTTATGGCCTAGTATTTTAGACACGTTTTGTAATACTCATGTACTTATAGCCAAGTATTTTAGACTTGTTTTGTGATACTCATATATTTATGGCCAAGTATTTTAGACACGTTTGTGATACTCATGTACTTATGGCCTGGTATTTTAGACACATTTTCTAATACTCATGTACTTATGGCCTAATATTTTAGACACGTTTTGTAATACTCATGTACTTATGGCCAAGTATTTTAGACACATTTGGTAATACTCATGTCCTTTTGGCCAAGTAGTTTAGACACGTTTGGTAATACTCATGTACTTATGGCCAAGTATTTTAGACACGTTTTGTAATACTCAGGAACTTATGGCCAAGTATTTTAGACACGTTTTGTAATACTCATGTACTTATGGCCAAGTATTTTAGACACGTCTTGTAATACTCATGTACTTATGGCCAAGTATTTTAGACAAGTTTGTGATACTCTTGTACATATGGCCAAGTGTTTTAGACATGTTTTGTGATACTCATGTACTTATGGCCAAGTATTTTAGACATCTTTTGTGATACTCATGTACTTATTGCCAAGTATTTTGGACACATTTGTGATACTCTTGTACTTATGGCCAAGTAATTTAGACATGTTTTGTAATACTCATTTACTTATGGCCTAGTATTTTAGACTCATTTTCTAATACTCATGTATACTTATGGCCTAGTATTTTAGACACGTTTTGTAATACTCATGTACTTATAGCCAAGTATTTTAGACATGATTTGTGATACTCATGTACTTATGGACTAGTATTTTAGACATGTTTTGTGATACTCATGTACTTATGGCCAAGCATTTTAGACACATTTTCTAATACTCATGTACTTATGGTCTAGTATTTTAGACACGTTTTGTGATACTTATGTACTTATGGCCAAGTATTTTAGACATGTTTTGTGATACTCATGTACATATGGCCAAGTATTTTAGACATGTTTTGTGATACTCATGTACTTATGGCCAAGTATTTTAGACATGTTTTGTGATACTCATATATTTATGGCCAAGTATTTTAGACACGTTTGTGATACTCATGTACTTATGGCCTGGTATTTTAGACACATTTTCTAATACTCATGTACTTATGGCCTAATATTTTAGACACGTTTTGTAATACTCATGTACTTATGGCCAAGTATTTTAGACACATTTGGTAATACTCATGTCCTTTTGGCCAAGTATTTTAGACACGTTTGGTAAAACTCATGTACTTATGGCCAAGTATTTTAGACACGTTTTGTAATACTCAGGTACTTATGGCCAAGTATTTTAGACACGTTTTGTAATACTCATGTACTTATGGCCAAGTATTTTAGACACGTTTTGTAATACTCATGTACTTATGGCCAAGTATTTTAGACAAGTTTGTGATACTCTTGTACATATGGCCAAGTATTTTAGACATGTTTTGTGATACTCATGTACTTATGGCCAAGTAATTTAGACATCTTTTGTGATACTCATGTACTTATGGCCAAGTATTTTAGACACATTTGTGATACTCTTGTACTTATGGCCAAGTAATTTAGACATGTTTCGTAATACTCATGTACTTATGGCCTAGTATTTTAGACTCATTTTCTAATACTCATGTATAGTTATGGCCTAGTATTTTAGACACGTTTTGTAATACTCATGTACTTATAGCCAAGTATTTTAGACATGTTTTGTGATACTCATGTACTTATGGCCTAGTATTTTAGACATGTTTTGTGATACTCATGTACTTATGGCCAAGCATTTTAGACACATTTTCTAATACTCATGTACTTATGGTCTAGTATTTTAGACACGTTTTGTGATACTCATGTACCTATGGCCAAGTAATTTAGACATGTTTTGTGATACTCATGTACTTATGGCCAAGTATTTTAGACATGTTTTGTGATACTCATGTACTTATGGCCAAGTATTTTAGACATGTTTTGTGACACTCATGTACTTATGGCCAAGTATTTTAGACACGTTTGTGATACTCTTGTACTTATGGCCAAGTATTTTAGACACATTTTGTAATACTCATGTATTTATGGCCTAGTATTTTAGACACATTTTCTAATACTCATGTACTTATGGCCTAGTATTTTAGACACTTTTTGTAATACTCATGTACTTATGGCCAAGTATTTTAGACACTTTTTGTAATATTCATGTACTTATGGCCAAGTATTTTAAACACGTTTTGTAATACTCATGTACTTATGGCCAAGTATTTTAGACACGTTTTGTAATACTCATGTACTTATGGCCAAGTATTTTAGACACGTTTTGTAATACTCATGTACTTATGGCCAAGTATTTTAGACACGTTTTGTAATACTAATGTACTTATGGCCAAGTATTTTAGACACATTTTGTAATACTCATGTACTTATTGCCAAGTATTTTAGACAGGTTTGGTAATACTCAACTCCGCCAGTGAGATCCTTAGGGATTTATGATCTGCTTGTCCCAAGTCAGGGTAAAGGAGGAGGGTTGGGCGTGGGGTTAGCACCCCCACCCCGTAAAAAAGAACGACGCTACAGAAACGTCAACAACAGAAGAAACAGAAAACTTTATCCTGGGAGAGGAAGGGTCTTCATCACGAAGACGCATGACGCTGGGTGGTGAAAGCCGAAAGGATGCCACAAAGCCGAGCAGACGTGGCGTCCGACCATCACCTGGTGGTGCCCAAACTGAAGCTGAAGCTGAACCCACAAGGCAAGCGAAAGAGAGGCCATCCAAGAAACCCCTGGCGACGCAACCTCCAGGCTGACACCACCAAGATGGGCTACACCTGGAACCAGCTAGAAAAAATGGCCTAGGACAGAGGACTCTTGAGATCTGTAGTTGGCGGCCCATACCCCGATAGGAGTGACGGGCAGTGAATGATGAATGAATTGGTAATACTCATGTCCTTTTGGCCAAGTATTTTAGACATGTTTGGTAATACTCATGTACTTATGGCCAAGTATTTTTGACACGTTTGTGATACTCTTGTACTTATGGCCAAGTATTTTAGACACGTTTTGTAATACTCATGTACTTATGGCCTAGTATTTTAGACACATTTTCTAATACTCATGTACTTATGGCCTAGTATTTTAGACACGTTTTGTAATACTCATGTACTTATAGCCAAGTATTTTAGACATGTTTTGTGATACTCATATATTTATGGCCAAGTATTTTAGACACGTTTGTGATACTCATGTACTTATGGCCTGGTATTTTAGATACATTTTCCAATACTCATGTACTTATGGCCTAATATTTTAGACAAGTGTTGTAATACTCATGTACTTATGGCCAAGTATTTTAGACACATTTGGTAATACTCATGTCCTTTTGGCCAAGTATTTTAGACACGTTTGGTAATACTCATGTACTTATGGCCAAGTATTTTAGACACGTTTTGTAATACTCAGGTACTTATGGCCAAGTATTTTAGACACGTTTTGTAATACTCATGTACTTATGGCCAAGTATTTTAGACACGTTTTGTAATACTCATGTACTTATGGCCAAGTATTTTAGACATGTTTTGTAATACTCATGTACTTATGGCCTAGTATTTTAGACTCATTTTCTAATCCTCATGTATACTTATGGCCTAGTATTTTAGACACGTTTTGTAATACTCATGTACTTATAGCCAAGTATTTTAGACATATTTTGTGATACTCATGTACTTATGGCCTATTATTTTAGACATGTTTTGTGATACTCATGTACTTATGGCCAAGCATTTTAGACACATTTTCTAATACTCATGTACTTATGGCCTAGTATTTTAGACACGTTTTGTGATACTCATGTACTTATGGCCAAGTATTTTAGACATGTTTTGTGATATTCATGTACTTATGGCCAAGTATTTTCGACATGTTTTGTGATACTCATGTACTTATGGCCAAGTATTTTAGACATGTTTTGTGATACTCATGTACTTATGGCCATGTATTTTAGACACGTTTGTGATACTCTTGTACTTATGGCCAAGTATTTTAGACACATTTGGTATTACTCATGTACTTATGGCCTAGTATTTTAGACACATTTTCTAATACTCATGTACTTATGGCCTAGTATTTTAGACACTTTTTGTAATACTCATGTACTTATGGCCAAGTATTTTAAACACGTTTTGTAATACTCATGTACTTATGGCCAAGTATTTTAGACACGTTTTGTAATACTCATGTACTTATGGCCAAGTATTTTAGACATGTTTTGTAATACTCATGTACTTATGGCCAAGTATTTTAGACACGTTTTGTAATACTAATGTACTTATGGCCAAGTATTTTAGACACATTTTGTAATACTCATGTACTTATTGCCAAGTATTTTAGACAGGTTTGGTAATACTCAACTCCGCCAGTGAGATCCTTAGGGATTTATGATCTGCTTGTCCCAAGTCAGGGTAAAGGAGGAGGGTTGGGCGTGGGGTTAGCACCCCCACCCGTAAAAAAGAACGACGCTACAGAAACGTCAACAACAGAAGAAACAGAAAACTTTATCCTGGGAGAGGAAGGGTCTTCATCACGAAGACGCATGACGCTGGGTGGTGAAAGCCGAAAGGATGCCACAAAGCCGAGCAGACGTGGCGTCCGACCATCACCTGGTGGTGGCCAAACTGAAGCTGAAGCTGAACCCACAAGGCAAGCGAAAGAGAGGCCATCCAAGAAACACCTGGCGACGCAACCTCCAGGCTGACACCACCAAGATGGGCTACACCTGGAACCAGCTAGAAAAAATGGCCTAGGACAGAGGACTCTGGAGATCTGTAGTTGGCGGCCCCATACCCCGATAGGAGTGACGGGCAGTGAATGATGAATGAATTGGTAATACTCATGTCCTTTTGGCCAAGTATTTTAGACATGTTTGGTAATACTCATGTACTTATGGCCAAGTATTTTAGACACGTTTGTGATACTCTTGTACTTATGGCCAAGTATTTTAGACACGTTTTGTAATACTCATGTACTTATGGCCTAGTATTTTAGACACATTTTCTAATACTCATGTACTTATGGCCTAGTATTTTAGACACGTTTTGTAATACTCATGTACTTATAGCCAAGTATTTTAGACATGTTTTGTGATACTCATATATTTATGGCCAAGTATTTTAGACACGTTTGTGATACTCATGTACTTATGGCCTGGTATTTTAGACACATTTTCTAATACTCATGTACTTATGGCCTAATATTTTAGACACGTTTTGTAATACTCATGTACTTATGGCCAAGTATTTTAGACACATTTGGTAATACTCATGTCCTTTTGGCCAAGTATTTTAGACACGTTTGGTAATACTCATGTACTTATGGCCAAGTATTTTAGACACGTTTTGTAATACTCAGGTACTTATGGCCAAGTATTTTAGACACGTTTTGTAATACTCATGTACTTATGGCCAAGTATTTTAGACACGTTTTGTAATACTCATGTACTTATGGCCAAGTATTTTAGACAAGTTTGTGATACTCTTGTACATATGGCCAAGTATTTTAGACATGTTTTGTGATACTCATATACTTATGGCCAAGTATTTTAGACATCTTTTGTGATACTCATGTACTTATGGCCAAGTATTTTAGACACATTTGTGATACTCTTGTACTTATGGCCAAGTAATTTAGACATGTTTTGTAATACTCATGTACTTATGGCCTAGTATTTTAGACTCATTTTCTAATACTCATGTATACTTATGGCCTAGTATTTTAGACACGTTTTGTAATACTCATGTACTTATAGCCAAGTATTTTAGACATGTTTTGTGATACTCATGTACTTATGGCCTAGTATTTTAGACATGTTTTGTGATACTCATGTACTTATGGCCAAGCATTTTAGACACATTTTCTAATACTCATGTACTTATGGCCTAGTATTTTAGACACGTTTTGTAATACTCAGGTACTTATGGCCAAGTATTTTAGACACGTCTTGTAATACTCATGTTCTTATGGCCAAGTATTTTAGAAACGTTTTGTAATACTCATGTACTTATGGCCAAGTATTTTAGACACGTTTTGTAATACTCATGTACTTATGGCCAAGTATTTTAGAAACGTTTTGTAATACTCATGTACTTATGGCCAAGTATTTTAGACACGTTTTGTAATACTCATGTACTTATGGCCAAGTATTTTAGACACGTTTGGTAATACTCATGTACTTATGGCCAAGTATTTTAGACATGTTTGGTAATACTCATGTACTTATGGCCAAGTATTTTAGACACATCTTGTAATACTCATGTACCTATAGCCAAGTATTTTAGACACATCTTGCAATACTCATGTTCTTATGGCCAAGTATTTTAGACACATCTTGTAATACTCATGTACTTATGGCCAAGTATTTTAGACACGTCTTGTAATACTCATGTACTTATGGCCAAGTATTTTAGACACATCTTGTAATACTCATGTATTTATGGCCAAGTATTTTAGACACATCTTGTAATACTCATGTACTTATGGCCAATTATTTTAGACACATCTTGTAATACTCATGTACTTATGGCCAAGTATTTTAGACACATCTTGTAATACTCATGTACTTATGGCCAAGTATTTTAGACACATCTTGTAATACTCATGTACTTATGGCCAAGTATTTTAGACACATCTTGTAATACTCATGTACTTATGGCCAAGTATTTTAGACACATCTTGTAATACTCATGTACTTATGGCCAAGTATTTTAGACACATCTTGTAATACTCATGTACTTATGGCCAAGTATTTTAGACACATCTTGTAATACTCATGTATTTATGGCCAAGTATTTTAGACATGTCTTGTAATACTCATGTACTTATGGCCAAGTATTTTAGACATGTTTTGTAATACTCATGTACTTATGGCCAAGTATTTTAGACATGTTTTGTAATACTCATGTACTTATGGCTAAGTATTTTAGACATGTTTTGTAATACTCATGTACTTATGGCCAAGTATTTTAGACATGTTTTGTAGTACTCGTGTACTTATGGTAAGATCAGTAGGAGATGTCATTACTGCTCAAAAAAGTGTTGTTCTTTTACAAATGTGATTATGATTAATTTAAGAAAAATATCAAATGAGGAAACACAGGTGTTAGATCAGGGTTGGTAGACATTGTGGTCAATGACAAAGTAGAAGTGACAGAGAGAAGGAAACATTGTTGCTGAGCAGTGTGATTTTCTTGAGTACGTACAATTCCTAACAGCACAGCACCATCTCTTCTTGATGATTGCAGCTGTCTTTTTTTCCTTGCAACTTTTTTCTTTCGTGGTAGGTTTTGAATTAAAGAGTCATCAACTTCCATGTCACAGAAAATAGAAAGACAGATAAAGACAGAGATATTCCAAAGAAAGACTCAGGGAAAGAATAGACTCCAAAAAGTAAAGTCTTTTGTATGGGTACAAAACATTTATTCAAATATATATATGATCTCTATGACCTGTGTTTTGGTCTAAGCACTATCAATTTAATACATAAAAATTTGGACATGTAACAAACCTATTTACAAGTTAGCTATTTCTTGTTTCTAGAAAACTACTTTTAAAAATGAAAGTTTATGCCCTCTAAAACACACTTCATATACAATGTAGCTACAGTTCATAAAATAATACCACTTTTTATGCTTCATTTAATGTTATTTTTTTTAGCAAAAAGCTAAAACAAAACAAGAAACAAACAATCAAATAGGACAAAGTTCATGTTTCACTTTTTTATCTGTCTAAAATGTTTAAAATCTGGTCAGCTACCACTTGTTAATTCTGCAGGTATACTGAATCTGAGACATACAATAGAGTTCAAAGTGTTGTGATATATATAGGCTGAAGCGATCATATTCTTCAAAGATCAAAAGAAGACAGGGGTCAAGAGAGACAAAGGCCATGATACCACTTATCATTGCCAGGAGAAAGAAAATTACTCTTCAGACTGTCCTAAGAGAAACAAGAACCATTCAAAGAAAGAAGAGAAGGAGAGGGCTTCAGAAAATAAAGAAGAACCCTGCAGAAAGGAAGAAGAACCCATACCCATCCAGAAAGAAAAGAAGACAAGAAAAAGAAAGTGATGAAGAGGAAAAACCTGTGACAGTGAAGAAATTATAGAAATAGAAGAAAAAAAAAGAGTGAAAAAAAAAGCAAATGAACTTTTGGTGATGTGTTGTAAAATTTAATTGTAACTTCTACAAGAGAATATACCAGAAAGAAAATGAAAATGTCTCTTAGTTTTAGTTTTTTATAATAGCACTCACACACATACATTATTCATTCATTATTTATCATGGGGAAAAAAGAGAATTAAGTTTTAACTTTATTTGGCAAACTTGGAATAGTCACTCTTTTCTATAGAGTTGGGTGGCCCAGAAAAGCAAGGGCATTTTTTCTTAACAAACTCCGGAACATGAGGTAATGAGCTTTAACTGCCATATGCCTTTGCCACGGCCAAGTCCTACTTCTTCACCTACTACTGTGAATAATTTAGTAGTGATCGTTGTTGCTCCCGCTGGTATCTTAGGGGTAGTCAGTGTAGAGGGAGTGCTGTCATGAAACCTTTGGCTTGGGAAGGTCTTTTTCTCTTGGGTTGAGTTAGAGAAGTCGGATACATTTGTCTCAGACACCATAACTCTGCCAAAATGTCTAGTAGCACAGTTACCATTTGAATTTCACCGACATTTCTCTCTAGAGCATTAGCTACCTTTGATGGACTCTTAGTTGCCATGTCCACACCACTTGCAAGAAAGCTTTTGCTTTACAATTACTAGTCTGGTATGTGCAAAACTGATTCTGTATCCCCCCACCCCACCAAGATTAGAGACCTTACAAGAAATTTTGTGCAGATCTCTATTCACGGGGACCTTTAATTTTAATATAGAATCCCCAAGAAACATTGTAGAATCGAATTGCATGTCAAACAAGCATGTTAGTCATAAAAAAGTATATGAAAATTTGACACTAGCTTGTGAAAGTTTCTCAAAATAAAACCTATATTTTATCTGTTCTATTCTTTCCATTGTTACCAGCTTTAAATTATGAACTTGAAACCTTAAATTATTAATCTGAGTATTTTAACTGACTATGAAATCTTGAGACACAAATTTTGACAAGCAAAAATAACAAATACTGATGCATCAAAAAGTTCCAGACATCTTGCAATATTACTATAATGTCTTTTTCTTTCTTTCCAATGGCATGTATATATTGAAAGTTGCTTCGTTTCTATTATCTGAAGAAAAGAAATATGATGCAAAAAATAGTATTCTTGTTTCTATTTTATGAAAAATAATGAAGAATAAAATTTTTATTCCATATCAATATTATGAATAAAGAAGCAAACACAGCAATATTTGAGCTTGGATGGTTTACAAAGCAAAACTTTTAATACCAAATTATGCACCACTTACATGTAGAAATCAAGATGAATAAGGTATTTGGGATCCTATTAAACATTAAATACATAAAAAAGTTGATGACTTAGTCACAGTTTATGAACTCCTCTGTCCCTAATTTAGAATTTGAATATTCATATACTTACAATTAGATTAGGTGTGTATGAAGTCTGTGCCAGGATTTACAAACATTGAGATTACTGTTATGTTTATATGTCAGGATTTACAAACATTGAGATTACTGTTATGTTTATATGCCAGAATTTGCAAACATTGAGATTACTGTTATGTTTATATGCCATAATTTACAAACACTGAGATTACTGTTATGTTTATATGCCAGGATTTGCAAAAATTGAAATTACTGTTATGTTTATATGCCAGGATTTACAAACATTGAGATTATTGTTATGTTTATATGCCAGGATTTGCAAATGTTGAAATTACTGTTATGTTTATATGCCAGGATTTGCAAATGTTGAAATTACTGTTATGTTTATATGCCAGGATTTACAAACATTGAGATTACTGTTATGTTTATATGCCAGGATTTGCAAAAATTGAAATTACTGTTATGTTTATATGCCAGGATTTACAAAAATTGAAATTACTGTTATATTTATATGCCATGATTTGCAAATGTTGAAATTGCTGTTATGTTTATATGCCAGAATTTACAAACATTGAGATTACTGTTATGTTTATATGCCAGGATTTGCAAACATTGAAATTACAGTTATGTTTATATGCCAGGATTTACAAACATTGAGATTACTGTTATGTTTATATGCCAAGATTTGCAAACATTGAAATAACTGTTGTGTTTATATGCCAGGATTTACAAAAATTGAAATTGCTGTTATGTTTATATGCCAGGATTTACAAACATTGAAATTACTGTTATGTTTATAAGCCAGGATTTGCAAATGTTGAAATTACTGTTATGTTTATATGCCATAATTTACAAACACTGAGATTACTGTTATGTTTATATGCCAGGATTTGCAAAAATTGAAATTACTGTTATGTTTATATGCCAGGATTTACAAACATTGAGATTATTGTTATGTTTATATGCCAGGAGTTGCAAATGTTGAAATTACTGTTATGTTTATATCCCAGGATTTGCAAATGTTGAAATTACTGTTATGTTTATATGCCAGGATTTACAAACATTGAGATTACTGTTATGTTTATATGCCAGGATTTGCAAAAATTGAAATTAGTGTTATGTTTATATGCCAGGATTTACAAAAATTGAAATTACTGTTATATTTATATGCCATGATTTGTAAATGTTGAAATTGCTGTTATGTTTATATGCCAGAATTTACAAACATTGAGATTACTGTTATGTTTATATGCCAGGATTTGCAAACATTGAAATTACAGTTATGTTTATATGCCAGGATTTACAAACATTGAGATTACTGTTATGTTTATATGCCAAGATTTGCAAACATTGAAATTACTGTTATGTTTATATGCCAGGATTTACAAAAATTGAAATTGTTGTTATGTTTATATGCCAGGATTTACAAACATTGAAATTACTGTTATGTTTATAAGCCAGGATTTGCAAATGTTGAAATTACTGTTATGTTTATATGCCAGGATTTACAAAAACTGAAATTACTGTTATGTTTATATACCTGGATTTACAAAACTGAAATTACTGTTATGTTTATATGCCAGGATTTGCAGAATGTTGAAATTGCTGTTATGTTTATATGCCAGGATTTGCAAATGTTGAAATTACTGTTATGTTTATATGCCAGGATTTACAAACATTAAAATTACTGTTATGTTTATATGCCAGGATTTACAAACAATGAGATTACTGTTATGTTTATATGCCAGGATTTACAAACATTGAAATTACTGTTATGTTTATATGCCAGGATTTACAAACATTGAAATTACTGTTATGTTTATATGCCAGGATTTACAAAAACTGAAATTACTGTTATGTTTATATCCCAGGATTTGCAAACATTGAAATTACTGTTATGGTTTTATTTGCAGTACCAAGTACCAATGAAAGCATTGTGAATACAGTTCCTGCAATAGCTGGAGGTGTAAGTGCTGGATTTGTTGTCATTTTAATTTTGAGCATAGGAATATTTCTTTGGAGAAGAAATCGACATCCACAGGTGACAGGACAAGGTAAGAAGTATTGTCATCAATAGCTATTATTAGTAAATAACGTGTTAAATACAGATTTAGAGAAACTGAAGAAATTAAGCATAATGTTCAAATTGTTATTATAGTCATCCTTGTTAGTATTTGACATTATTTTAAGTGGTAGCGTTTGAGTTAGTCCTAACTTCTCACTTTAACTTCTTGTTATAAAACTTGGACTGAAATCTATGCAGAATAAGTTTATTCCCATAGAATAGGCTAGTTTAATCTAAGATTTAAAATACAGCTTAACATTGTTTTAATGTGTCTTTCATAAGCCTCTGAAAGTGTTATTACATTAGTTTTATTATCCTAAATCTACATACCAGAGAACTTTAGTAGTCATCAGTATTCATTCATTAAACCAAAATTACAGCTCAGCTGTATTTAGAGAAAGTGTTTCATAATTTAATCTAAATTTAACAACTTCTATTTGCATTTGACTGTTTCCATATCATCAAGTTTAGGAAATATTTTCTATCACAGAGACTCAGAGAAAATATTATGATACAATCCCTCCTTAGCTGAATTCTGCAATCAGGCAGACCCAGAGAAAATAGTATAGAATTATGTACCCTAACATAATTCTATTATTAGACAGACATATAGAAAGGATTATCACAATATCACTTTTTTACATATGTACACAATACAGAACTAAAATAAATGATAGTAAATGTTTATTTATCTGATATATACATTACAGATACATCTTATTTACAACTTTGTTACCAGTATATGTGAAATTAAATTTGAGAGTGCAACTTTGGCATGTAGTCATTTCTGTTACTACACACACCAAGAGAAAGGGTTATCAGAGCATTCCTTACTTAAATATTTGCATTTTACAGTTAGGTGTTTTACAGCATAGCAACACAATTCAGTTATTTCATGCTGAGGCAATTGTAGTTAAGTGTCTTGCCCAAAGGTGCACCTGGTGGCTGACTGATGGTAGGATCCTTTCATTTGTGACTTTGGCACATTAACCACTGAGCCATCAAGCCTCCCCTACACAATACAGAACTAAAAGAAATGATAGTAAACTGTTTATTTCTCAGATATATACATATTACAGGCAGACCAGACCACTCCTGTGAAATAAATGGTTAGAGCATCTGCTCGGATGTGGGAGGTAGCAGGTTCGAACCCCAAGTGTGTCATACCAAAGACTTATAAAAATGGTACTATGAGCTGCCTCGCTTTGCGCTGACAGCATTCAGAGGTAGTGATAGAACTGATCAGCCTTGTGTCAGGATAATGTGACTGGATGGGACATGATGCCATAGTGCTAGACCTCACTCTTAACTGCCACACTGTATACATGACAGCCACATGACTAAAATTGTTAGAGCTACATTAAAATCCAAATTGCACACATACTTACAGGCAGACTCAAATAAGATAATATTGTACAATCTAACAAAGCTCTATTATCATGTATTCTATTAGATAGATGGATAGGTTGAAATAGGTTTTGCAACTATATCAGTTTTTGAAAGACAGACAGACAGACAAAGAGATGTGTTAAGTTAAAAAAAGACCAGGAACAACACAATTCAGCAACAAAGAACAATAATGTTAACTTGAATTTTATCCTGTTTTATTAAATCATAACACTATTCTTTGTCTTTTTTTTCACTTAAATTTAAATTGATCATGCAGATTAATGAACCCAGCCAGTAAAACAACAAGGTAAAACCATGTCCCGCACTGAAATATTCAAATATCGTTAAATTAGCTCTTTACTTTTGATTTTGGGGAGTTTTGTGTCGACTCACCTTTTCCTCCACTTACATGCCACAAAATCTTTCAACAGCATGTCCTGCATTAAAGTCTGCAATAGATGGACCATGAATACTTACATTCCATTGAAACAGAAGAGTATATTATCCTTTTTATCCAAGATATACTAGCAAACATATTGCTTCCACCACATCAATAATAGTGAAATCTAGAAACATTGAATGATATATTTATACTTGCAAATCATGATTTAAGAACATTTATTTTATCCAGTTGTATAATTATCCCCTAGTCACCTTGAAATCAGTGACATAGATCAAATCAATCTCTACAAGCTCACTTTTGATAATGATTTGAGAGCACTTACTTTTTATTCATTTAATTCATAGCCAAACAGTACTTATGTATCGGTCTACTCTACCATGCAAACAAAAGATGATAAAAAGTGCTTGTGGGTGCCAAATATTCATTATACCGATTGCTCTTAGAATGAAAATCCATGTGGCTGATCATCAGTGATGAGTGCCTTTTGTTGTCAAGTGCACCTGTTCAAAGATCCAGATTTTAGTGCCCATCTTAGCCATTATGCCATGTATTTGGACATATCTTTTTACATGAGCACAGCAGAAACTACACATTGTAATAATAACTGATAGGATTACCAAGATATCTTATTGTTATAACAATTAGCAATAAATATTTAAACAATGTAGAAAGTTAATGTCCTTGAGTAAGTAACTAACAGTTTCTCTTCATAACTTTGTATGATGAAGGACAATTCCTTCCTTCTTTAATTTGTCCTTGATAATAATCTATCAGCTATTCAAATTACATATATAATTTCAGCATAATACTTTAATAAATCTGGGTAATAAGAAATCCTGAAGACAGGACTAATATTTATGAATGTATTTGATCAGTTTTTGAATGTATTTTATTGTATCACCAATTAAATAAACCAAGCATTATTTGTTTCAGTCAGGTAGCCAATGAAATGTTAGACTATTAACATTCCCTTCTTAAATAAATTTTGAAAGGTGAATTATAACATCTCTAGCTGATTAACAGGTTACCTGAGTATTTGATTCCATGTAATTGATAACTATGTGATTACATGATGTTGATAGAAATGAGAATTAACAATGATGTGATGAATATAATTGTTCAGTAAAGAAAAGAAGGATGATGCTGATGATCATGTTATAACTCTATGGTCTTAAATTCAGTAACAAACAAGAACGAAAACCAATAATTTTTTAAAATTCAACAGTTTATTTACCTAGAATACAACGTGAAAATTTAAAAGAACTTACAGTATTGTGTATTAAATCCCAAATAGTTCTAAAAGTTTTGTCACAAGTCCAAATGAATTGAGTTCTAATTAAATTCCGGTGATATTCCAAATAAACTCCAACACTAAATGTATTGATGTGCTTGTAGTCTTGAATGTGCTAGTGTGCCAGCAATCTGGAATGCAGTGATGTATTAATAGTCTTTTGAAGTATCACAATAATATAATTAAAAAAAAATCCTTATTTGACGTACAATATTGTTACAGAAGTGAATTAACCTGACTATGGAAAGGTACAGTAAACTATGTGCTATCAATGCACTTTTATGAATTACATACAGATTAGTTTTTTAACCTACCTATTTCAGTAAAGGGGTGCTGTATTATTGATTGAGAACATGCATTCATATAGAAACTTTGATTTTCTATATCAAATATTTCATAGTGCAACATTCCTGTATTCAAGGAAAACCAAAATATTAGTAACAATTGTGAAGCATGAGATAGTGATTACTTTTGATGTCAGTGTGTGTATCTATTTGTACTGTGAGTCATCCATCCATATTTCTGTTCAGACCCTAGATTAACCAGCATGTAAAAGTTACTTTACCATTTTTTTTATCTTGATATCTTCATATCATCTTATCTCATCATGTTCAGATATGACAGCTAGCTTAAGTATGCAATTATATTTGTGTACTAAATAAATGCCTGCATGCAAACTTGGGGTAGTGGGGGTGGTGGTTCTGTGTGCAAGCCATAGCCAGATTCTTGTAACAATAACCTAAAATTAGCTTAGAGACCAACTTCTGCCTTCTATCAAGAAGATATTGCCCATGTAACATATAAGTGGACATGAATGATGCTGGACTTATAGAAAATATTTTTAGTCTTCAGTTCTTATAACAATGTCCTAACATTAGCTGAGACAAACATTAAGAGTGAATGGTCAGAAGCTGGGCACAATGACAAGCTTTGAATATTAAAAACACTTTCAGATATATCAACTGTTGTCATTAAAGAATGGTTACATTGTATAGAGTGTATAGATTTGACTATAAAAATAGGGGTGTTTTGCATATTGGTTAATATCTGTGCAATCAAATATTTACTATTTGGACAATTTACCTTTTACAAACTAATTATGGTCACCAATTTGATATTTCCTAGTTGTATTTTGACACATTATGCATCATATATGATTATTCAGGTCTGAAGCCTTATTTATAATGCTGATGACTCCTTATGATTTTGTCTGCCACCAATTTCATTCAGTGAAATTTAACTCATGGTATTTTACTGATTCAGGTTTTATTAGAAACTTGTGTATCTTTTCGATCCTGTCATATATTTAAAATTTATTATGATGATGCATATCTTTTATGACGTTATGTAAATGATGTAATTGTTATTTTAAAATATAAATACGTCATCTGTTTCTTTTGGAACATTTAATGTCTGAAGAATTATACATTAAATGCAAAACTAGTTGCACAGAATTATCAGCATTTGTGTTGTTTTTTTTTTATCCCAATTCCATTACTGGAATATTCATTTTACTCTATTGTATGGAATTGAAAACATGATTCAAACACATGTAGATCCAGAAAATGCAAAAATAAGATAAAATAGAGTTTATATGTGTTTGGCGGGCCAGGATTGGATGATTATGAAAGTATAATTTTTTTGAAAATAATCTTTTGAGGGTTTACCTTGTTGTAAATGAGAACAATTAAGATTATATAGTCTTCCATTTGACTTCAGGTCACAATTAATATTTTCTAAAAAGAAGTAATACTTAATGGAAAATAATCTTCTAGAACTTCTTAATGCCTACAAAATAAAATGTTCAAAAGGGGAGATGATGCACAAACATAATATATGGTACGAAAATCGCACACTGTGCAATGGGAGGGGATGGGAGTCGAAACTGACTGATTTTTTTTGTCTATGTACTTTATGGATATCCCTTATATGATCAAAATTTACAGCTAATTTGAATTAAGTTTTCTCTAGAAATTGCTAGAAGTAAATATAAATTGTAAAATAATATAATTTGCATAGAATTTTAAAATGTGGTTAAAATGTATCTATTTTGTAAGACATTAAGTAAGTTCAATATCAAAAATGCAAGAAAAACTGCAATAGCTAGGTCCCTCTGAAATCTGATACTATAAGACTATAGAACTGCTAAGAAATTAAGCTAAATATGTTAAGGTAGACTTAAAGAAAATAAATAAATATTTTAAACTGTCAAGCTTTTAGAAGGCAGTTCAGCATTTAAAAAATAATGCAAGTTTTATAGAATTTTAAAGAACTGTGTACTCCACATATTTGTATCTTGTGAACATGTTATTTCAGACATGTAAAAAACACTTTGTTTTCCCAAATCAATTTGTGCTGGATATTCCTCAAGAATAGTTCAATATTCACTAGGAAAAATGAATAAAAGGACAGAAGAAGGGGTCATAAGTTAGTGGTGCAAGTAGATTTTATTTCTACCGACCCTGTCTTTCTGGTACAACCTCACTGGCAATAAATATATTAATGGCATGGTGTACCTAGTCACACAGGCCTACTTACACCAATGCTCACCTTAGATCAGTTATTTTCCTTTAGTAGAGTGTCAGTTCAATAAAGGGACTCTTGATGTTTTGGACACATTATGTATTTTGAGACCCTGGAGTTAGACACAGACTTGCCAAATGTTCTGCAGATTTAGGTGGAAGGACTTAAATTATACTATTCTATTTTCTGCATAGCCATGAAATATTTATGTTAAGCTGGTTATCAAGAAATTTCACATAAAAGTCAGAGGTGAGATTTCACTTATTCCCACTTATCTTGCAAGTGTTTTGATGTAAAGTTTCAGCTGCAGTAATCTAACATGTTGATAAATAAGGTCATTTTTGTTAACATTATGTACTTGTCTCAAACAAAGGGTTGGTTAGTTACATATATATTTGTATAAAAACTTATATTTCATATACATACACATGGAAAAAAGAAATAAAATTAAACAGAATAATAGTCAAATGCTTGTGACACAAGTTAAAACATAATTGTGTTTAGTGTATCATGCAGAAAATGTTTGCAACACTTGCTATCAGTTGAGATATGTAATGAATTGAAGGTGGAAATTGTGAAAAGAAAAACACTGTGATTAATAAACTGATGTAAAATAAAACATCCATTTTTTAACATCTCTTGGGCTATACATGCAAAGCATCAACTTTAAAAAAGAAAATGTTTCAGGATTCACCTATATTTTGATTATTCCTTTGTGCATTGTAATGATAATCTAAAAATTGAATGAAAATTTGATATTTTATTATAAGACCAGAACAGAAGCACAAACAGTTGACAGCAGAACAACTATGATGGTTCACAATAAAAGATCCATTCACTATTATATTTTCTTTTCTACCTTGAAAATAAACATAAACTAAAATGTGATTGAAATTTTGAACTTCTTGCCCCTCCCAAAAGACTGAAGAGAAGGAGGCAACAAGTTTCATGCACATGGTTACAATTTGGAACCTTAAAGTAAAGTGGAAAGTTGAGTGAATTTATAAAATGTAGTAATGTAATGGAGAGACATATGCACAGATGGATGAAGATATCAGTATATCCAAAATATTTTAGAATGATTTTGATAACACAGATTTAATTGAGATGCATGTTTCCTCTCTCCCACTCGGCAAAAAAAGTAATTCAGTGAGGAAGTGATTGTAATGGTTGTAATATATTTATCTCGGTATACGTTTTTACCAATTTTTTAATTGGAGGTGGGGGAGGCAAAATTGAACGAACACCTTTACATTAAAGGCAAATAATTGATAGGATAATTTGAAGCCAAATGGATTTGATGGTTTTTGAACTAAAGCTGTGTTATGCATATTTGATTTGATTTATATTTGATTTAGTTTAATTGTTTGTTTGTTTTAAATTTTTATATGTTTTTTTATTCCATTACATGCTATTACAATGTAATTTTATTTACTGGATTTTATATTTTCCAGAAATTCAGTTCAGTTTTTCAAAAACCTAATATTAGAACTTTGTATGTAAAGCTGACCTAGTTCCTGACCTTAATTCATGATTTTAAATAAACAACTTTGTTTTATTTTTTTTTATTTCTTCTTAATGTGTGATTCATAGCGTGAAATCGAGGCTATACTGGTAGTACGTGTCTTTACACATGTAAATAGCTTCTATGTTGATCTAGAAACATTTAGCAATTATTTTTAAATTTTGGTTTTGCTGGAAGGTTTTATGCAGTAGCCAGATTCAATAGTGATGTATTGAGATATAATTTCAGTTGGGCTTTAAACACTAAGAAGTCAAAGTGTTTTGTTTTTTGCTGTGACCAGTTTGAGTTTAGTTTTCTTCAAATTATTTGAATTCTAAGAGATTATTTTTCCCTGGAAATATTTGTGCTAAAAATTAATTCTTGGACAAAGACAGTTATTGAAATTGACAGAATTCAAACACTGGAATATTATTATCTGAAATTCAACAAAGAACTGTAGACACACCAGTACTACACTGGCTATAGCATATGTCATCGCCTTCCATTTTGGATTTTGTTGGGACTCAAGCTCAGATTAATTAGAACATCTTAATATTAGGACTTCTATTTTTTAATTCTTGGATTATTTTTGGATTTAATTCTTAAAACCATAAGTTCTTTTTCTCATTTTTATCTTGTTTTTTTAGGAAAAAAATTATTTGTTAAAGTTTATAAAGCTTGTTGTCCTCACTTTTTTCTTGTTACTGTTTAAAAGAGACTAAACATGTAACAGCTATGTATTTTACACCAGTTTAATCACTCTGTTGTTCCAAGTCAAACATAATCTAGTGAGTCACCAAATGATGTTATAGGTCTTTAAATAAATATTGAAGCTTATGGCAGTGGCGTCACTACGTCACTAGGGTTGGTGTCACCCAGTGCGGTAACTCATGGTGTCACCCTCAATGGACCTCCTTCCTGCACAAAAATTCAAAAATTTTATAGACAGTCATTTTGGTGTCACACCCTCTGATGGTGTCACCCGGTGCAATCTGCACCCCCATAGTGACGCCACTGGCTTACGGGTTTATTAGGAGCACTCTGCAATTTAACACAAAACAATATTTCGAGTATACACATTTGGGGGTGTTCAGTTTATCTTACTTTATCTCTTGCCCAAAATACATGTACTACATGTACTTTTACAGCTCCGTAGTTGTAGTCCACTATTTTATGGGCATTTCCTTAGCTAGTTGCACAATACTATACCTGTGTTTATTCTTTAGTCTTATTGTATCTTATTTATTGTGTATATATTTATTAGCTAGTCAGATGTATCAAATTTGATTATTGCATGCTTTAATAAGATTTATATAATGCATTTACCTGAGAAATAATCATTTTACTATAAATTATTTTACTTCCGTATTGTATAAATATGTAAGGAAGAGATACTTTAATAACCTTTTCTCTTGGTTTCTTTAATAATATAATTGTTTGCTTGCCAGAGGTACTCCCTGAAGTTTAATTTGTAAATTTGCTCACATATAATGGTAAGAAAGTTGTAAATAAGATGTATATATGTGAGAAATAAATATTTAGCCATCATTTATTTGAGTTTGGTGTTGTGTAAATATGTAAGGAAGTAATACTATAATAATCCTTTCTCTTGGTCTGTCTAATAATAGAATTCGGTTTGGGAACAGTTGTGTGGTACTATTTTCTCTGTGTCTGCATTATAGCAGAATTCTTTTAAGGAGGGATTGGGTGACAATATTTTCTCTGTGTATGCCTGATAGCAGAATTCTGCTAAGGAGAGATTGTGTGGTATTATTTTCTATGAGTATCTCTGATATCATAATTCAGTTAAGGAGGGATTGGGTTATAATAGTTTCTCTGTGTATGCCTTATAACAGAATTATGTTAAGGAGGGATTGAGTGGTATTATTTTCAATGGATATCTCTGATAGCAGAATTATGTTAAGGGATTGCATTTTTCTGGGTTTGTCTGCCCTTTATTTTATGAAGTCAATGGCTGTGGGATAATACGATGCTGTGTATGTAATATAATTGTAAAATTCATGAAAATTACAAAGTCTGTGTCTTAATTGGTTACTTTCAGTTCAAATTGGCACTCTAAGAGTATTTAAGAAAATACTTACTAAACTTGACAATATGGAAACAAATGGAAATGGAAGCAATTATTTTCATAAATATAATGTATATTAATTTTCCATGTTCTGTTATGAATAGGGATATTTATAAAAAAAAAAAATAAAACAAATCTGGTTTTATTTTGCAAAAATATCTGCAGGCAAAGTGTTTTAATACTTAATTACAACCATTATATATATATATAGCAAAGTGTTTTAATACTTCATTACAACTAGGATATACAGCTAAGTGTTTTAATACTTAATTACAACCATGACATAGCAAAGTGTTTTAATACTTAATTACAACCATGACATAGCAAAGTGTTTTAATACTTAATTACAACCATGACATAACAAAGTGTTTTAATACTTAATTACAACCAGGATATACAGCAAAGTGTTTTAATACTTAATTACAACCATGACATAGCAAAGTGTTTTAATACTTAATTACAACCATGACATAGCAAAGTGTTTTAATACTTAATTACAACCATGACATAGCAAAGTGTTTTAATACTTAATTACAACCAGGATATACAGCAAAGTGTTTTAATACTTAATTACAACCAGGATAAACAGCAAAGTGTTTTAATACTTAATTACAACCATGATATATAGCAAAGTGTTTTAATACTTAATTACAACCATGACATAACAAAGTGTTTTAATACTTAATTACAACCATGACATAACAAAGTGTTTTAATACTTAATTACAACCAGGATATACAGCAAAGTATTTTAATACTTAATTACAACCAGGATATACAGCGAAGTGTTTTAATACTTAATTACAACCATGACATAGCAAAGTATTTTAAGACTTAATTACAACCATGACATAGCAAAGTATTTTAAGACTTAATTACAACCATGACATATCAAAGCCATTTCATATTTAATTACAACCATGATATATAGCAAAGTGTTTTCATATTTAATTATAACCAGGATATAGAGCAAAGTGTTTTAATACTTAATTACAACCATGACATAACAAAGTGTTTTAATACTTAATTACAACCATGACATAGCAAAGTGTTTTAATACTTAATTACAACCATGACATAGCAAAGTGTTTTCATACTTAATTACAAGCAGGATATACAGCAAAGTGTTTTCATACTTAATTACAACCATGACATAGCAAAGTGTTTTCATACTTAATTACAACCATGACATAGCAATGTGTTTTCATACTTAATTACAACCATGATATAGCAAAGTGTTTTCATACTTAATTACAACCATGATATAGCAAAGTGTTTTAATACTTAATTACAACCATGATATATAGCAAAGTGTTTTAATACTTAATTACAACCATGACATAACAAAGTGTTTTAATACTTAATTACAACCATGACATAGCAAAGTGTTTTCATACTTGATTACAACCATGACATAGCAAAGTGTTTTCATACTTGATTACAACCATGACATAGCAAAGTGTTTTAATACTTAATTACAACCATGACATAGCAAAGTGTTTTAATACTTAATTACAACCATGACATAGCAAAGTGTTTTCATACTTAATTACAACCATGACATAGCAAAGTGTTTTAATATTTAATTACAACCAGGATATATGACAAAGTGTTTTAATACTTAATTACAACCATGACATAGCAAAGTGTTTTCATACTTAATTACAACCATGACATAGCAAAGTGTTTTAATATTTAATTACAACCAGGATATATGACAAAGTGTTTTAATACTTAATTACAACCATGACATAGCAAAGTGTTTTAATACTTAATTACAACCATGACATAGCAAAGTGTTTTAATACTTAATTACAACCATGATATATAGCAAAGTGTTTTAATACTTCATTACAACCATGACATATCAAAGTGTTTTAAGACTTAATTATAACAAAGCTGTAACTTCCTGTACAAACTTTGCCTTTTCAGTTATCACATTGGAAAACAACAGCAACGCCAATATAAAGGTATAAACATGTGATGCAAAGAGTGAATAGAAGTCAAATATATTGACATATATAATTTACTCTACAGACAGTTTTATAATTAAACAAAATTAAAAAATGAAGCATCTTTTAAGGTTGTTTGTTTCCTTTTATTTCATTGCTTGTTAGCTCCAGATGAATTAGAACAATTGCTGACAAGAAAACAATCAGTTTCTAAACACAACTCAGTTAAAAAAAGAAAAATGTACACTTATGTTTTGTTTCTAACAGTGGAAAACAACAGAAAGGCCAATATAAGGTAAAAACATTTGATACAAACAGTGAATAATAGTCAAATATATTTACACATATAATTTGCTCTTCAGACAGTTTTATAATAAAACAAAATTAAAACATTAAGTTATCTATGTTTATTTCATTTTTGTTCAATGCTTGTTAGCTTCACATGAATTGATGGTCTTTAGGAACCAGTGCTGACAAAAAAAACAATCAATTTATAAAGACAACTCAGTTAATGCAGAAAAACAGTTTAGATTAAATGAAAATGTACACTTATTTAAACTTTTTAACAATTAAATTTTATGAACTTTGGATATGATATATGATAATATTTCATGAAAACCATTTTGATGGGAAGTAATCCCAAAGCATGACCCAGTGTGTTTTTGAAAACCATTTTGAGGGGAAGAAATCCCAAAGCATGACCCAATGTGTTTTTGAAAACCATTTTGATGGGAAGTAATCCCAAGGCATGACCCAATGTGTTTTTTAAAAACCTTTTTGATGGGAAGTAATCCCAAAGCATCATCCAATGTGTTTTTGAAAACCATTTTGATGGGAAGTACTCCCAAATATTTCAATTTCTACTTTAAGGCCAATGGACAGTGATTTATATAAAAAATTGAACTCCAATGCAATCAGTGATGTCCAGGTGTATAGCTCACTGAACATACAAACACTATCCAAGGTAGCCTCACTTTAGATCAATTTTATTAACGTATACTGTCTAGAGAATAAACACATTATTAAATTATAAATATTTGATTGTGTAGTTTAATATGATTGCCTTTGATATACTTCGCATTTGACTCACATTCAACACAGTTTATTTAATTATATATAAATAAATAAAAGTATTAGTCACTTTTTGTGTAAAGTCCCAAAGTTTGTAGATCCTACATTTATTTTCTTCTCTTAAAGTGATCTTTTTGATGGGAAGTAATCAGAAAGCATGACCCAATGTGTTTTTGTAAACCATTTTGATGGAAAGTATTCCCAAAGAATCATCCAAAGTGTTTTTGAAAACCATTTTGATGGGAAGTATTCCCAAAGCATAACCCGATGTCTTTTTGAAAACAATTTTGATGGGAAGTAATCCCTTAAAAAGTCTGACAGAGTAAATTACAAGACCCTTAAATACACTGACATAGTAAATCCTATTTACTACTTGTATCTTTACCGAATCAGGCAAATTTGAAATTTAACAGATATTACAGTATAATAATTTGCCTCCCTTAAGTTTTTAAATGAGATGTTAGGTTTGCTATTATTTATGTATTATCAATAACAAACATCTTCTTTGTGTGAAGCATTTTGTAATTTTTTTTGTGTAAGTATATCTCTAAGAATTTTCTGTTATTTACAGATCACAAAGAATATAATGAAAATACATAACAAAAGCCATACACAACTGATCATTACAAGTACCATTCAGGCCTACAAGTCACATATCTGCTCCTTTACTGTACCATTCAGGACTACAAGCCACACACAACTGATCCTTACCATTATGATTCAGGAATGCATGCATACACACAACTGATCCTTACCAATGCCATTCAGGACTTCAAGCCACACACAAATGATCCTTATCATTACCATTCAGGACTACAAGCAACACACAACTTATCCTTTCCAGTACCATTCAGGACTACAAACCACACACAACTAATCCTTACCAGTACCATTCAGGACTAAATACCACATTTCTGACCCTTACCAGTACCATTCCTGAGTACAGGCCACACTACTGATCCTTACCAGTACCATCCAGGACTACAAGCCACACAAATGATCCTTATCAGTACCATTCAGGACTACAAGCCACACACAACTGATCCTTACCAGTATCATTCAGGACTATAAACCACACTACTGACCTTTACCAGTACCGTTCATGAGTACAAGCCACACAACTGATCCTTCCAGTACCATTCAGGACTTCAAGCCACACACATCTGATCCTTTCCGGTACCATTCAGAACTAAAAGCTATACACAACTAATCCTTACCATTACCATTCATGACTACAAGCCATAGACAACTGATCCTTATCAGTATCATTCAGGACTACAATCCACACAACTTATCTTTATCATTACCATTCAGGACTACAGGCCACATACAACTGATCCTTACCAGTACCTTTCAGGACTATAAGCCACACAACTGATCCTTACCAGTACCTTTCAGGACTATAAGCCACACAACTGATCCTTACCAGTACCTTTCAGGATTTCAAGCCTCACATAGCTGATCCTTACCAGTAACATTCATGACCACAAACCCATAGAAATGATGGAATGTCTTTTCCTATCAAAATATGGGTGTTTTAAATACAGATGTGATGACGAAGATATACAGCATGAATATTAATAGACAATGCTGGGACAATATTCAGTATTCTTCGTATTTGTATTTACATGATTTGTACATTAATAGAAATTTGCCATGTTGATATATCAATGGATACTACAGATTTTACAGCCTGATTGCTGTTTATCTTCAGTGCACTTGTGTGAAAAATCAGAATATTCTGAAATATTTTGGCAATTAGGCATTCTCTCTATAGATTTATTTTCCATAAAATTAGAATTCTGTATATTGTTTTTAATCAGATCCAATTAATAAATAACAGAGGATCTAGATTACATTATGGCATTGCTTGTTCCATGTTGTAAACATAATTCCATTCAGAATAAAAAAATAATTACATGTAAAAAGCTTTTATCATTTTTGGTTACTGTGTACAAAATATAAAGGGTTCAGAGTCAAACAAGGCCGATGTGACACATAATCTTCAGCAGCCTAACAGCACTAATGAAACACATAAACATTGTCTCTCTACCTAATTACTATAGAAAAAATACTCAAAAAGACTTATTCTTATTAATGATTATATGTTACTGTGTCAGAGAGAGAGAGAGAGAGAGAGAGAGAGAGAGAGAGAGAGAGAGAGAGATACAAATGTTGTGTCAGTGTGTGGGATCATGGGTATGCAAGATGTGTTTCTTTGTATAGCTGTTATTGTGTGTTATATTCAGGCCTGTCAAAATTTGGGGGTCTGAAATCTTTAGATTCTTATTTAGTTTCCAGTTTTTATCCAGTGATTTGGCAGACCTGTACAAAATTGTTTTTGAGAAGAAATTGCTGATATATCAATTATGATAACACCATGTTGTTTTCAATGAAATTCAGAGTTTTATAAGAAGAGTTTTGCTTTTTCTGTGGAATTCCATACCATATAAAGTCAGCTGACTCATGCCAAGCTTTTAAAAAGCTTCTTAGTCAACATCTACAGAAACATTCATTTGTATGACTTTGTTTAATTCAGTACTACTACTTTTTAAAACATTGTTATCAGTTACTCACCTATAATGTTTAACACGTGTTTGTTACTACTATTTGTATGAATCCTGTATGTATTCATCCTTGAAACCTTGTACATATTTTATTCTAGCAGTAGATCAGTTATTGAGTTTTTAACAGAATTTGTTGTCCTTAGACATGTCTTGTAAAAATTGCACATTATATATATATATTATTATTATTATTATTATATTATTATAACATTAGTAATACAAAAAATGGCTGAATGTGTGTACAGGAAATGATTATTCACAATTTATGTACCTGAAATCTGGAGATCTTTTATACAGTCTGAAGATGCTGAGACAGAACTACTTTTATCCTTAGATTTGGTAGGCCTCTATATTATTATTGTTTTGAAGATAATCATGGGGGCTCTTGTCATTGCTTATATTTTAAGTACATGTACTATATGGTGTCTTCTTACAACAATAGTAACATAATATCAAATTACAATAAAAACTAAAATAACTTGAGCAGACATTTTTGTTTTTAAATGCATGTATGAAAGTATTTGAAGTATTTGGGGGCAACTGTAACAGATGAAGGATCGAAGCCTGAAGTACTCTCCAGGATTGCACAGACAACAGCAGCACTGACAAAACTGAAGCCCATCTGGAATGGCAAGAACATCACACTCAGCTCAAAAGTCTGACTGATGTGCTCACTGGTGATCTCCATATTTCTCTACGCCTGTGAATCATGGACCATAACAGCTGACTTAGAGAAAATGATACAGGTCACAAAGATGACATGTTTCTGAAAGATCCTCGGCCTCACATACAAAGACCATGTCACCAATGAAGTAATACAGCAAAGGATAAGACAAGCCATGGGGCCTGGCGAAGATCTCCTGATCACAGTGAATAAAACGTAAACTACAGTGGTATGGGCATGTCTCATGATCATCAAGACTTGCCAAGACAATCCTGCAAGGCACTGTACAAGGAAGAAGAAAGAGAGGCAGGCAAAGTAAGAGGTGGGAAGACAACATTTGAGAGTGGACAGGCTTGACATTGAATGACTCACTGAGAAAGACGGAAAATTGAGAGGAATGGAGGAAGCTAGTTATTAGTTCTTGTGCGGTGCCCCAATGGTCTTCCAGACTACGGGACTGATGATGATGATGATGAAATACTGGGAGAAAAGAAAAAGTGTTGTGTTGGTAAGATAGTGTGTATTTTATTTTTTTGTTGGTGGAAAGAGAGAGGGGGTTACAAAAGTGACTGTAATCTTTTGTAACAGAATTGTTACCAAGTGGATGGTGGATTAAATGAACAACACAAACACAATGTGAAAGATAATGTAAATTTATGAAATAAATTATTAATGAAAAATAATGATGTATCAACACAATAACTCATGCATTCACCCCACACTCATGCTACACGACTATTCACAATTCAAAAATAAATTAAATATTAATACAAAATAAAACACAGATACAAAGGAATCTCTTGGACTATACACAGATTCAAGGAACCTTTACAAAAGTTATATTACCGCAAGTATAAATTGCGATAACAAATACAAAACATCAAACTATACTATCGCACGTATAGATTGCGACAACTAGCACGAACATATACATGTATTTAATCAAGTTGCTAACTTTTATTGAGATTCATGTAATCCCTTGAAATACTACTGTGATTTGAAGTAACTATGTAAATATAACAATGTATTCAATTGTACTACAATTGCAACACACACATGTGTCTCGACCCTGTATAACCGTACGATTCACCAACTATTGAATCGCCGCCCAGCTTCTCCGAAGACCTATGGTTGACACAATACTTTTATCGGTCACTTGCCCTTCACGGATCCACCACAGTTATATGTACAGACAGCATACAGCATCTACTAGAACCAACGTTCCCAAATACCTAGATGCCACCCTGGATGTTTATACCTCTAGACAGCCCCGACACTCGGACTTCTAGATTTCCGGATATTTACACGTCACGACAGATGTAGACGGACAGACAGTCTGACAGACAGACAGTCAGATACCTCAATTCGATCGCACAATTAAACAGCACAATCACGGCACAATCAATCACATTCAGCTACAATTCAGAGACATTCAGAGACGTTCAGCTACAATTCAGAGACGTTCCGCTACAATATCAGAGACGTTCCGCAACAAATCAGCTACAATATCAGCTACAATAAAGAAACCAGACTAATAATAATTGTCTCTAAAAATAATCTAAACCTTAGATTACGCCATTGCATTTAAAGTCTAATAGTGACTAGTAATTCCAAATATTCCACGTTTTAAATCTGCATTGTAATAAAGGCATCATTATATGAAATGATAAACTGAATAAAAATTCACAATAAAATGAAATATAAATTTAACACTCACCCCTTTGGCTGGAGATAGAATGACGAGCTATCTTTCCTGTGATAAGATACTTTTGGTCCCGTAATATTTATCAGAAATATTCTGCCTTAAATATCCTCAAATAGGTGAGCAGAATTCACGGCAAAATTACCGTGCACCCGGTGAATCTAATGTTCCTGACTTCAAGTGATTCGAAGTCAGGCACATGCAAATCATTACACGCCACTTACCTTGGAAAAAACCACTTATTCACCCCAGGTAATGCATGTATGACGAAACAAAAAAATGGTGAAATTAGTTTGTAATTCAAGAAGAAATAAATTCAATTTTCACCGAATTCTGTGACATCTTTATTGTTCAGTTACTTGATGAATGTGCTTTCATCATTTACCGGTATGTACATACAAAGGCATTACTACATTGTTAGTTAAGCTCTGAATAAGTACCTTATTCTTGTTTTAATTATACTATCCAAGAACCACATGGCTGTCATACAGAGTTATTACATGCTAATTAAATATGTCATGACCTTTAACTGGATCATTTCCAGTTAATACTGGAGTGAGGATCAGATTACTTTTACTAATCGGTAGGGAAATGAGGCATAGGGTATTGAAAATGTTTCTGACATGGCCTTTGTGTCAACAGCAGTGTTGACATCCATGGTGTACAGCACTTGGGAACCATATTGTGTGTGGACTGAACTGGGATTCACAGTTATATTTTTCTATCTTTCTAGTCCTCTTCTGCCTGTTTTGGATGATTTAGCACAGATACGTGCCAGTGGAACAAAGGTGTCTAACTTTCCAGCATTTTGAAAATCTTAATGAAAACATCGCTAAGCAAGAACTATACAGACACTTAAAAGATATTATATAGGAATCTAATTTGCTGAGTCAGTGATTTTGGATTTATGATTGAAATTTTTAGTCCATTATTGCATTGTTATAATGAAACAATATAAATGTTTGACCAATGGTCTCTGGTCTTCACATTAGCATATACAGAGATATAATTTATACTGGATATGGAAACAGAAATGGCATCTGAAATAGTTATAAAATATTTTTGGTGCTCTGTCACACTGGCCAAGTTAATAAAGAGCACTAATTAATGACAGTTTTTAAGGAAATGTACTGTAAACACCATTGTCCACTTAATGATATCATTTAAGGATTATGAACTGTAAAGGCCATTGTCCAGTTAATGATATTGTTAAGGGCTATGACACTGTAAAGTCATATATAAGAATTTCATCTTATACTTTCTATCACTTTTATGAACAAGCTGAAAATATCAGAATCATGGAGACATATTTAAATACCAGCCTTGTAGGTTCCTTACTCAACACACTCAGCTCAACCTTTTCTGCATCATTCTCTGGCTTTAGTATATTTGATATACCTGAAGATCAGAACCACATAGATAATCCCATTCAGAAAAGTCATGAACAGAGTGAAAATGAAAACAATGGTACAGATGATGATTTGGAGTTATCCAATATGGCTGACATTTATCGACAGAACACGAGAGAAAAACACTGACAGCTACATTGTATAAAACAATATGTGTCTTACACATACAGAGGCTGAACTGTTTAATATGGTTAGATCATATTATATGTACATGTAGACAGGATGTAAATACCCATGCTAAAGGCAGTTATATGCTGACATCTACACCAGTAATTAGATGTAGTACCAAACATGAAACAGCTCCTAAAGTCTTTGACTTAGATAACTCAGGCAATAAAATTAACAACCCTCCAGAGTGTCAGGCAATTACACACTCCCTAAATCATGATCACAGCAGTGATGGCTTAAACCTTAATGATTTCTCCATGTGTGGACATCAAACAACAATTAGGAACTTGGAGGCCCAAATTGAAGAATTAAAACTACAGTTACATGCTATTAAGTTAGCACAGGGAAGGATTAATGAGCACGTAACCTCGTGTGAAACAGCAATTCAGACAGACTCCCAAATAGCAACAATGTTAGATGCTCAAACACAGACAATCCCAATACCAGCCAAAAGAAAATGTAAAATGACCATGCAAGTAACAACTGATACCCAAAGTAATCCTGCATTGCAAAAAACAGTACCCCCACTCTCAGTCATGTGTCACACCTGCAACAGCAATAAGTGTACACCCATGGCCCTCAGCTTAGACAAGTCTGTTGCCTGCACCAACAACTGCATTTCCCAGTGCACAGTCAAATGTGACATCAGCTCAATTAGCTCACACAACTGAGACACCAATTTCAGCACCCCTTCCTCCAAGAGATGTGTCTGATATACAAACCACCAGAGTCCAACACATGAAATCACAAGCCAGAAAAGATAGGACTTTAATAATTGGCTCCTCAATATTTAAAAGTATACCGGTAATACCAAGGAGACTTCTTAAAACAGATGTACAGACTCTAAGAGGTGCAAACATCTACAACATCACAGACAGAATAATGAATACTGACCTAACCGAATACAACCAAATTATTATTTTAGTAGGTGGGAATGATGCCAGTGATGGAAGGTCTATAAATCAGATCAGAACAGATTTTGAAAGTTTACTGTATGCTGCTTGGTATTGCAGTCCAGATACATGTAAAATAATGATATCAAGACTACGTCTTCATGTGGACACCAGAGTGAATGAAATCAATGATCTGGTAATTGGCCTATGTGAAGACTTCAATCTGCAGTACATTCCACACTACACATCTTTCTTTTTTCAGAACCATGATGTCAACCTAAGTCTCTACCATAGAGACAAAATTCGTTTTAGTAGAAAGGAGTCTCTCAACTACTGAGAAATATTAGCCCATTTTCAGGCAAAATAATGAGTACTGTCTGTACTGTGGAGAAACTGGGCATGTGACACAGGTATGCCATCACTGAAAACAGGTTGAGTGCTTCAGATGCCATACATTTGGACACAAAGACTCAGCCAATCAATGTATTATACATTTTAGGAAGCTGGCAAAGAGGAGAATGCCAGTGCTTCATATATAACAAATCTAAATGTACCTGTAGTGAGACTATTGACCCTATCCATTCAATGGGCACTATCTAAATGCAAAAGTTAATGGATTTTCAGGGTTTGTATGTGACTTTGCAGATGCTAATATATATGAAGATTAAAATATGGAAATAGGATGTCAGAATGATAAAAGTAGTATGGAGACAATCTCATAGAATACCCCATTGCATGATGACATACATAATAATAATAATAATAATAATAATAATGAGGACTTTGTATAGCGCCTAATCTTTAAAAGCTCTAAGCGCTTTACACCATCAATAATGATATGACCGATTTATAACCCTTGTATACTTATTATAATGTAACGTTGTAAGCCTCATTTTGGCGCCCCTGTACCTTGGTGCCCGGGGACATAAGTACCACCCTGCCCCCTCCTAGCTACGCCTCTGTCTGTTAATGATACATGGCATTGTTATTGGCATGGAAATTATATAGGAAACACATATACAGACATCGTTAAAGAACAGTAAGCACCTTGGGCACATATATAAAACATTTCACAGCATCTTTTTAAATAAATGTTCTATCATACAAAATTGGACGTGATATAAAAACAAAGAAAAAGCAAACCACATCACTAAGCTATAACTCACCCATTAAGTTAAATACTAAAATGTTCATTGCAGAAACTGAACTGTCTTGCATTGTAATCTACCAGAATTGTATATCATTTAATCCACTAAATTTGATTCAAGTTCAATTATGTATTCATAGGGTGGGTGGGGAAAAGAATGCATAAATATCAAACTTAATTCAAAAGTAACCTAATTCTGTTAGTTAGAACATACGAATTCTATCAGCTGAATTCAAGAAGATTTTCAAACAATAAAAATGACTTTTCAGGGACAATATGAATTTTGATATTGAAATTAAAGAACTTTATAAATCCAACTGCCCAATTCAGGATATTTCAAGTATGAATTAACAAATATACATCACTGTATATTGTTACTTAAACTCCTAACATGATAATTTTTTTAGCAATGAACAAATCTTAGGATTAAATTCCCAGATGAATACTGGCACAGTAAAGTTGAATAAATTTGCTCTTTTGCTGACATAATCTGTGAAATTGCTTCAATTGCCTTACCACAATCTGTTATACAAAAGATAAATTCTTGGAGCAAAACAAGCAAAATGGAACCTGACTGTATTTCCAAAGCAAATTTTCTATCAATAAAAACAAAAAAAGTTTACTTTGCTGAACGTTTTCTGCTTCATTCACCTATCAGCATGACTATTTCAATATCGCCATTGTTCAGATTATACCTTCTCCATCATTAGAACTTTCTTAACCAAAGATTTGCATAAACAAAGTTAATATACAGTTGCATCCAGATACATCGCTATCTAAATATACAAACTTTAATTAAAAAACGCACAAATGCATATTATCAAGGCTATATAGTATTTTGAAAAGATTTCTGATAAGCAAAGAATAAACCTTTAAGCAAGATGTATGTTGTATAATCTTTTTTCCTTTATCGTTATACCTTAAATGCTTCAAACGTGTGAAGATGAGGCAGGCTGTGGCAAATACCAATACAAGAATGACAATATAGCGCTGATGTACCACAATTCATGCAACGGTAAATTTGGTTTACCGTTTGACCACATGAAATGCATGTGTGACTAGGAGGAATAAAAGTCACTTCTATTCCAATATTTAAAAGTTTATCCTGGATTGCAATCCAGTTTTCCACTCTTTTGGACTTCTGCTTATGGTATGTGGTCAATTGGGCACATGGATCTAAAAATAAAGAAAAGAATTTAAGTGAACTAGCAATGCGGAAATGTTGATAAATTCTTGCTTAGCATACTATCGTGTAGCCACAATCATGGCAAGCTAGACAAATGTGTAAAACATCATGCAACCAATGTTACATATTGTGAATAAATTTGATAACAAGCCTATGTGCACAACACTACAAAAATAGATCAAAATTGCAATTATTGCTTAAAAAATCAAAAATATGTTGGAATTGTTGAAATATGCATTTGAAGTCTAAACACAATTTTTTTCCCCAGACCATTAGGAAGGACAGGTTGTTTGCTGCATTTCAGAGTATAATAAGTGTGAGCAGCCTCTGTATGAGAAAGGTCATGTGCTATATACACATTATTCAGTTCAAACAAGTCTGAAGCGACTCTTTGCCAAGGTCGACTTGGAAATTGATTTGGTATCATTGGTTCAGCTTGATCTCTTGAGTTTTCTATGCAATTTTGGCAAGATTTCACCAAGTGTTCTAGCTGAGTACTTAGTCCTTTCCACCAAACTGACGTTTTAGCGCGTTCTCGGCATTTCACTATGCCTTGGTGACCATCGTGAACTCTTTCAAGGATTTCCTTTTGAAGTGATTCTGGTACTACCAGGCGTGTACCTTTCATTAAAAGACCATTTTGAATTGTAAAATCACCTCTATCTGCCCAGTACGAGTGTAGTTTTCCGTCCATAGCGGATTTCTCTGGCCACCCCGTTTCACAGAATTGTACAAGTTGTTTGCAAATCGAATCATTTCCATATTCAGACTGTATTTGTTCAAGTCGAGTATTTGATGCAGGCAAATTATTAACTATGAAATCAACGTAGGCGTTAGTTTCAGCCTGAAAGTCTCTGTCACTCTCAGAGTAATAAGTTAAAGGTGCACTGGATAGAGCATCAGCAGTTAATAGATTCTTGCCAGCAACATGAACTATGTAAAAGTTGAATCTCATCAAACACATTCTAAAGCGTTGAATTATAGAGGGTAAATCTCCCAAGATTTTTGTGCTCATTAGTGGTACTAATGGTTTATGGTCAGTTTCAAGTTTGAATTGTGACCCAATTAAATAGCTACTAAAGCGTTCACAAGCCCAAGTGATTGCAAGGGCATCTCTTTCTATTTGAGCATAGCGTTGCTCAGTTTCTGGCATACCTCGTGACGCGAACGCCACCGGTCACAGAGTGCTACCGTACTGCTGCCGTAGCACAGGACCTAGTCCAAACGAAGATGCATCTGCAGATACAACTATCTTTCTATTTGGATCATAATGTCCTAAATTAGGTGAAGATATAATTTCTTGCCTGATATCTCTAAAAGCTTGTTCTTGATCTGGACCCCAAGTCCATGAGTTTTTCGCTTTCAAAAGCTCACGTAATGGTTTTGATTTTTCTGCCAAATTTGGACTAAATTTGCCAAGCTGATTTGCCATACCGAGAAATCGTCGTATCTCTGTTACGCATTTCGATGTTTCCATTTCAGTTATAGCGTTAACTTTTTCTGGATCAGGTCGGCAACCATTTTCGTCAACAATATGCCCAAGAAACCTTACGGATGGTCTCGAAAATTCACTTTTCAGCGCGCAAAATGACGCCGGCCTTTTGAATTGATTTCATGACCATTTCTAGTCTTTCGTCATGCATTTTCTGCGTTTCCCCAAAAACAAGAACATCGTCCATGTGACAGAGTGTTCCGTCAAGTCGTTCCAGAGTTTCTGACATCCTTTTTTGAAAATATTCAGGCGCAGAACTGATCCCAAATGGAAGGCGATTAAAATAAAACCTACCAAAAGGAGTAATGAAAGTTGTAAGGCGGCGTGATTCTTCTGACAGGTTTATCTGCCAAAAGCCCGAGTTTGCATCAATTTTGGTGAAAAACTTTGCACCTGCTAGCTTCGCAAGGGATTCTTCAACTGATGGTAGTGGGTGGTTTTCTCTTTTAACCGATTCATTCAGTTTAGTTAGATCCACACAAATTCTTACCTTACCGTTTGGTTTTGAAACAACAACCATTGCAGCGCACCACTCAGTGGGCTCATCTACTTTTTAAATAAACCCCATTTGTTCCATTCTAACCAACTCCTCTTGAACTTTATTCAATAAAGGGATAGGAACCTTTCTTGGGGTAGATAAGGCATAAGGTTTGGCATTTTTATCCAGAGTTATGTTATAGAACCATTTTGTTTTCCCTAGACCTTTAAACAAATTTGGATATTTCTCGCGATAGTCCCTATCAAAATTTATGGACTTATCTTGAATTTTGCTTGCATTTTGTGAATTTAAATTTGAGGCATTTACGGAGGATATATTTACCTGTTCAATAATCTTAAGAGCCTGAATTGCGGGCCTACCCAAGAGTGCCTGGTTCAGTCCCTTCACAACAAATATGTCTTGTACACTGAATGCATTGTTTGACTCCAGTCCACAGGTAAATTTTCCCAGCACTTTAAGTTCAGAGTTTCCAGGTCCATATAGTTTTCGACCAGACTTTGAAAGTTTAAGTTTTCCGATTTTTCTTAAATCCTTCTCAGGAATTACAGTCACATCAGCTCCAGTATCAATCTTGAATAAAAGTCTAGTGTTGTTCAATCTCACCCGCGTCATCCATGGTTGACCTTTCTTTGTGCTAACAGTCCCTAGAAATCCAGATTCCGCTCTCGATTCTATTGTGCGAACTGTTGATTTTGACAGACAGCATTTTGCATAATGTCCTCTTTTCTTACACTTATGGCATTCTGCTTCTTTGCAGGAAATTGGTCTCGAGAATGATTTCCTTTCTTTCCACATCTCATGCATCCTTTTCTGTTGACATTATTTTGTTAAACATTTGGAAATTTATGTTTATGTTTCCAATATTTCAGTGAAGACGAATTTACTGCATCCATTTCAGTCATTCGTTCTCCACTTGCTCGTATCATTGTTTGCTGCTTTTTCACAGCTTTATTTTGTCGAGCTTGACTAACGGCAGATTCTAGAGCTAGATTCGCATCTAACTGCAATTTTTCTGACAGATTTGAATCTCGCAGTCCAACTACAAGTCGATCTCTGATCATTTCGTCATGTAGTGACCCGAAATTACAATTTTCTGCTAACACATAGATAGCAGTGACAAAACTGTCAACTAATTCTCCCTCTTCCTGTTTTCTTTGATTAAATTTTGCTCTTTCAAATATTACATTCCTCTTTGGAATGAAATATCGCATGAATTTATGTCACAGGCTTCCACTTATTTTGATCTTCCTCTGTAAGGTTGAACGAAGACAAAATGTCATCAGCCTCACTTCCCATGGAATAAATCAAGATATTCACTTGTATTTCTTCCTCTTTTTCACTGAGTCCAGACGCTCGACGAAAGCGTTCAAAACGCTGAAACCACTTTTCCCAAGTTTCAGGTCTCGAAAAGTCAAATTTGTCCGGATTTGTAAATTGAAATGAAGCCATTTTCAACTCTGATAATTTCAATCCTGTGTTTTTACCGCTGCCACCATGTAATGTTATTTATTATTGAAGAATAACCATAGAAGGCGTTATGTAGGATTTATTCAATACAATACATCTATACAGAATGGAAGGGGCGTAAAGTCTGCCCTGAGAATATATTTCCCATGGAACTTAAACCCTAGTGAATGTATAACACAAACCAGCTGTTGGTGTGTATCAGTTCTAGTCCAGCGTGAGATATCTGATTACATTTACTGTCAAGTGATATTTCAAAGCTAATTAGATTAAGGCTTACACTACAGTTTAGAATACTGTGCTGCATTTATAACGTTTTATGTGCAGCTGTTTTTACCAACCGTTTTTAGTTGGTTCTATCTATAAAAAAATTCTATCCATTTAGAAAGTCCCTGTTAGGTATGTTTTATAAGTAAGTCTCCTGCTTCTAAATAAAAATCTCCTATAATATTTTATCTTTCTTAACGATTATTTATACTTCTACAAAAACAAGTTATGAAAGTTGCCCAACTGTTCTGAATCACCGAAAAAGTACATTCAAAGACGTATTCTGCAAAGTTCATTGCCAAAAAATACAAAATACTGACAAGTCATTTTTATTTTAATTATTTATTTACAACTGAACAAATATTTTAACACAAGTATGATTCATATCCGATTTTATTTTTGTAGACTCGTATAGATTCTTGGACAAAATCTTTACCAAAAAATATGCTTAAAAAATATATATATGAACGGCTATTGAAATGTTAAATCATGTTTGTTTCATTGTCTCAATAAGTTTGTGCTTCCTATGTGCTACGGAATATAAGTATCTTTTTTTTCGGTAGCAACCGACCTGAAGTGCGTCAAAATAAGAGGTAAAACAAGAACATTAACGGAAAAACGGATGGAAGCATGCAATGAAGAGTACTGAGCGATATATCATTGTTTATTGTTATCCATACTTTGCAAAAATAAATAATTTTTTTCTCCAAAGGAAATGAGATTTATCACTATGAACAATATACATTTCTGAAAAAAAAAAGTTCTTAAGTGCGTCAAAAGTGATGTCTCCGATAAAGCATACTTCATCAATGATGTATTAAGCACACCGATGTACCAAGAGGCGTAGCGATGATATTTTGCGCCCGGGGACGAACTATAAAAATTGGCGCCCCAGCGATCTTGTGACCGATTTATTACCCTTGTTTTCTTATTATAATGTAACGTTGCAAGCTTCATTTTGGCGCCCCTGTACCTTGGCGCCCGGGGACATATATGTACCCCCTGCCCCCCCCCAGCTACGCCTCTGCGATGTACAGATTATTTCTTTATTTAATCCTACTTGGTTACAAATTAGTCCATTATGTTATTGTATTTATAATCCTATTTACAAATGTAAATTTACTGATAGTTTTAATTTCGTTGGGAAATTACCCGTTTATTCGTCAAAGTCTACACTGTATGCCGCTGTTGATCCTCATGATTCTCCCCAGCATTTGGCTGGTTTGAATCTAGGAGGAACACCGTCAATTGCGAAATTGTGTTATAAGGTGCAATGGTACCCTGTCCACCCGTGTTTGCAGGTGATGATGTGTATATTTGTAGTAGAATTTTTGAAATTTGGATGACGGTTTATCTTTGCTTTGTTTATCAAATTTTCATAGTTACTTTACCCAAAAAGGAAGTTAGGTTGTTTGTACTTTCATCATCTCTATTCGTGCTATAGAGTAGTGATTTCCGTTCAACTTTGTTCCTTAAACTTAGGACCATACTCTTCTCCCTAGGAGCTATTGGCTCCAGGGCTAATTTCTGTTCCTTTTTATTTAATTGATAATTGGTGTTATTAGTCCCAGTTGGCTTTGCCAGAGCCATTTTGTCCATTTATGTGAGTGTAGTATGTTTTTAGTTGGTGTGAGGTGAGGTTTTGGTTGTATGGACAGCACTACCTAGGTCATATTCTGAGTTGGATTCTTATCTATGATTTAGATGTTTTTTGAAATTGTTGGGTTTTTTTTTTTTTTTTTTGGTTATGCTAAAAGAAATGGGTCTTTTTGCCTCGAAAAGGGAGTGTGTGAGCTAGTTAGATAGTTTATGTGGTATATGTGTCTAGGTCTAGTTTAGAATGCTGTGGCGTTGAGGCTTTTCTCTAGTGAGGTGTGTTGTTTTTTTTTTGGGGGGGGAAGGGAGTCGTGGTGGTATTGTTAATGCATTAGGTTGTAGATATAATTTGGAATAGCCCTATTGTGGACTATTGTTCACACTGTATAAAGCAAAAGTTGTATTCACTGACCCGATCATCCGATGTTTGATAGAAAATGTCGCACATGCGCAATAGCAGTCTAAGTGGCAGTTAACAATGTTAAGCCTATAAGCATATAACGTATACCGTACAGTATAAAAGTATACGTTGTTAACGCCCGAGAGCCTGAACAGTGCTAACAAAATAAGCCTTGAAGGCTTTAACAGTGTAGGGATCGGATGATTTATTATATTGACTTAGTCGCTGGTTGCCAATGTGCCATAAAAACCGAACTATGTAAACAACAATTATCCTGATTAGATCATTATGAAAGAAGAAGTGATGTGATTGGTTAATATACGAGCGAGATTTCAGCTGCTGAGCCAACTTTTCCCCACTAACGAAAAAGCACGCCGTCGACTCTGTAGGACACACGGTACTAATTCAACTCCAATGGTAAACATATGGAAACACTGTCATATTCAAAATTCAATAACTTAACATTTCTGGGTTCTGATGATCAGACCTATATTTTTCCATGCACAACTAACCTTGATGTAAGTTTTTAAATGTAGAAAAACATAGGACCCGCGGCATGTTGTTGACATAAATTGGCAGGAAGCACATGTTATTGATTCTGCACCAAATGAATCAGGTGCTACTTTCATTATTGAGTACTAATAGGTGAAGCCTCTAAATTTACTTCAATTGCATCAATAGAATTTTGTCTATATTTTTTTTAAATTACAGATAGGATAAGCTCAAAAAATATTTTTACTAAAATTTTAATTTTCATTATTAACCAATTATGGACCACCAAAGCCGTATATACTCTATTATTTCTTCACCCATTTTAAGACTGGTTCACAGCTCTTCCGTATAATTAGTACCGTGTGTCCTGTAGCATGTTAGAACCTCGAACAAAACACCGTGGACTGCCATGAAATGGATAGATGAGAATATTTTCAATATCATTTTCTTAAATAAGTAGAAGTGCTGAGAAGCGATTATGAAGAAAATGATTCAGCGAGAGCAAAATTGGGCGGAAATGTGCACCCAGCTAGGATCATTAAAATTACGGTGAGTAATTTATTTCTTGGTCTTTTGTGCTTATTTTAGTGAAAGTTAAATAAATATATATTTTTGTAACAGAATTGTTACCGAGTGGATGGTGGATTAAATGAACAACACAAACACAATATGTGAAAGATAATGTAAATTTATGAAATAAATTATTAATGAAAAATAATGATGCATCAACACAATAACTCATGCATTCAACCCACAATCACATTCCACAACCATTCACGATTCAAAAATAAATTAAATATCAATACAAAATAAACACAGATCCAAGGAATCTCCTGGACTATACAAAGATCCAAGGAACCTTTACAAAAGTTGTATTAAAGCAAGTATAAATTGCGATAACAAATACAAACATCAAACTATACTATCGCACGTATGGATTGCGACAACAAGTACAAACTACTACATGTAAGTTATCAACTTGCTAACTTTTATTGAGATTCATGCAATCCCTTGAAATACTAATGTGATTCAAAGTACCTATGTGTAAATATAACAATGTATTCAATTGTAACTACAATTGCAACACACACATGTGTCTCGACCCTGTACAACCGTACGATTCACCAACTATTGAACCGCCGCCCAGCTTCTCCAAATACCTAGGGTTGACTCAATACTTGTATCGGTCACTTGCCCTTCACGGATCCACCACAGTTATAAGTACTGACAACACACAGCATCTACTAGAACCATCGGTCCCAAATACCTAGATGCCACCCCGGATGTTTACACCTCTAGACAGCTCCGACACTCGGACATTAAGACTTCTAGATTTCCGGATATTTACACATCATGACAGACGTAGACGGACAGACAGTCCGACAGACAGACAGTCAGATACCTCAATTTGATTGCACAATTAAACAGCATAATCACAGCACAATCAATCACATTCAGATACAATTCAGAGACGTTCAGCTACAATTTCAGAGACGTTCCGCTACAAATCAGAGACGTTCAGCTACAATTTCAGAGACGTTCAGAGACGTTCCACTACAAATCAGAGACGTTCCGCTACAAATCATAGACGTTCCGCTACAAATCAGAGACGTTCAGCTACAAATCAGAGACGTTCTGCTACAAAATCATAGACGTTCCGCTGCAAATCATTGACGTTCCGCTACAAATCATAGACGTTCCGCTACAAATCAGCTACAATAAAGAAACCAAACTAATAATAGTTGTTTCTAAATCAATCTAAAACTTAGATTATGCTATTGCATTTAAAGTCTAATAGTGACTAGTAATTCCAAATATTCCACGGTTTAAATCTGCATTGTAATAAAGGCATCATTACATGAAATGACAAACTGAATAAAATTCACAATAAAACGAAATATAAATTTAACACTCACCCCTTTGGCTGGAGAAAGAATGACGAGCTATCTCTCCGGTGATAAGATACTTCTAGACTCGTAATATTATCAGAATTATTCTGCCTTATATATCCTCAATAGGTGAGCAGAATTCACGGCAAAATTACCGTGCACTTCGTGATTCTAATGTTCCTGACTTTAAGTGATTCGTAGTCAGGCACATGCAAATCGTTAAACGTCTCTTACCTTAAAAAACACTTATTCACTCCAGGTAACGCATGTACCACGAAACAAGAAAAAAAATGGTGAAATTATAGTTTGTAATTCAAGAAGAAATAAATTCAATTTTCGCCTAATTCTGTGACAATTTTATTGGCTTTTACGTCATATTAGTTTTAACCAAACTAATGATACATGATTTTATTCAGACCTAATTTAGACTTGCCCTTCGAAGTTTGAAAATCACTAAACACCCTCCTCCCCTTCGATCTCGATACTAGACCCAGTATCAATATTGTTTTCTGTTTCCTGACATTACTATTTCTATGATCTGATGTAATTTGGTAATTTAAAACAAGAAAACTAAAATAGTTAATGTGTCAAATTATATACAATAATGACAATGGGATGAAACCGGAAGCAGATATCAGCAACACGTGAAGCTGGAGTGGCTGCATATTAAGGGCCTATTTGACACGAGCCTGACGTTTGATCAATAGAAAATGGTGAACAGCTTTGAAAGCATGAAATAATATCAGGATATTTAGTGTAACGATGTTGTCAAAACAGTCTGTCATATTATATTGATTAAAACACACCAATTTCAGTTAAAATATTAAAGCAGTGACAAAATTATCCAATAATATAAATGCTCAAAATGTTTTATTATGATTTAGTGTAAGATATGAAATAGTTTTGAGTTGGATCATAATTATTCCAGTAAATAAAGTGGTGCACAAAAATAATGGGCTAGTAAAAGCTCAAGACAAAGTTACTCATAGGTTATCTGTAATTAACTAACTTTATCTTTCAGATCATGCAGCAGAAAAGTAAAATTATTAGAGGATGAAGTTTGAGTTATGGAGGAAAATTTGAAAACTGGATGTTTCTATGGGCAAGATGGAAGAGATATTAAAAAGTGAATGCTGCATCAAAGTTAAAGATCCAAATATTTAAAAAAGTATATAGCTTGCCAATTTGCATGTTCTTTGTTAAATATCAGAAATTTATTTGAAATTAAATACTGTTTTGTTAGATAATATATTGCATTTTATTTTTACTGTTTTATAACCCCCACATTTAAGGTGGTGATTCAGGATGAAATAGTTGCTTGTGAGTTTGTCAGATAATCAACTATTTGTAATTAAGAACTGTTCATAAAGACATAAATCATTCAAGAGAAAATTTGTTCATCATAGTTGATGAATATGTTCATGAATGATGATGACCCAATTTGTGATCTTTAATGTACAGTTCATGAATATTCATGAACTGTTCATGAATTATGTTCAGGAATATTCATGAACCGTCCAAGAACAATTGCGATGTGTTGGTTCATGAACTCGTAATTTCATGAACTGACCATTTTCAATTCATGCACGTTCAAGGATGGTTCATGAACTGTTCATGCCAGTTCATGAATTATTCATGATCATTTCGTAGGGGCGGTTATCCATTCAATCCAGAATCAAACACAAAAACTGTTCTCTGTGCTATATGTTTCACTGACAGACTCCAGTCCAACAAACCTATCTGGCCTCACCCATGTGTACACACCAGCAAGATAATTTCGTTCCTCTTCTGACAATCATATACTCATTATTACCACAATGAAAACAAAGTCATATTGTTACTTATATTTGATTTAAATTATTTATTTTTAATGGTCAGATCCAAATTTGTCATATTTGGAGTTAAAATTCATTAATTGAAAGATTATTCTAGAAAAATCTCTATGACCTTTGTTTTTGTAAACACCAAGTATTAAACTTTTTTGTTGACCTCATTTCTGACTGCTTCAGAGAGTGTCAACAAGCTTCTAAAACGATTGGCTGATTTCAAGGACATGGCTGAATTTGTAATAATTCCCATGGGGGAGTACGTGACTTAGTGAAGGTAGCCTCTTTCTTTGACCTTCCAGAAAATCACGTGATCCCTTGTTTAAATAAAAACAGAGGCATTACCGTGTACTGGAATTTGTGTCAATTCGTTGGAATAAGAGGAATTATTTTTATTTATCTGGAAAAGAATATGTGCTCATAGATTTTCATTTGGATTATTATGAAAACAAGAACTGCGTCACGTGATATTGTCAGCCATTTTGGATTACATCGTCAATATTTGAATCTGGAACTATTAGGACATTTACTTATAAGGACTCTTGCAATTCCATTAGTGTTTTATTTTTGTGAATTCTATATTGGATTAATGTTGGATTTGATTCCCTTAAACCGTAAGTTTAAATATTTTCTTTTATGAAAATAATTGTACTTAATAAAACAGTTTGTTAAAGTTTTACAAGCTTGTTAGTTTTCACTCTTTCTGTGTTGCTGCTTATTTGAGCCTAAGCAGGTAACAATATGGACAATGTTCTTTTGCATACCAGGGCCCAGCAACGTGGAATAAATTGCCCATTGAAATTAAATACAAAGACACAGTCATCAATTTCAAGAGTGCTGTTAGAACTCACCTTTTTCAACTGAAGGAACAAACATTAAAAGACCTAAAATAATTCGATTCCACAGGCTTTGTACAAGAAATGAGGACTTTCAGAGGGCTAGTAACACACTATTCAGAACTTTGAGGGATAGGGGCTACTCCAAACGATTCCTAAGAAAAATAAAAAACGCCACTTTAAATGAACTTAGGGGGGATGTGCATACTTTAGGGAAAGCTATGTCATGTCAAGGCCGACAATGCGCGACCTGCCCATTTGTTAGGGAATCAAACAATTTCACCAGCCATACGAGTAATCAAACCTTTTTAATCAAACAAAACTTATCGTGTGATTCTAGCAACATCATTTACCTGATTACATGCGATACGTGCGGTAAACAATATGTAGGAAAAACCACTCTGACACTTAGAGATCGTTTTACTAGACACCGGTTTGACATAATTCATAAGGAAAATAAATCCTGTTCCAATCATTTTAATAGCGAGGGACACTCGTTGGATGACTGTTCCATCCTTCCCATTGAAATGGTAGTAAATAAGGAAAATCTTACCAAAACAGAGGCCTATTGGATCAAAAAAGTAGGAACGATTTTCTAGAGGGTGCTGTTTCATTACCTTTCACTAAGCCCTAGGAGACTGTTGCGATGAAAAACCACTCAAACACTTTTTGTTCGTGTTTTTTCCCCCGATATCTTAAGATCAGTGTATATATAATTTCCGTTCAAAGTTAGTCAATCAATCAAGCGGAAAATCAAAAATTGTTGTAAGAGGGATGCGAAACCCTGGCACTGGCTTGGTTAGGTTTTAAGAGTAGGGCCTTAATTTGCACGAAGTAATTTAAGTAGTTCGGCCTTAATTTGCAGGAAGAAGTGATAGACATTATACCATTCTTTATCACATACAATACTAAAGCAACTATTGCAGAAAAATTGATTAGAGAAGGATTCGTTAAAATTCAGAAGGACTTCCCTCGAATTTATCATCAAAAGCTCATGACAGTATATCGGAAGAACAAAAACCTATGCGACATTCTAAAAGGAAACAAAATAAGGAGGTAATGCTATTAATTTTTTCTAGGCTAGAGCACGTGGGAGTTTTCATCGCAACAGTCTCCTAGGGTTTAGTGAAAGGTTGTGAAACAGCATTCCCTAGTAAAGCACATTATCCGTCATTTAATATATTAATATTTGCTACTATCCAGGGGCTGTGCGCTGTAAAATATATAGGGTATAGATAAAATAATACTTCCTAAAAATGAGAATGATTATTGATACTACTATTATTATTGTTGTTATTATGATCAATCATTGGAGTGCTTTATTATTATTATTAGTAGTAGTAGTAGTTGTAGTAGTAGTAATAGCATTATGATTCTTATTATTTGTATTGTTATTATTATTATTATTATTATTATTACGAATTATTTTATAATGGTTATTCTCATTTGTAGGATTGGTATTATTTTATTATTTTCATTTAGACTAGGATCCAGAGGCATATCGAAACTGTATAAATAAACACGAGTAACAACTCATTAACATTACCCGGTTATTAAGTCTCAAGTTGAGAGGGAACCGCAGTTTAGACCTCAAAATCAGCATATCTTTGCAATTCTGCAGTTTACAACAACTACTCCATCCAAAGCGAACATCTCTTGACAATGGCTACTTTGGCATAAGTTTTATCAGACTTTTATGAGATGTTTGGCTGGAATGCTCTATAGATCGGTCTCATAAACACAGGCTGGGAACTCAGGAGGATAGTAAGAAGAAAAAGGATGAGTCCCCAGATAAAGATGTCACCCGATGATGAAATGTCAAGGGAATTAGTCAGGTTCGAAATCGAAGCTGGAATAAAGAAGTGAGAATCTTTTTTCTGCTGGTACGAAGAACTTTATTTAAAAAATCACACATATATATCACTACATTCTAGAAAAGCTTTATAATAAAAATTCATGAAATACATATTACATTTTCCTTATTAAGCTTTCCTACTTCATTTTATTCATATAACTTCTGCACCTTAGAATATTATACAATAGTTAATTCTCAATCAATTTCAAGATAGTCAAAGTATTAAATGTAATAACAATTAATACATTTTACTCATTTTAAAATAGAATATTAAGAATATTGATTTAGAATATATTGCTAGATATTACTCTTTCTTACTTAAGGAATACTTTATTTCAATCATTAAATCAAAACATGAAGTTGGTAGCGAATTCAACCTTTATAATAAAAAGTACATAAATATAATTAAATAATAATTCTTTAGAACATTTAAACATTCCATTACAATATATTATAAATAAAAGAATTTAATAGCAATGTTGCACACAAAACAATTTTACAATTAAAATCTCAGACATTAAAAATACTTTTTCCTAAAAGAAGTTACGACATATACAGTTGCTTACCTGGAATAAAGAAGTGAGAATATTTTTTCTGTTGGTACGAAGAACTGAATCTGACCTGATTTGCGCATCTGTATTTATACACACACGGCCAGATTCAGGGTTAGACAAGGTCATACAATCCAAGTACCAGTCAGAAAAATGCTGACTCTCTCTCTTCCAAGAGCAACCGGTACCAGCAGGTGAAAACCACTTTATCTTACGTCATAAGACTTAATTTTGTAGTTATTTATATTCGTTTGACGACGTCAGACCATATTGTTTCTGTGTCGTCTAAAGGTTTCTTAGAGAAATCTTACTCCAACTTTATTAACTGAATTGGACTAAGGCCAATTACTAGGTTATGAAACTGATGGAACCTAGAACTGTAGCTAAGTCGGCAAACGCATGTATTGTGGTATACAATCTTACACAACACTGTACTTAGTTATTTTTACTGATGTTATGGAGTATAGTTATATACATTGCCTTTTTTCCACTTGCTCAGCAACTATTTCTATTCTATATAGTTGTGTTACAAAAACAAATGAAATTACTTTTAATATCTTTTAGAATATAAACAAATAAAACATTACTTTTAATACGATTTAAAGAAACTAGCAATCTTATTAATTTTACTAAAAAATCAATTCCTAACATAAGGAAATAGGATAACTAACAATAGGGGCTATTCATTTTGGATTGTTATTATTATTATTATTATTATTATTATTATTATTATTAGTAGTAGTAGTAGTAGTAGTAGTAGTAGTAGTAGTATTAGTAGGTTTTGATTGATTTTACTAGTGTCGGTCAACTCACTAACTACAAAAAACTGTATTTAGCGCAAACAATATCAATATGGAAGGAAACGGCATTATCTAATTCGTTTACATTAAATAAGTACTCGGAACGACGGATATTTGGCTTCAAACGGGTAATAAGAGGATGTAAACATATGCTTTTGATTAGTGAGCGCTAAGGTTCACTTCATTATGCTGCCAGATGTAAAAGAATCCTTTTGTTTACGCCGGAACTACACGTGCACACGAATTGAATTGATTGGGATAGGACCATAGCGGCGCACGAAAAAAGCATGCATTCACAGCACACTTAAAGATGAAAGCAGCCGACATACGAGGGAGGGGAAGTGAAAAAGCTAAGGTCCTAGTATATATACTGGAACATCACACACAACCACTTAGACTGTTAGAGTCAACTCAAGAAGGCAATAACGCCGAAAGGCCTCGTGACGACACGGATAGTAGCTTGATTTGTTTCATTGTATAATACTTGATAAGGATTTATTCCTAATTCATGTTATATTAACATTCTTGTATATATATATGTATATATATATATATATATATATATATATATATATATATATATATATATATATAATCACGAAAAACAGGAAACAAACATAAAAAAAACTAAAAAATATCAAAAAGAAAAAAAATACATTTTAAATATTATCTTTATCATCTGTTGTTGACATTTGAGGTCAATAAGAGCGTTTTAATACATTGATTGATTTTCAGAATTTATTCATCGCTCGACCAGTGTAGGGATTTTGGACCCCTGATAAAGTGTATACGTTGGATTCAGGCGCCAAGAGGACAAATCGCTGAAACAAGTAAAAACGATTTAAGTTTCGCCATCTTCAGCGTGAAAAAGGGCCGTGTACCAAACGATTTGGTGTTTTTAATGGAGTAATTCTTTGGAGGAGTTAGTAATTTTTTGTATCTGCTTTTTTTTCCACGACACGATTATTACTTAAACGTGATTAAATATTGTTTCGTTTTCTTCGAAATGTCGCACCTTTTACTATAGTGGCTTGTGCAATTATATTTATTAAGGGCCCCGAGTGGCCGAGTGGCCTAAAGCGCTGTCCGTTACGGATCACTGCCATCTCACCTCTGTCTGCGTTTGTTCGAGTCTAAGGTTCGGCAAATGTAGTTATATGAGAAAGCTTGCCAGTAGCTTCTCGTGGGTCGGTGGTTCTTTCCGGGGTTTGTCCGGTTTCTTCCTCCACCATTAATACTGGCCGCCATGTATAGGCTATATTGTGCTGAAAAATGGCGTTAAACCATAAAAACAAACAAGACAATTAAGTTTATTACGGATACCGAAAAATGTTGGGTAAAATATTTTGATTACTTTTATGACTAGATCTTTTTCTACATATTGATCTATTGAATATCATTCATCAATTTTTATACCGTTTGTAAAGGGTCGTCTAGTAGGGGTGGTGTTTTTCCTATAGACTTTAACGAATTATGAGGAAGTTCCCCTGGTCCGTACTTAGAATGTTAAATTGTTGACAATATATTGGTAGCTACGAGCCGCCAGTCAGCAATGCCGACGGTTAAAATATAAAGAATTACAAAGATAGAATTCAAACAATAACAATTTAATGAAATGATAACTTTAAAAGATATTAAATTAATCACTGTCTCTCTTGACCAAGTGAATGCCTAAATCATCATGTGATTCCACAGTGTGAGTAAGATTTTCCCTTCTTGTGAGTTACTCATCTATTTCTCTCTATTCTTCCTCTTGTCTTTCTCTCCTTCCTTCCCTCCTTTTATCTGTATCCCTCTTGACAGTCCCTCTACTTCCGTTTCCTTTCATCTGTATACTCCCTCTTGTCTTTCTTACTTCCTGTTCCTCCCTTCTTCCGTCTGTCACTCAACGGTCACTCAAAGCTTCCTGTTCCTCCCTTCTTCCGTCTGTCACTCAATGCTTCCTGATTGAAGTTTACAAGGCATTAGCATAGGGTCATAAAATCCTACCTCACACTAAATCAATAAATCGAACCATCAGCTATGGCTGTACATTTTTGGTCGCGCATGCGCACACATCGAAATTCCCACACTTCCGCAGCTTACAAAATGGCGCAATAACACAATCTCACAAATAATTCCAAACATCCATATACCGAGCCCTATCAGTATATATACATACAAATACACCAAATATCATCGTACTATAATATTACTACTACGATTATATGTCTGTCTATATATTTATACACCATCGCCCCCAAATCAACTATTCACATTCAACTTTTTACATTGCAACCAGTTAACTCAACAATGGCAAAATATACCATTACGTAAACAAAGGTGCTGGTCTACCATAATATAACTACACAAAGAATTATAATATTTAATTCTTACAGCGGCTAGCAACCATACAATTCTTCACAAATATCACTCATCTTTTCAAAAGGCGTAAACGTAATAATTCACGAAATAATATGCACACATATTACTAACAAAGAAGAGCAACATAGTATCTCACAAAATAAGGTGTAACATAATAACATCATGAAATAAGATGCAACGAATTAACATCATAATCAATTGTAAGCAAATGTACTAACATCACGAAAGATGTAAAATACTAAGATCATAATTAATTATTCATACTACGATACTAGTAATATAAATATACATACGACAATCCTTCAATTAACTGCAGTCGTATCAAGCAGAAATCAAACAATACATCACTGACCTGATTGAAGCTATCCCACTAGATTCCCATAATCTGGCGCCAATTCACGACTGGCAATACGGAGCCGCTAACCTCTGAACACAAGCCCTTATTTTTAGCGCACTGAATAAACTCTACCTACATCAGGTTATTATCTCAGGTTCAAATCAAGGGCCCACCCTCATCGCATTCTGATTGGATGGCTCTTGACTCGGTCAGTCGTTCGAACTGTCAATCATCCAGCTGTCTGCCTGTAGGTCTAGAAATTGTTACAGTCTACCATTATGTAAACGTCGGCCATCTACCTTTTGATGTGGTCATAAACTTCATACCTCCTTGAGATGTTGTGAGGTCGCACTCGCGTTTCCGTTCTCGTGCTAACCAAAGACCATCTTACGTAAGGGTATTAGCTAACTTATGTAACTGGTAACATCAAAACGTGGTCAGTCATAATTACAATTTATACATGCACAAATTACAAGTGGGTCGGGGTAAATCGTGACACTGTTTAAATCAATTTGATTCGTTAATTAAATGCTTGGCCTAAAACTTGATTGTTCGCTAGCAACCGTGTACTTGAACTAAGCGTGTTTTTTAGATCATCGATAAGAAGCGCAAAGCGTACCATGTTTATCGTGTTTGTTTTCTTTCGTTTTTAAAGGGCTATGCATATATTTGTTTGGTTCGATCTGCTAATTACTGAAATATTTGTCTCAGAATGATATAAATATTCGTAAGGTCTATTTGGACCAAAATTAAGCTTGACTTTATGCATATATTTAATCTTCAGATATATGAACCGAAGTAGATACCATTACCTCATATAGCAATATCTTAAGATTATGTAGTATTGGATCTTAATGTAACAGTATCTTAAGATTGTATAGTATTGGAACTTTATGCATATTACGTCATGAGCCTAACTTGGTGTTTTTTGATTGGACCAGCTTAGAAGTTACAAATCTGTAATGTGCTTGTCACGTGTCCTATATTAGCTATCCTAGTGTTGGTGCACACATCGTAGAAACGCGCATGAAGTTCCACATTTATTGCTATGCTGGGATATCTACATATGTTGTATGCATTTTGTATCTTCATTTTTAGCTGCCTTGATGAGTCGAAAGCATTACAAGGTAACATTACGTTTTAGATTGTCTCTGTATAAACTTTAAAGGTTTGGATCAATCAGAGAACATTCAGTATTCATCATGAGTCTGTTTTGTCCTTATGTTTTGTTTACTCAAGTCTATGATCACTGGGACTAAGATATTTATGATACGCACGGGTTAGGTATTGTCTTTACATACACTATGCCATTCAACACGCTATCACGCTAGGGTAAAATGGGTTTAAGTTGGAGTCATATTTTCTTTGCGGAAGATATTTACATGCAAATCATACAAACAGTGGCAATGATTGAATACTATTTCTTGTCTAAGGGATGAGGATGGCCCTGAAAAAGGCTCTTTGTTGTTGTTGTCCTATATTGTTAAGATCTTATCAATATTTAGTACTTCGAGAACTTGACATTCGGTTTTATTATAACGCAGGAGTCTTTCCTTTATGTAGGATATAGTGACCTCGTATGTTTACATTCTCAACTCCTCAAACTCTTCTCCCAAATTATGATAGTCTTTATTCTTGTTACATTTTACTTTTTCACTAGTGTTATCAATTTGTAAACACTTCTTAAAACAGATATTACATTATTTTTTTAAAACATTGTGCTTATCTTCTCTGTCGATCTCTCAACGCGATAGTGCTGTACCCTGTTCACGAGCACCATTGCTTCGGTTAACTTACTAACACGTCGGATAACATTATTTGCTGCCTCGTCGACAATAGATGGCAAGACTGGTGAACGCACCGTTTTATTTATGATGAACAGGTACGTGAAATAAAATATCTCTCATTCATACATCAGCAAACAAAATGTGAAAGTGTGTGTCCAAATTTAGAATTAAAAGCTTGTAAAATAAACAATAAACAAAAAGCTAAAACCATTTGTTAAAAGTCAATATTTATTTTTTTCCAGTCCTGCTAAGTGAAACATCAACCACGAGTATTGAAACTTGGTCTAGTCTTTTCCTATTCATTTACAAAACATTAAACATTAGGCATTACCATATTTGCTCGGTTAATCAGACTAGACACCTAATGATCCTCTAATTCAGTGTCATTTCGTTTTTGATGCACATTATGTTTCTCAGTCAAAGATAATTGATCGATCTTCATAAAGTTTAGAAAAGCATCTGTGTATGTTTTCATCATGTTTCAAGTAATTACGTTCACATCAGGTTACGGAATGTTCTAAGGGTAACACAATATGTTCTAAGGCTAATCCACGTCTATGTTATGTATAGACCACACACAATATTTTCCACACAACAAAATAGGACCCTCCATATAGTATATTATTGAAGCGAGTAAATACAGCATTAAGTCTCAATGATGCCTTTCATATTATGTAATCGACAAGACTCAAATGTTTCAAGCTGAGATAGTTGTGAAAATAGACGTCTACCTAGTATTTCCTGGGACATGAGTGTTGTCCATGTTGATGACAAAGATTTGAAGATCGTTAGATTTTTCGATGAGGTAATGCATCTTTAACTCCCAAGATTAAATTTCCAAAATATTTTTGTCAGAACTATGGATATAAGGTAATGAAGTTCTCAGGCATTCAGTCTTTTCACGGGTAGTGACTGTGGGACAACTGGTGTGACTGGAACATGTATGTATTTGATTGGCGATGCTACCGTTGTTGTTTCTACTCTTCATTTATTTAAATGATGGATAAGAAAAAGACAGTTAATACACCTGCTGAGAAGCAGTTGCATCAATGTTTAACGGCATATTGTTAACTTCATTTTATTTTTACAGTTCATGGGGTATTAAGCGGCAATCCAGCAATCAGAACTGGGCGGATATTCTTTCCCAAATTCTTTGATATCTTGGAATCGATGTTTTCCCACTATACGCGTTCTGGAAAGTTTCTTGACCGTACGAGTCTTTTTCTTGGTTTTGAATTTGGTTTTAGTTGCAATGTTTTAATCCATGCTTAGCAAGACGTTTAAGGAGGACTGAAGTAAATGCTGAATAAAAATGTATCCCTCGTGTTGCTGTTCCTGCTGCTGCATAGAAAGTTAAGCAACTTTCAATGTTGACAGAGTGCTCGCATCATCTTTTTCATAAAAGCACGTGTTGTCAACGTGCGTAAGTTTGTAACTAATGGCAGTTTGACAGTGTTTTCTTCTTCACCATTTTCTGTGATCCACATAGATAGGCGTGTCGTTCATTTTATTGCATCTGTTGTGGTTGCTGCGTTTGTTTTACTCTCAAAGGTATCTCGTTTAAAGGGTTTTGTTGAAGACGTTGCAATAATTGTCCAAATCATTGCAAATTGTTTTCTGTTTTGGACGAATATGTTGATTTCATCAATGATGGTGATTATTGTTATACATATCATATCTCGCTGAGATTAGGAATAGGAGGCAAATGTGGTGTCCATTAAAAGTAACGACAATGGAGTTCCATCCATCCTTTGTAAGAAATTATATTTAATATTCGTCCGTCCATATGATCCATTGACATAATAAATGTGAAATCTGTCGAGACAAAGTGTGTTCTTTATATATTTGTCTTATAATATCTGCAAAGCAGTCAGATATTTGTGTTTATATGCTTTCTAAAGATTGAAGTATTTTATTTACTTTATGTGTCCTTTCCGAATCTTTTCTTTCGCTGGTATCCGCTTATTTGCGTTATATAGTTTTCACATAATTCAAGATCGATTGATATTTAAATTATTTTTTAATTTAATAGTCTGTATCAACAACATAATCCTTTAATTCTATTTATTCTTTATCATTAAACACCCTATTAATATTTAATTAGATCTTTATAACCTTGGAACTTCTTTCGTTTAATCAATATTTCCTTTCCAAGTTATTATGTAGTTTTCATCGTCTAAAATGTATATTGGGTATTTGCTTCACCATTAGTTTTTTTCTGTTTGTTATAAATGTATTAATAGTTGTTTCAAGACTACTTCTGATTTTAGAGGATATGTTCTTTTTGGTTTAGTCACGGATATACATCATGTTAAATACGTTGTTAATGTGATATGTTTTTCCAAGAGTTTTGTTGCTTGATTCTGAACAATTATGTCCTTTCTCTTCTAACTTAAAATATTAAAACGATTATTTTCATTTAGTCTTGAAGCTACCGTGTTAGGCGAAAACATTTCTATACGTAAATGATCACTATTAGAAACTTGAATTTTATATTTGATTCATAATGTTGTATATATTGTCAAGGGAAAACTCAAGGGGGTTTATTTTGGACTGTGTGTTCAGTATGCAGTTTTTGTGTAAAAGTGTAATGCACTTTTGAGAAACTAAAATTATGTGAACATGATTTCTTGAATTTTATAACGATTTTAACAATTCAGTTTTGATTGACATCGGGATCAAACCAAATAATAAATCTTTTTAAATAGAAATGAAAGTTAGTGGGTGGATTTTGCATCAATATAAATCACTCTTGAACGGTAAAGTATCTAATGTTCAAAAATCAAACTATGGCTTAAGCTAGATAAGGGTATGTTTGAATTTAATAAATTGGTAAATTAGTATTGATCAAAAGTTTTATTATTGAAATATAACTAATTGGGTGATGCATATTTTGTAAGAGATTTCACTGTTGGAACTGGAAGTTTTAAATGACATCTCAAGAACTGGAAAATCATCCGAATATGGATATTTGTACTGTTTTGCAAGTAAACCCAAATCATGTTCTTGCTAAAGAAGGTAAAATTCTATTCAATTTATATACATGATTTGTTGGGTTTTATGTGCTTAGGCTTTAACGATGGAATAGGCGAATGAACCTTCTGCTCAAACCAATTGCCGGAGAGTAGTAGATTATTTAAATTTATCATCCATATTTAATGTTTATAGAAACGTCTTCTGTATTGAAGTGAAAGACACGACATCATTGCAGCATCCGAGGTCAATGTTAATAAGTAGAATACATTTCGAGAGAAACCAATATGCGATGATGTATGATGTTTGATATCAAAATGTCCGTCGCATTACTTCTTGGATTGGCAGCGCAGAAAAACCTATGCAACAAATGAGATCGTTGACAGTTTTATCTAATATTATTTTGGAATGTGCATGTCCATTATATGGACAATAATGTATGGACACAATCTAATCTGAACAAGGGAAAAGTGAAATTAGATTTGATACAAGGTTTATCAATTGTATATTCAAAGTGATAAGTATTTTTTTTTAAAACTGAAACATTATAATAAATAAGTTAAACCTTTATTACGATGCACTAAACTTCAGAAAAGTGCAATGAAGACACGGAAGGTTAGAGGTCATTATTAATCAATATGTCTAAATGTAAACCTAGTTTCTTTTGGAAAGAGACAAACAAGTACTATGAATGGGGAAAAGTTAGTCATCTTTTGAATTATGCGGAAATTATATTGCTAACATTTATTAAAACATATATTACTTCCATGTATTAATGCTACACAGTTCACAAGCTGAAAACCTGTCTCGATCGATACTCGATGAAGACACGCACAAATACACACACGTTTTATTTTAAAACTTGCGATGCTGTTTTCCCAATTTGTCATTATTAATTAATAAGGCGTTATAGTATATATTCATATCGACGGTTATACTGATGAAGTTTATAACTATAGGTTCATTAGTACATTAACAAACGTTCATTCCAATGAATAATTATCCACATTGGCTTAAAGGTATGAAAAAAAAGAATATATATATAAAACTGAACATTAATGTCATTGCCAGAACGTAGAATGTTTGTTTTCTTTGAGCCCATATATTTCCATAGTGTTGGGTTCTGGTTAAAAGGTATATATTGTGCATCAATCGATTATGATAAAGCGTACACTAGTAATTTAACCAGTATCGTGGTTAGTTCAGTTATGACAAAGGTTTTAAGTTTTGGTTATAATGCTGTACAATAGTTTACAAGATATAAAACTTGTCTTGTATATTTTTTATCCTCGGATTATAACTAGAAAATAAAGAGAGCCGCAATAAGCAATGGTGTCACTAGGACACATCTTGATGTAAACAGATGATGTTTTGTCTATCAAAAAACATCTGTGATTTTCTTATAATATACAGAAGTCAAAACAAACAGAATATAAATTCAGTAAATCCATTTATAGAATTGTGATCTAGAAAGGGGATAGGAGAACAAATACAAAACAATTAAATATAATAATCATGGAAGGCAATCGAAATGAGCAGCATCATTATTTAACTCGCATCATCAAAATCTTACAGCAAGTTACAACATGCGTTTGAAGAGGATATTAAATTATAAATATATTCCCCTTCTAAAATGGGTAAAGAAGAAGCTAAACAATTGGTTATTCATGTTTCTTTAAACCGGTTTTCAATTGTCTGTCCGATAGTAGATTGGATATTACCAGGCGCAATATTACATTAATGAATGAAGTGCATGGTTATATTATTTCACAGGTACAGGACATACCTAAATACGATGGAGTTAAGCAGCAGAGAGGGTGAACAGACCACGTTTTCAAGCAAAATTAAGGCTTACAGATCATGTTTTCGAGCAAAATATGGCCTACAGATCATGTTTTCAAGCAAAATATAAGGCTTCCAACGAAATATCATTTAACCAAAAAAAAAGTCTCCATTTTTGCAAAACGGAGATTTTACGATTTTTTAATCAATTTTGCTCGCAACGATGTGGTCATCCACCCTCTCTGCTGCTATGGGTTAACAAAAAATAAGAAATGATTTGATCCAGTCTTTATGATGAAAGTCCTTATGATTTCACAAACAAACTAATCGCTAACACCTCTTCTTGTAGATCAATTAGATTATTGGACTGATCTGTGAGTTTGAAATTAATTCTCGTTAACGAATTATTATGGCATCGCATGTAGACAGGATTAACCGGAGACTCAATTATTAAAAATCCTGGAGGAGCTGTTGGTGCAAACGAATAAAGAATATATCCTTGCTGAGCTTGATTTGATCGTTCGAGATTAATTTGATAGCTTCCTTCGATAACATCACATACTAAATTGAGCGCAATCACTGAGGATATATTCACGTTGAACGGAGCGATATGCCTACCGCCACCATCTGGATCATTATTATGTTTGAGGATTTTTATTTCCTGTGATGCTGTTTTTTTCCATGCATCATGAATTATTTTAAAACCAACATCGATGGTGTCACTGAGAAGTTTTTTTAGTTCTGGTACGTTGTATCCCGGTAGTTTGAATGTCGGAATATCTTTGACGGGGATTTTATATTCTGATGCAAATTCTGTTCTCGATAAGGGATTATCGTCATCTAATATATCCTGAATAATTTTTAGGTTAAATACTTCCATATCGTCGATAATTTTGTTGCATGTTTCTACGACGCTGATAAATTCATCTCGGGTGAGAGAGCCGGATTTAAGAGATATTAACAACAGCGAAAAATCATTATTCATTGCTGTGAAATTTTTAACGATTTTAGGTTCGTCAACAAAATGATATCCCTCTATTTCCTCCTCTTCCTTCTCTCTTCCAGTTGGTTCGTATCCGAAACCAAAAAACTCTATAGTAAATCTATGATTTTTATAACTCTTTATTGGATTATCAGGTTTTCTTCTGTCGGTGATATAATCAGATTTTTGTGGTTCTGGTAAATCAACGGTTTCCCCCCCTGGTGGTAATTCAGGCCATCCTAATACGGTTCTAATAGAACTCTGATAGATATCTACGACGTATCCTTCTGTGCTTATCTCAATTGCGGATGATAGCGTCGGCTCATGAACTGTTATAGCGATTTTTGATTCTTTTCCAGTAATCGATTTTATTCTACGCGCGAATTCATTATTGATTTGTTCGATTTGGTATGACCCTGTTGGTATCGAAACGACGTTCCAGTCCAGTCTTTATTCTTATTTGCAAATACCAGTGAATTATTCGGTTGTTGACCACCAAATGATTTTGATCTGATATTAGGCCAACTGTGATACACTCGTAGTTTTGCTAGCGCTATCTCCTTCACGGGGACTGGGCTAGGGAAATTCACACTAAACTCGGGTTCCGTTGATGTTATTGATATCATGCTTGTTTGTACTGGGTTCGTGTTCTCCACTATTTGTTGAAGTAATTCCATCGGTGTTGTCATCGTTGTTATACTGTTGTTGTCGCTCTAATTTTGACACCGCGGAATCATAAATACTGACCATCACTGAGAACTCACAATTTGGTATGGTTGAGATTATTGAGATCATTTTGGTTTTCGGGTTCGTGTTTTCTAATTCCATCGGTGTTGTCATTGTTATTATATTCATGTTGTCGCTCTAATTTCGATATCGCGGAATCAAAAATACTGACCATCGCTGAGAATTCACTATCTGATATAATCGTATTATCGAGTGACGAAGATATCATCAATGATAATTGCAAATATGCGGTTGATGCAATATGAAATTGAATTAAGTAATTCTGCAGTTTACTCTGGCTGCATGATGATATCTTTTTTGCTATCCCGGTTGATATACCCCCGATTGTAGCCACCGCAGAAATGCAAATTGGAACTACGACCGGGGCAATCATTGTAACCGATGCAAGTATTATTCCGGCGCCAGCGAGAACGCTTGACTCCGAGTACATAGTAACATCAATTGCGGTGATTCTTCGTCGGTATTTTTTTATTTTTATTTGATACTCCTCAGTGAGGGTTTTGAGTCTAGTCTGAAATTCTCTGACCTGATAATAGCGACATTGAGTTGATGAAATCATTGTTATTTTAAAAACGCTAGCGTTTTCAATTATTTGTCATCGTTAGCGGGAATTGCTAGTACTTCAGCCGGAAAATGAGCTACGAGTTCTATACACCAGGCTATTTTTGATCTAATGGTGGAGCTATCAACCGCGACGAATTGAAATTCTGGTGTGATGCCAGTCTCGATAATTAACGTCGCGATGCCACCAGAGTAGGTTCTATTGCCCATGATCAGATTAAATTGATCGATAGAGGCCCACGTTAACCTATAGATACCATCAACCTTCGAGAGAAAGAGGGCAATTCTAGGATTTCTTGTCTCTCTTATCCAATCCTCGATTCCATGATTGATCGTATACACGATATTTTTAATGTCCTTGTGCGGAATCCTTACCTTTTTAAAATCTTCTATTAGTTTAGAAATATCGAGATAATTTTCCTTGATTTCATTTTCATTCATCATCCTTCCTGCGTCCTTGTTAAAAAAGAATAGCGATAGATAGTTTTTGATTTCAGCGAGAGTCATGCCAACCACAAGCGGGCTTCCAAAGAATTTATGTATGACATTTTTGCGAAAAGAATTGTAACCTCGTATATGATCATCCAGCTCACGGCCGTGGGCGGCAATCTTGTTGTCTTGGGTGACAATCATGTTGTCGTGGACGGCAATATTGTTGTTTTGGATGGTAATCATGTCGTCGTGGGCGGCAATCTTGTTGTCGTGGGCGGCAATCTTGTTGTCGTGGGCGGCAATCTTGTTGTCTTGGGTGGTAATCTTGTTGTCTTGGGTGGCAATCATGTTGCTATAGATGGTAATTATGTCGGCAATACTATTGTCATGGGTAGCAATCTTATCAGTGATCGTAGACACAAGTGCACCTGGTTTAAGTTGTCCACTGTTGGAATATAGCGCAATAGAGTTTTCAGCGGCGTCGCGCTGCCGTATCAAAATATCATCCAATGACACATCACTGCTTTTCAATTTACCCTGTTTGTCCTGAAATACAACTATTTCGTTCGGGTCAACATTTACTAAATTTAACGTCTCAGCGATTTCATCTTTGATTAGTTTTTTTACATCCTTGATAGAATCAGGGGGTGCAACGTCATCGGGTTTGGGTTTCAAAGATCTCCCCCAAATATCAATCATGATATTTTATACACCTCTCTCTAAAATCGTTTTTGACGACTCCGTTGAAAAATCTTCGATTTTCTCCAGCGATTACTAGTGTATTCATTCACGACAACATGTGGTGGTTTTCCGCTTGGGTTACTCAAGGAGTTAGAAATAGCGTTAAGGACATTTAATACTTCGCTGCCACATATTGGTGGGTCAATCATCGTTTGTGTTGGTAGCGTAGAATACCAAGTCTTCATTGGAAGGGTTTTTATATAACGCATAAACTCTTTTGGTGGGGCTAATCCATATGAATCAAAATAGACAATCCCACGTGGATCAATAGCGTATGCAACCCAGTGAGTTCCAGGTCCGGTGCTGTTATCTAAATTAATGATTCCGGTTTCAACGCTGTTTGGTTGATGTGTTAATTGATCTTTCATAAAGACACCTCTGAACTTTTTAATCGCGAGTTTTTTAGCAGCATCGAGTAAATCAAAATTGGACATGGGAACCATCGAAGATTTCTGAATTAATAAACCGGTCCTAGTCTTAGACCCTTTCCGCTGTACCACGAATACGGGGTTCCTGGTAGTCTTAGACCCTTTCCCTTTTTTTTATATCCTTTCCCAGTTGCCTTCTTTAGTGCCATTCCTGCTGCAGTACCAACGGCTCCTAAGGCCGCTGCTTTAGCCACCGCTGGGGCTGCTGCTGCAATCAAGGCCGGAATCGCAGCTAACAACGGGAATATACCGCCTGTTTTAATCATATTTTTGATAGCAGCCGCAGAGAGAGTAATCTGAACACCCTTTTTTGCTACTAGTGCATCATTGAAATGTTTCACCTGACGAGTTGTCAGCGATAGTTTATTTGCACCACCAGTCATTTGGTTGGGTTTCAACGTGATTGTGGTTCCACATTTTTTAGCTGATTCCGATTGCAATTTTTTTAATTGACCGAGAGTTAACGCAACACTAATATTACTATATGACATTATACATAATTGATTGATTCTAAATCGTTTACAATTTCAATTACATGTTTTCCACTGGTGCATCTACCACTCTCATTCTTCCACCAACACCTTCAAGTAGCATTGATTTGTCGCTGAGAATGACAGCAACCGCTCTATAATCAGCAATAGCACCACGAGTCACATTAGCTCTAAAATGTATATCAACAACAGATTGTCTCATCAAATCGAGATGTTCCAGCGAGAAGTAATAGATCGGATACAGATTTTTAAAATCATATTGTGATATTTGCAAACCAGTATCCACATTTTGATCACGTGCCATAAATGACAACAGACGATGATAAACTCGTGCAATATGATTTTCTGTGTAATTAAGTTGTATATCCTCGGATGGTTCCTGTTGGCCGTTTATTCTCAGTGAGACGTCTTTCACACCTAATTGATCAAATATCATATGACTGAAACGTTGATCGCCAACTCGTGCGTTATCTTGTAACGCAATAAATATATGACGTGGCGCAGCAACACCTTGTTTTGATGCTAGGTTCCAAGTGAATAACCCGTTGATATTTGATTGTTTAACATCTGTACTCACGGTTAGCCAACTTAGTAATGATTTTCCTCCTTGGTCCATAAATGATAGTAATCGTTCTTCTGCGGTGATTGCTGGAGTCAATACTGGCATCCACAATGATATTTTTGTTAAATTGACTTTACCGGCATCAGCATTTGGATTTGCATTGTCTGCTGGAATCCTCCAGATTGCGTCACTATCATCACTCTTTCGTACAAGCGATACTGTATGCTTCGCTCCATAAATAACTTTTCGGACGTTTCTACAGAATCCAAATATATGATGCAGTGGAATCGCGCATGAAAATGATTTACGCGCTCCTTGCAACATTGAAATACGTGTTGCAGCTCCTAGATTGAAATTAACATCGTTGTTTATAATCATATCTTCGGCATCAATATTAGCGGTGCCAGCATTATTCTTTGGTCGTCTTACAACAAATTGCTTTCCTCCAGCGGTATTTGTAGCATCTTTTGCAAACATCATAGAGGGTCCTGCTGATCTTGCATAATCATCGGAATATCTCGCTAACCCGATTATTGTTGTAGCCACATCAACATCGCGATCTATCGCCTCAATTTCTTTTCCATCAATGAGATATTTTGCACTCTCAAATAACGCCATGATACCATTATTGACAAAACCGACTTGAGTACCAGCTGGATACGGTGCTGGTACAGCAGGAGTATCAGCAGCTGTTACAATTTCTCCTTCTACTTCAATAAACGCTTCACAGGGCAAAAAGTATTTACTGGTATCATGGACTTGAAGATCGATTCTTGCTCGACTATTTGAGTCTATGGCATGATAGGCATAATATTGATAATCGCGTACAGAATCATCCTTGCGAACTGGGGCATCTATATCAAACGCTGGATCAGGTGACTTTTTGAACATTTTATTCTATTTATCAGAGTCTAAATCGCGATTTTCCATTTTCATCGTCGTAGTTTTTTAAAGCCACTTCCTGCTATCATATTTGCAATATTGCTTTGGTCGGGGGTTAAAACCATCGACGCTAATTTTTCATCTACTGCGTTATTTATAATTCTACTAACACTTGCAGGCATTTCCGCTGTAGACGGTAACGGTTTTGAAAATCCTTTGGATTTCATCCGTGATTTCACTAATGATGTTAATTTATTCTTCGCAGTTGAAAACGCTTTTCCAGCAAGATCTCCAACAGCACCAATACCCTTATCACGAATAACATCAATTGCTTTCATTCCTAATTGTTTAGCCAACGGCATCACTTTTGGAGCCATTCTCGCAAATAACCCTAAAATGGTATTACCTAAACCATCTCCGTAGTATGCTCTATAAACTGGAAACCGTGAATTAACTACGTAGACGGGGGTTGGTTTATCATGATTGTAGTGTATGATCATTATTTGAAATCAGAAACAATTTTTCAATTGTTATTTATCTAATCAATTGACTTTTCAATTCAGTCACTATGATACCCACTTTCCACTAACTCGCCAATGAAATCTCGATATGTGCTGATATCCATGATACCACCCTGAAATAATCGTCTACAGATATCAGCTGCTTCATTAATTATTTCCGGAGAGTTATTTCCAGCTCGTTTTCCTCCGATGAGAACTTCTAATCGTGATATATCACTGAGAACACTACCAGGACATGTCATGGTAGAGTCAAAGACTCCAGCGTTGAAATCCTTTGGATTTCCAATCGAATATCCTTTTCCGCTTGTTTCCTCAGTTGTACCAGTTGCGCCCTGACTATCATCAAGTAATTGCCTTTGTCGGCCTCGACCTTGTTGTTTTTGTATACCATAACTATCAACTCCTGCTTTAAAAGTTCTGTACTTAATTGTATCCTTTTTCAAATTACCAGTAACATCCTTGTTTATTTTATACAACCAATCTACCCAGTCGTCTCGTTTAATTCTACTGTTTTTATACTCGTCTTTTAAAAACTCTCCCCTTGAATAATATTTTTGGACAGCGAAAATGCCAAAATCCGCATAATTTTCGAGTTTTATTAATTGATGTTGTTTGATTTCTATTATAGCTTCTTCGGTGAATTTGTCTATAAAGGGAATACCTCTTGGGGTGACGACATCAACAGGTTGTGGTTCAGGTGTAGAAACTCTTTGAGTTTCAGGCGCAGAATCATCAATATCAGCTAATCGTTCATACTCGCGCTGAGTTTTTATATCACTGGATAACTGTTGTATCCCTGCGCGTGTTTGTCCGGTCTCTGCTGCTATCTTTTCAAGCGTATCAAGCAGCGGCGCCTTCTTTACTCGTTCTCGCTCAGGAATATCACCGTATATTGCTCGTTCAGTTGCTGTTTTCACATCTTTGGTCGCACTTGTTATCGGAGTAAACAGTTGTTCACTTGACACAGAAAAGTCAGTCTGCGCTTGTTGTCGTTGTTGAAGTTTATTCCGTACAGAGTCGCGAATTGGTACAAATCTCTTGATTGCATCCAGTCGTTCACGAGCCAATCGGGTTGTTAATGCTTCATTGACCATTATTTGAAATCAGAAACAATTTTTCAATTGTAAAACAATTTTTCAATCCCGACCTAACACCATCGGATGATTTTTGATACGGTCTTGGAAGTGTTTTAGAGGCGTTATCATTGATGTTGAAAGTGTGGAAATCCTTATAAAAATAATTAATACCACACTTTCAACATTCTTTTGACATGTCGGATGATTTTTAACATGGTCATGGAAGTGTTATTTCATCCTATAACAGCTTCTACGATCGGTGGAGAAACGGCACTTTTTCATATAATAATAAAATGTAATGTGCCGTTTCTCCATTTTTGTTTTAGTGTATCTGATACCGGACCAACCAGCCATAAATTTTTTATTCACTGATTTTGACATTTTTAATCAAAAAATGCTAAAGAAAAATGAAAATCTCTATGAGGGACGGTCACAATCAAAAAATGATAAATGGTCAGGCAATCAAAATTGTTCATTTTCTTGAATTAACGCCCGTAGGTTTCTAACTTTAGAGTTGACTTCTTTTTTCAATTCGTATTCGTACCCCAATTCTTTTCGTATTCGTTCTACGATGGTATACAACGGAGCGAATACACTTACGTCACTGGAAAATGCGAGAGAGTCCCGAATAGAATTCTGAATTCTCTTGATGAGCGCATACTTCTTTGGTAGCATATACTTGTTAGTGCTAACTCCGTATTCTATATCCTGAAAATCAGACATGATTTGATCAGGATTTAACCCATCTGATAGTTCAATATCCCAACTTTTCAATTTTGAAATCTCGGATAAAATGCTATTCATGTTTTCAGAATTCATTATTCTATAATAATGATATATTTCTAAATGAAAAATATGACGCATTAGACATAACTAAATTGAACTTTTTGTCCCGTCTTTTTTGAAATAGCCGATCGATAAATCCCCTCTGCAACTTTTCGTACTGAGGCTCTACAAATATCGAAATACTTGCCGGCTTCATATATTGATTGAAATATTTTTTCTTCGTTAGTTATTGTATTCAAAGATTTTACTGGTCTCGCTTTTTTTGAGCATTTTCCAGTCTCTCCTCGTTTGGTATTCTCACTTTGTGTGATAGCCTGCAGATTTGATAAAGAATTGTTCTTTGGATTAGAATCGATATGATCAATAACAAAATCATCCTCGATCAATCCATAAAAGCATTCATACACGAAACGATGATTGAGATAAAATTTCTTTCCAGCGCCAAACTTCAAATACCCCATACCATTATCAGAACCAACTGGTTTCTTCAGTCTGCGGTTTCTGACAGTACCATCACTAGATGCTTCATAATTTGTGATCACAGGGTGTTGTCTGAATTCTTGGTTCATTCGTATACATAATACTATTGTTTGTCTAATTCATTGTTTGGTTTAATGATAAATCTTTCGATGTAGTCTTGAGGAGTTCTTATGATTTTGTCAAGGACGTTGTCGCTGACAGTGTCAGGGTCAGAGACTTTTTCAGGGTCATAATTTCTGATTGATTGTCCATTTTTTATTCTTTTATCATAATAACGCTTCAATTCCCTGTATCGCTTACCACCGCAATTAAGACACAACTGAGATTTTCCCCTAACCCCAACCCCACATAGAATACAGGGTAACGGACCAAGGCTTCCACGACGAAAGCTTTGCATATGATACCCACAAAACTCATTTCTGCATGATTTGTTACACGGGGTTACTGATCCAATCATAAGCCACTTGCAGTGATTCATTATGTATAAATTCTTCATTTAAATGCTTGTTTTAATTATAGCATGAGGGAATTAAAGAGAACGCCTTCGAAAAATGCTGAATTCAATGCTGATAAGGAGTTTAAAAGATTATTAAAAATTAGTCCTAAATTTAATATCGATAGACCCAAAAAACGTCCAAGAGACGGAAACATGAAAGAGTTTAAGAGATTATTAAAAATTAGTCCTAAATTTAATCTCGATAAACCAAAAAAACGTAACAAAATTAATCTCAAACGTCCAAGAGACGGAAACATGAAAGAGTTTAAGAGATTATTAAAAATTAGTCCTAAATTTAATCTCGATAAACCAAAAAAACGTAACAAAATTAATCTCAAACGTCCAAGAGACGGAAACATGAAAGAGTTTAAGAGATTATTAAAAATTAGTCCTAAATTTAATCTCGATAAACCAAAAAAACGTAACAAAATTAATCTCAAACGTCCAAGAGACGGAAACATGAAAGAGTTTAAGAGATTATAAAAAATTAGTCCTAAATTTAATCTCGATAAACCAAAAAAAACGTCCAAGAGATTACCCTGGAAGGATGCTCAATTCAATCTCGATATAGTTTCTAATACACCAAAGAATACAATTCTTGATAAAGCCATGATTAGTAAAATCAGAGACTGTTTTAATGAATTCAAGCGTGATGGAGCATCTTATTGTTGGTCAACATTTCGAATTGATGGTGTTGTTGACGCTACCATGACTGATGAAAAAGCAGCAGTGATAATTTCACGTGTTGGGGAAAAAAGGCATTTTTTCCGAATAAAATTCCTTATCCGTGATAATGGAAAATGGATTATTAGGGATAAATTTGAACCAATCCTCAAGAATAAAAAAACTATCACCGTGAATCAGGATTCAAAACCAGGAATTCTAACTGGAATTGATAAACCATACTACGAAAGATCTTATCCCGTAACAGCAATCGTTTATGGGATATACCCGCTAAATGATAAACCGGATATTGCAAAACTAGCACCCATGAAATATTCGTCAGGGCTTAATTGTGTAGCAGAACGAATAATAGAACACTTCACAAATGCGTCCCGGGGGAATAAACTAACTGATCTAAGACGAAAAAAAATAACCGAGTGGGAATTAACGGTGAAACAGCACGGTGCAAAGATTTCTGATATAGCTAAATTAGAAGCATCATTAAAATTCCCAATATCAGTAACGACAATAACCGGAGAAGTATTATACGAACCGAAATATCAATCGCGAGGAGCTCCAATTGAAATTATTGATCATAACAAACACGCGTGGACACCTGCAGTAACACTATTTCCACGAGAACGAACCGTGAGATATATCCCCCGGGAATTCGTCGGAGATGTTTTCTATGAAGAGAGATTATTTGATGCTATTCATGCGTTGTGTAAAGATGATCCTGTGTCAGTGTGGTTACTTAGAAGTGATGAAGATCCCGAAATAGGATTTGATCAATTTGTACGACCTAATGGTGAATTATATCGCGTTGAAGAATTAGATAACAGAATGAGAAAAATCGCTAATGAGTTTTCACCGGAGAGTTCCCATGAAAAACTACTCACGGGTAGTTTTACTATTCCATCAGTGGTAGCTCACTTCGCAAGAGAAAAAAACTCATGGCGTCCAACACGAAGTGATTTTCTCGAAGATGTTAAATTGAGTTGCGTCGAATTTGGTCATGGAGGACTGTGGAATACGAAATACTCACGTGATGGTATGATTTCAATTGATATATCCGCGTGTTATCCCGGAAGTTTTCTCGGGTATGGGGAATGTGCTGAGTACTTCAAACGATTTGGACACCCCACGCATGAAATGACTCGTGTTGCGATTAATGGACCATTGCCTGATTTTGATTTAACCGGATTTGCTCGTGTGATATCATTTGAATTAGCGTCAGGATTACATCCGTGCAGTTATGTTTGGCTCGGTAGACACCTATCTGAAAAGGCCTGGATGCCAATAGTGCTATTGAGATATATGATTGATTGTGGTATGCTAATATCGTTGATTGTTTCCGAGGCTATTATATGCTATCGAGCTCAGAAAGAAGTTTGGCTACCACAACCCGATCTAGATCGTATAATCAGCGAACAGCGAAAACAATTCCCTGATTTCGATGAAGAACAAATCATGAATTTGTCTATGAAGTTATTTGAAATTAAAAAAGAACAAGCAAAAGATTTTGGACGAAGAATAATCGGTAAATTTACCCAGGGTGGACGATATGACAATGCAAAATATTCTTCGCGGTTGATCATAGACGTCGCTGAATACGATTTTATTGTAGCGGATTTAATGAAACAGGGAAAACTTGTATCCCGCAAGGATGCTTTTCTATCCAATGGTGAGAAAATGGGTACGGTTGTTACCTACTGTGATGGATATAATCCCCAGTATACACATTTAAGATCATCTATGCTAGCCTATGCTTCTATTAATCTATTTTCGATGATAAATAGATTTCCTAATACCGCGGTTAGAGTGGCCACTGATTCGATGTATATACACAATAAATATAAATCAGCTGTAGCTAAATTCACAGATCCCGAGGAAGCGTGGGGGTGTTGGCGATTTAAAAAGGAGATGCTACATGAGTATTGTGAATCGGCAGACGTTGCCATGGATGATAAATATCTTTGTTGTAACCGCGCTGAAATTCAATCAGAATTTTCTAATGCATCACCGGTATCTGATCCAATATGTAGGTACAAGACAGTTTATTTAAACGGTTGTGGTGAGTCAGGAAAGACAACTCGTGCAATTGAATTATTCCGTGGGAAAAATCCTACGGATTTCACAAACATGATTGTTCTAACACCGACTCACAGACTCGCCAGAGAGATGATACAGCGAGGGGTAAATGCCTGTACTTACCATAGTTTCTTTCGATGGAAGGGTGACAAATGGACTCCTGAGCGTATGGGTGATAAATTCATTCCTGAAATCATAATCTGGGATGAAATATGCACAGTGTCATTAGATGTATTACAAACATTTCTCGAGTGGTTGTTAAACAAAAACACAAAAGTCGTCATGTACGGTGATCACGGCCAACCACCACCATTTGTCGGTGCATCTCCACATGAATGGCTAAGGGGTTTTGTAGACTATTATGAAGAAATTACCACTGATTATAGATCAATTGATGAACGATTACGCGAGTTCAAAGCGCTAATTAGATTACAACCGGATAAAATCCAATGCGAAATAGCGCGTGAAGTGATTTCAGAAACTCCAATGAATGATTTCTGGGAAACATGGAGACCAAATGATTTGATAATTGCAAGTAGAAAAATAGTCAGGGACACACTTCAGATGAAGTTATTTGAATTGCATAAAGAAAAATTTGCAACGCTTCCAGTACCCCTTTGTTATAGGCCATCGGATACACGAAAGCAGAATATTGAAGTTGATATTCCAGGACAGAGTGAAAAACAAATTCTCGTATTAAATGATATTGTGCTGGTTGATATCAGCGTCGTCGAAAATGCATTGCGTGCTAATAAATCCCCGTGGACGCTAGGATACGCAGCGACGATACATTCTTCACAAGGATTGACTATCACAGACACAATTGTTTGGATGGTGGATAATCACATCGAATGGTCGAATTTAGTCTATCTCGCAGTATCCAGAGTACGAAAAATAAATCAACTTCGAAGAATTGTTTTCGATGATAATGACACAACAATAAGTGATATTGATGTTAGCATCATTAATAAAAAACTCTCCGGTTACAAACAACAGGACAAAAAAAAACAACGAGAATTTGATATTGATGCTAAATTGATAATTACGCTGAAACAACAACAGAATAATCACTGCGCGAGTTGCAATTGTATAATGCGTTGGCAGTATTCGGATAAGGATCCTCGCCAATTTACCGTAGACAGAAAAAATAACAGTCTCGGTCATGTCAGAAACAATGTGATGTTGACTTGTCTTGAGTGCAATAGACGCAACGGCGCTAGTTAAGACCCCGCGGTGGCAATTGAGTATCGTCAGGAATTACCTGTAGTTGTTGTCTAGTAAATCCTCGTTGAGGGGCAGTTGAATCCAGTTTATAGATTGCTGGTCTACCAGTTGATCGTGTTATACTAGATATCTTGTGTGCAGTAACACTCCAAATAGGATCAGTAGCCCTTTTTCTTCCCCCTTCAAGCTCTCCTGGTTCGTATAAATACCTAACAGTGACATTACTACCAAGAATTGGTTCTTTGAAATCTTTTTGTGGTTTTTCAAGTATTGACTTCTTTTTAATCGCGTTGATAGGTTTCATGTTGATTGTTCTAGTAATCTCGTTATTCAGTGCAGTAATCACAGATGGTAATCTTTTAACCCATTCACGGGATCGCTTTTCTTGGATGAATTCTTTTGCGTATTGATATCCAAATAACCGCTCAGCAAGTGTCCGATTAAATCGTTCTACAATGGCCTGATCGCGATGTAGCGCAGTATGCCCTCGTCGTATGGTGACATTATGATGTTTCATTTTAGATAACACTGCACCCTGAAATTCCTTGCCAGGATCAACCTGCAATAGATTTGGCCAGTGCAGAGGACCTCGTCGATAAATCCTCTCAAATGCAGAAGCAACTTCAGTGGCTGATTTTGTTTTTAACGGTTCTGCTTCTTTGTATCTACTTGCAATATCAACAACGGTTAAAGCGTATTTGTAACCACGATCATGAGGTAAAAATAATATATCAGCCTGATGAACTTCATTAGGGACAGTCACATCAAAATGCGAGAATTGAATTTGTTTAGGCGGTGGTAGATAAATTTGCCATAGTGCCTGTTTGGATAACCAATTAGCCGCAGTGGTTTTTTTCACTTTTGCAGCGCTAGCGAGTTTATGGACTGCTGATTTACCCCTCCAGTATCCTCTTGGGGAATAATAAATTGATTCCATATTATTAATTACCGGCACCTAACATCAATTTACTTTTCATAGCCGATTTTATTAAAAAGGAAGCCAATTTTTCTTTGAAGAATTTATCAGGAATAGCATTTAACGCATGAATTAATTTCACATCTGCTAGATGCCTGTGTTGCAAATTGCTGCTTTTATAAGCAACATCATGAAGGTGACAGGCCTTATCAATGGCGTTTATTGGTTCTTCACCGGGTCGGGACTGATTTTGATCATTGAGTCTGATATCAAGTCTGGTTCCCGGTCCACAGTAGCTATATCCCGGAAGGTGCTTTTCTCCGGGGTACTTTGCCCATGGGGTTCCAGGGAGCTTTGCCAATTTGGCTGCGATATCACCTCCTCGTTTTTTTTTAAAACATCTCCGAATTGTAAAATCTTTGATTTTGTAGAAACAAATCTAAATTTTTTTGTACCACATGTTGCACATCTACCAGTAAGTGCTGATCTGTTATTTTTAGTTGCAACCGTCGTCACATCATTTGTGCTAGTACGCGTTTTACACTTCACACAATATAGATCCATAATTTATGTATAGAGATATGGATATAATTGATTTTTCGGCGACTAAAACAAGAGAACCAATTAAGCATCATGCAGCGCTACCAAACTCTATCCGGATGATTATAATCGGGCCATCTGGATCCGGTAAAACGCAATTGTTGCTCAATTTAATAATGAGATGGATGAAGTGGGATAAGTTGTATTTAGTTGCCCCTAGCGTAGATGATCAGCGTTGTTATGAAGTGTTAAAGGATTTTAACGAGAATGCATCAGAAATTAAGGGTGAGAACGCCATTGATTTTATAACCGATATCGATGAAGCACCGAGTATTCATGATATTGATGGAGATATTAACAATTTAGTCGTATACGACGATATAATGTTGGATAAACAAAAAATCCTGCTAGGATCTTTTCCCGGGGGCGTCACAAAAACACTGACGTGATATATGTCACTCAACGCTACACTCAGGTTCCAAAAGTCATCAGAGATAACTGCAATATTCTTGCTGTATTCAACGGAGTTGATACTCATACTCTTAGAAATATTTGGCAAACATGGTGTTCCGATATGGACTTCAATCAATTTCGAGATTTCTTTAGTCATGCTCAGTCGACTCCGCACGGATTCGCAACAATAAATCTACATGATCCTCGGACACGATATCGTATCGGACTGGATCAAATATTCGGTTAAAATCATTTATTATTTTTTGTTAACCCAGAACTGAAAGTTCAGCAGCAGAGAGGGTGGATGACCACATCGTTGCGAGCAAAATTGATTAAAAAATCGTAAAATCTCCGTTTTTGCAAAATGGAGACTTTTTTTTTGGTTAAATGAGATTTCGTTGGAAGCCTTATATTTTGCTTGAAAACATGATCTGTAGGCCATATTTTGCTCGAAAACATGATCTGTAAGCCTTAATTTTGCTTGAAAACGTGGTCTGTTCACCCTCTCTGCTGCTAGTTAAGTTTCGTGAAAAGTCATGAAATAAAGAACAGTGGAATATTCTTTACATGGCAAGCTAGTTATGATTTTCTTTTCAACCACCATGATATTGTATCCACTGCTATATACTGTTAGAAATTAAAAATACATAATATCATAAGTCACGAGGAAATTAGAATGACAATTAATGAAAACAACAAATATTAGTATGGATGTAGCAGCAAGAATTCTCGATACTTCAATGGAAGCCCACAACTTTCAAACATCGAAGCAGACTTACGTAATATCAAAGCCAAGATACTGTAGACTGGGAATCTGGAAAATAATATTGTTTCAAATCCTAGTGACATAAGAGATGAAAAATTGTATTTTTTATGATTTTTAGATTTCTTCATTAGACAGAGAGCTATACACCTATCCTCCCAATCAAAAGCATTTTATACATTTTTGACGCCTAAGAATGTGTATATTTGTATTAAAATATAAGGGAACCTATTGTATAGACTACTACCCGACCGTGATTGAATCTCAGCCTATTACAGATGTATTATATAGTTATTTCGAAAGAATAGTTTACACAATTACCAAGAGGTAATATAAACAATTGCAATGTCAGCAAAGTTGTCCGGGAGATTTTAGATTAAAAAATTTATAGAGAAATATAAAAAGATTAAGGTTAAATAACTAAGCTGATCTTTAGCCAACGACATAGACTTTAACGACAACCTCGGAACGAAAGTTCAGTCCTAGAAAATAGTTGTTCTAGCCAGCCCTTTTCTCATCTAAATTCAAATAGCCTTTTAGCAATGTACAGTCCTCATGATACGCTCACTATAGTATTTAATTTGCCCTTCTAAGAGTAGTTAATGAACTTATCTCTGCAATGAATAATGGAAAGATTAAATTCCTCACCCTCTTTGACTTGTTTGCAGCATTGGACACAAAAGATTATATCTTGCCGCACCATCCCCAGCATTTATTTGGTATTCACTATACAGCCTTAAGATGGTTTAAGTCCTCAGTATCTCTCAACTCTCATAGAACGACATCTAGTGTCTCACCAATTGTAAGCTGACAACACTCACATATAGCTGCCCAACTGAAGTTGAGGCTACCATCAAAGGCGTAGGTAGGCGCATTTCCGATGTGATTTCACAGATGACATGTAACTCTCTGGAGATGATTGTCGATAAAACTAAAATCATTCTGATAACCACGCAAAGGCTTTCTCATTCCGATCATTTAACTCAAACAATAAATATCAGCAATGCAAATATTAAATCAACAAAGAACGAATCCTATGTATGGCTCTTAACTGTACGCTTTCATGTCATAAACCTATGCCAGGCTGCATATCTGGAGCTGAGACGCATTAATCCAATTCGTAGTTTTCTTTTGATCGATGCCTCTGAAACACTTGTGTGTTTCTTAGTACTTTCTAGGCTGGACAAATGTAACTCGCTGGTTCGTCTCAGTTTCTATTACGAACACTTTGAAACAGTTCCAATCACAGCTGCTTGGACTATCTTTACAATGAGCACCCCCAAAACAACGGCCTGCGACCTCCACTGGCTATCCGTTTATTCCAGAATCAAACACAAAATATATTTATATTGCTCCCACTGTTAATAAAGTCATTCGGAAAGATATTAGGTATACAGGAAAAATTCAGAATTATGATGTAGTCAGTATATAATCAAAGAATTCTCGAGGTGTATTACAACTTTTAATATTTACTCAATTTTAAAGTTTCCGAAATAAATTCGTTCATTGCATATTGCATCATGTAACTTTCGTCAAAACTAACCTTATGTTGTCTCGATCGTTAAACATAAAATGGAACTCACTTTTGTATGTCCTAATGTTGGACACCAACATTATTGGCACTAGCCATTCTCAGCTAAATGCCTATCGCGTATGATGATCGATTTGTGTACTGTGTACCTAATATCTTTAGAGATGGTGTACGAATTATAATTCAGTAATTTACGAAATTATACTGCAGAATAAATGAATAAAAAATTTTGCTTGATCCTTCTCGTACCTAGCCTTCTGATACTGTCTTTAATCATTTTGTATCGTTTTGATTATTTTGCGGCGTTTAGATAGTAGCTTCCCATTCGGTCTTTATTTTCTGACAATATAGTTTCTTTCATACTGTTTTGAAATTGTGTATGTCGATGCTTGTACATAGTTTAATATAATTAATATTGTCATTTAAATCTTAGTGACCATATCCAAGTGTGTACATATTGTTAACTAAATAATGTGTAGCATCAGTTGGCAATTGAGCAGCTTTATATCTATATACACGCGTTTTAATTTATATTATGTTCAGAAACACAATATCAAACAAAAGGAGCGTTTACTTCATTTCGTTGTTCCTTGTGGCTTAAGGACGGACTCCTTTTCCTACAATGAACATATTTATATATTATATAAATATAAATATATATATATATATATATTATATAAATATATATATATATATATATATATATATATATATATATATATATATATATATATATATATATATATATATAGTTATTTGGTTATATAAGTGTGTTCTTATAATATTACTTCAGCATAAAAATCTTCAGCACATATTACAAAAGTGTATCTGTTTTTACTACAGATGATATCAATATTAATACATTATTGACTGCGCAATAATGATAATTATTCCAGTCAGAATTGTTTTCGTCAAATGTTATTGGTTTATCTACTTGATTCCATGTTTCCCCTATTTTAAATAGTGTTATGATTTTTTTCTAACGCTTCATATACGTCGAAAAATATATTAAATTCATAAATGTATACATAGCACATTTACTAAGCACCAATATTTTTTTATGTTCGGATTAGCTCAAAGTGGAATTAAAAAAGTCAATATTAAACAGAAAATATTGATTGTACTATCTTGTATATTTTATATCTAATCTGATATTTCTACATATGGATTTTATTTCTACATATGGGTTTTCTCCGAAGGTTACAGTTAGGACTTATATGTATGTATATGTAAAGTTTTAAAAAACGTGTATTAACATCTGTTGCCAAATTTTGTGTGCACTTATCAATCATTTCTGTAAGGTTACCTTCCATTTAGTTTTTACTCATTATCGTTTTAGGCTATCTCGTTGATACATATCAACATGATGCAGATGAATGAATCTGCTGGTATTGTATACCATTCATATTTAATATTTAAATCAAGCTGGTATTTAACTGGTCGACACTTATTTTTACTTATTATTTTCAATAAGTATCTTTTATTTGAAAAACAAATCTCAAACAAATGAAATAAATAAAAATAATGTCGATGACTTGTATTCTTAGGTACAAATCTATGCTCATTTAAGAATTTATTGAATGATACTTGGAGCTTTCGTGTGACCTTACCTTCTTTTAGTTTTTCAGAATTCGTTTCAGTTTTCGTCTTATTGCAGTAGTAGTTAAAGGCCATTATTATCTCATTTTAGTTGCTAGAGGAATTAAAGCAAGTGTTAATCTCATTTTCGTTATTATAATACCAATGATACCAGTGAATACTGTTGCTTTTTTGGCAAATTATTTTTTATACCATGTTTAAATATGCAAATGAAAGAATATGTAAAACACTGCTAACCACGCCAATAGGAAGGTTAATTATGTTTTGTTCCAACTATACGGTGCTAAATTCTTTAAATTAAACTTTCTTTGCGAAATCTCAGTACAATACGTTTCATCTTCTTATAGGGGCCTTTTACATTTTTTAAAACTATGTGAAACTTGTATCTTTTATGACTGACTATTGAGTAACTTGTTACAGGTTTCCATATTAACATATAATTGGTGCTTTCTTCTATAATCTTAATCTTGTAGTTTCTCCAGGGTGCCACCAGTATTGCTTTTTTATATTTTAAAAAGATTCTTTTTACATCGCTTCTAATTTTTGTTCTAAATTCCATTAAATTATAGACTTAAACTTCTTGCACTTATCACATATAATTGTTTTGATTTATAAATTATATATCTTTTAATATTACAATGTTTTAGTACTATCGTTAAGGCCTTCTTTAGAAACACAAACGTTTCTTCTTGTTTCCAACCATTACAAAATTCATCATTATTCCATTTTATCAGCACATTATGTGTCATTTACCTTTTAGGTTTTGAGACTTTTGAAGACATTATCCTACCTGCCATAATTAGATGACACATACTGACAAAATCTTACCTAAATAAGCTGTCCTTTTAAGTCTTCTGCGTTATATCCCACAAAGTCTCTTATTCCAAGTATTATAAAACATCTTCATTCAATTTAACACGCTTGGAATTGGCGAACATAGATTTATCTTTCAAGATCCAGGTTTTCTCAAGCATATTATATTTGGATGTTCCACAATCAGATATTGAAATATAACTTAATAGTTTAATTCATACTTACAATCTATTTTATCTTGTTTATACTAACTTTTCATTATAAGCAAGTTTTGAACTTAACCTGTTCCCACCACATGGGTAACACAATCATATTTCAGTGTAGGTACTAATTCCTTAAGAATGTCAGTCAACCGATAGAAGAATATCTTTTCTGATGGACTGACGGTGAATCTTGCAAAACGCAACAAGGCGAGTTTTTGCCAGTCTCATTCATTTGGCCCAGACAGATTGTACTTAAAATATAATTGTGTTCAACCTTAGATGCAAATATGCAAATTGTATATAGTAGATATCCTGAAAGCATTGGGTTTAAAAAATACTTTTCACAATTAATGTATGCTCTCCGGGTGGAAAAACAGATATCTTCAGGTTTTGTACAGTTGAGTCATATGTTATAAATACAAAAGACCCGCTCCTTGAGGTATCTTTAACGGTGTGTCTGTTTTAATAATTTCACCTTAGTGCTGATATTCTCCATATAAAGATTGAAAAAATAATGTAGGTATAAACCATAGTTAATAATCAGGATATCAGCTATGCATCCATGAAACAGATATGATGACATTAGCATAATGAGAGTTAATAGATTGGGTGCATTTATTAATATTGTACATACTTACGTCAGCAAACCATTCTGTAGATTCAAGATAACATCATTATTAATATTTTCTCTCTTGTTCTTATTGTAGTACTTTTTCTCTCTCCTTCTCTTTCAGTCACTTCTCCAGCACAGGCTGTTGTGGGAAGGAATGCCAGTTTTAGTATACAGCTAAGTCCATATCCTAGCAATGAATCGACAATCAGTATAAGAAAAAATAGTGTCCTACTAATGCGGGTAAAAGGCACGACATCTAGAGATGTAGCAGAAAGGTTTGAGTTCACCGGAAACACATTTGAAAACCGGATCTATTTCATCTTGAGAAATGTTGCACTTGGAGATGCTGGTATATATACTGCCACTGAATCTATTGATCCATCGGGAGAGCAAAAATTAATTGTGAAAGGTAATTTTCTCCAACTTTTTCACTAAATGCTGAATGATTGGCTAGTTTTCAGTTCACGTGTCTTCTTCAAGTCAATGCAGTTTGTACCTGAATTAGTGCTATCATCCTCCATCTTTGCACGAAGACACAAATACTTTCAGTAGCTTAATTTATTCAAATTAGTTTATGGAATGCATGATCTGATTTATTATATTTTGAAAAAATTGATAAAATGTCTGGTGAAGCACTGAAGCAAGATTAAAATTAATCTACAGCACAAAGAAATTAATACTCATGTTGTGTAACATTATATATATATATATATATATATATATATATATATATATATATATATATATATATATATATAACTCCTGGTACATGGTTTTATCTGTTTTGCAATTTGTATTCATGGCTGTAAATTGTACAGAATATCTTTAGTTATATTTTGCCCACGTGACATCAGTCTATTATAGAGAGCTTACAATTACAAGGATCTAAAATTAGATGCCTACTTATGTGATCACAATTATTAATAGTAGTCTTAATAATAAGATTTAATGGCGCCTTTGGATCAATTCTTTATTGGATGATGTGGTTGGACGTTTCTGGAAGATTGCAGTAACTTCCCATTCCTTTGTGCTAGGTCACATGAATAGGCAAGTTAGAGGTAACATGAGTGGTAAGATCAATCACGTGGAGTATGTTGTGAAATGAAGTCGTAATATTATGTGTATATAAAGAGAAAAATAAGCAATTAGATTCATTGCTTAATAATTATTAATTATACATCCAGTTTAACACGCATCATTATTATTATAATTAAGACCAAACATCACATTACAAAATCATTTATATTCTTTTTTTTTATAAATACAAGTAAATGCAAGTCTAATACATCCTGTTAAATTAAATTGACTTGAATAGAATAGTTTTAATATGAATTACTATTTTTCAATATATGTCACTAACAATACATTTGCTAATTTAGCATGCAACATGTTGCGCTTGAATTTATCTACTACCTATATTTACAGTTTTCTTCGTATAAATTACGTAGCATAAATTGCATTTCTGATGTGAAAACAGTTTGATAAAGTCTACAATTTAGTGAAAACAGTCTAAAGATCGCTGTTTATATTTTCATTTGAATAATAACTATCTAGATCAATATCTGCTCTTGAACTTCGTTAATATTACTATCAAATCTCAGTGGAAATATTCATCATGACTATACCTACAGCCGAACAAACTGCATGATGCGATATAATCAATGCACATCATTACTTCTTATGATTTCGGCACACAACAAGCACAAATGTACCTTTCCATTATACACCGCATTGCAAAGAATAAGTATGTAAGCAAAGTAACCATGTTAATAGCATTGTAGTGGCCATTAATGTTACTCGCTGCCAAAATCTGAATGTTTTCCGAATGACTTCTTTTACCCCTAACCTACCTCATTCAGCATGTGATGACATTATATATGCTAACTAGACAAATTGCCAAGAAAATGCAATGGTACGTGCTTAAAAAGTGTGTTCGTGAACTACATAGATAACGTTACTATGTAACGACGAGTCACATTTACAAAAGCTCTTAAGAACTGACCTAGAACCAAAAGACATCTTCACCATTTTTAGCTCTGTTCATCCCATTTTCACATCCATGTATCACGAGTGTACTTCTTAGCCTGTATACCAAACAGTTGTCAACAGCAACACTTCCCTGACCAATCCCTACCAACTTTTAAAACCATAAGACCCCATTTCGAAAGCTAAATCATTACAATAGATTGCCCGTACCACAACAATATATTTTGTTTCTTCTTTATCTCCATTTCCCTTTTTCGTTTTGGAATTGTGTACATCGTTCAGGATCCATTTTACAAATTCACATTGCTAGTTATTCCTTCTCCATCATTTCTTCCGTAACCTCGATAGATTTTGCCATATTCTCCACTGCTCTATGTGACTTTGCGAAGTCCATGCAAGGCAACTCTTTCATATTATCTTTCCATCCAAGATGAGCGTGAAACAAGAATATACCATCTTTTTGGCTTTCTTGTTTTTTGTTTTGGAGGGTTTGGGGTTTATTGTAAGTGGTGAGCAGATCTTAATATGACCAAATTGCACTTTCAGTTCTAGTGAGCACCTCCTCATTAAAAACGGGGTCTAAGATTTAGATGTTCAGGATCCTTCGATAAGTTCTCATCTCCAAAGAATGTATTCTCCTCTCTAGTTCTGCTGTCAAGGTCCATGTCTTGCATGCAAACAAGAATATGGACATGGCGAGTGAGAGCATAACTTTGATCATGGACTAAGTGTGATGTGTATGTCCTTCCAAATAGACTTCAACCTAGCCAGTGCATCTGTTTTTTGCGCAATCCTGGAAAGAACCTCTGGTTTGTAACCTTCATCAGAGATGATAGTACATAAGTACTTAAAACTTGTCACTGTAGCCAACTTGTCTCCATTAATTTTTATTTCCGTTTTGATGCCACTCGCGTTGTTTGCCATTAGCTCGGTTTTTAAGTGCTGATTTCCATCCAATACCTTACCGATGTTTGATTGAGACGGTTCACTAAGGTTTCCAGGTCTTGTTCATCTTCTGCTAAGCAAACATATATGTGGGTGACGAAGCGAGTGAAAAATAACAGTAATTAGAAGTTGCAACGGCTAAGAACTATACACCTCTTGTAACGCTGTAACTGCCAACGAAATATATAATACAACAGTATATTTGTGCACGCAATTCTGTAATAAGCTTTACTGGTCATACACCAAAACGTATGCTATAGCTTGTTGCGCATTGTAACAGGATTTGACCTGAATGGATGCTTGGATTAAATGACAACACACTACAATGTGATAAAGATGGAAGTTTATGAAATGAATTAATACAAATATGTATATACTCTACAAATACAGTGTGATTCTTTCAACCTCGAAATACACAACTCATTAAATTACTTTACACAAACGTTAACAGATGGGAAAATAAAAATGTGATTCATATGTTTTCATGTATGAAGGTAAGATTCATATAATCTCATGTAATGAAAGTGAGATTCACATAATCTCACGTAATGAAAGTACGATTCACATTATCTCATGTATTGAAAATGAGATTCGCATAATCTCATGTAATAAAAGTAAGATTCAAATAAGCTCATGTAATAAAAGTAAGATCCATATAATCTCATGCAATGAAAGTGAAATTCTAATAATCTCATGTAATGAAATTGCGATTCTAATAATCTCATGTAATGAAAGTGAGATTCACATAATCTCATGTAATGAAAGTGAGATTCACATATTCTCATGTAATGAAAGTAAGATTCGAATAATGTCGTGTAATCTCATGTAATGAAAGTAAGATTCACATAATCTCATGTAATGAAAGTAAGATTCAAATAATCTCATGTAATGAAATTAGGATTCAAATAATCTCATGTAATCGAAGTAAGATTCAAATAATCTCATGTAATTAAAGTAAGATTCAAATGATCTCATGTAATGAAAGTAAGATTCAAGTAATCCTATGTAATGAAAGCCCGTATGATTCACAACCACGTATGACTCTTAAATACTTGTAAAAACTAGCAAACAAAACATTTTGACCTGGTTCACGTGTCCATTATTAAACCACACAGTTCTCCTGAATCATTGGGCTGGCCTACAGTTGTATTGGCCACACACTCTTCATGGATCCGCCATGCGTACAAGTTTACAAATCAGCGGTCCGGTCCATGTATTGCCTTGATTGTCACACCTGCTTCCATCCGCAAACAGGCATATCGACGGCCAGACCAACAGCCTTATATACCCGCACACACATACGCACAGACAGCTACAATAAAACCAAACTGGTCATAATAATAGGTACGGAATTAAAATCTATAGACTCATGCTATTAAATTGAACGCTAAATAGCAACTTGTTACAATTCAAAAGTTCACAACGTTTCAAATTCGCGTAGTGGTAAAGGCAACATTTCACGCTACAACATTAAAAATTGACTATGCTTCATATATCAAATAAAATAAAAATGTAACACTTACCTCTATGACTTTGGAATACAAATGCAAAACGTACACTCCTTGACAAGATCCAAAAGACCAGTGTGTCAATTAGAAAACAAACTTGCCTTAAATCTACAGGAGAATGAATATTAGTAAGGTTAAAATACCCGTGTTCTGTCTCTTTCCGCAAGCGAGATACATGCTAGTTCAGTGTCTTAACTAGAAAAACAATTATCCACCCTAGGTAAAAAATACGCATGTACTACGAAAGTGATCAAATCGTTTTAAGGCGAAACCAAGTTAGTTCTTGCATTATTCTGTGACACGCATAGTTCGCCACCTTTTTGGCTGTCTTCATTGTGCAGGCATTGGGTTGTTATGGTAACCTTTCCTGAACAGCAGTGAGAATGGCTGTCAATTTTGAAACTTGCATGTATTAAATTGTGTAGTTGAGTTTAAATGAAAAAGATGCTGGTTGAACGTCAATAATAAGAGCCGTTGAGTCGGTTTTGAAAATCGTAATAAGTCTACTCCAGAATAGATGGTGATATCGACATGACGTAAAGGGATTTTCAAAATAAAATACTTTATTTGATGTATGATTGGTCAGATATGAAAATGATTCCGTTTTGACAGTCAGTATATTGTAATACCTAGATTTATGAAATCTGGTGAGGAGATAGTCATAGTAACTTATATTCACGCATTGATATTTTGGCAATTGTCTTTGTTTTAGTTATTTGTTCAAGGTATGTCTCTCATAGAATCATGAAACTGAGTCGTTTCATATATCTATATTAGTACCAAGCCCTTACCAGTTATGTGGACTAAGTATCTAATGAAAAGCGTTAACATAATTTAGTTTGCAAGAAATGACATTCATTAATTGAAAATTGTTACGACTTTAGGTCTTAACAGATTAAACAGAAGTGAATTGAAACTAAACGTTCAAGCAAAGTTCAATAAGCAATGAATTTCCCTACAACATTAAAGGAAAATTTAGTAGACGTTTAGTAGTATTCGAAATTAAATTTTAAATAATCATAAATGTCTCATAATTAGTCCAAAAGTATAATATGCTCTGAATGTATTCCTATAGGCGTGAATGTTCTGATATATGATCTAAATGAATTCCAGTGGCATTCAACGCCATGATGTATCACATTGATACAATTCAGAACGTATTTAAATGAGTTTGCAACAACTCCGAAATTCCAATGCGCATTCTTAATTCTGACAAATAAGGAATGCAAACAGTTCTTCTCAAATCATAACGGAACATAACTGCAAACTCTATCATTGAATCTCAAAGACTGATATGAAACAGTGATGAATAATTGTGTGACAAACCTCTGTATTTATTAATACCCACTTTACCTACTACGCAATACATTGTAATGGAAAAGCAAAATTTTCGATAAAAAAAATTACACTCACTCTTGAACCCCACATCTACTTTCTACTTAAAACCATGACAAAAGTCGGGTAGGCAAAATCGTCATTCACAACCTTCAACCACGTTCATGACAAAAGTCATGTACACAGTACAAGTTCAATAAGCGGAGCATAATATATCTGCAAATTTATGTAAATAGCCTATGATCATTGTGACATTGCTTTCTGCTGTAGCATTTTTGTATAATGCGAAACACTTGAGCTGCAACCAGACACAAATATGCCTGAACATAAGTATTGGCTACAGCTAGATGTACCAAATGCATGATTAATTACGTAAACTGACCCGTTTGCACGTGTAAACGTTCCGGTCTTAATGACAAGGTGGGAATGCATATCACACAACACTAATAATACTCTGATATAGTCGTTTATTGTAATGTATTATGTTGTTATATCCGACTGCTGACCATCAAGTCTTGTCTGGCGACACATGGTAAACTCAGCTTTGGTCATATTGGATTTCCTGTGCAGGTTACCAAAGCTACACTGACGAAATTTGAGAGACTTTACCCAGGTAACGCTGTTAATGTATTCACGTAAGACAAAGGCTCTCATCCGCTTGCTTTATCTAATCATGGTCAGTACAAATGATTTCTGATTGATTTGTTGTTGCTGAGTTAACTGAAAGAAACGGAATTTGTATCGCATTATGCACGAATAAAGAATCTTGCTGGGCTCCTTATTCGATACGATAAGCATGTATTTAACGCCCAAGAACTGCTCACCAGTGATAAACTTTACTGCTGTGGTATCAGTGTACAGCCACAGCGCACAGTTATGCCTGAGCCTGGTCAAATACTGTCAAATTTACTGCAATACGAGGATAGGTGAAATGCGTTGCATATTTCTGGGTAAGGATTGGGACGTATTGTTGCTTAATAATATACGGTACTTTCGCCTAACCCTAACCAAAACAACCAATGCATCAGACTATTACCAAGTCTTATGATCAAACACAATTGTGTACTGCACATGTGAAATCGGCAGTTATACTTGTGATTGGATATGTGTGTAACCAAAATTTATTTAGTGCTTGGTTTTGTCAGCAAGCTTGGATGGTCCCATACATTCAGATAAATACGGATCTACGCACACAACCTCCGATTTGTTAATGCAACCGCGATATCACCGTCGGCAATTGTTTTTTTTCTTCAAAATCCTGTCATGCGTGTGAGCCGTGTTCGCCTCCAACACGACTTTTTTTCTACGAATGTGAACTTCAGTGTTACATATGGAACACAAGGTCCCGTAATTGCTGTTCACCAATGACGTGTTTGATGTTCGTGCTTTCGCGAGACGTTGCACACAATTTTGTAGATGATCTTGGTAAGAGCATACATATTTCCGTCATTGACCTTTCTGCACAAACAACACCTAAACTTTTCAATCCTGCTGACGGAACCATGCTTTCAAATTCAGTTCGTGTACTAATCATTGGTCATGCTGGATCAGGAAAAAAAGCACAAACGTTGCTGAATATTGTTCTACGATTGTTAACCAGGATTCGCCTTATGATCAACCGTGCTATAATGTTTTAAAAGATATTAAAAACGAGGTGAGTAACAAATGATTTACACTAGCATTCACTCAACTGAGACAAAAGAGATCCCAACTGTTATTCGACAAGGGCGCACTTGTTCGGGTAACAATTATTGGGCAGAGACGATCGTTAGATGCATAAAGGTTCTGGAGTAGTGTTTTTGAATGACAATTGTGCCAAACTATCACTACGTGTAATAGCAGGTTATTCTGTTTTTCACGATGCAGAGATTTTGTTATTACTACATGATCATTTTACCAGTAAGCAAGGGTAAATAGTTAGAAGTTCGTGTGCGTGTTGCGCCTGCGTATGATGGCGACACAGAAAAAAGTATGCCTGTTGTGCAATTAAAATACTCGATCTATTTTTAATAGAAGAACTACGACGGTCCCTCAATCAATTAAGTTGCAATCGAGGATACAATAATCAGGATGTCTTAGTTTGGCAGAATGGAATATATGATAGTTATGAGGAAAGACAAAAGTAAGCACTGATTACAAAAGGGCAAAGTCGAGTAACCTACGTTTTTTATTTTATTAAATAAAATATATATAAATGTGAATAACACATATTTAATGTATCAAGCACCTGTAAAGAAAATAACATGAACATGATTACATCTTTGAGAATCAGACAGTACTTTTATTTTTGAAGTATAATTTAATTCAGTCGATCAAGAGTATGTTTTTAATCTGTAAAACCATTAACATTGATTTAGCTTCTCCATCCAAGCCTCAAATTATTGTGCTGACTGGTCCTGCTGTTTCCGGGTCTAACTACCGCCTGAATTGTTCCGCAATGTCCAACAGCGCACCTCCTGACCATGGCTTGATTATGATGTCCCAGTGGAAAGTAAATAACCAAATTATTGCTTCAGGAGGACACTATTACGTCCAGAGAACAGAACTGTTCATTGATCGTCTTAAATATGGACAAGACAACGGGGCAAAGCTAACATGTGTTTCATATGAGGATTCATTGGTGCAGTCAATCCCAAGCATTGAACACACCATCAACGTGAAGTGTAAGTACTGAAAATTTGATTTATCAATTTCAGATATATTGCAAAATAAGGTGCTTACCAAAATTATTTTGTTCATTAGTATTTCTAACACAGGTGTATTCATTGATTATATTAATTATTGGCCTTTAACATATAGTCAAATGATAGCAATTAACACGAGACGAAATTGGATGGAATGCTGTTACAAAACATGACCTTAGGAAGTGAGGAGGGTGTTCATATTAAAAGCATAAAATCCTCCATATTGTAATGAGCAATGCAAGTCTTCTTCGTTTTAATGCCACTGCATACAGATTTCGTTTTGAATATGGATCATTAATATAACAAGTTTAAGTTGACACAACACTGGTATCTATTGAGCATTAATAGTACATATGTTAGTTCAGTTCATGTTTCCCACGCTAGCAGGTCTATGGGAAGAAAAGGAGAAAAGAGGAAAAGTTAAAAGTACATGTCTTAATTCCGTTCATGTTTCTCATGCTACCATGTCAACGGAAAGAGGTCGGAAAGAAGAAATGGTTAATAATGCGATGTTAATTCAGATCGTGTTTCCCACGCTACCAGGTCTACGGGAAAATGGTCGAAAAGAAGAAAAGGTTTATTCTCGACCAAAAAAATCCCTTTAGATTTGCATAAATTGGTCAGAGTCAAGGATAAGTGAATATTTAGGAGAATCCAATTCAGAGGAAAATAGTATTTTTTTCTGTTTAAAAATGTAGTGTGAAGAGGTATATCACAGCACGCTTAAGAAATTAATCAAATTTTGAGTCATTTGCATGCTACTCTTGATCGGCACCTTGTTCAGTCTCTTCAATCAATTATAAGTTAGAAACTGTACAATTGGCCTCAAATATACATGTAAAATGATTACTTCTGTCATTTCACTAAGGAACTAGTCACATCAAAAACATGTGTAACGTTATTCATATCAGAATAAAGTGATGAAAGCGTATTTCATAAAAAAGAAAGTTACGGCAACGAAACTGAGAACAATACAAACGACAGTTCCAAACCAAGCTTATGAAGTAGAAAACTTTTCGTGTAGGGTTCAGTTTAAAGTAGCTATTTCCAGGCACGCATTCGCTTCCTTATAGCAACTTTAAATTGTCGAAAGTTGCCAGGAAATGTAGCTAGCTTTGAATATTATATATAATTTGCCTTTTCCTGTCCAATTGTACATGTGAGTTAATACATTGTTATCGAATACAATGAAATATCATTTTATTTGAAGCACTGTGTTCTTCTGAGGTAGTTTTGCTACTTTTGGAGTATTAAGCTTTGTATAAATACCCTGAATGTAAATCACAAAAGACAATCAGCATTGGTTTTATCAGGTGACAAAATAATGAATTAAATGAAGAAAAACAAGTTTTGGGGTGTAATAATTTTGACAACAAAACTAGTTAAATTTCTTGATAAACAAACAAAAATCAATGAAAAATATTTCAGACTTTTTATTAGTCTGAGTTTTCAATAACCTTTTCCACCCCATTTTATGTTGGTGTTCCTCCCAACATAACAGTCCAAGTTTACTCCATCATAACTATCCATATGTTTTACACTGTTAGGAATGTTCAAAGGAAACTTGACCTAAATGAAACTGACAGCAACATAGTACGTTTCTACTGAATGTAAAGGATGAAAGTAGCGTGCTTTTACATTGCATTTTCTGTGCATTAATCAGTATTTTGCTCGAAATACTCATATTCTTCCTTAAATAAGATCAGACGTACGGTATCCGATAAGAACGATTAATGTTTTCAGTGTCCTCTTTATTGGTACAATGTGTCCGAATCAGTAAACCAGCGTTTACATGGGCTAGTTTCATATTCTCAAGTCGTGTAAACGTTTAGAACATCAGAAAATGTGTCAACCCAAGTTCGGACATGTGCAAATGAGTTTTCCCCACATAACTGATCCTCTCCTGGAATCCGAGGTTATATCCGACCTCGACAAAACAGCGCCACATCCTGCACTTGTGCCTACGATGTATGTGAGATGATGTAGCAGCGCACTTTTTCGGATATTTCACATCCAGATTACAACCACCCATTTGGCATCAGGAACCACAACATCATGAAAAGGTACAGAGTGCGAGGCAGACATAGGGATGGACTTGGTGTGTGCAGCCCTCCCCGCGGGTAATTAATTCGTTTTTTCGCGTTAAGTTCATTTCCTAAAGCTTGGATGCAGGTGAGTGAGATCGTGGCAGAAACGTGCGATCCGGAGAGGACGAGGGAGTGAAGTAGCAAGACAATATTCAGATTCTGGCGTACCACAGTGTTAGAATTGGTCCATCGCATCTACAAGCATTATTTTTGTCCAAAATGATGATAAAATTGTATTATCTAAGTACAAAACATTGACAAACACGATTAGTATAAATCATTATCTAAATATGAATTTGCATAACATAAACATTAAACGGAAACGATGTCACTGAGATAAATTGGGTGTCATTGTTATATATTGGTCGCTTAAGTAAATCAACCATACTACTGTTTTCCGATAGTATTAGTTGTTACTTTTTATTTATGTTTCTTATTGTGTACGTCCATTGTTTTGTTTTCTTGTTGTTGTATATTTTCTTTTTTTATGTTTCTTTCTTACAGTCACTTCGCCAGTACAGACGTTTGTGGGATCGACTGCCATGTTTAATTTGAAGCTAGATCCTTATCCTAGCATTGATTCAGTAATCAGGATAATTAAAGATGGCGTCATTTTAATGTTAGCAAAGGGCACAATGTCTAGGAATTATTCAAATCGATTTGAGTTCACCGGAAACACAAATGAAAACAATATCTCTTTCATTTTGAGAAATGTTACACTTGAAGATGCTGGGATATATATTGCCACTGAAACTGATGGTTCATATGTAGAGCAACAATTAATTGTAAAAGGTAATTTTTTCTTACTATCTGAGGAAATATTTCTTACAGTTTAAATGTTTGGATAGGTTTCAAGTCACCTGACTTTCCACGATCAGGCAGTATTAAACAGAATGAACGCAAACTATCATTTTCATTATGATGCAAACGATGTTAGAGGCTTGATATGAGCAAATTAGTTTAAAGAGATTAAAACCGAATTGGCGTGGATTAAGTGAAAACATTTAACACATTGTATGCAAATGGAACGTCATGATAATGAAATATGAGAATCCCTTATCATTAATATTAATGCAATAATGAAATGAAAGCAAAATAATTAAAAGCAAAACCAATACAAATACTGTGATACGATTTTAAACCGGAACGCGATATACATTTCCTTACACAACATGTCTTTAACCCACAATGCAGTTAAAAGAAAATATGAAGCTAGATCAAACCATGAATATGTCCAATAATTCACCGGATAATATGATGCTGACGCTGTCATATACAACTAATGTAGCTTAGTATTCACCATAACATGAACATGTTTTTAAATAAAACGGTGGTTGTGGTTCATGTAGCCATAGGCATTGCCATCATTCCATATTCACAGTTCAATATACAATATACACACATTATAATTCACATCAGTGGAACGATCTTATCATTTGGCTCCTCCATTCTCTTTCCGATCATGCCACTATGTTGCCAACAATACTGCTCCGTTGCAACTAAGGTGCTCTATGGCCGAATATATGTCTGTTGCAAATTATGTTTCTATGTTTCCAACTATGTTTCTCTTTTGTCAACCATCTTGCTCTGCTTCCAACAAAAATTCCTCTTTGCCAGCTATGTTTCTGTTTCCAAAAATGTTGGCGTTTTTCAACTATGGGGTTATGCTGCCAGTTAAGTCACCCTATTGCTACCTATCCTGCGATGCTGCCCACCCTTTTACTCTAGCAAACTGTAAATTAGATAGTTCCTGAAATGGTCCCAAAGTTGTGTCAGCTCATATCAACGATGTGACGAGGCGTCTGTTTGGCTGAATGTATTCAACGTTTTGGAAATTATGAGTTTCTTTTCCAGTTTTGAGCAAGCATAAAATCTATGTCATTAAGATCAAGACAGATCTTAGATGTATTGATAAGATAAACTTCCTTGTAATAGGCTCATATATTTACAACGTTTTAGATTCAATTGAACTACCAAGTAGACTTAAAGTATCATTATCTTTGACGAGTACAAGTTTGAATGAGATTCATGCATATTAATACGGTCATTTTCCTTCAGATTGGCTAATGTTGTCAACACTTAATCGCTTGGATTTCAGAACAGATTTTTGTAAACGTAGGCAAATATGCTTATACTATCAAACTATGTTGTATTTTGAGAAAGATGCACTCATAATAAGAGCTTATACTATATCTGAGTTGTAAACTCGGACCTCATTTTATGCAAACTTGATAAGGAAGTTAATGTCAAAAAGACTTTGAATGATCTATATCAATATACAGACCAGTTGATATTAGATCCAAATTTGCAATTTTGATTGGCGGAGTTGGTTTTGAAACTCCACAGACTGTATCAGGGATCACCATAGGATCAAGCAATTTTAGAAGTACGGAATCCACCAATCCTTTTGATGGCCACTAAAAATTTCCAAAGACACATTATTTTTTCGTATTATTCAATCACTTTATTAGGCAAATTGGAACAAAGGCCCATCACAAGGGCCTACTGATTTTCTGAGGATCTTTTTCATCCTTTTATAGTTAGCACTGGGGTTAGATTCAAAATAGAAAGTGAATTCTGACATTCGAATAGTATGATTATATGCTGTGTTAGGTCGAATCAATGAACAGTTATCTTGCCATAAATTAGTTTTATTCGATGATTAATTATGCTGCGATAGATAACTCAACATATGTATCTCTGGGGGTTTATTGCAAACCATTACAGTCGTGGTCAATGGCAAAATTCACAAATGTGTACAATTTTGGAAATTAAGTTAAAACGTTAAGCTTTTCTGATGTGCCTAATAATTTGTCTAGGAATTGCGAATTCTGTAAGTTACATTACATAGTAGTAGTTACAGGATAATTTATTTATCAGAACAGATGTTTTGTTAACTGGAATACAATAAGTCTACCTTAACAATGTGACAAAGCCAATATCTAGACAGAGAGATAACTACACTTTGGCAAGAAACAAGAAAAGTCACACAATGAGGTACTTATCACCGCAAAGATTCAACACTGTACAAGGATATAATAAAAACTATGGAGCATACTATGATATAAGGAGAAATCATTGTCGACTTGATTTGAGTATGATTGGGTGAAAATACGACTTATAATAAAGATCTTATAGCTCTTCTTTTAAGTCTCATGCTTAAATGATCTTATACTTGCACGATTATGGATGATCATGATTATAAGCAAGATCCAGGCTTATATATATATATATATATATATATATATATATATATATATATATATATATATATATATATATATATATATATATATATGTATATATATATATATATATATATATATATATATATATATATATATATATATATATATATATATATATATATATATATATAACATATAACAGAGTGGTCACGAACATGGATACACACACACACACACACACACACACACACATACATATATATATATATATATCTATATATATATATATCTATATATCTATATATATATATATATATATATATATATATATATATATATATATATATATATATATATATATAATAATTTAGTTTTGACCGGTATCTCACATTTTACTGGCTTAGAATAATTTTTCGGATTAGCTCATGACCAAAATAGATTCTGGTGCACACGGTGTATATATTATTATACAAAGATTGATTAAACAGTGTTGAGGGATTCCTGCTGATAAGTACTAAACCCATTACCGTCATATATTTCATACTTCCCTTCCAGGGTTCAGCAATGTTCGTGTCACAATCATCAAAATTCAGTGATTGTATGTATCTCTACCATCATTACAATAAGAGGTTATTGCAGCCTACATTTTGCATTTAGCTGGCTTAAATTACGTTTTCATTAATTCGTGACAACATTGGATTGTTGTATCTTCTGTGTGATAATATTTACATGCGAGAAGATGAATTAGAGTAACTACTACATCCTAATGTTTTTCAAAGTGACCGTATCTTACTCTTCTTTGCCGTTGGTTAAACTTGATTGTTTTCTTTTCCTTCTGGAATCATTGATCAGTACAATTGTATATATCACATTTAGTGCTATATCCATACCAACGAAGGGAACTGGCCTATATTTTACATTACTTCTTCTTTTTCTTCTTGTTCTTCTTGTTCTTATGTTGATTATTATTATTATTATTATTATTATTATTATTATTGGGGCCCCGAGTGGCCGAGTGGTCTAAAGCGCTTACCGTTACGGATCACTGTCATCTCACCTCTGACTGCGTGGTTCTATTTTCGGGTTCGGCCAATGTGGGTATGTGAGAAAGCTTGCCAGTAGCTTCTCGTGGGTCGTTGGTTCTTTACGGGGCTTTCCCGGGTTCTTCCTCCACCATTTATACTGACCGCCATGTATAGCCTATCTTGTGCTGAAAAATGGCGTTAAACCCTACAAAAACAACAACAACAATAGTATTATTATTATTATTCGCATTATTTTTAGCATTAGTAGCTTTATTATTATTACCATTATTATCAGTCCTGTTTACCCTCTCTAATGTAAAACAAATGAGTAACTCATACTATTGATCACTGAGAATCACAGATTTGTGGTTATTGAGCTCCTCCGTTGTAAAATTGAAATTGTTAAAATGCAGATACATAAATTGCAATGAAATAACACAATGAACTAGCATACACTGTTTGCAGTTTTGTAATTATGAATGGAATTTATTTAGACAACTATAGATACTTGATTGTAGGCAACTGCGTTTTATTATTTCTAAGATTGATTTGGCTTCAATAACAATATATATTGCAGTCAAAAAGAGTAAATATAAGAAACGCACCCGCCCCGCCCAAAAAAAAACCCCAAAACAAACGACCTACATGTGTAGGTTTATGAATTTAATTGCAAGGGTGTGTACAACATTACTTTGCTGTATCTGCTGAGAATACAATTTTGCAAGTGGTGCCCCGTCTGAATAAATGTTCATACAGAGATGGGGTTTTCTCTTTTATATTTATTATACGCATATTTGAGGCAGGTGTGTTATGTTTTGTTGATTGCTTTTGTGTATGTTCATGTGTCAGTTAAGATTTGCTTCTCTAGTCCATACATTTGCTATCTTTGGCAAGATTTTCGTCAAAATCTGCCCAGATATATATACTGGGCAAATGTCATGTACCACAGCTTTGTCTCAGCCTCAAGGTTAGGATCCGAACCAGAAGAAATATATTAACAGAGGGTGTGTCACATACTTTAGTTTGCTTCTCACCTCCCCCCCCCCTCCGCTACGCAAACGGTAATATAACTGAGATGGAAAATGCAACTATGCATTTTGTGTCCTTTTCCGGTGTATAGACAGTGAAACACTAAATGTATTTCCGCTGAACTGTAGCTTCTTTGGAACCATGTATAGAGATTGTGTCATATCCGATAGGAATGTCCCTGCATTGTGGTCAAGGTCATGATAATAGAAAATTTTAATTATGTGAGCTATATCACTGTGTGCAATAAAACTTTTGAAATGCTGAATATGTCTAAATACAAGTATAGCTAATACTATATAATCTATATTCGGCGTGACAAACCATATCCATGCCCAACTAGCAAATGTCGAACATCTCATAAAGGTCGAAATGTAACTTTAACTTAAATTTGTGTCTGGAATGTAAACTTTAATATCCGGACGATATTTTGATATTTTAACAAAACTATAATAAGATATATATATATATATATATATATATATATATATATATATATATTTAAATATATATATATCGTGATAAGACAGTGTTTGACGTACATGTTCCATAGCAAGCTCCATCCTTTAGGTAAAAGTGACGATAAAATAAAATATTGCCATGTAATAATGTACCTTATAAGCTTTGAAACAATATTTTTGAGAAAAATTTAACTTTGATATGTTTTGACTTATATATATATCTATATATATATATATATATATATATATATATATATATATATATATATATATATATATATATAAACAGTTATACTTCTTGCTAAAAGATATATTGACAGCATAATAAAATGTAAGTCAATTATTAGATGGTCACTTTTGAATCAGCACATACATTTGTTGAAATCTTATCTGATGTCAACACTTTACTATGCAATAGGCAAGTCTTTAGCTGGAAAATCGTTACAAGTGGGTTATATTATCTGATATTTATGGCAATTGGTCCTAAAGGAAGTCATCATAAAAGTCATGAAAACTTTGAAATACAAAACTTAATTTATTTGAGCGCAATCAAATTAATCAAAAATTCTATTTTTAATCCATTAAAACATTGACTTTGATTTAGCATCTCCGTCAAGGCCCGAGATTATTGCACTCACTGGTTCTGCTGTTTCTGAGTCTGACTACCGCCTGAATTGTTCTTCTACGTCCAACAGTGCACCTCCTGACCATGGCATGATTATGATATCTGAGTGGAAACTAAATGACCAACTTATTACAACAGGAGGACACTATGAAGTCCTAGGAACAGAATTTACCATTGTCAGTCTTACAAGACAAGATAATGGAGCCAAGCTAACATGTATTGCCTATGAGGATTCACTGGCAAAGTCAGTTTCAAGCAATGATTATGTGATGGATGTGAAGTGTAAGTACTAAATGTTTGCATTACTAATTTTCCAAGCTATCAAACTTGTAAAATAGAATATGCTCTTTGTCAAAATTATTATTTGAATCAGTCTTTCTGACACATGTTGAACCAATAATTTTAATTCGTTATTGGCCATTATTGTGCGATGAGACGTATTTGCTTGAGATAATTAGTGGTATAAAACTATTTCCGAAAACAAAGGAATAAGTTAATTGTGACAATGTTCAAAATAGATTTCGTGTCTCGTGTTTTCAGTCGCTTTCTAGTTCACTGCCATCGTTCGTTAAAAGCGGTGTGACCATGTAAAACAAAAGGAGCGGTATTTACTTCTTCACTACCGTTTTTGTATGTAGCTACCTCCACCCCCACCCGACCTAGCCAAGCTCATCTAGCACATTGTCTTTACCAGAATGTCTAGTATCTTTATGACCAATCAATGGTGATATCATCTATCGTTCTCAGTTTCAAGATCAGGATGGGCATGTCAGATATGGCACTTAGCAAATATGAACCTGATTGTGTTGAGCCCTTTCTTGTTGGCCATTTTTGGGGCTTCTAATTTGGGTTCTATCCCTTTGAGCATCAGGATAAAATCAGCAAGTTTGGAAAAGGCTGTAGCGCCAGTAGACACGATACCGGCTGCGGTCAACGCGATTGGCACAACAGTCGTGATCGACAAAACCCATTTATAGTACCTACACTCAGACTTATACACGTCGATTTTACTGTGGTAAAAGCAGTAATAGGCCTGCAGTTCGCGCCAATCTTCCGGTGGCAGATGTTTTTTGATGTGATAAAAATCGATCTCAGTTGTAGTCATGTTGTTGTGACCCAGGACTTGTGTAGTGTACTAGTGTGCATGTTTGTCATGAGTGAGCGAGTGAGTGAGTGATCGATCACAGTGCATGAATCCGGTGCTTCACGAGTATTAAAATCAATTCCCCGCCAAAGTAACAAAACGCTTCTAAACAGGTGTTATCATTTCAACCCGAAATAAAAGATTGCTCACATCTGGTGCCCACTGTGAGACGTGGGATGGAGAGAAGATCGTATTTGACTGGTAAACCAGACCGAAGGGCCGCCACCAAGGGATCCCGAAAAGGAGTCCGAATTGGAAAGTGCGAGCATACTGGAGGACGCTAAGGCGCGATTCTAAATGATTTAGTGTTCTTTTCTGGCCCCGAACAGGAAACTTGTGTACATACTTTCTACGTTCGTAGTGTTTCTCGGAAGATGAAAACCGAACTTTGATGACAGTATGATGACGTCACGGAAAGTCAGACGATTATCTTCACAGCTGATGGACATTTAACTGTGCATATATAGGAGGCGGAGTATTTTTCGTGTTATGTGTTATTTGTTTAATTAGTGTTAGAGTTTCGAAAGGAAGGGTTCTTGAATTTGGTAATGCTGTGCTTTTTTTTCCATCAAATTTTGTTGGCTTATTCAATATCATTTGTCATTTGCACATAATAGTCATGTCGTTCTAACTCTATGTTTGCGCTTATGGCTAACATTGTACGATCATTCTATTCGTTTAGCTCAACACGCTGTAGCAGCACGGTTCAACCCACTTGTTAGATGCGCCATAATAATCACTGTCAAATCGAGGTTATGGTCAATGTTATGAGTTCAGCCTGTTGACCTATTGGCTATAACACGCGAAGGCATAATCTTGAGCAAATGCATAGACTGCCTAGTTACCCAAATATAATTCTTCGTTAATTCAGTGAACATTCCAGTGACATTTATAGCAATTACCATGAATATGCAAATGTTTACTTTCTGTTTACATTATTGATAGAGGGTAGGTCAGTTTAGTTTATTGAAAAATATACAGGTTGTTGTGAATTATAATTAGATTATCTGACCACCACAGATACGATGGTTTTATAGACACTGCGTGAGGTGTTGTTGACTTGACAAGACTGTTCTCTGACCTTATCTAACATACCACCATGCTTTAAACCCCACTCACACAAGTTTACAGCGCTTCAACGCCCGAGTGAAAGTGGCAGAAAGCTAGGTGATAGAACTATTTACATTTATGTTTTATGGTTAAATATGTATACACCATTATCTATTTATTATATGTAAAAGATTGCACTCGATTTTTTCAGGCGTGCCAGACAGTTTCTAGGGAGCTATTTAGAATTGTCAGCATATTTCAATACATAAAGCAATTTTGAAGTGATTTTGATATCTGCTATAAAGAATATGTAAGCACTTATTTATTTTTTAGCGTTGATAAATAGTTTTATTCTTTTACTGAATCGTGGTTATACAACCGACCGTCGTCATATGATTTGTTTGCAGTGGTTAGATATACGCGCGATTTGTATAGGTCACTTTTCATGATGGCTACACTTAAGAACCCCACGAAAGATGAAGAAATGATACAGGCATTGAATGCCAATTGATATGTGCTAATGCCCACGGGAGCCCAACTTAAACCCATTGTAACCTCAGCCAAATCTGATATACCCCCTTCTACTCCTTTTTCGCAAAGCACTCCAATTGCATCAATTGGGAGGGGCTCGCTCATGCGGTATCGTATACCGAGTGAGGACATCAAGCCCCAGGTTCAGATAGGTGCTTCAGCACTATTTGGTTCCCAGGATACTTCGCCCGCAGCCAACGCTTCCTCCGTAGTACCCAAGATCCCTTTCTTTTCGGGGGATGACCCAATACAGAAAGGTGACGTTACATATTACGAATGAAGATTCTAGGTAAAATGTTTTATACCTGAATATCCCCCAATTATCAAGACTCAGGCGATCAGACGGTCTCCACGGGGCAGGGCGAGACATACCGTTATATCATTAGGCGAGAAAGTATCCATTGAAACCTTATTAAAGCGCCTCGATACTTCCTTTGTAAATATGTCGACTAAAGGCATGATAATGCAAGAATGTTTCAACTCTTTCCAAACAGATGGGGATTTTGTGATGACCTTTGGTTGCAGGTTGGAGATACTTCACCGGACTGCAATCGAAGCGGGCGACATCAGAGAAGAGGATAAGGATGGCCTCCTGTGACAGAAGTTTTGGTCTTCACTGAGGAAGGAACTCCTCAAGAGCCACATTCGCCATACGTTCGACTCCATCACTAACTACTATCACTAACTATGACAAGCGACCTGCAAGAAATTAGGATGGTCGTCAAGCCCAATCCCCGACCCCCAAGAAACTACACTACCAGCCCATGGTAGAAAGCGGCCACTAGAGATGCAAGGTGGAGAGAGATTTCGACTTAAGGATCAAACAAGCAGAGGAGAGATTAGAATCTCAAATCAACGCTCTTGCTAAACAGCTGCATGAACAGTCGCTACTCTTCAGAGGACTGACTGAAATTAACAAAGGGCGGGATAACAGTAACAGACGGGCCCAAAACGAAGACGATAACAACCGATGCCACTATAGCAATAGGAGCCACGGCAACTACCGAGGAAATCGGGGAAACAGTAACCGTGATAACGGCAACCGAGGGCGTGACTATAGTAGAGGAGTGTAGCAGTTAAAAGAGTAACCGCCTCAGTAGATGGCCATACGGGGCCGGTAACCATCCTAAAGGCTATGATACGCTATTTCAGCACTTGGATGTTTTCTTCCAACAATAGTATTGTTTATCTAAACAACGTTCCAATTACTCTCTTTATTGACAGTGGATCCATGGTGACTACCGTGTCAAATAGTTTTTATTTGTCGCTTGGTGATAAGCTGGTGCTTCACTCTCTTGAATCGTTGGGTCTCAAGGTGACTATTGCAGACGGCTTTTTTCTGTGTTATCTGGGATATATTGAGTATCCGATTTTAATACCGTTTTTATCTGATTTTTAACTCAGTATCCTCATTTTAGTTGTAGCAGATACAGAGTCCAACCGTATCTGTCCTATCGTTTTTATAACAAATGTCATTCGTTTGTGTAAGGATTACATGATTGATAATCCTATTACGGACATAATTCCAGAAACATGGAAAATTGCTATTGATAACATTGAGTGTAAGTCATTTACAGTAAGATCTACCAATATGCTTACCTTCAACGGTGTGTCTTATGAAACCATTACTATCAACGGCATTGTCCGCAATGTTGATGCTCATATAGCAGAAGCGGTTACAGAAAACTTAGGAAACTCTAAACAGGTTACGGTCTGTCTAAGGGTGATCATGGTTGATCAAAAGGGATCATATTCCAAGGTTCAGGTTAGACTTTGCAATATATCCGCCAAATGTGTGACAATAAGACCCAAGTCTGATATATGTCTGTGACGATTTTACACCAACCCCAGTATTAGTACATGTATGTATAAATTGTAAGTCTGCCTGACCAAGCTTTGATGTTTCAAATTGTTCTAAAGGTTAGCTAATCCCCTTACGTAAGATGGCCTTTGTTAGCTCGAGAGCGAACAACGTATCGGGAAGGTGTTAAGTTATGACCGCATCAAAGGAAGATGGCCGACGCCAGGTAGACTGTAACAATTTCTAGACATACAGACAGACAGTGGGATGATCGACAGTTCGAACGACTGACCGAGTCAAGAGCCATCCAATCAGAATGCGATGAGGGTGGGCCCTTGATTGGAACCCGAGATAATAACTTATGTTTAGTAAGAATTCGTCAGTGCGCTAGAATTAGTGAATTTGTTCAGAGGTTGAGCGGCTCCGATTGCCAGTCGTAAATTGGCGCCAAATTCAGGGAATTTTGGGATAGCTTCGATCAGGTCAGTAATATAATGTTTGATTTCTGCTTGATACGGCTGCAGTTAATTGAAGGATTGTCGTATGTATATTTTTATTACTAGTATCGTAGTATGAATAATTAATTATGATCGTAGTATTTTACCTTTTTCGTGATGCTAATTAGTACATTTGCTTACAATTGATTAGGATGTTAATTCGTCGCATCTTATTTCATGATGTTATTATGTTACACCTTATTTTGTGAGATACTATGTTGTTTTCTTGTTAGTAATATGTGTGCATATTATTTCGTGAATTATTATGTTTACGCTTTTTGGAAAGATGAGTGATATTTGTGAAGAATTGTATGGTTGCTAGCCGCCGTAAGAATTAAATATTATAATTCTGTGTGTAATTATATTATGGTAGACCAGCACCTTTGTGTACGTAATGGTATATTTTGCCATTGTTGAGTTAACTGGTTGCAATGTAAAAAGTTGAATGTGAATAGTTGATTGGGGCGATTGTGTATAAATATATAGACAGACATATAATCGTAGTAGTAATATTATAGTACGATGATATTTGATGTATTTGTATGTATATACTGATAGGGCTCGGTATATGAATGTTTGGAATTATTTGTGAGATTGCGTTATTGCGCCAATTTTGTAAACTGCGGAAGTGTGTGGGAATTTCGATGTGTGCGCATGCGCGACCAAAAATGTACAGCCGTAGCTGATGATTCGATTTATCGATTTAGTGTGAGGTAGGATTTTATGACCCTATGCTAATGCCTTGTAAACTTCAATTAGGAAGCTTTGAGGGACAGAAGGGAGGAATAGGGAGTTTGAGGGACAGAAGGGAGGAATAGGGAGTTTGAGGGACAGAAGGAAGAAAGGAGGAATAGGAAGCTTGGAGTGACAAACGAGGAGGAAGGAAACGGAAGTAGAGGGACTGGAAAGAGGGATACAGATAGAAGGAGGGACGGAAGGAGAGAAAGACAGGAGCAAGACTAAAGAGGAAAATAGATGAGTAGTTCACAAGCAGAGGGGAGAATCTTACTCACACTGTGGAATCACATGATGATTTAGACATTCACTTGGTCAAGAGAGACAGTGATTAATTTAATATCTTGAAAGTTATCATTTCATTAAATTGTTATTATTTGAATTTATCTTTGTATTTCTTTATAATTTAACCGTTGGCTTTGCTTACTGGGGGCTCGTAGCCATATATAATATATTGTCCAGAAGTAAACATTCTGAAAGCGGACCAGGGGAACTTCCTCATAATTCTGTAAAATCTATAGGAAGAACCCCACCCCTAGTAAACGACACTTCACAATGTCTTATCAGTAAAGTTTAAGCTGTTGACAACTTATCTTTTGATTTTTTACCCCCAACATGTCCAACGACAGTGGACATTTTACTCTGGATGATTTGAAGGTTAATATCAGTATTGAAAATATGACCCCAGAGCAACGGGATAGACTCATGCAAATATTGGTCAAATGAGATTGCATATTTCCAAAGGGCCCCACAGATTTGGGAAAGACTGATCTCATCAAACATAAGATAGTGCTTGATGACAATAAGCCGTTCAGACAGCCATACAGGAGAATACCGATGTATGAGGAAGTGTGTCAGTATATTATGGAAATGTTAGATGCCTGTGCAATCAGGGAATCAGACAGTCCTTACTCCTCTAATGTTATGTCAGTCCGTAAACGTGATAACAGCCTACGTTTCTGTATAGACTACAGGACTCTCAATGCAAAGACCCGGAAGGATCCTTATATGCTTCCACGGTTCGATGATACCGTCGATGTCTTGCAAGGGGCCAAGTTCTTCTTCAAGCTGGACCTATGGTCAGGCTATTGGCAAATTGAGATGGAAGAAGAACACAAGCAATATCCAGCTATCTCGGTGGATCCGCTCGGCTTTTATGAGGCAAACCGCATGAGTTGTGATCTGTGCGACGCTGTGGCTACGTTTCAGCGTCTTATGGAGAAAGGCATGGGGTAAATGAAACTCAAGCTGTGCTTCATCTTCATAGATGATATTCTCATATTCTTCAGGACGTTCGACGAGCACATGGAACGTTAGAGGCAGCATTCGCATGCTTACATCAGCTCGGTCTTAAGCTGAAACCCTCTATATGCAAGTTCATGTCCTCAGTCGCTTATCTGGGTATAAAAAACGACCCAGAGGGTTTGGCCAAAACCTAGAAACATTACGGAGCTACGTGAGCTTTTAGGGTTCGCGTGGTACTATTGCCGCTTTGTCAAGAGATTCTCGCAAATAGCACAACCATTAAACGCTCTATTAGAGGGTCATGGCACAACCAAGGCGTCTCGAAGGAATAAGTCCCAAAACAAACAAGCAGCTCTTTGGACTTGGGGCACTGCCCAAGAAACTGCCTTTTTAACTCTTATAGACAAGTTGACCTCTACCCCCATCATAGGAATTTCCGACTATGCTAAACCATTCATAGTACATACAGATGATAGTGGCTATGGTTTAGGTGCGGTCATATATCAAGAGCAATGTGTGATAAGAGTAATCGCCTACGCGAGTAGTGGATTGAGACCCAGTGAACGACGCTATCCAGCTCACCAGCTCAAATTTTTGGCGTTGAAATTGGCCGAGACGTATAAATTCCACAACTATCTCTTAGGTTCTTCCAGTGGTCACGGACAGCAACCCATTAACATACGTTTCAACGGCAAAACTGGCTGCCACAGGGCATACATGGGTTGCGGCTCTAGAAAACTACACTTTTTTCATCAGGCATAAGGCTGGCAAATATAACGATGACGCCGACTATCTCTCGCATTTAAGAAAAATGTTCCCAGACGTGGTGAAAACCATTTGCCATTCAGCCATTCTCTCTGTACTCTTGATTGGGAGTATTTCGAATGATGCAGCTCCTCATTCGGCTGATTAGGTGTTTGCGTCTAAACGGTATAATAACATCAAGTGGGACAAGGAACAGTTGACTGATAAGACTCTAGCGATAATTATTGACCTCAAGAGTAAGGCTTTTCGGCCCAGCGAGGAGGATTTCCGGAGAGAAAATGCGTCTGTGAAAACAATTTCTCCGTGAATGGAACCGCCTTGCAGTTGAAAACGGCATTCTCTTCAGGACCACTTCTCTTGATCAATCGATAAGACAGTTCGTGATCCCAGAGTAATACCGGAGCCTAGCCTTGAAAGGTATCCACAACGATTTGGGCAATCAAGGAGACTTGCGAATGGTGCATACGCGGAAAGACCCCATTTCACACCACCTGCCCAATGGAGCTCGTCTGCATATACTTATTATCTCTTGAGCGATCTAAGGGAGGGTGTGTGAATATCTTGGTGATAACTGATCAGTTCACCAGATATGCTCAGGCCATTCCTTGCCACAACCAGATGGCTTGGACTACGGCTAGAACCTTTTATGAGCACTTCGTTCGATATTACAGTTTCCCGAAAAGACTTCACAGTGATCAAAGACGTAATTTCGATGGTAGAGTTATAAAGGAGCTATGCAAATTAGCGAACATACAGAAGTCTCGCTCCTCCCCGTCTCACACACAGGTGAATGATGCCTGCGAACGCTTCAATGGAACGCTCTTAAAAGTGCAAGGGACATTGGAGGACAAGAAAAAACATGATTGGAAATCTTACATTGCTCCAATTGTCCATGCATATAGTGCTACTAAGAATTATTCCACTGGATTCTCGCCCCATTTTCTTATGTTTGTGTGGCACATCAGGCTTTCTGTCGACTCCTATCGGGGCATTACACTAGATAGTGGCGAGGATGCTGAAGAGCTTCACAAGTATGCGGAAAAACTGAAAGACCTCCTCCAATTTGCATACACGGTCGCTGCGAGGGAGTCAAGCAAGAGCCTATGCTAAGAACAAGGCCCAGTATGATAAAAAGGTCCGAGAGTCCAAACTTGAATTAGGGGACCGAGTCTTAGTGCGCAACGTTTGACTAACAGTGAAACAGAAATTAGCCGACAAGTGGTCCAAGGATGTATATCAGGTGATATCAATCCCCAGTTTAGATATACCTGTGTACAAGGTAAGGAGGGTCAAGGGTTTGAAATCCACCCACACATTGCATCGTAATATGCTTTTGCCCTTTGACTACCTTCCTTGTGATCCAGTCCCCATGAATCAGGTTCAGATATAAACTTCTAGCACTGCTTCTAATGGGTGCAGTACAATAATACAGCACATTGGATGTATTTTCTGTTTTGATGCCGTCTAATATCCATGTCATAATGCACTGTGTTCAATGCTTTATCCGCAGACACGAAATTTCCAGGTGGCTACTTCTACTGGCAGTTGGTCTCGCCCATTCGGTTCTAGCATCGTAAGCCACGAGATGATGTCAGAAGGCAAAATAGATTCTATAATCCGCTGAAAATTCTTACGATACCGAAATTAAAACTCAATACCTATTTCTGGCGTTGCCAGTGTGTATGAGTCTATGCCTAGTGCTGCTTCTGACGTGACCTGTGTCCATATACACGTGTCCATATACACGTTGGTTGCCACTATGTTCTTAGCCACGGACGGATGATAAGTCACCGCGATTCTAGCTCCAATGGCCACAGTGAAATTTCATGTGAGAGTTCCTCCACAGGTGGATATTTTCATTATTTCAAAACGAGTTTAATTATGAATACATGATCGCCTGGGTATCATCCGTCATATGAAATGCAGTTGGTAATCCATTGAGAATCGACTAAAGTTTCTGTCAGTCCATATGGAAGATTCGACGGTACAAAGATGAAAAGATAATAGGCTATCGTAGTTTTATATTAAGTCACTCCATTGCAATTTGGTGAGTTTTTCCAGAAGCTGCAGAGGACATGACGAAATAGCTAGTGATTTGACCCATCACAGATAGATTTCTAGTCACGGTGGTTTCTCTGGAAACTGTCCCTCTGGTTTCATTGTATTTTCTGGAAACCACCGCACCTGGATATCTGCGGCGAAGATGGCTTGAGAGGATACGAAGATGCAGAAAGACCGTGAAAATCATGTTGCCCATGGTCAGGTTTCCAGTCATGGTACCTCTAGTCAGAGACAATTTATCCTGGAATAATCTTAGCACGTGCGACCACCGCACGGCCTTAACATTTGGTGGTGGATAACTCAAATCCTCAAGATTCCTGATATTGTGATCGGCGATTATAAATGAACTTGCCAGCGCCTCCCCGATGCGGTTGATTTTTTTTATCGAGTTATTCCTGGGAGATTGCGGGTGCGCCATTTTATCCCGTTGTCCCTATTAACGCGCCGAACGAAGTGTAGGACACAATTAATATACAAATGAAAAAATCATTAATATCGATACCAAGACTAAACCAAAAAACAGGAAGCTTTTTTCATGTCAGATTTTCATTACTTGATCGTGGGTCTTACGTGTCACGGAAGAAAAGCTACCTGATGAATTTACTGTTGAATAGCATGCTCATTTACGACCGTGTTTAGATTTAGAAACTAAATCCACACCAGGAAAAATACAAGACGCTGTCAGAGTTTAACGAGGCGTCGTGGGGCGACACCGGTGTGGGGCATCAACGATCTTACCATTACCGAACGGGACGAGATCAAGCTGTTGGAGAAATTGGACCAGGAGGGGCATGAAACGATTGTATTTGATGACATCAAAGTCGATCAGGATAATTTGACTAAAATTTACGAGTAATTTTCACCTTCACGTAACAAACACTGTAACTGCATTTACTTCACGCAATTGTATTACGACGTTCTAAAATACACCCGGCGCCGCTTTCCGGACCGGACAACTAGGACAAGGACTGTCAAGCAACCGTTACATCGGATTCCAAGCACTATTACACGACGTTTCATCGCTATGCGGAAACGCTTCCTGTGCGATACCGGAAGAAACAAGAAAAGTCGAAGCGTGACGACTCGACCGACCTGTTGATTGCCGACATATATTATACACCCCCTAATACAACCAAAACATGGTTAGAAAACTTCGTGAATTAAAACAGGGCCCGCCATGAATTTTTTTTGGCACGTCCTGGTCAAAACATCAGGAGGAATACTACAACGTGCCGGCTGTGTGTGAGGCTCTAGGTGAAAAGAGCAATTTTTACGACAAAATTATTGCAAAGATATTGCTAATAGTTCGAGGAAAGAGCAAATTAACGGCATGTTCGACGAGTTTAAGAAATTTAATAGCGAACAGCGCGATAAACAGAACAAGAAAGAGCAATGACAAAAGCCTCTTTCCCACTAATATTATTTTCACCCATGAGCGGTCACAGTTTTTTCACTTGAGCAAGGAAACTTAGAATGTCGCCCGCGACAACGTTGTCAACATCGCATGTTGCCAGCGAAAATGTCCGCATTGTGACCAGCAACATAACTTACACTAGCAAAATCAGATCGGTATTTCCGGCATTAAATACTCTCAAATCCAACATAACTAATCGATTATAAAACTAGAGGGTAATGTCAGCATGAAAATCGATAACTAGATAGCGGGGATTTGAAATAACCTTGCTGGGCCAAACTCTAATCAGCACGACCAGTACCAATTCTTATACCAGGATTCGATTGGATGAAAACCAATCCACATCTAAAAATCAATGTATTGGATAAAAGGCAATCCTGTTGGAATCCTCACCGTGGTTAGCATTGCTTTAACAGCACACCAATAAAATACAATAAAATGTCTCTCAACTATACCACGCTTTTGTTCGATTCTCGTTTGGTGAATCCGACCGTACAGTACAATCCTCCAGTGGATCTTAATCAAAATCCCTCATACAAGATTGCATTGATTTCCGCCTAGATATGAAACGGTTTTTTATCATTACCGTGAGCAATAATATCTGTACGTAAGAAAAAAACCCGCACGATTTTCAGCGGCGGTTATATCATCATCGACATAGCTGCCACTGCGTTTCATCAATTCTTGGCAGCGTCATTGTAGGATACGGTCTTAAAAGATAATTGTGACTTTGACGATTTTTAAGCCCAGTGTGATCGCGGTGTGTTAATTATTAGCACACTACAATAGTATAAAACCCATGTGCCTGAGATCCATGCCAGATTACCTGATGATGTACGAGGATACGCCCGTCAATGACTCGGCGACCGAATGCGAATACGTCGAGTATAATGACACGAATATCACCAGTCTTGATGCCAGTACACAGATACGAGACGCGGAATAAGGTTTTTTTATTTCCTTTCTCATAAAGCCTGTTTAGAATGGCGAGGAAAATTCTAGACGTTGGCAGCTGCGGGAACAGATTACATCGCCAGTTTTCTGTAAATAGATTCCTATCACAGGCAAAGATAATAATGAATCTGATCATTTTCAGTGATGATTACAATCGGTTGGGTGCTATCATCATGTGGTGGTATAGGGACACGTCCACTGGTATTGCGATGAGTACTGAGTTTGCGACAATACGAGACTTATTTCAGGTAGCTGACGTCATGAACGCCAATGTTCTCAACGGAGCCATTTTCAGAGTAAATTTTGTTTTTACGCGTAATGGTACGCACCGTGTGAGGTTTTCAGCCAGACACAATATCACCGATAGCAGCCGTGAAATTTACATGATGTTCCCCTTGAATAGTTGTTTAGAGTGTGATGCGATATCCATACGGTGTTCAGAGGAGTCAAGCACACGCTGTTTCTCGATCGGAATTCGCCTGCGTAGTATATGCACAGATCTACTGCATCCGCTAAGGGTTAGTTTCTCATGACTTGCTTATAGCTGTGGATGCCTAAAATCTTCCCGTCGACGCGTGAATGATGTCTAATTTTGCTAAGAGATTTTACTTGCAGAAAAACAGGTTTTACATGCAACCTTTTTCTAGGGTGCATGTAACCACGTCATGGCGAGTAGCGACTAATGTGGGTAGCGAACTTCCATGGCACGAATTTGTAGCATATCAACTGTCAGCACGACGTGCAGACCAAACCGGAAACAAAAATGTGTTTGTTAATCTCAGTTAATCACGCATTTACGACTGCATCAATTTCTGGCAGTATCCCGAACGAGAACTAGAGTATAATTTTGTCAGCGTCACTAGAAATTACAAGCACGCGTACAAAATGCTCATGGAAGCCATGGAGAAATACAAGAACACGGGCACGCAAATTTCGATGGAAGGTTACGAGAGGTTGTAATTCATTTTCCATTTCGATTTTTCCAAGCACTCCGACCTTCTCAAAGTTTCCTCAGCTGATATCGCGATCCGGTGTACCACTGGCGATCCTGGTGTGGATTAAATGTGTAATTGCTGGTGACGTTGGACCGATTCATGACGCTGGACGTGCTCAGTTGAAAAATGACTAATTATGTAGCAACAAAGTTGTTGCAAAGACGATCAGTTTTGTGGAAGAAAATCACGTGATAGTCTGCACAATTTTATAATACATGCCAAAATGACAGCCCAAGCGTAGCCAGACACAACATGGTCAGCGTTAGAGACGCGTACACACTGATGGTTTCATTGCCAGAGCTATAGTTATCGACAGAACGTTTGCACCTAAACTGCACACTTCGATGCTATTGATGCATGGTCTCTTCGCAGCTTCTGGAGAGATATATGGATACGATATCTGGAGCGATACCCAAAGAGCACTATTAGGTAATGGATTTTCAGCCGTCAAATTAGTATCATTGTCATCACGTCTTTAAGTTACCGGATTCCTAAAAGACCAAATGATGCTATATGTGCCAATGGGAGTTAGTTGACGCCGCCGCAAACGAAACAGGTTTTAGCTGCAGCACGCGGTAAAAGACCTATATCCATTAAACTCGGTCCACATGCTCTAACTGGACCTGATCTGCCCATCATGACACAGCTCCAGGTCGCATCGAAAGCTAATCATGGCGCTGCTGACAAAGGTGTCATTATCGTTTTTGACAGCATTTATCGGGTTGGTATTAGCCTGATCGTTATGGCCTGCAGTTCTGAGTAATGTTTTAGGACATCAAGACCGGACATACAAATAAAGGAAGAAAAAGTCTGACCTTGCCGGGGACGGCACCAAGGACGTGATTCTCGTGTCCGATTTGGACACTGAAAGCGAGCGATGCCGACCGTAAAAAATTTCGTTCTTTTTCCAAGGACCAGCTTCCAAATAAAATCTTGACCAGCGAAGGAATCAAAGTACTATACATAGTCTTTTGGGGATTGTTAACAAAAGCGACCCAATGCGTCCCATTCAAAATTATTTCGACGGGGATTGGACACTGGGCAACACTGGGTTGCTGTTGTTAACGATCACAAACTGATCAACGTAGTGTAATCTTATTCTTTCGGTTTACCTCCCCCAGTCACTGTTGTAAGGAATTTAGAGTCTACAATGGCCGATTTGTGAAATGGAAGCGATGTTTCCATGGTTGCCAAGGAAGCCGTGTATAATTCGCTTCAACTTCAAGACGTCGAGGATAGCATGCGTGGTAGGTACTGCGTCGATTACAGTGAGCCAAGATAGAACGAAAAGTCTCCTGTCAAAGCGATCTAATCGCTCTGAACAGTGATCTCATCGTTTCCAAAGATCTTATCGCCTAGAATTGCTAAGAACTTAGAAAGTCGACAAGCAACTTCGACAACTTAGAAAATTGTCAGAGCAGTGTAATCCCTGTCTCCACTGAAGGAAGTAATGCAAATTTAGCGGACGTATACAGCATAAAGCATAAACCATGTAGTCGTTGTGTCTTGCTTGCAGGACGACTAGAACGGATAATATTGACCAGGTAAAAGTGAACAAATCGTTGTGCGAAGTGCGTGGTGTTTAAAATATTACGGATCGTAGCCCATCACTGTCACGGGCAACAACGTCGCCACACCGGCAACGGAGCTGCATGCAGCGGTAATACCCGCAATGGTAACGGAGTTGCCCGTGCCATTAATGTGATTGCGTAGTTGCATGAAATTTGCATGCACACTGCCATTGCAAAACATGCAAAATTAAGGTAAAGCTGTGGTTATTGAGCTGTTTAACAGGACGCTAAAAATGGCATTTGGAAAAGATTTTCAGCGATAACAGTAATCGGTATTTTACTTTTGCCTGAGATTATGACTCAACACAATCACACAAGTCATGGTGGCATTAAAATGACGCCCACGGAAGCACGAACTGATGGCCGCGAAACGAAAGTGGCAGGCGCGTTATTTTTTAAGCATAAATTTCATGGGCTCACCACGTAAGAATCAACAGACAGGAAAGCACGTTTGGTAACGGATAGACACAGAACTGGACAGAGAAAATGTTTGTAGTAGATAAAGTTCAGAAGACTGCCTGTTGCGTATACGCTTAAAGATGTGTCAGGGTAGCATATTGAGGGTTCTTTTAATTCGGATGAATTCCTCAAAAAGCCAAAACGTTTTTGGGATCGAAAAAGTCATTTTGACTAAAGACTAAAACTCTCTCCCAAAATTATTTCGTTACCCGGACAAATTTAATTTGTGGATCCCCACAGCGGCGTTAAGCACCATTGTTGAGGGAAACGAAGTTAGCAAAGACGCCTGAGCCAATGACAACGCAGCAGAAAATAATTTATCGTACGCCGCTGACATGTTTCCAGAGACTTGATGGTATTTCGCTGCATGCTCAAGCAAACCTATCGCCTCAAGCAAACGCTCGAAAACGTAATGGAATTTCCTAAATTTGATCTGGCCTGGAAGCGACGTGCGCAGGACCATGGTTAAGAACAAGTGCAGTAAGGTAAAAATGCTTGAACAAGTTTTAGATGTGGTATTGCTGCTTCTACTGTTGGGCCAGTCGCTGGTGTTGCTGGCACCGTCTCCTGTGGTTCTTCTTCGTACACGTCGGGGTCTTCCTCAGAAAGAATCAAACAAATTTCAGACCTTTATATCTCATTAAAACGCTTCAATAAAGACGGTTATGTTTCCTACAGCACTAACGCGGTCACTGACACGGGCGATATTGTCGTAGGTTTCGGATTCATTTATGCGAATAACATACAATCAGCTAAAGAAACATCGTTCATATACACCTTGGAGTTCAGAAGGAGGTTGCAGGCTTTGTCGGCTTTTGAGACGAGATTTTATGCACATTTTGACTTGTCGATCGATAAAATCGGCGCGGTATTGGAATCTGATATACGACGAATGTGTGTGTGTGATTTGGACTTTTAACGTAGCTTTAACAATTTTTCAGTCATATCGCTACGATGTCTGCAGTGTGACAGTTTTATAGTTACGTCTAGCACTGGGCAGCATGCCGCAGACATGTAGCATGATGTCCCACCCAGTCACATTATCCTGACACCAGGCCGACCAGGCCTAACACTAACCTCTTAATGCTGAGCGCACAGCGAGGCAGATGTTAGTACTATTTTTGTAAGTCTTTGGTATGACTCGACCGGGGATCGAACCCACGACCTCCCACATCCGAGGCGGACGCTCTAACAACTAGGCCACCGGAGCGGTTGATATACGAAGTGTGCTTGATTCTCGGATCATAGAGCACAAATAGCGTGACATAACTCATCGTCAACATATCCAAGTTTAATCCGCTCAGTGCAAGCTCATGGTTACTACTTGCCGACAAAATATCCAAAAGGCAAAGCTACATCAACTTTGAAACAACGACAAGTTTTCCATCTAGGATTTTTTTAATATGCGCTTTATCCTGCTTCGAGAAACCCTGACCGAGTCAGCCATTATTCGCCATACCAAAACACGATATATTTCACTGCAATTTCTTTTTTATGCAGGTCGCCGACATCCCCGAATTTGTAAATCAAAGCAATATCGCATTACTTTATTTGGGTTTGACGAATTGGGAGCGTAATAGCTCAAATTGACATCCCTGCCAGTAACACATGCCTGCATTGATCTCCTGTTTAAACTGTATGGACCGCCATAGGGAATGCCATGCGTTTGGAATGGTCACCACCGGAGATTATCACGATTTGTATCTGATCACGGATGTGTTATTGTTCGTAGACGTTTTCGAAAGTTTCAAGGGCGTGTGCAAGAATTATTACGAGCATCGTTTGTCTAGAAATGAAGCGTTGAAATCAGTGAACTCACCATGGGTTGGTTCACCGACGTCGACATGTTTAGTTGAAAAGGGAATACACGAAGGAATCCGTGTCATTACGCATAGGCACTAGGTAGCGAACAACAAGTATACACCCGATTACGATCCAGAAAATCAATCACAGTGCATCATTTACTTTCTACAGACAACCTGTATGCATGGGCTATGTCACATCCGATGCCGGCGACAAATTTCGCCTGGCTGAATCCGGATAAGATGATCAAGCAAATGCAAGAAAAGTGGCGTTGTCGACGGCGAAGAGTGACGTTGGGTGTTCTTCGAAGTCGACCTGTATTATCGGCCAGGACATCATGATGCGCATAACGATTATCCACTAGCGCCAGAAAGATTGATGGACAACGTAATAAACTAGCGATAAAAAAGTCGACTGCGAAGAACTCGTGCCTAATTTCATGCGAAAAAGTGAAATAGTCATTCATTAAAAATTCTCAGGCAGTATATATGCTTAAGAGTCGAACTGGTGAGAATTCTTCGCGTGCTGAAATTTACCCAGCAAAAATGACTATAGATTTACATCACCTTTATCAAATCCAAAAGGGCTTTATAGATGCTGATAATATTTTCTTGCGTATTTTCAACCTTATATCACTAGTCTCGTCAGAAGAAAAACAAACGAAAACACATGGCTATATTTGTAAATGGGTTTATCGTATTATAGTGATCAGCATGAGAAAAGGAGAAAAAAGTGCGCATTCACAAACCCTGCAGAAAGACTGACTGTAAATGTTAGGTTTTGGCATATTAGCAGACGTGTCAAAGACCGTGCCGTTCAAAGATATTATAGACTCTTATATATTCTGTCACTATATCGCATGTTACATGGCCGTGTACGCCGAAGAGCCAGCACTCTCCCACACCATTCTAGATCAATTAAACGTTTATATCACGCTCTTTATAGAGTAAGCATAAAACCGCTGTAATCAAAACTCCAAGATCCACAAGATGTTCGCCTGAAATAAAAATTGCGATGCTAAGACAACATTATTGTCTGAGGGGAAAGAGGAGAGGACTGTATAAAAAGTATATGATTGCTGCCAGTGTGATGGATTAAAGTGATAAAACACTTGCAGCTGTGTATATTGGCAACTGTGTTGCTGGAATCAGATGTTAAGCATTATTGTGGTCCTCAACGCTATTCTCCTCAAGATCACCGTTCACAAGCTATGGCTTATATGCAATATGGACTGCATATTTACAGTAGAATGCCATGTAATACTGATATTGTTGTAGACAATTTCGTTTTGGTTAATCGTGTGTACATTCAAACCAGACAACAACCAAAGATGCTTCGCGTAAAAATGTAAAAGGGACACCAGATTAGTAAGATAGTTCACTGGCGTCAGTATAATCATAATACACTAAAGCTTTTGTAATTAAAGACCTCTGATAGGAACAGTTTTGTTATGACGGTCCCATGAATGTTCTACCTAAAGTGTCATATATTCAACAAAGGCACGCCTCACATACAGAATCATGTCGTACACATAATGGGTAGAATGGGCGCGGGAGGTAGACTTTATAATTGGTTTTGATTAAACAGCAGCATTTCGGTTATTGTAAACATAATACATTTTTTAGAAATTTTGTTACACGTTACTGGCTTTGGTAAAACATGCTTTTGTTCAAGCTTACGAAGTCAAATCAACAAAAGGTTTTATTTCTTCAGCATTTTGCATCCTTTGCGTTACATTTATAGCATTTTGCATTATAAATGTACTGTATATAATTTCCACTCTGTCACAAAGGATAGATGGAAAGACTGAATAATTTACAAATCATTTGCTTGCGTGGTATTACAGAAAAGTGGAAGGACGTAATGCAAAAAGAGATCAGATCATCACCCATGTAAAGATGAGCAGGCAAAATAACAATCAAAAACAATGTCATTTTTGCTCAGAAAAAATCTTTTGTAATGCTTTATATACCCATTTCAAGCTCAAATGTTAAGAAAATACTGGGGAAAATGCGTTAAAGGATGGGGTTTACCGACGTCGCTCCTTTCAATATTATTCCTTTATTACTGGATCATTTGAGCATTAACATTACACATAAATGAGAACCCAAACAATTTCTAAGAACTATCAACTTATTTTCTACTCTTGTGAAATGTGACAACCCTAGTTATGTCCCCCCACTCACCCTTTCCCATACAAGGAGGGGAATTATATTGGTTTTGTGAATTAGATCATGTAGTGATGTGTACTTGGCAGGACATTGGACAGTTCCAAATGGAGATTTAAGTGGCCGGGTAATGCAAATACAACGGTCACACCGGGGTATGTTCCGTTGTACACTTATTGACCTTTTGAATAGAACATATATAAAATCGTTGAGGTAGCAAATAGGAAATGTTAATATTAACAAGAAGGTGCAATATGCTAATAACTGACCGTCAGTATAAGACACTTGAAACAAAGTCAAATACATGTCTTAGTGAATCACTATGTTAGTCAGTTACACAAGTATTTATGCAGCTCCATCAGAGTTTAATTTCGAGTAAAATGATAGCTTAATAAATTAAGGAAATTCTGAAAGTTTGCCTCACATGTAATTGGATGAGCCTGGTAACAATCTGAGAACTATATTTATTGTCATATCTTAACCAAACGTGCTAGCAATCATATCACGAGTGCGTTTGAACATGTGCAAGATCTTAGTGTAATAATTATGTTTTCTGAATATTATTAGCTGAGTTTGTTACCACTCTTGCGACTTAGAGCCAATCGGATTCTGTTTCACAGTAAGCTTATATCATCATCGTCATTGATAAATTTTATAATAAATGAATCTAACGCATAACAATGCAATACCTCTGTAACGTAATTGAGCTAACACCCTTTGATACTGAAATGGTATTTAAGAAATAACACGTATGCGAGTGACAACAAAAAATGTATTATTCTCTCACACTAATGATAAAGAAACATGACATGAAAATGAATACAAAGGCACATAATATGGCAGTTTTCTTATAGTCAAACATCAGCAGGGAGGTCGAACTCATCACATTTTTAGGAAAAACTAAGCTTCTTTGAAATAAAACTTCCTTAGAAAAGTTATTATGTGAAATTGCGAGTAAAAATCCCTCCTATGTGCTGCCATTTCATGTGTAAAATAATCTCTCGATGTGTTTACGTACGGATACATTTCATTGAGGTCGCGCCCTCCCTGCTGATTTGAATTAGATAATTATTATATTAAATAATACGGCAAATATTGGAGATTCTCATGCAAATAGATTAGATTGAGAACGACCAGAGGCAATCAAACAATGTCTTCCTGTAAAGGATTCTGTTAGACGAAAATTTCAAGAACGTCAGGAGTCTCAGGTGAAATTTGCAGAAGGTACAGAGGAATTGCTCCAGTAATAGACACAGCTAGATCCACGTTAAAAACTGCAAGACATTCTAAGGAAACAGAAAATATTCTAAGAGAGCTTCCCGATAAAATAGCTGCAGCTTAACCTCCACCTCTCGATGAAGAAATACTTGATGGTATTCGTACTGAAGTCGCCGATGTGAAGAAAAAAAAACTTGCACCTAAACCTAAAGTATAAAAAGAAATATTGAGTTGAAGGCAAACTTTAATGAAGGTTTTGTCGAGGATATTGAAATTACTTAAAAAATGATTTGCCTGCAAAAATACTAACTGGTATATATGATAAATCTATTTTGTTAAAACCTGGTAATGAAACCGTAAATGATGACACATTTATTAAATGGGTATATCGTGTATATACAGGAAAAACACAAATTCAGGTGTGATGATCATAAATTTGATGCACTTGTTGAAGAAATAATAAGACTTGATAGAGAGCTTAAACATTCATAACCTACTCCACCACCATTATATCAACTTCCCCCACCGCAGCAACAAATAGAACGACAACAAGAAAAATCACAAACTCCAACAAAAAAAATCGTCGAGATTAATAATTATATTTATTCCTAGAGGTATTAATGAGATTAGGAGTCGGGATAAAGCAATAGATATTGCCGCGTATGGATATGATCAAAGAGAAAAATATGTAAGAACTAAATTTCTTAAAGCAATAAAGGTTGAAAATTGGGTTTAAAAATATTTCTCGTTTTTACCGATAAAGATAGAATTAAAAAAAATAATCCAGCATTTTTTAAATTGAAACAAGAAATAGAAAAAATATCATCTGTTGATAAAAGAGAAGAAGAAAAAATTTGTGATCCAGATGATACACCTTCCGGTGTTAATCATGGAAAAGGTATTAATACGGGAAGTGGTCTTATTTAATTGTCCTAATAGCGTCCTTGCTGATGTTGATCGACTAGAAATTCTGATTGGAGGAAAACATGTTGGAAATAATTTCCGTGAAATCATCAATGTAGTTGCTGATATTTGTCAACGATTATTTCAAGGCGGTATCATGGACATCAACGTTTGTCGGGAACTCGTTGATGAAATCGCCGATGAATACGATTAGATAGATAAGTAACAAATAAGATGATTATACATAATGTTCAACGTGGACCGGTCATGGTCAGGGTAGTAAATTCACGATTACCAGTTTACAAAGCAACATACGGAGATGGACTCGGTGATGTTGTTCAGGGTTTATTTAGAAGAATATCTCCAAAAACAATACCAATTGCAAAGCAACTTGAAATGAAAGCTATTGATTTTGTTCGTGAGAAAGCTCCTGGCGTAGTTGGTAATCTTGCCGGTAAGCGTTCTCGGCTACCAAAGATAGACTAGCACGGTTAATACGACGAAAACCACCACAAGTAAAACTGGCAAGTACCGAAGCTATGCCTGCTAATGTTAGTAAAGTAATAAATCAAGCCGCAAATCAGAAATTATCTGAATTATCAGATGCAGAAAGAAATATTGCTGCTAGTCTGATAGCTTGTAAGTGGTCTTCTTGTTAGACAATAACAATTATATAAAATGTTCAAGCATACATCCAATGAAGCATTTGACATGGACGCACCAGTCCTTAAAGATTAATCTATACGCGATTATCAATAGTATTCTTATGACGCACGAGAACCATATCGGCGTGGGAGAATCGAACTACATGTTCAGGGTAGAAGTAGATAGTTTTTACCCGCTCAAGCATTTATTGAAGTAGAAGGTGAAATTATGAAAACATAATACAGAATATGGAGCTGATGTTAAAATCGGTTTTGTTAATAATGGTATTATGGCGTTATTTAACAGCGCTAAGCATATCATTGACGGAAAAGATATTGAAAATATTCAAATAGATGTTGATGTTGCTACAACAATGATAGCTTTAGCAAGATACAGCGACGATTTTACAAGATCACCTGGTCCGTCAATGATGTTTGCTAAAGATACTTCTGACCACCCCGACAATGACCAATATGATATAAGACGACCAAGAAACTTCGCCGGCAACGCTGACGCAGATGTGACTCCAGTGATTCACGGTGTTAATCAAATTTTAATGTGGGATTCTTAACACGTCGATCAATGCTGGGAGGTAATCGTAGAAGATTTTCATGTGTAATTCCAGTGTAACATATTTTTGGATTTTGTAGACATTTTACGAAAGTTATTTTTTTGAGCCAAAGATACAGTTGAACTCACGAGAAAAGGCGATGACAATGAAGCTCTCTGGCGACCAATAGGTGATCCTGGTAAAGTAATATTAACAAAAATTTCCCTGTGGATGCCTGTAATGACTCCATCAATTACTGAAGAACAAAAATTACTCTCATTTATGGATCAGGGCGGTAAATCATTATTATCATGGTTAACAGTAACTACAGCGCCATTAATGGTTTATTTACATAGAATATAGCATCACAACAAGGTGTTGCTGCACCACGACATATTTTCATTGCTTTTCAAGATCTTACCCGATTAAATTCTCAAACACATAATCATATGATATTTGATACAATCGGTGTGAGTGAGGTCTCTTTAAGAATAAATGGACATTAATAACCATCTGAAGATATATTGTTAGATTATACAGCAAATCATGCAGCGCGTGCATATCATCGTTTGATGACATTTATGGGACGTGATCAAAATATAGATACTGCTTTGCAAATATCACAATTAGATTTTATAAATCTGTATCCGATTTATTACTTTTCACTGAAACATCTTGATTTAGTTAAGCAATCAGTCGTTGATATATATTTTCGAGCTCGCGGTGATAATGTAACTGTTCCTATTCCTAACTAACTACAGAGCAATCGCGGTCATTCTCAGCGACAAGGCAATCCTACTTGAAGGTGTTGCTGGACGAATGCGAGTTATTGATGAACCAGTAGAAAATATGTAACACATGAATTAGATCGTAGCGATATTGTTAAAAATGTCGTACATGCACGTTAATGTCACTCTGACTCAAGGTCAGGTGAAAAAATTACAGTCGAAATCAGCAAAACAACGTGGAACAAAAATATTATTAAAGCAAGATCAGATTGCACATGGTGGTCCAAACAAATTATCGTTAATCAAGACTCTGCTTAAACATTTCAATAAAACTTTTGAATCAAAAACTGGAGTTCAACTTGAACTCTCTTCAGCCGCCATCGCAAATATGATTAAAACCGGTGGTATATTTCCATTTCTTGCAGTTATACCCGAATTAATAGCTGCTGCACACCCGCAGTCGCACAAAGCAGCAGCTTTAGGTACTGTAGGAACTGCCGCTAGAATGGCATTAAAGAAAGTAACTGAGAAAGGATTAAAAAAAGAGGGAAGGGTCTAAGATTACCAGGGACTCCGCATTGGTACGGAAAGGGTCTAAGACTGCCAGGAACTCCGTCTTCATGGAACCCAAAATGATTTTAAAAATCGTTAACGATAAAAAAAAGTCAACGGTTTTTACACCGATGTCTGATTTTGATTTACTTGATGCTGTTAAACAACTAAATATAAAAAATTTCAGAGGTGTTTTTTATGCGAGATCGGTTACTGAGTCAACCGAGTATCAATGAAACCGGTATTAATATTCTTGATAACAGCGATGGACCTGGTATTCCTTGTGTAGAAAACGCGATTGACCCTCGTGGAATTATTAATTTTGATGCGTACTGGCTAGCACCGACAGTTGAACTTTTAAAGTATGTACTCGGTGATAAAATGACTGCGAAAATTCCAGTTCGGCAATCAAAGCTACCAACTCAAGCATTAACCTATCCACCAATATGTGGCCGTGAAGTAATTAATGTACTTAACGCGTTATCGATATCAACCAAACCACCTCACAAGTCGTGCACAAGTTCACCGCAAATAAATTAAACAATCCCTAAAGAAAAATGGTTGATATTTACGGAAGATCTCTCACACGAAAAGGCAAAAAGCAAACCGATATTGATTTATCAAAATACGCGACTAAAGATGAAATATTTGATCTCATGAACTTGTCGGGGGTTGACCGAGATGAGGTTGCTGTTTTTCAGAACCAATACGGTGTTTTAGAAACTACTAACATTAAGTGGAATGACATAGTCAAACGAGTTCTTGGTGCAATCCCGGATAATATTCCGGTATTTACTGACCGCGGAAAAATTAAAGACTCGAGTATACCTATATCGCAAAGCAGAGATGAAATCACAAAAAGTGTTGCTAATCGTTTACGCGTAACAGGTGATACAATGACAGGTGAACTTAACATGAACAACAATAAAATAATTGTCGTAGCAGATCCAACATCTGATGAAGATGCCGCAACAAAAAATATGTAGACAACGTAGATACAAAATAATCCACGCTACGAGCTGAGTACGACGTACACGTGAATGTTTTCAAATACCCGTAGAAACTTTCAAAAAGTCAAGAAAGTCGCAGACGATTTCTTTGGAAGTCCGTTTCTTGTTGACGCAAAATTCTCCGAAATTAACACAAAATTCGCCGACACTACGTCAGACATTGAAACGATTAATCGACAATTAGGTGCTGTCAGAGATACTTAATCAAGTTCAGAACTGATCACAAATTGGCAGAGTAATATCAGCGATATCAGACAAAAACTAGACGATGTTATTAGTGGAATTCCTGCCATCGCTAACAAAATTAATCTGATTAAAATTCACATTAAAATTAAAATTCTGATTAAAATAATAACCAACCGGTTATCAAATCGAAGAAATCAACGAGGAATTACAACGTCGGAAGAACAGTGTTAGGATGGTCTGAAATTCCACCTGAGGTACCACCACCAATACCAGAACCGAAATAATCTGACTATGTCACGCACAAACAATCATACCACGATATTGACCCATTATATAAAAACTATTTATGAGATATAAAAACTGCAACATTGAGAACTGATTTTGATTTTACTGATAAGGATACTATAAATTGGCTCTTTTTCTACGAACAACCTATAGGCATATATGAATATACATTTATTAGACTATATCAGATCATTAATTATTTTAGAATCATTAATCTAGATCATAAAATACAATTACAACGACTACAACAAATTTTCTAGGAATATCCTTTCACGATGAAGGAGTCATCGGAGACAATGAGTTCACGCAGCGAAATCATTTAACAAATTGAAATATTAAATCAGCTTGTATCTGATATAGAATATATTAGGCAGCAAGCAATCGAGGCAATAATTAATCATACTGATGGTATCGATCGCAATAAAAACGAGTCTTAACCGCATACTCGTTAACAGAAAGCACGCTACCGAATTTTACATTTCCCGTGTATAACGCAGGCGAATTAAGAAAGTCAGTCAATGATGTCATCGATGAATTCTTCGTTAATACACTTGCACAGTACAAAAAAACACGACCCGAGCCGACTATTCTCAAGCACAATAATAATCCTCAAGGAGAAGGACGACATGTATCCCCGGAAACCGTAAAGATAACATCGGTTGTCGCAGTCAGTCTTGCTTGTGATGTAATCGACAACAGTTACAGCACTGACACAACAATATCAAATCAAGCGCAGCAAGGATTTGTTCTTTATTCATTCGCTCCAAAAGACCCACCAGGATTTCTGATTGTACAAGAACCAATCAATTCCATCTATCTGCACTGTCATAATCGTTACTTGTCAAGAATAAATTTCAAACTAACTGACCAGTCCGGGCATTTGCTGGATTTTGTAAAATGAAACATTGTCAATAAAACTGTATGTGAAATCGTAAACGATTTAAATCAAAGAGATATTATATAATGTACCAACACGTGAATGTTTTCATACACCATACAGAAAAACTTGAAAATGCAATCAGGATAGTATTTACAGGGGTAGAACAATTTAGAGTTGACATAATTATTTATGAGTACGGTAACGAAGATTTTTTTTATTGACGCAAGAACAACTCGATGATTTACGGCGAGAACATATTGTTATGGGTCAATTGTGAACGAGATCAGATTCTAAATTATGCACATTCCTGCATTAAATATGATCAGATGAAGAAAACATTATCTAATTCTGAATAATATTCAGTAGAAAAAATATATCTCACTAGTAAAAATATAGATAATTTCGTTTCCTCGATCTAGTATTTTGTTTAGTTGTCTCACGAGAGTATCGATTATCTCTTTTGATTCATATTCTTGAGATAGTTCATATCTAATTTGTTCAATTCCGCGAGACAACAAGACGAATTCCACCACGTCGTCTCCTTTTACTGTAGCCAGCGATTGATGCAGCGCAGTTTGAATTTTCTTTATAAATCGGTTCCTTAATGGCAACACGTATCTTACTTCGTGCTCACATTCTTTCAATGTTTCAAAATCGGAAATAATTTTTTCAGGATCAAGCTCGTCGGATATATTTATGTTGTTGTTTTGAGGACGACACAATCTTATGTGAACTCCCAGGTTGCCACCACATCTTAGCGAGTCCAGAAGATACATATCTTCACAGAACAACATCAACTTAATTAACTTATATAAGGACGGCATAATCTTATGTGAACTCATGGGGTGCCACCGCATCTTAGTGAGTCCAGAAGATACATATATTCACAGAACAACATCAACTTAATTAATTTATATAAGGACGGCACGATCTTATGTGAACTCATGGGGTGCCACCGCATCTTAGTGAGTCCAGAAGATACATATATTCACAGAACATCAACTTACATAAGGACGGCACAATCTCCCTAAAACCTCTAGGGTACCATGTATGACATCAAAGCCGGCTAAGGAGACATATTTATACTGACTCCTGAGGTGCCGCTGCATCTTAGCGAGTCCGTAAGGTGAGCACAACATACAATCTTAATTTTGGACGGCACAACATATATATATATATATATATATATATATATATATATATATATATATATATATATATATATATATAAATATATATATATATATATATATATATATATATATATATATATAGCATTGTATTAACATTATTTACAGTAAGGACGGTACAACATACGAGTCTCCACGTTTTTGCACACCTCCCACATAAAATCAACCCATGGAGTAAGTACAAAAACCAATACCCACCCACGTGGTGAGTTCATGAGGGTTTGGCACATACTGAACGTAGCGGGGCCCGCCACACCCCCAATTATATAGGAAAAATTGCTTTTACGCACTCATCGACAAATGTCAGCCACAGGGATTCGACCTCTGGTTTCCAGTACGAAAATCCGACGCGTTAGCAATGCGCCATTGTTATTATCTTATAAATATATGTTTTGAAAGTTATTATATACAGTCTTCATGAATAAACCATGCCGTTGATTTTCCATTTCTATCAAGTTGAAGAAAATATACATGAAAATCCGTATGTAATGGAGCGTACGTTCATATGTTATAGTTACATATGCTAAAACAACTGCGTGGCTTTTCCCCGAAAAACAGTGTATTTCCGTACTCATACGATGTAACGGCTCGTTTTGTAAGTTAGAAACTTTAAATATCCATCTAAATATACAGATAGATATTAATGACAACGTAAATGGTCAATTAATTAATTACGGCGACAAAAATTAACTAAAATCTACGAAATTGTGTATTTCAGAATTATCTCCCTTTTTTGAAAACATTAACAATTCAGTAGTATAGCGATGAATATTACAGGACCACTTTTCATCACCGAATTAAGAATTTACTTGTAAATTGTACAATCTTTTGCGGAGGAGTTATTTCCATCAAATGTCAATGGGACATAAGAAAATGATATATTTTGTTCGTATGTTTTTGAATATGATGATTTACGTAATTTATCAGCGACCTTTTGTACTGAAGGCATGCAGGTATCGAAATACTTTGCAGCCGCTTTCATTGACTGATATATTATTTCTTCACCGGTCTCAACATTAACAGATTTTACTACCCTCCTAGCAATCGTGTTGCATCTTCCAGTATTTCCCTGTAAACAATTCTCACGTTGTGTGATAGATTCAAGATTATCTAAAGAATTATCGAGCGTGTCTCCGCTAATGTGATTGATGACAAAACCGTCTTTGATCACCCCAAAGAAATATTCGAACATAAATCGGTGACAGAGATACTTTTTCTTTCCATAAGAGAACATGAGATAACCAGTATTAGTGACAAATCCAATTGGTTTTTGTAGTCGACAGTTTCTAACTATACCATTACGATTTGCTTCATACATTTTAATGATTGGATGTCTGACACTCATTTTGCTCCATTATATAATAATATTATTTGTTTAAATCATTATTTGTCTAAATTATTACTTTGAAAATCTTGCCACACAATCTTGTGCGCTTTCTATAATTGTATCACTGTCGTTGGATTTTTTATCATAATATCACTTCAATTCTCGGTATCGTTTATCGACGCATTGCACACATAAACGTCTTTCACCTCGTACTCCAACACCGCATTGTAAACACGGTTTAGGTCCTAAACTTCCATGACGTACGCGCTGCAAGTGAAGTCCGCAGAATTAATTTACGCACGCTTTGTTACAGAGAGTTGCAAAGCCTATCTTTAACCACCTGCATTGATGTTTTGTTTGAATCATTATTATATACCGTATTTCGGCGCGAAGTGTTTCGGCGCGATGGTGCAGCTTATGTGTGGTCAACATTTAGAATTGACGAAGATGGAATTGATGCTACAATGGACGATGATCGAGCAGCGAGCATTATTAATTATCTGGACTCTCGAAGGTCCTTTTCTAGAATAAAATTTATCGTAGCAGATGATACCGTGGCAAACGTGACCCTGTGCGTGTTCACGCACTAGAAATGGTTACGTGAAATCAAACTTCCAGACCAGGAATCTTGACTAGTATTGATAGGCCGTATTATACGCGATCGTACCCTGTGACAGCAGTGATTTATGGCATTTTTCCGATAAATGATAAACCCGATGTAGGGGATCTCGAACCAATGAAATTTTCATCCTTGACTTCGTCATGGCTAAATTGTGTATCCGAGCGAGTTACGGAACATTTCATGAATGCGATGCGTGGAAAAGGTGAACTGATTTAAGACGTGAAAAAATAAACAAATGGGCTGAATCAGTTATGGATACCGGTGCCACAATTAATGATGTCGCTGAACTAGAAAAGAAATTAAAAGTTCCAATAACAGTAACAACAATAACATCAGAAAGTATTATACGATTCCAAGCATTTTGAAAAGGAAGGAACTCCGGTAAATATTGTAGGCCATAACGCACACGCATGAACGCATGCGGTAACAATATTTCCTCGAAATCGAACCCTTAAATTTTACCCCCCAGAGAATTCTGGGGGAAACATATTTCATGTTATCATCGATATCAATAAAACCGACCCAGTATCAGTATGGTAATTTAGAAGTTCTGATGATGAAAAATATGATCAATTTGTACGAGTCAACGGCGATATTTATCATACAGAAATTTTACACACAAAGATGAAGAATCTTGCGCGAAAATACACATGAGTTACTTAGTAATTATTTTACAGTTCCATCTGTTGCTGCTCAATTTGCCAGAGAAAGAAATAACTGGGATACAACCAGAGGGGATTTTCTCGATGATATTATATCGAGTTGTGTCGAATATGGACACGGAGGGGTGTGGAATACAAAAGACAACGGTGATGATATGATCTCCGTGGACATGGTTGCGTGTTATCCCGCCAGTTTTCTTGGGTACGGACAATGCACTAAGTATATTGCGCGGTTTGGTCACCTCGCGCACGAGATGACCAGAGTGGCCAGAAACGTACAACTACCCGATTTCGATCTGACTGGATTTGCTCGTATTGAGTCATTCGAGTTTGCACCACAGCTACATCCGATTTGTTATGTCTGGTTTGGCAGACATTTTTCAGAAAAAAAACTGGGCTTCAATATTACTGTTAAGATACATGCTTGATTGTAAAATATTGTTATCGTTAGTTGTCAGCGAAGCAATTATTTCGTATAAAAAAAACGAAGTTCGGTTACCACAACCAAACAAGTTTTATATCAACGATGTCAGGGAAAATTTTCCTGATCTTGACGAAGATAGCGTGTTAGCGATTTTCAATACTATATCTGAGTCGCGAAAAGACAGCGATGGAAAACTCGCTAAGGATTCGGTAGAAACATAATTGGTAAATTGACCCAAGGAGGATCATATGATCTTAAACGTCATTGTACCAGATTAATTATGGATGATACTGAACTTGATTTTATAATCGCGGATACAACGAAGAAAAATACGCTTATAAGTCAAGAAACAGCTTTTTTGTCAGATGGAACACGGTTGGGTACAATTGTGAGTTATATTGACGGTGAAGCACCGCAACACACACATCTAAGATCTTCAATGATCGCGTATGTTTCCATAAATCTGTTATCGATGATAAATAGATTTGTTGAGACCGCAGTAAGAGTTGCCACGGATTCGTTTTTTATCGATAAAAAATATTCTGAGTTGTTAAAAGAATTAAATATCGGAGTTGATGGAGAATGGGATTAATGGAGAATAAAACGAGAAAATACAATTAGTTATACTCTATCCGCGGACGTTGAAATCGTTGAAATCAAAGATAATTACCTGGAAAATAAAATGTCATTGTCGCTAACAACTCCGTTGTATCCGTCAGTGTATGATCCTGTGACTAGACATAAAACTGTCTATCTCATTGGATCTGGAGGTTCCGGTAAAACAACACGTGTAATCGAATTATTTCGACACAGTTATATGGTTGTGCTAACACCTACACACAGACTTGCAAGGGAAATGAAACAACGAGGAGTAGCGTCGTGTACTTATCATTCTTTATTTCGATGGAACGGAGATAAATGGACTCCTGAACGAATGGGAGAGAAATACATTGCAAGTATTATCGTTTGGGATGAAATATGCACAGTATTGTTGGTTGTATTAAAAACATTTCTCGATTGGTTGTTATTGAAGAATACAGATGTGGTTATGTGTGGCGATTATGGTCAACCACCGCATTTTGTTGGAGGGTCTCCTCATGGATGGCTAAAGAATTTCGTAGATTATTACGAGGAATAAACTGACGATCATAGATCTCTTGATCCGGAATTATCCGAGTTTAAGAAATTAATCAGACTACAACCGAATAAAGTTCAATGTGAAATAATGCGTGATATAATACCAGAAACTCCATGTGAACACTTTTGGAAATCGTGGAACACAAATGATTTGATAGTTGCAAGTAGAAAGATAGTTCGTGATAAATTACAACAACAATTATTTCAGTCACACCGAGAGAAGTTTCCAGATCTACCTGCACCATTATGTTATCAACCAGCAGATACGAGACGACAAAATACTGAAGTTGATATACCAGGATCTTTGACTAAACAGAATCTCGTGCTAAATGATATTATTTTGGTTGATGTCAGTGTTGTTGAAGATGCTTTAACTACACACAAAACTCCATGGACGCTAGGATACGCAATGACAATTCATTCATCACAAGGATTAACTATTTCAGATACAGTTGCTTGGATAGTTGATGATCGTATCAAATGGTCGAACTTAGTTTATCTTGCAGTGTCTGGAGTTAGAAGAATATCTCAACTACGGAGAATCGTACTGGACACGTCATAAATTATTGATGATGTTATTGACAACGATATAGTAAAAAAAATAGTTATAAACAATGTGACAAAAATAATAGAGAATTTGATCTTGACGCGCAATTTATTATGTCATTAAAACAATAACAGAATAATCATTGTGCGAGCTGTAATTGTGTAATGTTGTGGCAGTATTTGAATAATAATACAAGACAATTTACCGTAGATAGAATTAATAATAATTTTGGTCATACTCGTGAAAATACAATGTTGACCTGTCTTGAGTGTAATCGACGCAGAGGTGCTAGTTAAGTGAACGAGGTGGTAATTATGTATCCTTGGAAATTACTTGTAACTGTTCACGTACAAATCCGCGTTGAGGAGCACTTGAATCTAATCTGTATATTGCAGGTCTACCCGTGTATCTTACAACGCTGGAAATAGTGTGTGTGGTGACACTCTAAATAGGATCAGTTGCTCTTTTGTTTACCACCCTCAAGTTCACCAGGCTCATATAAATATCTTACAGTGACATTACCTAGCACATTTTTGTTTTGAAACATCACGTGGTTGTATTGGTATACAAGCTTTTGTGATTGCATTAATAGGTTTCAATGAAGTTGTTCGAGTTATTTCATTATTTAGCGCAGCTATCACACTTTATAGTCTTGCACTCATTCGCGAGATCTTTTGTCCTGAATGATTTCCTTCGCGTATTGATATCCGAATAACCGTTCAGTGAGTGTTCGATTAAAACGTTCAACAATTGCCTGATCACGATGAATTGCAGTATGCCCTCGTCTGATGGTAACGTTATGTTGCTTCATCAACAATGATAATGCACCTTGAAATTCCTTACCGGGATCAACCTGTAGCAGCTGTGGCCATCGTAGACCACCGCGTTGATAAATTCGTTTAAACGCAGAAGCTACTTCCGTTGCTCTCCTTGTTGATAGCGGCTCTGCTTTTATATATTTACTCGCAACGTCAAAGACAGTTGACTCGTATTTGTACGTTGTTTGACGTCTTTTTATTTTGATGGTATTATGCGGTAGAAGTAATATGTCAGCCTGATGAACTTCATTAGGGACGCTGACATCAAAATGTGCGTTCTCGATTCGTTTAGGTGCTGATAGATAAATTTGCCATATTGCTTGTCGTGCTAACCATTTTTCAGCGACGGAACGCTTGACATTTGCTGCTTCGGCAAGTTTACTAATCGCTGTTCTACCTCTCCAATATCATCTTGAGGAGTAATAAATTAATTCCATTATTTTATTAATTACAAGCACCTAATACTAGTTTACCTTTCATCGCGGATATTACCAGGAAGCAAGCAAGTTTTTCTCTGAATGATTTATCAGTGATGGAATTAAGCGCATGAATCAACTTCACATCTGCGAGAAGTCGTTGTTCTAAATCTCTACTTTTATAAGCTACATCATAAACGTGACATGCTTTGTCAATAGCGTTTACTGGATACTCACTGAGTCTTGGTTGATTTTTGTCGTCAAGTCGAATATCAAGTCGAGTTCTAGCACCACAATAATTATATCCAGGAATATGTTTTTCTCCTGGGTATTTAGCCCATGGAGTTCCTGGAAATCTTGACATTAATGTTGCAATATCACTACCAGCCTTATGTTGAGTTCTTGGTAAAAACGAAAATTTCTTTTTAACAAATACAGAACATTTTCCACCCTATACCATTTTGTTATTTTTCGTTGTGACTGTGGATAAATCAGTTGTTGCAGTTTTAAATCAACAGCGTAAACAATATAAATTCACATACATATTATATGGATGTAATTGATTTGGCAGCAACAAGAAAACAAGAACCAGTCAAACATAATCCAGCGCTACCGAATTCTATCAGAATGATAATAATAGGTCCATCTGGAAGTGGTGAAACCCAGCTGCTACCTAATTTGATAATGAGATGGCTCAAATGGGATAAATTATATTTAGTAGCACCATCTGTAGATGATCAGAGATGTTACGAAGTACTTAAACACTTTAATGAAAATGCCAAACTGTTAAATGACGGCGACGATATTATTAATTTTATCACCGATATTGATGAAGCGCCGTCCGTTGATGAGTTAGACGGATTTATTAGTAATTTAGTAGTGTACGATGACGTGATGCTGGACAATCAACTCCATCTAGAATATTTTCTCGAGGCAGACATAAAATTACAGATATAATTTATGTCACCCAACGATGTACGCAAATTCCGAAAGTGATCAGAGATAACTGTAATATGTTAGCTGTATTTAATGGAGCTGATACACATACTTTAAAAAGTACTTGGTGTAGCGGATACATGGACATAATCAAATTTAAAAAGTCCTTTTCAAAAGCACAAACTACTTAGCACGTATTTATAACAATAAATTTACATGACCCTATATCAATATATCGTGTAAGTATCGATAAAATATTTGGTTAATTCACAGCAGCAGAGAGGGCGCGAACTCATGAAATGTATCCGTACGTAAACAGATCGAGAGATTTTTTTTACACATGAAATGGCAGCACATAGGAGGTATTTTTAACTCGCAATTTCACATAAAAACATCTCTACGCAAGTTTTATATCAAGGAAGCTTTAGTTTTTCCTAAAAATGTGGTGGGTACACCCTCCCTGCTGCTCAAACACTATAATGGAATTCATATAGTCAAACACTATAATGACTTTTCTCAGTCAAATACCATAATGAAATTCTTATAATAGTCATACACTATAATGACATTTCTCATAATCAAATACCATAATGAAATTCTTATAGTCAAACACTATAATGACATTTCTCATAGTCAAGCACTATGACATTCTTCTTAAAGTCAAACAATACTGAAATTTTTATAGTCAAACACTATAATGTCATTCTTATATGTCCAATATTTACTTGACATTTCATGAGCCCTTGACCCGCTTTCCGGCTCGGTCACTTCAACCCTCCAGGCTTTTCATGCACATGTACGTTACTTTCCTGGCGGTCTTTCATCACTATTGGAACGGCCTCTGGCTACACCTAGTCAGTCCGCACCCAGTTAGCCACACTTAGACACTCATACCTAGTTAGCTGAATATGAAAAGTAACACAGCTTTTCAAATGGTCTTCTTTCTGATTATCCAGATTAAAACATCTGAGCGTTTCAAATGAATCAATATTAACACAACTGAAATATTTCTTATGTACGACTATGACGTACGAATGGCACACATTAAAAATAGAAATATGATATGCTAAAACTTTAATACATACATAATACTGTAATAAATTTGGAGTTGCTAGCCCGAAATAGTTAGCCAGTTAGTAGGAGCAAACATCACAGAGAGGAGTGTTAGTGAATTTGAACCATGCTGGGGTCGTTAGTAGTGATTTTAGGCACAAGCCGAATGACTGTCCCTTTCAGTAACATAGTCCATATTGAAATTCCGCGGTGTATACAAGTATTGTGATTGAAAAGGCAGCATTTATGGTTGGAAATCATTAAATTATAGAATGGAATCAATAAGTTGGAACTTGGTAGGTGCCGTTTATGTGGCCATAGTGGAAAATGGGCGTATGTATATGAGCGTGATACGCCGGAAATTCTGTGGATTGACTGGCCTAGGGTCGCGCAGTTAAATATTTCCCAGTTAGTAAGGGAATACTGGTGTAATTTCTATGGCATGACAAGCTATCGGTACGGAAAACGGATGATAATGAAGAAAAACCATGCAAAGGTGCAGTTAATGGACGTTTGGGCAAGTTGTCTCCTCTGGGTCGCCAATTGATTAGAGCAAAGATTATTAGTTATAGCAGACACGTCTTTCTTTCCATTTTACAACTCAAGTTGTATGCAAGTCTTTGGAAATTTGGGGAAAACTTATGACTTCCAGATTGACTCGCGCCAGGGTTTTGACACCGCTCGGTCAAGTGAATACCCCTGTGCGTGTTACAAGAAAATTTTTGGTGGCAGCCGTTAGGGATATGTGTGAATAGTTCTGTCATGGGTTGCAATTCGTTCGGGGTTTTTAGTGTGTGAAACACACTATTGCTTCGCATTTGGAAAGAAAGAGGAAAGAAATATTATAGATAGTGCGACTTTAATTTAGTTTATTATGATTTCGCGACAATTTGTCTGCGAGAGTAGATATATGCATTTGCTGCTGAGAAGGAGCTTTAAGAGGAGTACTTATGTTCGGTCAGGACGGAATATTTCATCCGGGATATAGTACAGCGATGTTACAAGAATTGTATAGGTAGATGGCGAGATTTAGGCGAGAGAGAAAAAAGCGTGGGACAGTCGACACGCGTTTGCCATTTCTTCTCGACACGTGGGGGTTAAAACAGGGCCAAGTGATACTTTTTGTTCTTTTAATAGGCTGGAATTGCTAAAATGTGGACGACAATCATTGGCTACGAAATTGTAACATGCTGGAATGATGGAAATGGCTGTAATTGTTTTGTTTATGTACAAACTGATAGGAATCGCTAATGGAAAAAAAAATGGGTTTGACAACACCCCCCCCCCCCGCCGTGTTGTGTTTAATTGAGGAGTTTGGATTTTAGAACATCAGCGACAACAACAACAACAATAAGAACAATAAGAACAACATACATAAATTTGATATAAGCGTCATACACCGGTAGAAGCGGCAAATAAAAGTTATTGATGGGTGGATAATAATTTTTCCCCGTGATTATTACATGGATGGGTAGAGACATTTTGTCAACGGGTGACTTTCAAAAGCCGCGCAGTTACAATTAAATCAGAATGCGCCCAAAGGCTATGTAAATAATTTGATTATTGGTGTGATTATTTGTTTTATATTTTTAAATTCTGTGACGACAGATGTCGGTCTTGATTGGTGTTTTATTTTTGTATGTATTAGTTTTATAAGTTGTAATCAAGTGGTGTTAGAGCAGGAAAGTTCTATAAGTTGGTTGCTGCAGGAAACCAGGTGGTAAATTAGGTCTAGTAGTTTGAATTGTGCTTGGAGTTAAACATGGTTAAATTGGAAGAGAAAAAGGGTATTATGTATGGTTGTTTGGAGGTTGGTGGACTATTTTTTTATTTCTATTTTTGTGTTGCTGTAGGGTACGATTAAATGGTGAAAAGATGATTGAAAAGGCAATGTCAAGTCTAGCGTTCTGTTGGTGACAATAGGGTCGCGCCAGATGGGCGTTGAAGTCAGGGTTGACTTATTTTTGAGGTTCTTAAGGGGACGTATTTCATTTGAAGAACGCATTCTCTAACCTCGTGGGGTAGTACAGGACGGATCCTGTATTTTGTTTGTCATTGAACAGTTAGCGACATGCCAGTTGAGAATTGATTTATACAGAGCACATTAAGAGAGAGGAGAGAAATCGTCTACACGCATCTTCATGATCATATGGTCCAGCGAGGTTTTCATCATGCATAGTTTGACTTGTCTGCATGAATGGAATGGTGTCAATTTGGAAAACTGTGAAGGACAATTCAAGCACGTGTTAATTATTTAGCAGCATAAAGAAATGGTGGTGCACACCGCAATTATAGTTGAATCGTTATGTGATAGTGTTCCAAACTTTAGCGTTTGGGAATAGATTTTCTTAGGGTTTTAGGTCACAACTGGTGTGGAATTTGTAGTGAATTAACAGTGAAAAAAAATAGGATCGTCTTGCACAGACTGAGTTGAAAAATATTTGGGCATTGAAGTCATGGTTGACTTGTTGGAGGTTAGTAAGAGAAGGTGTCTCTGAAGAACGCAGTCTCTAACCTCGTGATGTGTACAGGTGTACCAAGGTCTATAGGGAGAACGTGTCCTGGTGGAAACGCAATCTCCAGACCGGAGTTTTAATGTAAAGAGGAATGGTTCTGTTTGCATTTGATGTCTGTTGTTAAAGACCTATGCTTAGAGAAGTCAATTTAGAGGAGTTCGTGAGGGAGTTTGAACCCGACTAAGTGGTTGAAATATTATTTCATGTTCAACTTGATTAAATTTTGTATAGGTTATGTTGTTGTATATAATCATATTGGTAATCGTTTATCGGGTGTGGTGTTGAATTTAAAAAAAAAAAAAAAAAATTCAAATTGTGATTTAGATCACAGAAATGTGACGTTTGTGTCACTCTTGGACGAGTGATCTTTTAAAGGCGGGGGTAATGTAATAAATTTGGAGTTGCTAGTCCGAAATAGTTAGCCAGTTAGTATGAGCAAACATCACAGAGAGGAGTGTTAGTGAATTTGAACCATGCTGGGGTCGTTAGTAGTGATTTTAGGCACAAGCCGAATGACTGTCCCTTTCAGTAACATAGTCCATATTAAAATTCCGCGGTGTATACAAGTATTGTGATTGAAAAGGCAGCATTTATGGTTGGAAATCATTAAATTATAGAATGGAATCAATAAGTTGGAACTTGGTAGGTGCCGTTTATGTGGCCATAGTGGAAAATGGGCGTATGTATATGAGCGTGATACGCCGGAAATTCTGTGGATTGACTGGCCTAGGGTCGAGCAGTTAAATATTTCCCAGTTAGTAAGGGAATACTGGTGTAATTTCTATGGCATGACAAGCTATCGGTACGGAAAACGGATGATAATGAAGAAAAACCATGCAAAGGTGCAGTTAATGGACGTTTGGGCAAGTTGTCTCCTCTGGGTCGCCAATTGATTAGAGCAAAGATTATTAGTTATAGCAGACACGTCTTTCTTTCCATTTTACAACTCAAGTTGTATGGAAGTCTTTGGAAATTTGGGGAAAACTTATGACTTCCAGATTGACTCGCGCCAGGGTTTTGACACCGCTCGGTCAAGTGAATACCCCTGTGCGTGTTACAATACATCTTCAATATTAGTTATAATAACGACAAGATCATCTGCCAACAGGAGTATTGCATATGTGTTCATATCCCTGTTAATAATCCGAATCGTACCATCTCTCGCTACCAAATTACAGAAGTCATACACTCTTGATGAATAAAACGACAAGTACAATAAAAACAACGCAAACGTATAATACAACATTGAACGTGTTTTGCGAAACTGAACATTAATTAAAAATATTTAATTAAAAACATATAGCTCGCCAAACTCGTTGGCTCGAACTAAGCAAAACATAATGGCGATCCTGCCCCGACAGCTAAATGCATAACCTCGTATAACCTCGTATTAAACAACCTCGTATCTGATGGGTTGAGTTGTTCCCTCTCTACGTATAGATTCAGATTTCTCGTCCAATTTCTTTTAAACTTGGTAAATGGATTCATCATCGTCAATATCTTGAATGACTTTCATAATTAACAAGATAATATGCGCACTAACTATATCTATATCTTAAGAAAGATGTGTTCAGGATATATGAAAAAATCAACAGGATATAAGGTATATTGCACAGATTACATAGAATGAGTTCTTCAGTATGGCGATTAAACTGGTCAGCAGTAAAGTTATGTTATGTTATGTTATGTTATGTTATGTTATGTTATGTTATGTTATGTTATGTTATGTTATGTTATGTTATGTTATGTTATGTTATGTTATGTTATGTTATGTTATGTTATGTTATGTTATGTTATGTTATGTTATGTTATGTTATGTTATGTTATGTTATGTTATGTTATGTTATGTTATGTTATGTTATGTTATGTTATGTTATGTTATGTTATGTTATGTTATGTTATGTTATGTTATGTTATGTTATGTTATGTTATGTTATGTTATGTTATGTTATGTTATGTTATGTTATGTAGATAATGAGCCTTTTAAGCATCAAATCTGAAACAAGTACTTCAATATATAGCCCCAGTAGACAATGAGAGAACGAAATCCTCAAAATATGCATTTGTACCCCATATTTACAGCATTTTCATTAATGTTTTCTGAATGACCTGGGTCAATGGCATTTTGTTGTGTCATACGTCAAGTGGCACTCAGTATATGCATTTCATGTAAACAGTATTGCACATTCCATGTCTTCACATCAGTTTTAGTGTGATCGGTTTTAGTAGTATTCGATTGAGGGTATTTGATTTTTTCTTTAATTATTTATTTGAATTACTAAGTGCTCTCTGACTTTAGGATGTAATCACTATAATGGAAATTATTGTCAATTCTATCGAGGATATTCTGGATTATATGACTGTGATACATCAAGAATGTTAATACAACGCAACATTCCATGATATTGCACATCATCACATTTAAAATTTGAATTCATTCGGAACACCAATATAATTCCTTCGCATTTCTCTTCATTAATGAAATTGTGATATAACAATTAAGGATTCATTTACAGTGTTTTAATTTTGTTATGTTTTATTTTTATTTCCTAGGGTCATGCTTGATTTGTTGAATTTTACACACCTTTTTGGTTTAGTTGTTTTTTGCTACTAGTTTGATACCATAGAGTAGTAACACCATATTAATTTTTTCTTCTGGAAAATAGTACATAATTTCCTAATCGCGCTGTTGCTACTGTTATGCAGATCAGTATTTTCTGTAACTTGAAGCATATGATTTTATTTAATTTTCGCTATTTGAATTCATGTTCTTATCTTATTCGTATATTTTTGTTATAAATTATGTTTGTAATTTGGCTCTGTTGGAAACACAAATCACGTAGGATCTATAAATAGTTGTGTACGTACATGTTGACAATAAGTAATAATAATCGTAATAATAAGATTTAAAATGGCACCTATGACATAGTTTCTCAGTGACAGATGGGATGTGGAAATTTCGAGAAGTATGTGGCTTCCCCATAGGCTGCGTGAGGTCATGTGAATATAGTACTTCGTGACCTGGTACGTTGTAAATCAATAGTGTATGTTCTCATATGAGGAAAAGCATTTGTTTGGGCTGTTTAGTGGTGATAGAAATTGCTCATTATTTGGACAATACAATTATTCTGGAACTATTATTAATTATTCGAAAGAATCCTTGACAACGCCATCTTGACAACTTCACGGTTCTTGGATGACCAATACATTTCCGGCATTGAAATTATATTGGACATTTTATTCATTTAGGACTTTCAGAGACTTGTAGAAAGATCAATTTGGATTCAGTTCATTATACTGTAAGTTCCTTTCTCACTTATCATTTATCACTTTAATAATGAAATTTTTTGTTGAGTTTTACCAAACGTGCTGATTTGCTTCTTTTCTGTTACTTTAGTTTTTGACTATAAAGTCGTAACACTACATACATTTAAATAATGGTCACATTGAAATTTTATTTCTCCCAGATTCTAACGGTGTCTAGTTGTTCAGAAATGGAAATGAAAAAAATGTATGACCTTATACTTAAAATATCTTGGTGCTCATATTGCAAACATTGTTAAGAGTGGAATACTGCGGATGCTTGATATATTCATACGTGTTAACAGGTTACAATGCCCGAAATTATTAAATTATCGTCACCAAAGACAAATATGATGTATTAGGTTTTAAAACTAAATAAAACAATTCAACGAACCATTCGACACACGCGAAAGTTTTTATTTGTACCCAAATAATGCTGAGCCAATTGTTAGTTAAATAAGAAGTGCAGAAAATGAATGAACCTTCCTTTGCTCCTCACGAAATCTACAGAGGATACCTCATGCGTGATAAAAGTGCCTCAATGCAGAAATATATGATGATTATAAGAAACATAAACTTATCTATATTTTTGTGTGTGTTTGTGTTTGTGAGTGTGTTAATACTATATTGTACGTTTTCAGATGGTCCTGACAATGTTGAGCTTAGTCCCTCTAGTAAGATCATCATGGAAATTGAAGGCCGATTGATCATTATTCGATGTACAGCGGACTGTAACCCTGCATGCAGTTTCCGGTGGAGGAGAGATTCAGTTCCTGCATACCTCGAAGAAAACCAGATGTTGATGATAGACGGTGTTGGCAAGGGTGATGCAGACAACTATACATGCATTGTTTCCAACGGCATAACTGGTAGATCTCAACATATTCAGACACAATTGGTATTGATATGTAAGTACAACAAATTACAGCTATGCTGAACTATGTTATGATAATACTTATTATACCGAAAGATCAGACAACAAGATTAAACAGCTTCAGAAAATGTAAGGTTTTTGCCAAAAACAAATTCAATTAAAACAAATTTACCACAGTCTAATGATGGGATTTAAAATAACACCATCTAAATAAGAATTCTTTATTTCAAGACAGCATAGTCTATACATCTAAATTAAAACATCAATATATCTTAAACATAGAGGATTGCAGATGTGCCTTATATAAAAAATATAATTACCCATGTTTAATTATTAACTGTGTCGGTCCTTGTTAAAACCAAATTATGTAAGCCACTTAAATTATTTTGTCCATCTATATTCTGAACATTGAAACTAGTATGATAGCTAGACAGAGATTTCAATACATTGGAAACATGTTTTCTCATTACTTCTTCAAAACTATATATATATATATATATATATATATATATATATATATATATATATATATATATATATATATATATAAGTTTACAATGTATGACAGATAAACTATTCCATGTTAGAAGGTTTGAAAGCAAATGAAGACTATTGTTAGAATGTCATTATTTTATTAAATGATGTTTCTTCATAGAGTTTCGGAATGCATCGTTCAGTATTCAAATTAGAATAGTCCCATAGCAGCGGGGGGGGGGGGAACCGACCACGTTTTAAGCAAAACTAAGCCTTCCGACAATCGTTTTAAAAATCCAGTTGTCAAATAGTTTGAAAGAGCTTTGCGCTGTTACGAAATGAAAACAAATTGTCGCCTGAGTTGCTGCTGTTAATGAAAAATCCTCGGTTCGCCCTCGCCCCCCCCCCCCCCCCCCCCCGCTGCTATATCAAAGTTATCACACCGAGGATGTCACTGATGGAAAACCAAAACCATAGGTTTAAAAATCGTAAAAAAATCCAGTCAAGTATGCATTCGCTGTCGCGGATGTGAAAAAATAACTGTCGCCCATCAATTAAAAATGTTAGAGAAAGCCTATTTTTTGCGTCAATAAAATTTTTAATAAGAGATAAATTAGTAAGTATATAAAATGCGTCTATGGTGGCTTCTATCCGATGAAGATCATAGTTATATTTTTTATCTATCGGTGTTTGATGAACTAATTTTCAAACATGATGATGACTATTACAGCAGATAAAATTCAGAACCAATCTACCCTTATATCAACGGGTGGTTAGACACAAACCGTCATTTATATGATGATAGTATACCGCACTTCATTGAATAAATGATATTGACGATTATTTACAACTAATTAAAAATCTTATCAATACCCACACGATATCTTGATCAAGGTCGTATAAATTTATCGTTACAAATCCGTGCAGGGTAGATTGGGCATGTGAAAAGAAATTTCTAAAACGATTATAATCCATATCACCACCACAAAAAGTCTGATGAATATTTCGAAGTGTATGTGTATCAACTTCATTAAATACCGCTAAAAGATTACAGTTTTCTCTGATCACTTCCGGAATTTGTGTATATCGCTGAGTAATATAAATCGCATCTGTGCTTTGATGTCTACCTCGAGAAAATATCCGAGCAGGGTTTGCTTGTTTATCGAACATTACATCATCGTACTCGACTAAATTGTTAATAAATCCATCAATACCATCTATATATGGCGCTTCATCAAGATCGGTAATAAACTCGATGACATCCTTGTCAGCTATCTTCGCTGCGTTTTCATTATAATCTTTTAGCACTTCATAACAACGCTGATCATCAACACTGGGCGCTATCAAATACAACTTATCCCATGTCATCCATTTTATTATCAAATTAAGTAAAAGTTGTGCTTTACCAGATCCAGATGGACCTATAATAATCATTCGGACAGAATCTGGTAGTGCAGCATTGTGCTTGACCGGTTCCCGTTTTCTTGTCGCGAAAAAGTCAGTGACTTCCATATTATATAAAAGATAACAGAATATGGATCTATATTGAGTGAAATGCGCACCCCAACAAGTACACTAACAACTATAACAACAAGCAATAACAGATCAGCGCTCACAGGCAAGTGTGAACGATGTGGTACAAAAAATAAAAATTTTCCCCAGCGATACAAAGTCAGCATTAAAAAAAACGATGACGTGATATTGCAGCAAAATTAGAAAAATTGCCAGGGATTCCGTGGGTTAAGTATCCAGGGGAGAAACATATTCCTGGGTATAATTATTGTGGCCCTGGAAACAGACTTGATATCAGACTCAACACCGAAGGTGTCCCAAGACCCAGTGGGCATCATAGTTTGTTTCCACACAGTTGTAAATGATTCCAGAGACTGATCATAAAGCAGGAATGACTTTTATTTACCAAGACAGCTATATATTCAAATACCACACTTGACTTACGGCGCAATAGGTTGTTTTGGAATTTCCTAGACTTGGGTCGTTTTTGTAGGAAACGTTCATCAATAGTAAACAAAGCGCCTCCAGAACATTCTAAGTTCGAAAACAAATTGAAGTTGTGAACTATACTTTTAATTAACATTTTGTTTACCACTTTCAATCATGAGAAAACTCTAACAGGCGAACATTAAGCAGGTAATACAGATTTAGAATACGTTCTAAGGGGCTTTATAAACAAACAAAGCTCAAACTGAATGCAACGTCTTGTGCATCTAAGAAATGCATCTGATATGTTTCATATCTAATATATATGCATTAATATAGAAAGCGTATACTTTCTGTTTGTTTCTATTTGTGGGATGTGTTTTGTTTCTTTTTCTCAGATGGCCCAGACAATATTCAGCTGAACCCATCTAGTGGGATCATCGTGGTGGTAGAACACCGATCAATCACGATACTATGCACGGCAGATTGTAACCCTGCATGCAGTTTCCAGTGGAGGAGAGAGTCGTTTCCAGGTTATCTTAAAACCAACCAGACCTTGATGATAGATAATGTGGGCAAGAGTGATTCAGACAACTATACGTGTACTGTTTCCAACAGCATAAATGGCAGATTTCAGATTATTCAAACATTATTGGTGGTCTTATGTAAGTATAGTAAGCATCAATATTTAAGACAGTTACACTTTAATCTACATTGTATTTAGTTACTTTATTTAGAAATAATACAACAAGATATGTATTGTTTTAGAAAGACAACAAAATATATATGGCTTCCGAAAATTTTAAAGGCTTAGCCAAAAACGAAAACCATGAAACATTCCAGAAATGCTAATATCTCCGATGGATATTGCAGAGATTTGGTACAAAACGATATGATAAGATAATAATTGTCTGTTTCAGACTGCATGGTGAATACATTTTAAACATAACATATGCAGTTATCTTGTGTTGTGTGCAAATACGGAGAAACATATGCAGTTACTGAATGTGTATATTATTGTTAAGAACACAAGTATCTAAAACATTTTTTTAAAAGTAATTTGTTCACGCGATATATAATCAGAGAACTAAAACGAATATCATAGATGCACGGCTATATAAGGACACAATTATAACTTTGGCTATTGTCATTATTGAAAACACGCGATATTTTGTTACAATTGCTACTTCAAAAGTCAATGAAAGATTTAATTATTCCATCTAAAAATTGAAGAGTTTGGATCTTGCTTGTTAGCATTGTTCTTTGATTGACTATGCTATAAATCTAAGTCAGTTTGGCGTTGTTTTAATGTTTAGTTCCGTGAATCTTGATAATTTGTTAATATGCTATATTTCGAATATTTATTTAGATGTCATACCTCTTACTGATTATACTTGTATGTATATCTATATCATTTGTAACTCCTTGTACATGGTTTTAACTAATTTTTATAAATTATTTTCATGGGTGTAAATTGTACAAAATATGTTTAGCTTAATTATGCATACGTGACATGAGTAGTATAGTGGGACACTTTAGCGACAATAAGAAAATACATTACAGACCCCCCCCCCCCTGGGTAAGATTAGCGACAAAGGTTTGAAAATCACCCTGGGTAAGATTATCGACAAGGGGAATTTAACATAGTCTCTATATAGTTTGTATATTGGGCCTGTTGAGCGACAAGGGAAAGTGGAATGTGTATAGCGTCTGACGTCACGGTACATTGCAACAATGTTGCAAGGGACTGACCTCAATTGGTGGTCAAAGCTTAACAGGTGTGCACCTGACTGACCTCGCGTCCATTATACAACCTATACAACACACAACATGCACTGGACTGACCTCACGTCCATTATACAAACTATACATACAACATACAACGTACAACATGGGGAATAAAGAGTGGGATTTAGATTTAAATCGAGTTTACACATACAACATGCAATACATACATACATACATACACCATATAGCATAGGCAAAGAAAGCAAAATTTTTTTCAGGCATATGAGTGGCCCAGAAAAGGGCCTTTGGATTTTTATTGTTAACACCATTCCGTTAACAGAGAGGGCATCTCACGGATCTTCTTCTCTTCCTCAAACTTCTCCTCATTTCTGGTCCGTAGAGGAAAACTCGCTTCAAACAACCTTGCCTTTACACATAATTTATTCTTATCCAAAAGTTTGTATCCGTAATCCTAGCAATGGTCCATGATGATTTCACATACAAGGGATAGTCCTGGTTGAACACCATTGATGATACGAGGGTCAACTATTCTACGTTGGTCCACATCTTGAGACGAAAGCGGTGAAGGGAATGCAGTGAATTGCGGTTATTTATAGGGATAGAGAGGAACGAAACGGATTGATTTCTTCCACCAATCCTCACAAGCGTTACAAAAAATTCAGTCACAGTCTTCCAATCCGAAGAGAGCAGTTTGTGAGGTCACATTCCCTATATAGATGCGCTAGCGTCTGTGCGCAGTCAATCCATGGGACACAGTTGTCAAACATGATGGAAATTAAAAAGACGATGAATTGGGGAGCACCGGCCGTGGAGACGAGAAGCGAAGGTATAGCAGCGGCTACCAAAGTCAACACAACCTTACTTCCAAAAGAGGTCGATTTTAATTGGGATTTTGTTGATTTTATCTTTTCTTCGTAAGCATTTGTTCTTGGACCAGCACCTTCGCAACCTTCTCCTTGTTTACCACACGTCAATGATTTTAAACAGAGACAGAAAGAAGAATTGGAGAAAATTTTACAACAACAAAAAGAAGCGGAACAAGCTTTTCTCCTTCAACAGCAACAGCAAGAAGTAAAAGCAAGAAGGAAACGACAGGAAGAAGCAGCATCAGTGAAGAAACAAGATCTAAGAGAGAAGGAGGACAGTGAAAGTCAAACGGTAACGGTGCTCTTAGACATTTTAGCAGAGTTAAGGAGTCTCAAACAAATGTATTAGACTTCTTTAATACGACCCAAGAGAAAAAGACCTTCCCAAGCCAAACAATCCGGCCCTGTGACTACGCCTGCGGTACCACCCCTAGTGATTTCGACCAAATCGTTATAATTAACTGGAGGCAGTCCACAAGTAGGTCTTTGCCGGGGCAAAGGCTTAAGGCAGTTACAGCAGATTACATCCCGTTCCTGAGTTTTGTTTTGTTTTTTATTAAAAGAAGCAAACACCCAACAGTCCTTTTCAGGGCCATACACTTCTCTCGAAAAGAGATACTAGTCAAATTGCCAAAAATCAATGAAAACTCAAAACCCCTTTTTACCCCATCATGTACGTGTGTGTGTGAGTTAGTGAATGCGTGAGTGTAGATCATTATCATTATAAAAATCAAAACCAAGAGACACTTACGTTTTCTGCCTGGTCTATTCTGGTACCTTGTGGCATTTCTGGTACAAATCTTTACAATGCTATTCACAACACAACACAACACTTTAAAACGTTCATAGACTTATTCTGCGTTTTTGTTCACTCTCTCTGTTTTTTTAAATTTTTTCACTTTCTCCTGTTTTTCATCCTCTTCTTCCTCAGTTTTGTCTCATCTTCTTCTCTTGTCTTTCTTGACGTGTCGGCGTTCTTCCTTAGGGGAGGATACCTCTTCTTCCTGTTCTGAATCCTTCCCCCCTCCTCCTGCTACAGTTGTTTTGTAAGACATTCCGAGGACCAAAGTACTTGCTCTTGACAATGATAACAGGTGTCTTGACTTTTATTTCTTCGGATACCTGTTTTTTTGACGGTCTGAACACTGTTGTTCAACGCCCTTTCTTCTTACAGATATAGCAAGTATCTTGACTTTTATCTAGAAAGGACGGGGAGTAGTCCGTCGGCTTATCTAGCAAAAACTTTCGTATGATACCACGCAAAGCTCTGATTAGAAGTTCGACCTGTGTCTTCCATCGTTGTGGTCAATTTGAGAGTGTAATGAATACAGAAAGATAAGACACTGACCCTTTATATATGCATTGGTCTGACATTGATATTAAGGAACCCATAGCGTTGAAAATGTAGTCATTTGACTTTTTGTAGTCAAGATGAAACGATCGCATCAATTCGTGAAGAAATGAGAAGAAAGTAAGAGGAAGAAACGTGATTTATCACCTCGTACAGTAGATGAAGTCTTGGCTCAAGTTCATTCTAGCGATTTTGAAGATGACATTAAGTGATCCAGAATCCAGACCCAGAGACTCGACACCCCAACAAAATTCACCCACAGTAAATCATAAAAATTACTACCACATTCGAGAGACGGAAAAGCGATCCTCTAGAAAATTTAGAACCACGGCTTACACCTACACGGTGAAGTTTAAAGATTTCAAGTCCGACGTACCACTGGAGAAAGCAGAGGGCTTCATCACCGAGGTGTGTGATTCTGTGTTAACCACACTAAAACAATAATATGAAGCCAAAAAAGACGATCTCTTGAGACTTTCTATTCATCACAACAGTTTAAAGTCCCCCGTTTGAATCGAGTTTAACAACCCTGCAGAAATGACACCTTCCAAAGTCATGGACAAGATTCAACATGTGCAACAATCCAACGACAAATTTCACATCACCGATGGAAAAGCGACACCGTTCATGACCCACATCTCTCTCCCCCAAGGGAAGCAGACACAAAAAAGTTATTGGTTTACGACCTTCGCAGCACCAAAAAGAGTCTCGTTCATATTAATAATACTCAAGACCAGATGTGTTTAGTCCGTGCCATCGTGGTGGGACGAACGTATGCCGACAAGAACGACACGGTAGAATGGAAAAAAGCCTGGAAAACTATTCAAATATCGGACCAAGCCAAACAACGAAATAAAGCAGAACTCCTATTACAGCAAGCGGGACTATCCAAAGACACACCTTGTGGCATTTCTGAAATGCAAAACTTTCAAGATGTCCTGTCTGCACGCTGCACCTTGAAAGTGCACCCTCAAGAAGTACGCGAACCTCTGTTGTTTCAAGGCCAAGATTTCAAAGACGGAAAATACATTTATGTATATTATAACGATGAACATTTCGATGCCATTACCAGTTTCACTGCATTCTTGCAATACAGTTATTATTGCGAGAAATGTGACTATGGCCATAACAATCGAGAGACACACAAACATTGTGGATCGAAATACTCAGGATGTTTGGCCTCTCAACCCAGTCTGGACAAAAGACAAAAACATGTGCACTGCAATGCTTGTCAGCGCACTTTTGTCAGCCCTACCTGTTACCGACAACATCTAAAAACGCAAGGTTCACAGCAAAAATGTGCTTGTCAGCTCCTAAGATTGTGCCGTACTTGTGGACAAGGCAACAACAATGCCAAGGCACACGTATCGTCGGGAAAGAAACGATGTCATATTTGTCACCAAATCGTGGACTTAGAACACCAATGCTACATTCAAAAATACCACTCCAAACAATAAGAGGAAGATGATAACCAGAACAAAGGGAATTTCATCTGTTTCGATTTTGAATGCATGCAAGGAACTGGCATTCACATTTCTAATTTCTGCGTAGCTCATTGAGCGTACGAGCAGTGTATCAAAGAGCCTATCTTTAGTCATTGTCAGCACTGCAAAAAAATTCTGGAGGACGTGAAAAAATCTTTAGGACACCGAACACGCAAGCTGATTTTGCCCCATGGATCTTAGACCCGATTGAAGAGACGTGGAGCCAAGAGGACATCGAACGTTACGGAGACTGTCATCGCCATGCTACGTTGATGGCCCACAATTTCTCCGGATACGATGGACAGTTTCTTCTCAGACACTATACGGAACAGAGCACCGAACGTCCTAAAGTGACTTTGAATGGAGCCAAAATCATTTCCATGCAAGTGGGACAAGTACAGTTTAAAGATTCAATTAGTTACTTGGCCATACCTTTGAATCAAATGACTAAAACGTTTGGAATGACAGAAATGGTCAAAGGTTATTTTCCTCACTTTTTCAATACCGAAGACAATCAGCATGCCGTTCTACCCCATTTGTCTAAGGCTCACGATTACGATCCCGACAACATGCGTACCGAAACAACTAAAAGCTTTCTACTCTTGGTACCAGGCTCACGACATGGACCCCTTCGACTTTCAGGAAGAAATGTTAAAGTATTATCGTTCCGACGTGGACATTTTACAGCGTTGCTGTGGAAAATTTCGAGAATTATTCATGGAACACGGAGGGTCGATCCTTTGAAAGAAGCTTGCACCATTGCCTAAGCGTGTTCCTTAGTGTACCGCCAACGATTCATGCCCAAAATCACCCAGGCTGTCATCATCCCTCGAAAGATAAATTTTGTACAAAGTCAATATTCAGTCAAAGCCTTACGCTGGCTACATTACTTGTGCGACAAGGAAGACAAATGGATCCAGCATACCCGCAACGGATGAGGCGAAAAGACCATCAGAACGTATTCAGTAGATAGTTGGGACTTAGAAAACCCCAAGATCGTGTACGTGTTTAACGGTTGTTCATTTCACGGATGTCCCTTGTGCTACCCTGAACGTAACACTAAAAATCAGTTTTTATAACGAACCATGGAAGACTTGTACGAGACCACTTGCCAGCGTCACTTGAAGTTAGAACAGCAAGGATAACAAGTGGTGGAAATGTGGGAACACGAGTATGATCACTTTTTGAGTTGATGGACCCACTGAACCAGAGGGATAGTTTGTACGGAGAACGAATGAATGCTACCTGTTTGCTGTACCACGCGGACGAAAACAAAGGAGAAGAAATCAAATACTTGGACGTGTGTTCACTGTATCCTTACGTGTGCAAATATTGTCGCTTTCCCGCAGGGTACCCACAATTGCCGACGGGACACATTGAGCTGAATAACATTCGACGAAGGCTTGATTAATTGAAAAGTCTTGTCTCCCATGGACTTGTGCCATCTCGTTTTACCTCACCATTGCCAAGGAAAACTGATGTTTCCCTTGTGTCGTACTTGTGCCGAAACGTATAACCAAGACCAGCCTTGTCAGCAAACCCAGGAAGAACGCGCCTTGACGGGAACGTGGGTCAGCGTGGAATTGTTCAAAGCTCTGGACCTGTGATACCAACTGTGTACGAAGTGTACGAAATTTACCACTTTCCCAATACAGAAAATTACCACAAAGGCGACGAGACTCAGAAAGGTATTTTCTCAGACTACGTGGATGCTTTTTTAAATCTTAAACAAGAAGCCATTGGCTATCCTTCCTATTGCCACACTCCCGAAGACCGAAAGGAATTCAAAGAGAAATACTGGGAGCAGGAAAGCATCACTTTAGATCACACTGAGAAAAACGAAGGCAGGCTATCGTCTGCCAAACTGATGTTAAATTGATGTGGTGTAAAATGGCACAACAACCGTCTTTACCCAAAACGGAGTATTTGACCGAACCTTCCCGCTACTTCCAGATGATTCACGACAAAACTAAATACATGAAACACGTGGATGTCATTCGCGAGGACTTGATCTTAGTGAATAACGAAGAAATACTGGACTTTGTACAAGCCGACGAAGTTGGAAATGTCATCTTTGTGGCTTACGTGACAGTTCATGCTTGCATATAATTGTACGAAGTTTTAGAACTGTTAGGAGATCGTGTCTTGTATTTTGACACAGACAGTTGCATCTACATTGATTGCCTGGGTCACTGTTACCCTAAAATCGAAGGGACAGTTTAGGGGCCTGGACAGACAAGCACCCCGACGACAAGATTGTAAGTTTCGCTAGTGGCGGTCCTAAAAATTACTGCTACGAATACCTGGACAAACAAGGAGAGATGCACACGGAGTGTAAAGTGAAAGGATTGTCTCTCAATTATCGCAACAGTCAAGTGGTGAACGTTGGGGTATTGAAAGAAGCTTTGCAGTCTGGAGAGGATGAACACTTTAAAGTGACCACTACTGAACCGCACAAGATTGTACGTTTACCCAAACACAAAATTGTCAGTCGACCTTTGGAAAAAGTATATCAAATCATGTACCAGAAGAGAGTACGGCTTTCCAACCACTTCACAACGATATTGGTCAACATATTAAAGGGACAATAGGCAAGATCAAAAGTTCATTGTTACTACTACGACCAAGCGAAAGAGATGAATACTTTCAGACAGGCACAATTCAAGTTTGGGGATTCTGAAGTGGAGTGCGATGCTGTTCCTTGCGATTGCAGCGATGCCGTACACTGTGACGTCAGCGATGCAGCAATAAAGCATTATGGGAACTTTGCTATGACTGCTACTACCACTACTACCACTACACCTAACGTGGAAAGTGATGTTGTGCGTGTCAAACCTGACGGATGCGAAAGCGATGCCACTCCTTACCGAAAACCTTTTCACTTTGCTGGTTTTCATTGTCAATGTCATCCTCCACGTACAACCATACAGCTACCACCCTACGGATGTCATGCAGCCCTAAGTCAAATCCTGCGGTTTTCACCCTACCCTCATTGAGAGGAATCTGTTAAAAACGAATATTGGTTCCCTGTGCGTCCGCCTGAATACTGCGACTTTGAAAGTCGATTCCAATCGTTCCAAGAAAAATGACCAAAATATCTGCCAGGTCCTACCCCCGAACAATTAGCCAGAGCCGGATTTTTTTTTTACTTGGGCACAGGGGATTAAGTCATTTGCTTCAGTTGCGGTCTGACACTTCACGAGTGGGAGTTTAAAGATACGGCTTACGGACAACATGTTATATGGTCTCCAGATTGTCACTACCTACAGAAACCAGATTAGGACAACATAATGATGGATACTTTACAAAAGAACATTCGTATTTGCCGGTGGAGCTGAGAGAGCACATTTACCGAGAGTTGGTCAAGATAGAAGTGAAACGCAAACTCATAATCATTTCTCGATTTTGAAACTATGCCCATTTTCAAAGTAAAAGAAGAGAGAGGACACTACTTCTGTCACAAATATAAACGAGACCATTGACCACGACCCAACGATTTTTCGACGACACAGAATATATACTTTACAAGAGAACGTTCGCGGTTTGCCTGTGGAGTTGAGAGAACGCATTTGCCGAGAGTTAGTCAAAAACAAGTGAAACACAAAGAACAATTGCAACCGTTACGTCACCGTTGTTGGAATCATTGGTACCCGAATGCTATAAGAGGACTGATTCAGATGAACGTATTCCAGTGGTCAGCCCTGGACGAGAAGGGATGTTACTTATTTTAACTACGAGGTACACTTACTACATCGAGTACCAAAGGAAGAGTTAGTGGATTACCAAAATCTTGTACACGATGTAAACATAGTTCACGAGGAAACGTCTGAACGAAGTGTGCTGTGTATATTAGTGACTAGACAATTTAGATTCGCCACTGGAGTACGTACAGCTTTGTGCAAAATGTACACTTATTGCTTCCGAAAAAGAGGGAATAAAAACGTACGACCATGCCACAACCTTTATCACTCATGATACAACAGATTCCGTGGAAGGAAATCAATAAGCATATTCAGACAGTGGACGGTTACCAAGACATATTACATGTACAGTGTCCATTGAATTGGGGTTGACATGTGGTGTGTGTCTTAGTGACATGCTTTCTGATATTTTGTTTACTAGCCGACTCCTTGTGGACTCTTTACGAACAATATTTTCCACCAAAAAAAAACCAAAAGATGAAAGTGGTTCCTTTAAATGTCCACGAGAGACTAATTCTGCTCAAAGCCTTGCGTTTTCATCTGGACACTTCTCGACCTCTACGGGAAAAAAAGATTAGTCAACTATTAGTTACCGAATGTGTGTATTACGATGTGTATGTATCTTGTGACTTACACACTCACTGGACAGATGTACGTGACTGGAAAAGTTGGGGTTTTGAAGCTAGGGCTCAAGAGGTGGCTAGTTATGCTCAAGAGTTGTGATCCTCCAGTCTTACGTTCAGTTAAAAATGTAACTTTTAAACCTGTGTTAGTGACAGTGCCGGAAGAAAAACCCGTCACCGTCTAGGACATCCGCTCTCTTCAGGACAAGACTGTCATGGACATTCACGAAAGAAAATTTCGAGAGGATACTTGTGTGATTGCACCCCATGGAGAGACTGTAAGAACATTACACACTGTCCCTTGGACACCTTGGTTACACAAGCCATATTGTACATTGGCTTTTTTATATTCCATTTTGATTGTTTTGATGTCTATTTTATTGCTGTACTTAGCCATTTGGCTTTTATGTGTTTTTGTCTTTCTTGTGGTTCCAAATTATTTGAAATAAACGTGTCCTGAAAGAAAACCTATAAAAACTCTTGTCTTGTCTGTTTTCTTGTCAAAAGTGTCATTCCCTCATGTACTACTATGGCTACCTCTACTGTCTCTGCTCCCTCTTCCTCCATTTTCAAAGTCATCTACAAACACTTAGATCGTACCAGTTGGGAAGCCTTGTATCTTCGCCATCCCTTTAACATGTTAATTGCTGGACCTAGCGGTTCAGGCAAAACCGAATTTGTTAAACGTTTGATCGAACATAAACGTCATTTGATCGATCGTCCACCTCAACGGATCGCGTGGTGTTACAAAGAGTGGCAATCGGCGTATAGCTTATTGCGAGAAAGTCAAGGCGATTCCATCGTTTTCGTGGAAGGCATTCCTAGCGAAGACGACGGAATCGTGTCTGACCCCAGTCAAACCCATCTGGACATTTTCGACGACATGTTAGGAGAAGACGAAGAAGAAATTAAACTGTGGTTTACGCGCAAAAGGGTATCATCGTAATGCCAGTGTCATTTACATTACTCAAAATTTTTTTCAACAACGTAAAGCCCATAGCACCATTAGTCTCAATGCTCATTACGTGGTCTTGTTTAAAAGCCCTAGAGATAAATCGCAAGTGCAAGTCTTAGCTAACCAGTTAGGAACGCCTTGGCTGACTCAGGCGTACAACGATGCCACTCAAACCCCACACGCCTATTTACGCGTGGATTTAAATCCCACCACTTCCGATTATTTGCGATTTCGTACCCATCTGTTTCACGACTGGTGCCAAAACGGAGTACCTGTCGTGTACACGTCCCCGTCGTCGACTTAACCACAACAATAAAAAATCTATAAAAACCTCAGACACTTCAAGTGCGTCTTACACAGCGTCAACATGACATCCATTCAGTCTCATTTGCCCTTCAAATTGATCCGTGCCTTGTACGGCATAAGTAGCGAAAAATGTCCATAAATACGTGCTCGCGTCTTAGAAGCCAGTCTCAAAGAAGTCTTACGATGGTTTACGGTGACAGCACGTCAGTTACTGCAAGGCATCATTCACATTCCACATCAAACCAAACGCTTCTTTAAGAGAACCAAAGTAGCCTTGACGCTAGTGGCCGATCCACGCATCAACACTCAAATGAAGAAGCAACTCATTTTGAAACCTGGAGGTCTCGGTTCTCTAATAGGTGTCATCATTCGCTCCCTCTTAAAATGGGACCCTAATGCCCCCCAAAGTCCTCCCCAAGAAAAAAGTCACTTCCAAAAAACCCAAACAGCGCCCCAAAGGAGAAGAAGAAAAAGAGCAACGGTGTCAAGACCAGGTCACCTGTGGCATCGGTGACTGCGTCTCCATTAGCCTCAAGCTCTTCCACTTCTCCGTTGCTGGTGATGCCCGCCAAACACAATTTTGACACCCGTTCTTCCTCAGTCTATGAAACAATGAAAACCTGAGTCTCCCAAAAGCTCTCCACCAGCGGTGACACCCTCCTCCTCTTTAGCGGCAGTGGGCAGCTGCTCAGAAAGTACCAGAACCAAAAATCAAAGTCCAAGAGAGATCGAGCATGTTACAGAGTTTAATGGATTTATCCAAGCAAGAATTGTCCCAATTGTGTCCGTTGCGAACCCCTCCACGTCGCGAGTTACCTGTCATCAAGTTGATACGACGTCAAGACACTCAGTGGGGACGCATTTCAGTAAAAAAAATGACGGGTGACAACAGGATGGCATGAGTGTTTTTGTGTTCCTGAACACCGAAAGATGCCCCCCTAAGACGTGCACAACGTTACCATCGTCGTTCTCCTGTCCACATAGGAAAAGGACAAATAAAAACACAGTCTCGTCATCCCAAAAAACGCTTAGCCAAATATTGACGTCATCACCAACTGAAAAGACACACTCGTCCAGTGAAAAGGAGAAGTCAACAAAGGGAAGGATTTAGCCCCGTCGATTTGGCAGTAGAAGTGCTCAAAGAGGCTGCTCTTTGGGACCGAGTGTTGCACACAAAGAAAGATTAAAGGGTATGTACTAAGTCATCGACGTCAGTGTGTTTTTGTGTGTGTGTGATCGTTATCACATACAGATGTCTCCTTAAAGAAGTTCACACTGTCACCATCGTCGTTCTCTTGTTCAAAAAGGAAAAGGAAAAATACAGTCTCGTCATCCGAAAAAAAAACACTTCGCCAAGCAAAGACGTTACCATCAGAAAAGACGCAGTCGTTCAAAGAAAAAGAGGAGCTAGCAAAAGGGAGGATTATTTGCCAATTTTGAAAAAAATGGTGTCACCTTTTTGACAAAGCGCTAGACCCCCCATAAATGATAAAACGACATTTGCCAAGCCATCAACGTCAGTGTGTCCTGCAACAAACTAACAAACAAAAAAAGATGTCACCCTCCAAAAAACATCCTTCTTCTACCCCTAAAGGAAAGAAAAGAAAAGGACTGCCTCCTCGTTTAGCCTGTCCAAAGCCTCCTCACCCATGCGAAAACAAATGATTCAAACTGACTCCAAAGACGTCATCGATATCGTGTGCGAATGTTGTTTGAACGTCTTGAAGGGCACGATACCTTCGTCTCAACATTAGCAAAAATGTTTAACCAAACATCGACACGTTCTTCGCCAAATGAAAATACCCATCCGTCAAAAGAAAAAAGATGCTTGTCCAATGCGGAGGATTTTTGACCATGTTGTTAGGACCTCATGTCAGAGGAGTAGCTGGAGCCATGCTGGGAGGAGTCCAGAGAAGTTTTTTTACCTATGGGTCCAAGATAAAAAGGACAAAGAATATGAAAGGGTCCTCTGAAGTCCACAAATCTCAGACGCGACCCTTGAAATCCAATGTAAGGACGAAAACTGACTTTAGTGCCTTACAAACGATGGATGGAATACCATCGTTGGCAAGAAGAACGAGCCCGCATTTCCCTCCTAATCCTCATTTGATCGAGATGTCCCTGTTACAACACGAATTGCAATTGTCCGAAACAGAAAAATCGCAAAAGTACGGTCAACTCTTGCAACGACTGCAACTCTTTCGCCAGAATGCTTTAGACGAACAATCTCAACCTTAATCTTAAGTATCTATCAATTTGAAATTGCAGCAGGTTATAATTTTAGTTCTCAACATTTGGTGGACGCGATTGCCAATATTTTTAACGCTCAGTTTGGTAAAGTCCTGGCCAAACTGAACAAGTCTGTCACGATCGAATACCATAAAGTAGCTCGTCGCATGCTGATGAAATTTCGGATGCCAAAACGGTGTCCATTAGATTTTGTCCTGAATTGTTTGGCATTTTGTGTGGAGACCTCATATGGTACCCAAATTCAAGAGACATTAACAACAACGATCGATTTTATAACAGTTTTAAGTCCCCTGTACAACTGAACGAAGGACAGAATTTGATATTTGTGTATTCCGATTTTGTGGAGCACAACGTGGTGGGACATACCTCCGTACCGTTAATGTGTGTCATTCCTTTCAAAATGGATTCTGCCACGATCAATGACCAGGAAGGTGGAAACACTTATCACCTTCACCGCGAATTTGTACATTCTCATTATTGTAACAAGATAACCGGGACGGATATTTCGGATTAAGAACAGAACACACTTTGATGGTACTGATAATAAAGATTATGATTTAATGTGGCGATATATATATAAACAAAACAATGAAATGAGTGCGTTTTGTAATCCAAATATTGAATTTAAGTATTCATAATTACGCACAGACTAGAAATGCAACAAAATATACAATGATACAAAAATTTGATACGAATCAATGATACAATGATACAAAAACAATGATACATAACCCCAGCGAAAAAATATACAAAAAAATGAATACAGTTTACTCACGTAGTAAACATTGCAGGATTACTCATATAGTAAAAATGTATACGCTCAAGTAGCGAAACTATATTTGAAAATAATAATAAAAGGGACAGATAACGACTTATGTTTCCAGTCCCAAAAGATACACTGGGTTCCGCAAACCCACAATTAGCCCACGGCTAACAAATTACGAATAAATAGATATAATCAACTATTAGTATACAGCTCCACAGCTGGTACAATAGAACTTCACAATTTCTACATACTCCGGACCCTCGGAATACTGCGAAACATTAGACCCTCCAGACACTCTGGTCATTTAAACAGCTCCACAGCTGGGTCATCCTTGTCACCCTTGACATTAGACACTCCGGACCCTAGACATGAGACACTCCGGCACATTAAACAGCTCTGGACACACCAGTGCATTTAATCACAGCTCCAGACGTTTGACAGCTCCGGACACCCCGGACGTTTAACACCCTCGTACAAATAGCTGAAAATATATCCGACACCGTGTACTAACCTTGATACAGACATAACGTAATGACGTTATACACGGTAAATTATCAAGACTATATTATTATCATTTCAAAAGGACAGATTCTATAGTGAACCTTTCCTGTTCGATAATGCTGATAGTAAACAATTCTATTTTTAACAAAATATAGCTTTACATTACCAATCTAAATGCCTTGCGAACAAGAGTAGAAAATGCACGCATTATGCTGTGTAAAAGCTATATAACAAACATGCAAAGGTAAATATAGTAATACAAAAGCTATCACTCAATATCAAAAATGTACTTACCCCTACAGCTAAAGTTGTGCAATCCTCTCTCCCTCGGATCTATAACCCTATAGCTACAGTCCTTGAAACCAGCCGCTTGTTGACAAAACCCTTAGTAATGTAAAGACCCTTTACATATATTATAGCATTTATAGGTTTTCGTTCTCTGTATTAAGAACACGCTGCACGTGCGGCATAGAGTGAATTGTACTCACGATTCCGAAGTACAACTGCCTATATATATAAAAATCACCCTCAGGTATCGTTGCACACGATAAACAAAACCCAAGTACATGTCTTTCCTAAATAAACGCTACAAAATTCCGTGACAATACCTCCCCCATACAAAAAGTGGTATCACTTTTAGCAGCAGAGAGTGTGAACAGACCAAGTTTTCAAGCAAAAATAAGGCTTCTATGGAACCGAAATTATTTAACAAAGGATAGAGTGTGTGAACAGACCAACTTTTATAGGCGTCAATTTAGTAAACTGAGGCTTCCCAAAATTGCTTATATAGGCCTCAATTTGGTAAACTGAGGCTTCCTTGTAAGGTTCCATTTAGTAAAAAAAAAGACGCCATATAGTTGGCGTTCACACTCTCTGCTGCTATGGGTTAACAATTTTTTTACGATGAAAGTCTTTAAGACTTTACAAACAGACTAATTTGCAAAACCTCACCTCGCAGATCAATTAGATTATTAGATTGGTCGGTGAGTTTGAAATTAATTCTCGTTAAAGAATTATTATGACATCGCATATAGACTGGATTAGTTGGGTCTTCAATAATTAGAAATCCTGGAGGAGCTGTTGGTGCAAATGAATATAGAATATATCCTTGCTGAGCTTGATTTGATTGCTCAAGATTTATTTGATAGCTTCCTTCGATAACGTCACATACTAAATTCAATGATATCACCGAGGATATATTTACGTTGTTCGGAGCGATATGTCTACCACCGCCATCTGGGTCGTTATTAAATGTCAGAATATTTGTTTGTTGTCTTGATAATTTCCTCCAATCGTCGTGAATTTTCTTAAACCCAATATCGATGGCATAACTGAGATATTTTTTTAATTCGTCGGGTTTATACCCCGGAATTTTAAATGTTTTAATATCCTCTACGCGGATATTGTATGATTCCCTAAATATCCCCTTATGACTTTCGTTTATTAATACTTCTTGAATAATTTGCGTATGAAATGTTTCCATATCGTTGATGATTTTGTTACCTGTTTGTACTACACTAATAAACTCGTCTTTGGTGAGAGAGCCGGATTTAAGGGATATTAACAATAATGAAAAATCATTATTCATCGCGCTCAAATTTTCTTCGATTGAACTAGTGTGAAGTATCTCACGATTAGAGATGGGAGAATAATCTTGATAACTTTTCAATGGATTATCAGGTTTCATCACGTTGGAGACATAATCAGATTTTACAGGTTCTGGTATATCAACGGTTTCTCGTCGAGGTGGTAGTTCAGGCCATCCTAACACTGATCTTATAGAACTCTGATAAATATCAACGACATACCCCGGAGAATTAATCTCAATCGCAGATGATAACGTCGGCTCGTGAACCGTTATAGCGATTTTTGATTCTTTTCCAGTGATAGATTTAATTCTTCGTTGTAATTCATTATTGATTTGTTCGATTTGATATGACCCTGTTGGTAACGAGACAACGTTCCAGTCTGGAGTTCCGTCTTCACGATTTTTCCACGCGAACACCAAGGAATTATTTGGTTGTTGACCACCAAATGCTACCGATCTGATATTAGGCCAGCTATGATACACTCGTAGTTTTGCTAACGCGATCTCGCTCACTGGAACGGGAATCGGAAAATTCACACTGAATTCAGGACGAGTTGAGGTTACTGATATCATGCTTGTTTTCACCGGTGTTGTATTTGTTACTATTTGTTGAAGTAGTTCTTGCGACGACATTGTTATTATTATTATTCCGCTCTAATTTTAGCATTGTCTGTTTATACAATTGAGCCATCGTTGAGAATTCGCTATCTGATATTGTTGTGTCGTCGAGTGACGATGATATCAACGAGGACAATTGCGAGTAACCGGCAGATGCAATGTGAAATTTAATTAAATAATCGTGTAGTTTACTCTGGCTACACGATGATAGTTTTTTTGTGATCCCGGTTAATATACCCGCGATTGTAGCCACCGCAGAAATAGCGATTGGAACTACGACCGGAGCAATCATTGTAACCGAAGACAGTATTATCCCAGCAGCAGTGATTACTCCCGACACCGAGTACACGGTGATATCAACCGCGGTTATTCTTCGTTGGTATTTTTTTATTTTTATTTGATACTCCTCACAACGCGAGCTGAGTTTAGTTTGAAATTCTCTGACCTGATCATAGCGATACTGATACACTGAAGGGATCGTCATTTTATTTTAAAAACATTAGCGTTTTCAATTATGATTTCCCTTAAAAACGCTAGCGTTTTCAGTTTAATTGTTTACTTAAATCCACTACGAATTCTACGTACCACGTTACTGAAACCCTGGCTAGATTTCTATCTGTGGTCGTTATCGTGAATTGTTCAGATACATCCTTGTCGATGATCGTTGATACCGTATTATTGACTCCAGATGAACTACTTGATGATATATTGAATTGAGTCGGTGATACTATTGTTAATCGATAAATACCCTTGACGGCTGCGGTTATGTTTAAAACGTTGTTTGTGGGAGTCCACGCAAATGAACCGTGTTGAAGCGTGTATACTATATTATTGGTGCTCTTATGAGGAATTTTTGTTTTTTCAATGACGCTTATCATCCTCGTTGCATCCGTTACGATGTTATTAGTGGTCGTTTTAAGCTCATCGATGGCTTTTTTAATATCAGGAAGGGTTATTTCAATTTTATCAAATGGGGTTCCAATAAACTTGTCAATGATGTTTTTACGAAACATTGAAAACTGTTTCACGTGTTTTTCATATTTGGATTGAAGAGCTGCTAGTTCAAACATAGAATCTTTTATCGAGGTGAGTTTTGGTGTGGTCACTGGTGGATTTCCAAAAAATTCTAGCAGGGGTTTATCAATTTGGTCAATTGTATTTCTTTGTGTTTCACTAAACTGATCAAATACAACTATATGATCGTCATATTTATCATTGAGCGATTTCAATGAATTCGCCGTGTTATCGAATGTTGCTAATTTATCCGTAATTGTTGAAACAAGTACACCTGGTTTGAGTTTACCCTGATCGGAAAATAACGCGATAGCATCCTCTGCTGCATCTCGTCGTTTAACCAAAATATCATCGAGAGAGACATTACTAGTTTTCAATTTACCCTGGCGATCTTGAAATACAACTATTTCACCAGGATCAACACTTGCTAGGTTTAACGTTTCGGCTATTTCATCTTCGATTAGTTTTTTAACATCCTTGATTTTATCAAGGATTTCAACTCCACCAGTATCCGGTTTCTTCAGCGTTGATAAAGGTCGTCCCCAAATATCAATCATTGTTATCATAAAAATCCTTTCTCTGTTTAAAATCTAAAAGATTTTCAATCCAATGAATTTCCAATCAAAGATTTTCAATCCAACGACCGCTAGTATACTCATTCACTACTACATGGGGTGGTTTTCTTGATTCCCGTGAAATAGCATCAAGTACGTTTAATACTTCATTGCCACATATGGGTGGGTCAAGCATTGTTTGTGTTGGTAACGTGGAATACCAACGGGGTATTTTTAGTTTACTTACATAGCGGTTAAATTCTTTTGGCGGCGCTAATCCATATGAGTCAAAATAAATAATCCCACGTGGATCAATCGCGTATGCAACCCAGTGAGTTCCAGGTCCATCGCTGTTATCTAGATTAATAATACCGGTTTCAACATCATTTGGTTGTGCCGGTAACTGATCTTTCATAAAAACACCTCTGAAGTTTTTAATCGCGAGTTTTTTAGCGGCATCAATTAAATCAAAATTGGACATAGGTGTGAAATCTGAAGGATTTCCAATCAAAGATTCCCGAGTTAGTAAACCGGTCCTAGTCTCAGGCCGCTTCCGCTGTACCATGAATACGGGGTTCCTGGTAGTCTTAGACCCTTTCCTTTTTTTTTACCAGCGCGGACGGATCCACCAGTTGCTTTCTTTAGTGCCATTCCTGCCGCGGTACCAACGGCTCCTAACGCTGCCGCTTTAGCCACCGCTGGGGCCGCTGCGGCAATCAACCCTGGAATCAACCCTAACAACGGGAATATACCACCAGTCTTTTCCATGTTTTTAATCGCGCTCGCAGAAAGAGTAACCTGAACTCCCTTTTTTTCTTTAAACGCTTTATTAAGATGATTAATCTGAGTTTTCGTCAGCGATAGTTTATTCCCTCCGCCATTCATTTGATTAGGTTTCAGCGTTATTGTGGTTCCGCATTGCTTAGCTGATTTGGATTGTAATTTTTTTAGCTGACCAGGTGTCAACGTAACATTGATATTACTATACGACATTATACAAAACAGATTGATTCTAAATCGCAAGCGATTCAATGAAACTTCTACGAATTTTTAAAGATTTTTCACTGGTGCATCTACCAGTCTCATTCGTCCACCAACACCCTCGAGTATCATTGACTTATCACTGAGAATGACAGCAACCGCTCTATAATTCGGGATAAGGATGGGACGTACCCCACCAACTGGATCACCAGTCGGACGGGTTACACGAGCTCGGAAGTGTATATCAACGACGGACTGTCTCATCAAGTCGAGATGTTCCAACGAAAAGTAATAAATCGGATACAGACTTTTAAAATCCAACTGTGATATTTGTAGACCAGTATCGACATTTTGATCGCGCCCCATATACGACAGCAACCGATGATAAACTCGTGCAATATGATTGTTTCCATAGTTAAGTTGTATATCCTCTGATGGTTCTTGCTGTCCGTTTATTCTCAGCGAGACTTCACTACACCCAATTTGATCAAATATCATGTGGGAACGTTCTTGATTATCTAATCGCGCAGTATTCTGTAGCGCAATAAATATGTGACGTGGAGCTGAAATACCCTGTTTTGATGCTAGATGCCATGTAAGTGTACCATCAATATTAGAATCCATGGTATCTGTGGACGTTGACAACCAACTTAATAATCTCTTTCCCCCTTGATCCATAAATGATAGTAACCGTGGTTCTGTTGACAACGATGGAGTCAACACTGGCATCCACAGTGATAGTTTTGATAAAATGACTTTACCAGCGGCAACGCCAGCACCGCGCCAGATTGCATAATTATCAGTACCCCTTCTCATTAGCGATATAGTATGCTTTACTCCATAGATAACTTTTCTGACGTTTCTACAAAATCCAAATATGTGATGGAGCGGAATCGCATATGAAAACCGTCGACGCTCTCCTTGCAACGTTGCTACTCTTGTTGCAAACCCTAAATTGAAATTATTATTAACACCTCCGAGAATATCAAAGGCAGCACCTGGTCTCTCTCTATGTTCAGAGGTATCAGGTTGTGGATCAGATGCAGTAGCTCTTGCAGTATTTATTTTGATATGCTGAATGTGATCAGCGTTATCAGTAATATCCTTCGTGAACATCATAGACGGACCCGCTGATCTAGTATAGTCATCAGAATATCTCGCTAACCCGATTATTCCCGTAGCAATATCAACCTCGCGTTCAATAGATTCGATTTCTTTTCCATCAATGAGATATCTTGCACTTTCAAATAACGCCATGATGCCATTGTTAACAAAACCAACTCGGACAGTTTGGTTATCTGCATATGGTGTATTAGCTACAACATCTGTTACGAGTTCACCTTCGACTTCAATAAAGGCTTCAGCGGGTAAAAAGTATTTACTGGTATCATGAACTTGAAGTTCGATTCTCCCCCGAAGATTAGGTTGCACTGCGTGATAAGCAAAAAATTGATAATCACGTACAGAATCATCTTTAAGTACTGGGGCTTCCATGTCAAATGCACTATCAGGGTTTTGTTTGAACATTTTTTATTATATACCCGTTGGTCTAAATTGGAGGTGAAAATGTAAATTGCTTGGATTTTCATCGACGTCTTTGACGTTTGTAGAAATTCTTTGAATTTCCAAAGCCACTTCCCGCTATCATATTTGCTGTTATGTTATCCTGGGCATTGGTGTATGACGGAGTCATCGACAATGATGAAATCATTGACTGTAGTTTTTCATCTACTGCGTTATTTATTATTTTACTAACTCGCGCAGGCATAACCTCAGTAGATGGCAGTGAAGTCATTCCTGGTTTTGAAAATCCTTTGGATTTTCTCCGTCGAACTAGCGCTGTTAGTTTATCCTTAGCGGCTGAAAACGCCTTCGTGGCAAGATCACCAACAGCGCTAATACCCTTATCTCGGATAACATCAATTGCTTTCATCGATAATTGTTTTACTAGCGGAGCCACTTTTGGAGCCATTCTTGAAAATAATCCCATTATAGTATTACCTAGACCATCTCCATAGTATGCTTGGTATTTTGGCAATCGTGAGTTTACCACGTAGACGTTAGTTGGTTTATCATGGTTGTAGTGTATGATCATTCTCTATTCAATTGATATTTATCTAATCGCTATGATAACCGTGAGAATCCAAAGAATTTTCTACTAACTCTTCAATGAAATCTCGATATGTTGCAATATCCATGATACCACCTTGAAATAACCTCCTACAGATATCAGCAGCTTCATTAATTATTTCTGGAGAGTTATTCCCAGCTCGTTTTCCTCCTACGAGTACTTCTAATCGTGCTATATCACCGAGAATATTACCAGGACAGAAACTCGAAGAGTTTCCAACGCTAGAGTTTCCAACTAAGCCACTACCCTTTTTTTTAGTTGTACCAGTTGCACCCTTCTTAGAATCAGCCTCTGCCATTATTTGTATTTCATCAGGGATTGGGTCTGCTGTGTATACTGGTGGTGCTGATGTGACTCCCCTTACCATAGCTAGAAACTTATTATAATCAGATTTTATTTCTTTTGTGATTCTAATTTCCCCGCGGTTTGCTAAAAACACCTTATTTTCCCAAACTTCTGAACCCTTTACAAAATCTTTAGCCGTTTTGTCTATTAAATACTTCTCTCTCTTCGCTTTTTTAACGTTGTCGTTGGTAAATTTAGCTAATTCAGAGAGTGTTTTGATACTTCTGATTGTATTTAACGCATCAACTGTAAATATCTTTTCAGGAGGATAGTCCCCTTTTGAAACAGCTCCCGTTTCTTCTTCCTGTTGTTGTTCTTGAAATTCTTCAAGTGGTTCAGGTGGTGGTGAGGAAATATCAACATCACCTAATCGTTCAATTTCTTCCTGAAGTTCTCGTTGTTGTTCTTCTTGTCGTCTTGCAGTAGTTATTATATCACCAGGAAGTGTTTTTAATGATTTTTTTGTTTGTTTAGTTCGTTTTGCTATTTTTTCAAGTTCACCAAGAAGAGGTCTCTCTACTCGTTTTCCTTCCTTAGGGATATCTCCGTAAATAGCTCGTTCAGTAGCTGTTTTCACACCCTCAGTTGCAATAACAATCGGTTTGAATAGTTGTTCAGAATCCTCTGTGAAATCAGTCTGAAGTAATTGCCGCTGTTGAAGTTTTTCACGTATACGATCACGAAGGGGTAATATTTTCTTAAGAGCGCTAAGTCGCTCCTTTACGTTCCGTGTGGTCAATGATTGTCCTACCATTATTGAAAGAGTATCAGTATTGTTAAATTGCAATGAAAATCGAAGATGGAAACTCTTTGAGTGGAAATGCAAAGCATTTGTGAAACTCGTTGAGTTTTCCAAGTAAAAAAAAAAGAATACACTAACTTGTTATACTTCCCTGTTGTTGTACTCACACACACATAATTTTACTTCCTCGTTTGCCTAGGTAGTGATTAAACAAAGGAGGCTCTCTACGCGTGGGGCTCATCACCCTGCTCCATTAACATTTTTAATTGTCTCACCTTACAATTAATAAGCCTCTTTTGTTCATATTCTAAGCCTAATTGCTTACGTACACGTTCAACGATGCTACATAATGGTACAAAAACATTAACGTCTTCAGTATTGACTAAACTTTCACGTATAAACTTTTGTATCCGCTTAGTTAAAAAATATTTCTTAGCGAGGACGTATTTTCCGGTCTGTTCTGCAAATTTTATGTCCTCGAAATCGGTCATAATTTGATCACAATCTAACCCTGAACATAGTTTAACATTTTGATCTTTAAGCTTGTTGATTTCAATAATAATCAATTTGAGATTTTCAATATTCATATTATATAAAAATATATTTGTTGAATTGCTTGAAATTTTTCACAAAATGAATTCTGGACACGCTAAGGTGTTGAATCATCTTAGCAGCCCAGAAGCTTAATGCGATTATAGGTGATTATGATTATATACAATGGATGACGACGGTACAATTACACATCACCGTTTTGAACCCCCTTGGTGTGTTACATCAAGCGGCGCGCTCAACGGTTACAACCGACAAACACATAACAATAGATTATAGGTGAATGAATTGATTTCAATGACAATGGTATATACAATGAATTGATTTCAATGACAATGACGACGGTACAACAATAGATTATAGGTGAACAATGACAATGGTATATACAATGAATTGATTTCAATGACAATGACGACGGTACAACAATAGATTATAGGTGAACAATGACAATGGATGACGCGGGCTATTTCTACATTCAAGTGTAAAACCAAACCTGAAATCACGAAACTTGGTTTGAATGTCAATAATAACGTTCACGCCACGTGTGATTTCAGGTTTGGTTTTACACTTGAATTTCGGCTAAGCCCAATTATAACAAAGACGGATTTGTATATAACCACTCATTACAACGAAGTGACATAAAGAGGTGTAGTGCTTGTAATTGTTTGTTTTATTTATTAGCGATCACTGACAACGTTGAAAACACGCATAATACTTGAAACAGACACTAAAAAAAATGTTTAAATACGACGTGTCTATAAAACAGTTCTGTTAATACTTGAAAAAAGACGAAATTGATTATGTATTATTGAGATTTCATAATAGCGAAACTAACCAATCAAAAACTACTTCCTCGTTCACCAACGGTAACTCTGTCATTGGTGATTTATCACACGCGCGTTACCTAACGGAGTTATTCCCCCTGAATTTCCAATGCGTAATTACGACTTATTTATAATAAAACTGAATACTGTTTTTAAAACGTTTTGAAAAGGCGGTCTTGGTTTTATTCTCTGCAACGCATTGAATAGAATACGGATAAATATCGAAATGCTTACCAGCTGCGGTTATTGACTGAAAAACTCTCTCCGTGTTATTTTCAGTATTAAACGATCTTACGGGTCTAGCATTTTTCGAGTATTTTCCAGTTCCTCCTCGTTTTGTGTTTTCACGTTGTGTAATAGCTTGTAGATTCGATAAAGAATTATCAGTCTTAATGCTATTTATGTGATCAATAACAAAACCATCATTGATCAATCCGTTAAATACTTCATAGACGAAACGGTGATTGAGATACTTCTTCCCTCCAGCATTAAACATCAAATACCCCATACCATTATCACCTCCAACAGATTTTTTGAGTCTACAGTGTCTGACAATACCATCACGAGAGGCTTCATAGTTTTTAATAATTGGATGTCTTTGAAATTCTTGGCTCATTTATATACAATACACTTCTATTTGTCTAATTCGTTAATTGGCTGAGATATAACATTGGCAAATCTGCCTATGTAGTCCTGAGCAGTTTTTATGATTTTGCCGTTGACGTTGTCGTTGACAATGTCAGGATTTTTTATTCTTCGCTTGTCATAATAACGCTTCAACTCTCGATAACGCTTACCCCCGCAATTAACGCATAACTGCGACTTGCCTCTTACACCTACCCCACAATACAGGCAAGCAAGAGGACCTTTTGAACCGTTTCTCACACTCTGCATATGATTCCCACAGAATTCATTTCTGCATGATTTGTTACACGAAGTCTTTGATCCAATCATAAGCCATTTGCAATGATTCATTATATAAAAAACTTTTTATTTAAATACTTGTTTTAATTATAATATGAAGGAGTTCAAGGGATTATCGAAAATTACGCCTTGGAAAAATGCTAGATTTAATCTCGATAGAATCTCTGATATACCAAAAAGTCTAATAGATGACAAAACCCTGTTGAGTAAAATCAGCGACTGTTTTAATGAATTTAAGCGCGATGGAGCATCTCATGCGTGGTCGACATTTCGAATTATCAACAACAACATCTTTGATGTTGTCGGTGTCAATGTACCCGTAATTGATGCTACTATGAACGATACAAGAGCAGCTGAGATACTTTCACACCTTGGCGGGAAATCCCAGCGGAGGTATTTTTTTAGAATAAAATTCATTATCGAAGACGAAGGTGAATGGATTATCAGAGATAAATTTGAACCAATCCTCAAGGATAAAAAATTTGTTATTGTGAGTAGAGATTCCAAACCAGGAGTTCTAACTGGAATTGACAAACCATACTACGAGAGATCTTACCCTGTAACAGCAGTTGTTTACGGAATATATCAGCTAAATGATAAGCCAAGTATTGCAAAACTAGCACCTATGAAAACATCGTTAACGACGGAGTCGTCATCGTTAAATTGTGTAGCAACACGGTTAATGGAACACTTCACAAATGCATCCCGGGGGAACAAATTAACTGAACAACGACGAAAAAAAATAACCGAATGGGAACTGACAGTGAAACAGCGCGGGGCAATGATTTCCGATATAGCTAAATTAGAAGCATCATTAAAATTTCCAATATCGGTAGCAACGATAACCGGAGAAGTATTATACGAACCGAAATATCAATGGCGAGGAGCTCCAATTGAAATTATTGATCATAACAAACACGCGTGGACACCTGCGGTAAATATATTTCCACGAGAACGAATCGTGAGATATATCCCCGGGGAATTTCTCAAGGATGTGTTCTATGAAGAGAAATTATTTGATGCTATTGTTACGTTGTGTAAAGATGATCCCGTGTCAGTGTGGTTACTTCGCAGCGCTGAAGATTCCGAATCAGGATTTGATCAGTTTGTAAGACCAAATGGATAATTATATCGCGTTGAAGAATTAGATAACAGAATGAGAAAAATCGCTAATGAATTTTCACCTGAACTACTCACGGATAGTTTTACAATTCCATCAGTGGTAGCTCATTTTGCAAGAGAAAAGAACTCATGGCGTCCAACACGAAGTGATTTTCTCGAGGATGTCAAATTGAGTTGCGTCGAATTGGGTCATGGAGGATTGTGGAATACGAAATACTCACGTGATGGTATGATTTCAATTGATATATCCGCGTGTTATCCTGGAAGTTTTCTCGGGTATGGAGAATGTAGTAACTATTTTAAACGATTTGGACATCCCACACATGAAATGACTCGTGTTGCGATTAATGGTCGTTTGCCTGATTTTGATTTAACCGGATTCGCTCGTGTGATATCATTTGAACTCGCTGATGGGTTACATCCGTGTAGTTATGTTTGGATTGGTAGACACATGGCTGAAAAACACTGGATGCCAATAGTGCTATTGAGATATATGATTGATTGTGGTATGCTAATATCGTTAATTGTCAGTGAAGCGATTATATGCTATCACGCGCAGAAGGATGTTTGGTTACCAAAACCTGATCTAGATCGTATAATTGATGAAACTAAAAATCAAAGATTTTCAAAACAGTTTCCTAATTTCAGCGAGGAAGAAATCATGAAACTATCTAGGCAGTTATTTGAGATTAAAAACAAAGAAGCCAAAGATTTCGGACGAAAAATAATTGGTAAATTCACTCAAGGTGGAAGATATGACAATGCTAAATACTGTTCGAGGTTGATCATAGACAACGCTGAATACGATTTTATTGTAGCGGATTTAACGAAACAGGGAAAACTTGTATCCCGTAGGGATGCTTTTCTATCCAATGGTGAGAAATTAGGTACGGTTGTTACCTACTGTGATGGATATAGTTGTCAGTACACACATTTGAGAAGTTCTATGCTAGCCTATGCTTGTATTAATCTATTTTCGATGATAAATAGATTTCCAGATACCGCTGTTAGAGTAGCTACTGATTCGATGTATATCCACAACAAATACAAATCAGATGTAGCGGTATTCACAGATCCCGAGGAAGCGTGGGGACGTTGGCGATTTAAAAAGGAAAAACTACATGAGTATTGTAAATCCGCAGACGTTGCCATCGACGATAAATACTTGAAAAGCAACCATAATCTCTCAGAGATTCAATCAGAATTTTCTAATGCACCACCCGTATCTGATCCCGTATGTAGATACAAGACAGTTTATTTAAACGGCTGTGGTGGATCAGGAAAGACAACTCGTGCAATTGAATTATTTCGTCGGTCAACCATGATTGTGCTAACACCAACTCACAGACTCGCCAGAGAGATGAAACAACGAGGGGTAAATGCCTGTACTTATCATAGTTTCTTTCGATGGAAAGGCGATGAATGGACCCCTGATCGAATGGGTGATAAATTCATTCCTGAAATCATAATTTTTGATGAAATATGCACAGTATCGTTGAAAATATTACAAACATTTCTTGAATAGTTGTTATTGAAAAATACAAAAGTCGTCATGTGCGGGGATCACAGCCAACCACAGCCATTTGTTGGTGGATCTCCACATGAGTGGTTGAAGAATCATGTAGACTATTATGAAGAGATTAATACCGACCATAGATCACTTGATGAACAATTACGAGAATTCAAAGCGCTAATTAGATTACAACCGGATAAAATCCAATGTGAAATAGCGCGTGAAATAATTTCAGAAACTCCCATGAATGATTTTTGGGAAACATGGAGACCAAATGATTTAATAATCGCGAGTAGAAAAATAGTCAGAGACGCGCTTCAGATGAAATTATTTGAATTGCATAAGTGTAAATTTGCAACACTTCCAGTACCGTTGTGTTATAGGCCTTCGGATACACGAAAGCAGAATATAGAAGTTGATATTCCAGGGAAGAGTGAAAAGCAGATTCTCGTGTTAAATGATATTGTGCTGGTTGATATCAGCGTCGTCGAAGATGCATTGCGTGCTGATAAATCACCATGGACGTTAGTTTATGCAGCAACAATACACTCTTCATAGGGATTAACTATATCGGATACAATTGTTTGGATAGTAGATAATCACATTGAGTGGTCAAATTTAGTTTATCTCGCAGTGTCCAGAGTACGGCGAATAAACCAACTTCGAAGAATTGTTGTTGACGATGCCAGTGACGATATTATCAGCGCCGATGATATCACCAGTGATAAAATCACCAGTGATATAATCAGAAAAAAACTCTCTGGTTGTAAACAACAGGATAAAAAAAATAATAGAAAATTTGACATTGATGCTGAATTAATAATTACGCTGAAGCAACAACAGAATAATCACTGCGCGAGTTGTAATTGTATAATGCGTTGGCAGTATTCGGATAAAGATCCTCGCCAATTCACCGTAGACAGAAAGAATAGCAGCATTGGTCATACCAACGATAACGTTATGCTGACTTGTCTTGAGTGCAATAGACGCAGAGGTGCTAATTAAGACCACGCGGTGGCAATTGAGTATCCTCCGGGATCACTTGCAGTTGTTGTCGAGTAAATCCTCGCTGAGGAGCAGTTGAATCCAGTCTATAGATTGGAGGTCTACCAGTTGATCGTGTTATACCGGATATCTTATGCGTCGTGACGCTCCAAATAGGATCGGTAGCTCTTTTTTTACCACCCTCAAGCTCTCCTGGTTCGTATAAGTACCTTACAATGACATTACTACCAAGAATTGGTTCTTTGAAATCTTTTTGTGGTTGTACGGGTATATACTTCTTTTTAATAGCGTTGACAGGTTTCATGTTAATTGTTCTAGTAATCTCATTATTGATTGCGGTAACTACACCTGGTAATCTCTTGACCCATTCACGGGATCGTTTATCCTGGATGAATTCTTTCGCGTATTGATATCCAAATAACCGCTCAGCAAGTGTCCGATTAAACCGTTCAACAATTGCCTGATCGCGATGTAACGCAGTGTGTCCTCGTCTGATGGCGACATTATGATGTTTCATCGTTGTTAAAACAGCGCCTTGAAATTCCTTGCCAGGATCAACTTGTAACAGATTTGGCCAGCGCAGAGGACCTCGTCGATAAATTTTTTCAAATGCAGAAGCTACTTCAGTAGATGATTTTGTCCTTAGCGGTTCTGCCTGTTTGTATCGACTCGCAATATCAACTACGGTTAATGCATATTTGTAACCGTTGTCATGCGGCAGAAATAGTATATCAGCTTGATGAACTTCATTAGGTGTTGTAACATCAAAATGCGAGTAGTTAATTTGTTTAGGCGCTGGTAGATAAATTTGCCATATCGCCTGTTTGGATAACCAGTTTGCCGCAGTGGTTTTTTTCACCTTTGATGCGCTAGCGAGTTTATTGATTGCTGCGTAACCTCTCCAGTATCCTCTCGGAGAATAATAAATAGATTCCATATTTTTAATTACCAGCACCTAACATCAATTTACCTTTCATAGCAGATTTTACCAACCACGAAGCCAATTTTTCTTTGAAGGATTTATCAGGAATAGCATTTAATGCATGAATTAATTTCACATCTGCTAGATGTCTATGCTGCAAATTGCTGCTTTTATAAGCGACATCATGAGCATGACACGCCTTATCAATAGCGTTTATTGGATACTCGCCGGGTCGGGGCTGATTTTGATCATCAAGTCTGTTATCTAATCGTGTTCCCGGTCCACAGTAGCTATATCCTGGAAGGTGCTTTTCTCCTGGATACTTTGCCCACGGTGTTCCTGGGAGTTTTGCTAACTTGGCTGCAATATCACCTCCTCGTTTTTTTTTTTAAAGGTTTCGTGGAAGTAAATCTAAATTTTTTCGTACTACATTGTACGCATTTACCAGAAAGCGCTGATCGATTATTTTTCGTTGTAATCGTCGTCAAGTCATTTGTGCCAGTACGCGTCCTACACTTCACACAATATAGATCCATAATTTATATATAACGGCATGAATGTAATTGATTATTCAGCTACGAGACGACGGGAACCTATTAGACATCATGCAATGTTACCAAATTCTATTCGCGCGATTATCATCGGACCATCTGGAAGTGGTAAAACACAATTGCTACTTAATTTGATAACGAGATGGATGAAGTGGGATAAGTTGTATATGATTGCTCCGAGTGTAGATGATCAGCGATGTTATGAAGTGTTAAAGGATTTTAACGAAGCCGCGCGAGAAATTAACGGTGATGGTGTTATTGAGTTTATAACCGATATCGAGGAAGCACCTAGCATTAATGATATTGATGGAAGTATTAACAATTTAGTCGTATATGATGATATCATGATAGATAATCAAAAAAATCCTGCTAGAATATTTTCCCGAGGCAGACATAAAAACACCGACGTGATATATATCACTCAACGTTACACTCAAATACCAAAAGTGATCAGAGATAACTGCAATATGCTGTGTGTATTTAACGGAGTTGATACTCATACTCTTAGAAATATTTGGCAAACTTGGTGCGGTGGTGATATGGATCATAATCAATTTAGAAACTTCTTTAGCCGCGCTCAGACAATCCCACACGGATTTGTAACGATAAATTTATCAGATCCTCGGGCAAGATATCGTGTTGGACTTGATCAAATATTTAATTAGTAAAAAAATTGTTAACCCATAGCAGCAGAGAGTGTGAACGCCAACTAAATGGCGTCTTTTTTTTTTTTTACTAAATGTAACCTTACAAGGAAGCCTCAGTTTACTAAATTGAGGCCTATATAAGCAATTTTGGGAAGCCTCAGTTTACTAAATTGACGCCTATAAAAGTTGGTCTGTTCACACACTCTATCCTTTGTTAAATAATTTCGGTTCCATAGAAGCCTTATTTTTGCTTGAAAACTTGGTCTGTTCACACTCTCTGCTGCTCTTTTAGAACAAACAAGGAATGTGAGAAATGAACCATTATAAAATCCTTCACAATTTGTAGGCTGAACGAAATGATTTGCCCACTACACCCTACTTAAAAAATCAGCCCCTACAGTTTCTGAGCCTCGAATCGCCTCGATTCGGAAACAATACGGCTGCAAAGATAACGCCCAACGCATCAATCTTGCGTTGGCAACCCTCGCTTTATGCAAATATAAGAGTGGCTGATGGTCCGTTTGCAAAGTAAACTCCCTCCCAAAAAGGTACGTGTGGAATTTTCCTATTCCCCATACTAAGCCTAAGCACTCCTTTTCAACCACGGAGTAATTTTTCTCTCTAGGGAGTAATTTCCTACTTGCATAAGCAATGGGCAATTTCACACCCCCTTGCTCCTGTAGCAAAACAGCCCCAAGACCCGTATCGGACGCATCAGTCCTCAGTACAAAAGGTTTATCAAAGTCTGGCAACTTTAAAATTGGTGCACTCACCAGTTTATGTTTTAAAGCGTTAAAGGCTCTTTCCTGGCATGCACCCCATGAAACTTTATTCGGTTTCCCCTTTTTAGTCAAATCTGTTAACGGGCTTGCAATAGCTGAAAAGTTGGGGACGAATTTCCTATAAAACCCCACTAGACCTAGGAATGATCTCACTAGTTTTTTTGTCTCTGGTCTAGGTGCATCCCTGATTGCTCCTATTTTATCTGGCTGAGGTTGCAACTGGCCTAGTCCACTTACCAGATGTCCCAAACATTCTAGACTTGAATACCCTATACTACATTTAGTAGGCCTAACTGAAAGATTTGCAGTGTGAAGTTTAACGACCAAATCCCGCAATACCCTAACATGTTCATCCCATGTATGTGTGTAAACAAAAATGTCATCAACAAAGCTGTCGACGCTTTCCATTTACGCATAAGACGGACGCACGACGCTCCGGCATTTACTAAACCAAACAGCATGACTTTAAATTGGAAAAGTCCTTTTGGAGTCGTGAATGCCGTTAATTTGCGGGCATTATCAGAGATTGGTATCTGCCAATATCCTTTGCTTAAATCCAATTTGGAAATGTATTTGTGGCCTGCCAATTTCGAAAGTACATCTTCCATATCAGGCATTGGTTCTGCGTCAAATACGGTGATCTTGTTTAATTGTCGAAAATCGATGCAAAACCGGTTGGTCCCATCTTTCTTTTTGACTAACACCACAGGGGACGAGTATGGGGAATTTGACGGTTCGATCACTTCCTGATCTAACATTTTCATCACTTCTTCGTTGATAGTCTCTCGTGCATTAAAGGGTATCTTATATCCTTTAATCCTGATAGGATCAAATGTATTCAATTTTATCTCATGTCGCATTAGATTCGTACGGCCTGGTCTGTCCGTAAACACCTCTGGGTATGTAGAAAAAACCTCCATGATCTGTGTACGCTGACCTTCCGATAAATCAGGGCATATATTTATCTGGTCAATACTTTCTTTGCCTACGTCAATAGGGTATTCAAATGGCAATCCTTTACTGGAGACTAATTCCCCTTCATCATTAGACCCATCTTCTATCACCGCTACGCATATTACATTCACGATCCCTTTATCAATTGTTTGTCCAGGTATCGCTACGTAGAGTTTAAGCATATTGGCGTGAAACGTTTTGGATTTTCCCTCTACATCAACGATATAATCCATTTCGCCCTTTACCTGTTTGACTTCATATGGCCCCTTCCATTGAACTAGCAGCTTGTTGTTATTCGTTGGAAGAAGCACCAACACTTGATTTCCTACGTCAAACTTTTTCCTCCGCGTTCCTCGGTTGTAATACTTTGCGTATCTACGACTGGATTTCACGAGTTCTTCTTGCGCCATCCGACATGTACTTTCTAATCTTTCGCGCAAATAAACCACATATTGGTAAGTGGTCTTAACCTCTTCGTCCACAACCTCGTCCGACCACAATTCGCGTAGTATACGCATAGGACCACGGACTGTCCTACCGTACAATAGTTCAAACGGGGAGAAACCTAAGCTTTCCTGAGGAACCTCACGATATGCGAACAGAAGGGCATTCAGATATCTATCCCAATCCTTCGGTCTTTCCGCACACATCCTCCGCAACATCTGCTTCAGTGTCCCGTTGAATTTCTCGACCAACCCGTTGCACATAGGATGGTAGGGTGTTGTACGTAATTGTTTAAGGGATAGCAACCTACTAATTTCAGCCATGAGATCTGAGGTAAATTGTACTCCACAATCTGTAAGAACTTCCTCGGGCACTCCGACCCTGCTGAACATGTCTACGAGCGCTTCAGCTACACGTTCGGTTTCAATTGATGGTAGAGCTGTGGCTTCGGGATATCTGGTAGCGTAATCTACCAGCGTCAAAATGTATCGGTTTTTCCGATCTGTATGTGGAAATATTGGTCCTACAATGTCGATGGCTACTCTTTTGAACGGAGTATCTATCAACGGCATCTGACCCAACGTTACTCTAGTTACCCTACCTTTTGGGGTAGTGTTCTGGCAAATGTCGCACGAGCGACAGAACCGCGCTACATTGCTGTTGACACCAGGCTAATAAAATTCTCTTAATACCCTATCCGTTGTTTTCTTTACGCCTAAATGACCAGCCATACTCGACTTGTGCGCGACCTTGAGTACATGTGACCTCAAATTCTGGGGAACCACTAGTTGCAGGAACTTCCTGTCTGATGTGGAATATTCCCTGTACATTAAACCCTTTCGAGTAAGGAATTTAGAGGAACCCCCGTTCTTACACTTTTTCACGGTACCCGTTAATGTTTTCTCTGAAATTGCACGTAAAGACTCGTCACGTTTTTGCTCATTTAGAAATTCTTCGCTGGAGATATCAGTAATTGCTTTTGGTACATTCAATTTACTCAAAGGTTTATTTTGCTTCTTGATTTGAGCTCTAGTTTGTACAGCTTGAATGATAGGAAATCTGAAATCTTCTATGGTTGGAAGTCTCGAACCCGGTACATTGCCAATAGTAAGTTTATATATCGGGTTGGCTATGCACAAAGCTTCCACGGTCCTTGTCAAAAAAGGTGTTTCTATCATTATCCTGGCGACTGGAACATGGCCGATTGTCTGGTCAAGTAACATGCAAGGTGATTTAAACCCAAGCAATTGATCATCGCGGACTAAGCTCCGTTTCACGACTACAGTAGTGCATCCAGTGTCTCGTAGAACTGTGACCTCTTGTCCGTTGACAGTGCCGTTTGCGATCGGCACCCGTGCCTCTGGAAAAATACATGTACCGATTGATTGGATTGCATTGCAATTGGTCTCTAAACGAGTCACCGGTTCGCGTACTGCTTCCCGCTTAGCTTGCTGGGAGACATCTAGTTTTCCGTTTACCGACCTTCTGCCTCTAATGGCTACCGCGACTTTCTGGACTGGTCCCTTCCGCTTAGGGCAATAATGGGAGATATGACCCACTTCCTTGCAAATGAAACATTTCGCGTCACTATGCTTCCCCTGGTTACGCCCACCAGATTTATCAGGTTCCCTGGGTTTTCTGTCTTTGACCTGATTCCCACCTTGGATATCTCGCGTGACGACATTCTGCGAACCTCCCCGGGCTTCAGAGAACAAATCCGCCTGTGTGGCCATATCCTGTACATTTGTGAAGGACCTTTCCTTCAAAAATAAATATAGCTCCTTGCCACATGTTGTTAATAATTGGTCACGAAGCAAGAAATCAACAAGACCCTCAAATGTCTTGACGACTTTACCACATTCCAACCATCGCTGCAAGTAATTATAAGTCCTACTGACGAACTGGGTGAATATTTCGCCTCTCTCGGGTTTGCTATACTTAAACTTCTTGCGAAACCCTTGCTCAGTTAGTTCATATTTCTTGAGAAGTGCCTCTTTCAACACAGGGTAATTGAGCGAATCGGCCGTGGATAAACGCGAATACACATCTAACGCTTTACCTTTCAGTAACGCGCTCAGGTGAAGCGGCCAATCGTCTTTCTTTCATTTTTGTACCGTAGCATACCTCTCGAACCTATTAGATAACTGTCCATATTATCTTTATCGTCTTCAAATGGGGGCAATTTTGGACCCCTCAGTTTAACATCATGTTCCCCCTCTTTTTTAGCTTGCAATAACTCAGAATTCCTTTGATACTCCCTCTGCCTATTTCTATCTTCTATCTCCAACGTTTCTAACCTTACCTGTTTTCCCTTTCTATCTTCTCCCTCTCTGCTTCCCTTTCCCATTCTATCCTTTCCTTTTCTGCCTGTTTTTCAAATTCTATCTTTTCTTTCTCTAATTCTAGCATTTCCCTCTTGGTTTCCCTTTCTAATTCCCTCTCCTTTAATCTTTGGTCCCTCTCCCTAGCCTGTTCCTTACGAACGAAATTTTTAAGGGACTCCCCCTTATAACCGAACTGTTTCCCCAATTCTACCAGTTCTTTCATAGAAGACATTTCAGAAGTTTGGCGGTGACCAACCTTAAAGTCCAGGCTTAACAAAACACGCAATTACCACTAAACCGTATTTCCCTTCTCAAAATTGCAACACAATTATTAAAAAAATACACAGAAATAAAGTAACATTACGTATCTACCTAACCCCTCTGTGCTTTATCAAGCGCGTATGAAACACAAAAACCTACAAAACAATTTCAGTGCTCTGTTCAATCCGAAATGATCCCACTTCTGACACCATTTGTAACAAGATAACAGGGACGGATATTTCGGATTAAGAACAGAACACACTTTGATGGTACTGATAATAAAGATTATGATTTAATGTGGCGATATATATATATAAGCAAAACAATGAAATGAGTGCGTTTTGTAATCCAAATATTGGATTTAAGTATACATAATTACGCACAGACTAGAAATGCAACAAAATATACAATGATACAAAAATTTGATACGAATCAATGATACAATGATACAAAAACAATGATACATAACCCCAGCGAAAAAATATACAAAAAAAAGTGAATACAGTTTACTCACGTAGTAAACATTGCAGGATTACTCATATAGTAAAAATGTATACGCTCAAGTAGCGAAACTATATTTGAAAATAATAATAAAAGGGACAGATAACGACTTATCTTTCCAGTCCCAAAAGATACACTGGGTTCCGCAAACCCACATTAGCCCACGGCTAACAAATTACGAACAAATAGATATAATCAACTATTAGTATACAGCTCCACAGCTGGTACAATAGAACTTCACAATTTCTACATACTCCGGACCCTCGGAATACTACGAAACATTAGACCCTCCAGACACTCTGGTCATTTAGACAGCTCCACAACTGGGTCACCCTTGTCACCCTTGACATTAGACACTCCGGACCCTAGACATGAGACACTCCGGCACATTAAACAGCTCTGGACACACCAGTGCATTTAATCACAGCTCCAGACGTTTGACAGCTCTGGACATCCCGGACGTTTAACACCCTCGTACAAATAGCTGAAAATATATCCGACACCGTGTACTAACCTTGATACAGACATAACGTAATGACGTTATACACGGTAAATTATCAAGACTATGTTATTATCATTTCAAAAGGACAGGTTCTATAGTGAACCTTCCCTTTTCGATAATGCTGATAGTAAACAATTCTATTTTTAACAAAATATAGCTTTACATTACCAATCTAAATGCCTTGCGAACAAGAGTAGAAAATGCACGCATTATGCTGTGTAAAAGCTATATAACAAACATGCAAAGGTAAATATAGTAATACAAAAGCTATCACTCAATATCAAAAATGTACTTACCCCTACAGCTAAAGTTGTGCAATCCTCCCTCCCTCGGATCTATAAAGTACAACTGCCTATATATATATAAATCACCCTCAGGTATCGTTGCACACGATAAACAAAACCCAAGTACATGTCTTTCCTAAATAAAAACTACAACATTCCGTGACAATTATATACCTGTTAGTGAGTTTTATTTTGACAGTGTCAACATTGCTATAAAAGGAGATCTGGGGCAAAATGTTCCATTTACCAAAGGGAAAGTCACGGTGAAACTCCATTTTCGAAAACGATTCTCTAACGCCTTGTAAATCATGTATCCAGTGTACCAAGGAATCGCTCAACAGCGAGGACATGTTTAGGAGATATGTTAAAATCGGCCTTTCGTACAGTGGCACCTGTGTTGAAACCGATGGTGACACGAGGATTGCACGTTTTGAAATATGCCGGATTGACACAGGGCAAATAATGTCTCCAAAATGTTATCACTGACAAACAAAACCCAAAGGAAGCTTTCTTGAGAGCAGACAATAATGTCTATCTTCAAACAGGCAAAGAGATTTTGGGTCGACGAGAAACGCCTATAAATGTTCTGGACGGAACCGAGTCAGGCATTCCTGCTTATCTAGCACCACAGCAAGCACAAGTCAGAAAGAGACGAAGAAGAAAACACCCCTTCAGAAGCCTTCATACTCCTAAAGCTAGAAAGACTAAGAAAAGACTTCCGTTCGAGACTTAGGCGTTTTTGATTATTAAAAAATCATAAAAACAAAAAATGATGCACCGAGAGTCTTGCGCTTGTTCCATGTCGGAACTTAGATGTGTTTGCCATGCCACCCACGATGATGACAATGCAAGAATCCCAATGGGTTGAATTTCATTCCATTTCCTCTTTGATAGATTCAGCTCCCATTGAGTTTGAAATCAAAGGACAACCCGAAGATTACATCGATCTGAACAGCAGTTACTTGTACTTGAAAGTCAAAGTTCTAGATAAGACTGGAAATACTATAGACGGCGATGAGAAAGTAGCTCCCTTCAACACTTTCATGCATTCCTTGTTCACCGGAGTGGACTTGTACTTGAATAACAAACTGGTCAGCAGCAGCACGGATACTTACGCCAAAAACACCCATCTAGATGCCTGTGTGCCATGGGAACCTAACAAAGCGGAAACGTTTGACACACTGTCGCATGATAACGATGGATATGAAGAGCGACGAAACAAAATCAAAGATGGACAGAGTTTAGAACTAATGTATCGGTTGCATTTGGACATGTGGCTGCAAGGGAAGTATTTGCTGAACAGTGTGAATGTCCGCCTGAGACTGAATCGCAGCAGTATCGCTTTCTATTTGATTTGTGATAGTCCGGATTACAAAACCAAATCGAAGAAGCCAGACTCTACGTGCGACGCGTGGAAGTGTTACCTAAAGTGGGAAACGACATCAGTCAGAACTTGAGCAGAACGACTTCCAAGTATCCGATACAACGAGTGGAAGTGAAACCTTTAACCATTCCTAAAGGACAACACTTCATGATCGAAGATCATCTATTCCAAGGACAGTTACCCAAACGTTTAATCATCGGCATCGTCGAGAATTCAGTCTTTTATGGAGCCTTTCGAAAAAATCCGTTCCACTTTCAACACTTCAACGTGTCCAAGATCGAAGTCAATAGCGATGGCAAGACCTTGTGTACCAGACCTTTCAAACCTAACTTTGCCAAGAAGAATTACTTTAGATAGTACTTGTCTCTGTACGAAGCCACCGGACAGATAGGGACCAACACCAGTCACGGTATTACGTACAAGGATTATGCAGGAGGTTATGCTCTGTGGGCTTTTGATTTCACTCCAGACCAAGGCAGCGACGAGGCACATTTCCACCCTATACAATCCGGCCAGATTCGTGTGGAACTTCAGTTTGCAAAAGAGCTGGAAGAGACAATGAACGTCATCTTGTATGCCAAATGTGATAATACCATAGAAATCAACAGTTTGAGAGAAGTCATCCGAGATTATTAGAAACAATGGAAGACTATAATCCGTTTTTGGCTAGTGGATAATCTATAGCCATCGATTGGGAGGATTCCACGAAAACAGAACCCAAAGAACAAGACGACAAGGACATAGTGATGAAGTCCAGATGGCCAGAACAAGAACAACATTTAGTCTCATGTTTTGCCACACACCTAGCTGTAAAAATTACAAAGAACGATTTATATGGATGACAAAACGATAATCCCAGTCAAATACAATACGACAAATGTCTGATGCTGGATCAAGAAGAAAGCTTTTTACGATTATCTGGACAAAGCTTGGGGTATCATCTTGGAAAAAGCCGTGTTGCATCAGTGGTATAAAGACTTGCGTGAACATTCTTGTCCTCCATTAACTGCTCTGGAGATCCATCGCATTGAATCTCTTTTCAATCAGCGTGCAAAGGCAAAGCAAAGAAACGGTTACTTGTCAGACATTTTCAAGCAAAATGTTCGGATGGAATTGATCACTTATCATTACCTGTGAAGAAAAAAAAAACAACACACACACACACAAAATGGATACCTGGGAACTTTATTACCTCTCGAACCACAGTTTCATGGAATCCTGTCATGTGCGCTAAGGATGAACTGCCTCATCGCAAACCTCAAAACCATCAAGTTTATGTCATCAACACGGACGACAGTCATCTCCCAGGAACCAACTGGGTAGCCGTCTACGTTCCTAAAGAAGGATGTGTGGAGTATTTTGATTCGCATGGATTGCAGCTTTTGGAAGACGACATCGTCGATTTTATGAGAAGAAATGCCCAGACGACCCGATTCAATAATGTGAAATTACAAGGCACAGATTCCATGGTGTGTGGACAATATTGTGTGTATTTTCTGCATCAAAGCAGTCTTGGATATTCTTTAGATCATTGAGCACTTTATTTTGATCGTCACTCGTCTAGAAACGATGACAAAGTCGATCGATGGTTTTGTGATAATTATGGCTATCTTTTGTTTTTAGCTAGGAAATGTAGTGTACATCAAGGGCCCAGTGATTTCCAACAGTGAAAATCTCAATTTAATTCACAACGTTGTCAACCTTGTCAAAAATAATTTGTTTGCTAGTTGAAAAAATTGTTGAACTGTTTGAAAAAATGTTTGTTTGTTAATTGTCAGTTGTTTGAATAAAAATGTTGTGTTTTGAAAAAAAAGCGTATGTCGATTGTTTCCTATTGTTATCATGATACAAGCACTTTGACTTCTCTTTATCCCTCCAAAACGACCCAAATCCTTGTAGAGATTTTTTCTATCGCGTCCGCGCGTGAACCATATAAATGAGGGGTAGTCTCCAGTCTAACCATCCATTGTTGACTCATCCTCCTATGAAGATGTGTTCAAGACTAGCTAAGTTGAACGAAGCTTACGTCAATTTAGGTCGTGTCAGACTAAGTCTGATGCCGTAGCCTGAAGAGATAGATAATGTCATAATATTACAAGTGACTGAAGACCTGATAGAAGATCTCTTCAGAGAGGAAATTAACAAGGATAAAGAAGAATGGACAAAGCAGTAAGACTTCCGAAGCAGCAGAGAGAGCAGAGAGAACAGCAGTAGCAACAACAGCAGCAACAGGAACCCGTTTTGTCAACTGCCGTGTCGACACGAAAGAGTTCTCCTTATCTTTCCAACGAAGCAGACCCTATCTTGTGGGAAAGCCTGTTGCCAGACGGGGACGAAATCTTAGACAATAAAAGATTGCCATACCTCCTCGTCCACAGAAAGGGCTACCCAATATTCTAGAAAAGAGATACTCATTTAATTGCCACTGGTATATTAGTAAGTTAGAAATAAATAGAAGTGCGTCTATAATCACTTGGTTTTCCATAGCTTGTAAAAAAAATGTTTATCAGTAAAAAAGTGAGCGAGTGAGTGAGTGAGTGAGTGAGTGAGTGAGTGAGTGAGTGAGTGATTTTGTTAGTCCGCGCGTTTTTTTGTGTGTGATTATATAAACCTTGGTGAATTTTGGTATCAGGGGGATGGTTTCCTTCACGTCCGCTTTCGACAGATATAAGGGGAAAGCGTTCGTCAATCTGGCTACCCATCGTTGACACATGAACACTAAAAATGAGTATCCGCATATCTAAGTTAATAGAAATCCAGATGCACCTGGAATTTGCCAGGCAACGTTTGGACGAGTTGGCCATGGAGGCTATCCAGGAGGAAGCCAGGATAGAGGAAGAAGAGGAGAGGAAAAAGAAACAAGACAAGGAACATAAAAGAGGGATCCTGCCTCACCTCATGCTAAGGCCTCCGTGTGAGTTCAAGTTTGAGGCGAGGACGCCTCCACAGACACCACCACAAACACACGTGCCACAACTACAACCACATCCACAGCAACAATAACGTCAAAAACAAACACCGCGTGTTCATCCTCAGGTGTGGTACAGAAGGAGAAGACAGAGGGAACAAGTCTTCACTCTCCGTTAAAATGAAGACATGGAGAGTGAAGCAAATCCTCCTCCCTCTGCGCTCCCAGTCACTCGTGTGAATTGGGAGAATAACTGGAGTAGGAAATGTGTGTGTGGTGCCAGACCTGGGCGATGCATCATTAGGTGCATTTGAAGTTCCCCATAAACCAGCCCTTCTCAGGGCTAACCACTACTCTAGAAAAGAGACTATTCAAATTGCCAATTGTGTAAGTGTGGAGTAGTGTGATTATAAACACTCACTCTTTCCTAATGAGATTGTGTGTGTGTGTGTGTGTGTGTGTGTGTGTGTGTGTGAGAGAGAGAGAGAGAGAGAGAGATCGTTCGTTTGTATGGATAGTATATTTGAATTTGTTTGTGCTGCTTCGTTCGTTTGTGTGGATAGTATATTAGAGTTTTGTTTTTGCTGCTTCGTTCGTTTGTGTGGGTAGTATATTTGTGTTTAGTGTTTCCTGCTTCGTTCGTTTGTGTGGATTATATATTTGTTGTTTTTTGCTGCTTTGTTCGTTTGTGTGGATAGTATATTTGTGGTTTTATTTTGCTGTTTCGTTCGTTTGTGTGGATAGTATATTTGTGGTTTGTTTTTGTACTGCTTCGTGCGTGTGTGGATAGTAATTTGGGTTTGATTTTTTTGCTGCTTCGTGCGTGTGTGGATAGTAATTTTGGGTTTGTTTTGCTGCTTCGTTCGTTTGTGTGGATAGTTTATTTGTGGCTTGTTTTTGTGCTGCTTCGTGACTGTGTGGATAGTAATTTGGGTTAGTTTTTTGCTGCTTCGTGCGTTTTCTGGATAGTAATTTTGTGGTTTGTTTTTGCTGCTTCCTTCGTGTGTGGATAGTATATTTGTGGTTTGTTGTTTTATTTGCTGCTTCGTGCGTGTGTGGATAGTAATTTTGGGTTTGTTATTTCTGCTTCGTGCGTATGTACATAGTATATTTGTGGTTTGTTTTTGCTGCTTCGTGCGTGTGTGGATAGTAGATTATATGAGAAGTAAGTGTAAGGGATGTTTTCCTTCACGTCTGTGCTTTTCATATATAAACTCAATCGCCGATCATTCGCGCCATTCCTCGGAATAACCAAAAAAGAAAATGGTGACAGTCTTCGATTTATTTAATAACTTGAAACATAGTTATTTTTGGATGTTTGATGCGGAATATGTGGTGAAAAGACTTCATCATGAATGGAGGTTCCCAGGCAGCCTGGAATTTGTGAAAAGCCTAAAAGTAGCCAAAGAGAACATCGAAGGCATGCTTGAGAAAGAAGTTAAAACGTTGAGAGGCTTCATTCACTCTCCCTATGGCAGAGTGGGCACATTGAAGGAGGCCTTAGCTTATGTCCTCAAAGTGAAGTGTTTTTTAATAATATCTTAGATTTGACAGAGTGGTCCTTTGTGAAGTGGGGCGTAGAACAGCTCAACAAAGCAGAAGAACTGATGAGAAATGTGTTAACAGAAGAAGTAAAGAAAATCAAAGACAACTGGTCATAGGAAAGAAAGGACAATGACAACAAAGAAGAAATAAGCCTTTGAAAAACTAAACAACAACTTGATCAAAGTCCAGGAGAAGTTCAGAGCAATGGGTCATCCTGACTGGATTCCGGAGATGGAGCAAAAGAAGAAATGATTGATAGAGAGATTGAGGAGATGGATCACAAATGGAGAAAATAGAAGAAGAACAAGCAGAACCCAAAGACCCTTTTCAGGGCCACTCAATTGCCTCAAAAAGATTTTACTTTTCTTGCCTGTGTTATTTTTAAAAAAATCTAAGTCCCACTCTTTATTCCCCATTGAGGTCAGTCCGGTGCACACCTATTGAGTAAGGTCAGTCCGGTGCACACCTGTTAAGCTTTGACCACCAATTGAAGTCAACCCCTTGCAACATTGTTGCAATGCACAGTGACGTCAGACGCTCTACACCCTCCACTTTCCCTTGTCGCTCAACAGGCCCAATATACATATTATATAGAGTCTATGTTAAATTCTCCTTGTCGCTAATCTCACCCAGGCTGATTTGCAAAACATTGTCCCTAATCTTACCCGTTGGGGGGGGGGGTCTGTAATTAATGTATTTTCCCATTGTCGCTAAAATGCCCCACTATACTACTGACATGGATCCTGTTAAGGGCATAAATTTACATAGGCTCTATAAATAAATGCGTACATGTGTGTTGATAATTTCTAATAATAAGCTTAATAATATGACTCAATGATGATTTTGGGTTAATTTCTCACTGGCTGGCGTGATTTGAATGGTTCTAGAGGAATTAAGTAGTTTCCCATTGGTTTTGCTAGGTAACGTGAACAGGCAAGTTCGGATGAAATCTTGTAGCTAGATCTGTCAGTGAGATCTGTCATGTGGGGTATGCTGTGAAACATAGTTATAATATGTGTATATAAGGAGAGAACTGATGAATCAAATTCATTACTATTTTCATTTATTGTGTTCTTGTTCTAAATCCGTGTTTTATGTTGTATTTAGATCTTATTTCAGTGGAAAAGCATTACTGGTACTGTTCAATGAAAAAGAAAGTCCTCATTATTCTAGTATTCGGGAGCTGTTATGAATTATTTGGATTTGGGACGATGTCATTTTTACAACGTCACGATTCTTGACGGACCAGTAAAAGTCCAGATTTAAATTGATACAGAAGGTTTCATTCTTTCGGACACTCATAGAACTTTATCAGGTTTATTTTCGAATCACTTCATAATACTATTTTACAAAACTTGATGGTTTTGTTTATTTCTATTGCATTGTTTATGACCATAGAGTAGTAACAAGACAGTGACCAATACTTCATAAATAAAATGCCCAACGTACTTACGTTGCACTTTATGGCACATTCCATCTTGGCACTGAAATACATTTCGGAGATGTCACGTTAGTCCAAATAAGTATAACCAATGGCCCTGGACTATCACATAACATATGTCCAATTTGAATATGCATGAAAACGGATAGACAAAATATCAACAATGACCATGTTAAAGTACTTGATACTGAGAGAGATACAAGTTAACCATCCCAGACACTGATATGAAGGACAGAGACTGCTTATCCCGTTTTTGCACACTTTTGAAACTTTGTGTTACAAATGACGATTGGTGCACTATCCTAAATACTTGAATTTTTTTATATGTGCTACATGCACTCTGCACGCAAGATTTAAGATTCCGCTTCTAGTTAGATCGAAAATTCGCAGTTTGATGTGGTATTTAAGTATCTGATCTCCAATGAACATAAATTGAATATTATGAAACATAGAGTATGATATAGACTGGCAATGTTTCTTTAGAATTCTGAATTTAAATGCATATCATGTTTTCTTGTGTTACGACTCTATTGTTTTAAACTAAGCCATATAAAGCTGCAAAACCATCTTGTGTTGTTATACGTAATAAATAATTCAATTCTCCAAGTTATACAATAATTTAAGAGGAGTTTACAGTATTGTGAATTAAATCCCAAATGATCCTAATAAGGTCAATCACACGTCCAAAGGAATCGAATTTTCCGAATGAATTCCAGGTCTCAAATGTTGATCTATAAATATCTTTTAACATGTTTCCAGTCTTGATGTAACACAGTGTCATTTTTCAAATCTTGATTTATATCTGTGGCATTTTCCAAAAGTAGCTTGAATGATTCACAATAATCTCAAATCGTTGCTGTAGTCAAGTCATATGAGCATTTTGTAATACCAATGAATATTTCAAAATGTATGCAGCTGATCAAATGGATCTATTTTTGTCAGACACCAACGCTGTTTGATCACGCACGCAAGATCAAGCTCACTTTCAACATTAAGACAAATGTGATATGACGTTTTTTGAGGCACGCCAAATTACAATCAACCGGCTGGCAAGAATAGCTATAGCGCGTTTTCAATGCGGTTTGCCGCGTCAACGTTGTGCAGTCTGTCCGATAACTCTTTAGTTAGACCTCTGTTGTACCTGTGCTGTACAAACGATTTTACATGACTACTGTTATTGTAATAATAAAGATATTCCCAAGTCAATGCTGGTCAGAAAGTCTGAGAGTTTGTGTAAAAAAATCCCGCGTTTTCTTTGTAAATCGGCACATATTCTGCCATGATAATATCGTTATTTTCCGACCTATCAATCCACTGCTCTAACATATTCTCGAGATATTTTACAAAATTACAGTTCATATGCAAATCGTCCAGCAACATTCATGCACAATTAGTTCTTCTCTAGAGAGAAGATCGACCTCTAGGCAAATTAACGTTGTGTCGTCTGGCTTATATGAAAGGTGGTTAGAGTCAGGTAAAAACTAATTTGCTCACCAGAATATTTTGTATCTTACTGTAATATTAGACAGTACATCAACTGTCAAAAAACAGTAAAACTTCTCTTTGAATGAAAAATATGCGGGATAAAGATTAGTTGAAGTTTCCAAAACAAGAACAGACGATGACAGACAAATACGTTTTTCAAAATGTTTTATTTTAATGTTTTGATTGATATAGATAAATTAGATTTGACTTGTTAGTCGACACAGCTTTGTTAACAATTTAAAGAGTACTTTGAAAGTGATTTCCTTCACCGTGGTGGTATATTGTTAGACATTATATCAAAGGTTTACAGCCATTGTGCGACCTAGTCCCCAGAATGTAATACTTTTCTCTATTAGTTGTGATAATTAAGTTTAAATTCTTTCCTGTAGTACAAAAGTAGATTTTGTACTGAACTTGAGTAGAGAATGGCAGCATACATTCAAACGCAAACAATTAAAATAATTTCATCCTCTCGGGTAAATGCTAACCAGTTTGAATGACTTCCGGAATTTCCTAGCCTCTATGTATGTGTGTGTATATATATATATATATATATATATATATATATATATATATATATATATATATATATATATATATATATATATATATATATATATATATACGCCGTGAAGTGGTTGCTTGTCAGGTTTGTCCGTTGTATTAAATTAGCTCAAATGCCCGTCCACTCGACAAAGGTAACGTCAGCTGTTGCAGATTTTCCGTCGGTGATGTGCATCAATACAATCGCTAGATTTCGAAATTTATTCAGGTTGGCCTCTTAATTGACAGTTCCAATTGTCTAGCCGACTTAACTTTCTCGCACATCTATTATTTTGCGGCCAGCCTCTATTGTAACAAAGAGAAGCCAAATCAACCAGTTTAGTAAAATCAACAAACTATTTATTTATAAAAGTTAAAAATTTAAAATCGAAGGGACACTAACAGTATTATGAATTAAATCCCAAATAATCATAAATGTCAAATTTCAAGTCTAAAAGTATTCAATGTTACGAAAGATCTCCAAAAGACTTGAATGTCCTGATGAACACAAATGATGGGATATAAAATGTCTTTAAATGTCTTCTCAATAATTAAAGAATTATGTGTTGTTTCAAAGTCAATGAGCACTTAATAAGTCCATTGAATAATTTAAAGTAATAATTCTCCTCTAAATATATGTGAATACTACTGTAAACTCTGATAACAAACAGGTTCAGAAGACTAATCTTAAAAACAGGAACGACTTATTTTCTTATCCACTCCCTATTTATGCACTTCCCCACTTTACCTATGATGCAAATGAATGTTCTGGAACACTAATCATTCTAATGTATAAATCTACTAACCATAAACAAGGTTAGGTCTTGAACTCAAATTCTACTAAACAACTTGTTTACAACTTACAATCATGGGTAAGGGTCCGGTATGCAAAATCTCCACTAAAAAACCCGCAATCAGATTACTGTTTCTGAGTGCAACCAGGTTGATGGGTTTAGGCTCATTCATTTACCACCAGGTAAGCAGTATTATAGTAGAGTATATCGATGTAGGGGAAAAAGCTGTGGCTGTGTGTTAGGTGAAAGGCTGGCCAATTCATTCATCATACCCTCTCCCATTCTGACCGTGTTAGACTCATCAGTAAAGGCCTACTCATCTGGAGAAAAACTAGAAGCGTGTTCTACATGCCGGGACTGCTACCAGGATGGCTGTTTAGAATCAAACAACCCCTATGATCATGCTCCTTAGAGTCCATATAACAATGCACACTAAGTATGTCCCATTTCCTTTTCTACCAAACTGTTCACAGTCAGTTGTGCTGTTCCTGAAGTTGCTGTAATACTTCGCGGCTTCGGTGATAATGATGCTCCTGCCACCACCATTCCCAAGTAAACCCGCATGCTAGTTGTGCTCTACTCGCCCATATTGTGCATGATTCATCTTTTATTAATACAGTATGTTTAATACAATTAGTCTCTAATAGAGTAGAATCTGTACCACACAATATTTTGATCAGAACAAATAATCGTTGTCGCCCAACCGTACACGCACATCGATAAACAACTTGGCAATCACCGTCTTAAACTTCGCAGAGACTTATTCATCCCAGTCAAAGCTTATCTCTTAAATTGTCGTTACACTGCCCTTTCTCAGCGTCTGCCAGTCCACCTTGGATTATTTTATGGCATCACATTCTTCTTTGCACTAGCACACAATGTGGATCCTCATCGCGCCGGTGTAAACGGTACATCATATCTCTTTAACAAGAATGTATCCTTTGTTCCTTTTGGACCGGCTCGGCGTTGGAGATCTGTCGTTATTCAAACAGATAACATTTCAGGTCATCCTTTAGCCAATTTCGGTGGTTTGCCTATGCTAATCTGACGGTTCTGCATTATCCTCTGCCGTGTGCTGTTTAATATGTTTTGTTGCAGATCACACCACATCCCTAGTGGGGTCTTCTCAGTAAATTAGTTTGTTGGGGAGGTCCCTCTTCCATATGGTTAGGAAATTCAGCATATAGTTGTGTACCTGAAGCACTAATGGATACAGTAAGCATGGTTACCTGTTAATAATACATATGAATATTTGTTTTGCAGCTGCTCCAGAAATACTCTATATGTCTCCAAGCTATAAAGGTTATATTGGCCGATGTATTATGATCCAGTTTGATTTCTATTCTAATACGGATGGGCATTTAACCGTCACAGCACGACAATTCAACTTTGATGGATCAATACATCGAGGATCAATTCGACCAACACATCGAGTTTATTCTTCAAATATGTCAGTTCCACGTTTCAGGGCAACAATAAATATTTGCATAACCAGTGAAAATGATTTCGGACTGTATGACGTAGAAGTAAATAACAGTATTGGGTCAGATTCAAGAAACGTCAAAATCGTAGAACAGAGTAAGTCAGATAATATTTACTTCATAATCATTATATCCCGTAGTTTGATATTGGATCAGAAATGTACAAATTTAGTGAGATATATTTTATTTCCTGAAATACGAATATAATTAGGTCATAAATAATATCAGATGAAATTAAGTGCTTCACAATATATCAGTAATAGAAACAGACTTTATCTTCTTACGATTTATTTAGGAATTTGTGTACATTTCCTAGAGATTAACAGAATCAGGCATATGCATAGACATAGTCAATGAATATGTCGCTAGGAAAACACACCAAAATAAGTATCAAATTCTGCGTGGTTGAGACTGAGAGTAAATAGACACTTGATGTATCACTTTCTCAGGTTTTATATGTAATGATGGAAGTATAGCATTAGTATTATAACGGCTACATTTGAAATTCAACAATATCGATGCATTCGACTATTCTTCTTTCATACGCTCTATATTTGGTGAAAATATATCGAACGTATGTTTCATTCTAGATAGAGAACTATCATGAGTGGCATTCCAGACAAATAAATAGCAAATACTGTCATATAGTAATGTAATAAAATATATTATTTATAAATAACTGATACAAAGTGTATGCAACCTTTCCTACCTCTCAGATTATTAAAAAGTGATAAGGGACAGTTTTCCTATAATAATTCATTTTTTAATGATTTGTAAGTATTTAATTTATTATTTAGACACGGAATATTTGTGGCACGTAGGCAATGAGGTATGTATCTTGCATAATGAGAAATGAAAATTGAAACAATCGAATCAAGTATTCCAGACAACTAACTTGGTACTGGGGGTGGGTAGACTAAGTCGATTAAATGTAATATTTTGACCTCCATTTGTTTCAATATTTCAAAATGTAAATGACAATGGACTCAACTAGAAATTTTACCAGTAGTATACCTATCTTTTGAAATAATGAAAAAACATTCTGCCATTTAAATTTAATTTCTGAGGGGATGGGGACAATCTGTAAAGTACAAAAAAGAGAAATAAATAAATTTGGAATCCGATATTGCAACAAGTCAATTTGTATTGCGCAATTTTAGCAGAACTAGGAAATATACATACCTCTTCGTAGTAACGATCGAATATGAATGTATAATAGGGTCGATATATTGCAACTGATTGCCTTCTTTTAATTCACACTGTTATGCACTGTCAAAAGGCACAACGTACATTGTAATGTATATACAGTATTAAATTTCAGTTGCACCAGATAAACCAACAAATTTGCATGCAACCAATATAGAAGAAAAACAACTGTCACTGATGTGGCTATCTGGATATGATGGGGGATTCGCTCAAACGTTCGCTATTGAGATCAGCTGTGATAATATGACATGGAATAATGTGTCTCTGGTCAGTGCTGGAGAAACAGAGGGCTGGTTTTCTGTTATTGTTGGAAACCTTATCCCGGGTTCTCAGTATTATTTGAGATTGTATGCATACAACGTTAACGGAAGAGGAGACATTGCTGACGTTCAACTTGCTATAAGAACCTTAAAAGGTTGGAATATTTTTCCTGATTTTCATTCTTCAAGTCTACTATTAAGTTTATCATTCAATATACCTACCAAGTTTTCAACCGTTCCAATAAGATTTTTTTGTAAACGGTTGTGTCGTTTTGTTATCTATTTCAACTCGTTGAAGAAAATCAATTGTTAAATGGAACGTACATTTTGATGAATGATTGATCAAATGCATGCCAAACTATTACGAAAGCTTGCTACATATTAAATATTATTTAGGAAATTCATGCATGAAATATCATAGGATGTTAATTTTTTCATATTTTAGGTTACAGTTGTAAATATCAAATCAAATAAGACTGCTCACCGATCTTGATAATTGCTGTTGTAATGAGGCATTTATTGTCCACCCAAAGACAACACATTACACCACCCCTACTCGAATTTACAATTAATATGAAACTGTGTCATTGCGTTTATTTAGAAGAACAAGTCCTGCTAAGATATAATGGTCATGAAAGCCAAAACATGCCCAATGAGAGAAGAGTGTATGCCATCTTCACTAATAAATTAGCTTGTAGATATGAGTTTCTATATTCTCAGATTTTGGTTTTGTTATGACCCACACTTTTCTTTGTTTTGCCGATCTGATATGAATTCGTTCTATTTAAACAGAATATAGATTGGAGAAAAAAAATCTTAGACTTTAAATTGCAGGAAGGGGAATATATCGGATGAAGCAAATCATACTAGTGTCAATGGGAAACAAATCCTCTAGTACATCATAATTAATCATGAGGCCTCTCTGTGGAGCATACGGAATCGGTAATATTTATAAATAGCACACCATGTTGTTTGGACTTCTTGACCATTCTCCAGGTAGTTTTCGCGAAGAAGCTTTCCCTTTTTCCTTTGATATGCCCTCTCTAATCTTACATTCAGAGTTCCATCCTCAAGTTTAACAATTTATGCTGTCTGTTAGCTTCATTTATGCTGTCTGTTAGCTTCACCCGTGTGTGTATCATATCAAACTCCACGTTGTATTTGCTATATCGGAGGTTTTGATTTTGAGTTCACATAGGAAACCTTAGTTAAATTATGACTGCAGTCTATTTGATGTGGCTGAGTCGACTCACTACCGCTATATATCCATATAATAACAGCTATTTTTATATCCTGATTTTCTTTTATGCAGAGAGCATGGCGGATGTCCACACAGGTTTAAGGGTGTTAAAACCATTTCTGCCTTTTCCAATTATGATTTGCACCTCTTTTGTTCCTCAATGTATTGATATAAGAATGCTAAGGTAATCTCTCTTGTAAGTACAAAGTAGACTGCAATTCTAGTTACTATTCAATGACGCTACTAAAAGAAACTATGTGGTCTGTGCAGGAATATCTTAAATAAATCCAGCATGTTTTGGGAAGAGGTTTAGTTGTATTGCATTCTTTCCCCTTTTTGAGTGTGATGCGGGTCAGAATCTTGATTATACCGACAATACCATCATTCCATGCCAGTGTGTTCATTGTCTTATGTCACCTTCCTTGGAAATTTTGACTACGGGACATGTTCTCTACTTGGTTTTAATCTGTCTTGTTTCTCATAGTTTTAATAGCAAAATATGTAGCAGCTCCGCTGTTGTGCTGAAGTCGATATTTAATGCTTCTGGGGGTATTCCATCAGTTTCAGCTGCTTTCCATTTCTCCACTGTTTCAGTGCTTAATAATTTATATTGTTGCGTTTTGGAGGATTGATGTTTATCTTGAGTAATGTTTATGTTAAGTAATATTTCTGTGGGCGGTTTTTCTTGATTTTCATTTGGCTAGTGGGAGTTAGAAAGTTCTTAGAAGAGTTCACGTCATCTCTTTCCCTGGTGAGAAACTTTCCAGATTTTTTTTAAATCTGGGTTGGTAAGACTCCCCATTTTACAAGATCAAGTTTTAGTGATCTACTTGATCGTTAGTGGGTCGTTAAGTCTTCCTTACCATCTGTTTCTATCAATGCCCACACTGCAAAGGACAGTGGTCCAGGTGTCTCCCCAAATGTCTATCATGAGATGTTATTTGTATTAAGCTTTGCTTCTAAACGTGCTTCAAGACTGCATTTTTATTACTGAGGAAGATTTTCTGAATACTCAAAACCAGAGTCGATAATGTACTCGTTGCTGGCAACAGTTGTCGGGACAGGTCCGTTCCATCTATTCTCGCAGATTCTAAGTATTTGAATAGTGTATTTATTAATATCCGGGACTACTTTTTTCATTTTTCCGGTCCTGTATATGTCACGGATATTGCTGGATCCAATTGTTATTGTTGCTTTTATCGTCAGAAGATTCGCCGGCGGCCTTTCTTCCAAATTATTTTCACTATATTGTTTAAAGCGTCTTTTTGAGATATCTTCTTTACTACTGACGACTTGTAATTTGCCCTGTTAGAGGTAGTATTGTTCAAACGAAAACAAATTATATGTCTGTCGACTTATGATTATGTCGCTATATATGATTGCACGCATGTATATAAGCTTTTTTTCTTTCTTTCATCGCCCGTCTTAATCCATGTAGTAGATGGAAATCGCCATTTTAGAATTGTCGCTTGAGAACAGCATTTTTATGTTGACCTCTTGCTAACTTATATGTTTATGAACATACTTTGGTAAGACCAGGTACAATTTGCTACATGTTTACTACCAGACAAGGAAAATCATTTCTGCGGGGGATGGGCGGTTATACCCTCCAGAATGGCAATTACGTAAACCACATCTGCACATCTAAGTGGACTGGAGGATACAAAAAGGTAATGTCGGCGGTCTTTGAGTCATGAATATTAGCTTCATTACTACGTACGTGTCAAATCAACCATTCTTGAAACAGATCATTACATGTGATTGACAGTCCGGGATGAAAGAAACATAACTCATGTGAGTGACAATGCGGGAGGAAAGAAACATAACTTACTTTACCCAATTGGGGGATTCTGTCACCAGCAATGGAGTGCAATCTATTACAAGACTGCTCACAAGGATTCACCAGGCCAGGAATAGAGCACCTGAACAAAATTATAATGATGTTTATTAATTGAATACTTGGCCATCATTGACATTCCCGCCATATTCGGCGTGCAAAAGCAGTTTCATGAAAAGCATGAGGATGCTACAGGAGTCGAAAATATTCACAACAAAACTGGACGACGCACTCTACATGATCCCCACAAACCTGGAGTTGTGATAGGCGAGTACTTCGGCTATAAAAACAAATCTCCCTAAAGCCTCCTGTAGGGGTGAATTCCCTATCCCAACTACACACGAGAAGCCACCCCAACTGCCTCAGCCTCAGTGACAGCACGAAACGCTAACATATCAAGCGACCAGATTTTATCCACTGCAATCGTTGAGCATTCTGACAACAAAAATGACGATTTCCATCTACTACATGGCTTAAAACAGGCGATGAAAGAAACATAACTCATGTGAGTGACACTGCGGGAGGAAAGAAACATAACTTACTTTACCCAATTGGGGGATTCTGTCACCAGCAACGGAGTGCATTCTTTTACTAGACTTCTCGCAAGGATTCACCCGGCCAAGAATAGACCACATGAATAAAATCATAAGGTTGTTCATTAGTGCAATACTTTGCAAGCAGGTCCAAATGATGACTTCCATTGTTGACGTTTGTGCCATATTTGGCGTGCAAAAGCAGTTTCATGAAAAGCATTAGGATGCTATTGAAGTTGAAAATATTCACAAAGTTCTCAGCAACTTTGAACATCTAATCGAGAAAGTCAAATACAAGCTGGACGACGCACTCTACATGATCCCCGCAAGCCTGGAGTTATAATAGACACTTACGTTGGCTATAAAAACAAATTTCCGTAAAGACTTCGGTAGGGCTGGATCCCCTATCCCAACCACAGACGAGCAGCCACCCAAGCTGCCTCAGCCTCAGTGACAGCGCGAAACGCTAACATATCAAGCGACCAGCTTTTGTCCACTGCAATTGCTGAGCGTTCTGACAACAAAACGGACCGTATTATTGTACGGTCGCCGTTGGGACATCTATTATATTTTGCTGTAAGGATTTGGTGAAGAGCTGTGGAAACGATCATGGCCGTCGCAGCAGAAAAGACTACGAAATGACAGTCTATCCAGCCATCAATGGCGCTGACGGACTTTACAAACAAATTATACCAGGCAATTTAACGTATTCTTTACAGAACAGTTTTGAAGTTCTAAACTCCACAAATAATGATGATTTCCCCATTCTCAAAGAAGAGGTGGAGTCAGCAATAAGAACACCGAAGAATGGAAAGGCAGCTGGAGCAGACAACATTACAGCTGAACTTATCAAGAATGGTGGAGAATCAGTGATAGAACTATTAACAAAAATCTGCAACAAGATCTGGCAGACAGGCGAATGGCCAACACAGTGGACCCAGTCACTAATTATAACACTCCCCCAAAACGGTAATCTCCAGCTGTGCCAAAATTACAGAGCTATCAGTTTGATCAGCCATGCTAGTAAGGTGATGCTGAAGATCATCTTGAAGAGACTGAACCCACAAGCAGAAGAAATAATCGCTGAAGAACAGGCAGGGTTCCGTAGTGGAAGAAGCACAACAGAACAAATTTTCAATCTTAGGGTTCTGTGTGAAAAGTACTCACAACATCAACAAGACATCTATCATGTGTTCATAGATTTCAAAAAGGCTTTTGATAGAGTGTGGCATGAGGAATTGTGGGCCACAATGAAGAAGTACAACATGGGTCAAAAGTTGACCAACACCATCAAGCAGCTGTACGTCAAGGCCACCAGTGCAGTAATTGCTCAAGGTTATGTGGGGGATTTATTGTGTTTTCTTGCTCTCACGGTTTCAGGGGTATCTCAGGGCATTAACAAACTTTCAGTTGTTTAATCGTGAAATGACAGCATTTTTCCTCATCATGCTCGGCTACATCCTTTGATGTTTGTTTTTCCATCTACTCTGTAATTGGATTTTAAATTTCTTGTGACCGAAATTCAAATTGTTCTACAAAACTTACCGACGCAGAGGTCTTCGCATGACACTGTCCCTTGTTTGGCCCAGGGACTGTCGCTCCTATTGCGATTTCAAGCACCGCCGTCTCGGCTGCAGGTTATTGTAGGTGTTTAGCATTTCTTATCAGCCCTCAGACAGCTTCTATCAACTCACTTCGGTTAGAACGATGGCTGACCTAGCACATCACTTGTTTAACGCAGGCGATATAATCGTGCCAACTACCTTTTCAAAGTGTACTTTCTCATTTTATATAACTTATATGTCTTTGCCAACGTCTCTTTTGCCATTTTCGTTAACTTGCTTTCCTGGTTCCAATAAGAGGGTCTCACTCTCCTCAGAGTGAGAAGGCTGAAGCTTTAACTTTGCTGGTGCTTTTCTCGTAAAAAAATCCTCATCACATGTTGTTTCTCCGCCGTACAGATCTTTGTTGCTAAAAAGTATGGTTCTTCGCAAGGCGACGGCTAGAGAAGTACCACTAGTAATATTAATGGGTGATTGTGACCCATGCTGGTCTCATATGGTGAGAAGGATCAAATGCAGACCCAAATCAGAATTTAGTTAATCGCTTATTTACGATCCAATATGCCGTATGTAGTGACCAACACCAGATTATACCATAAGCACGCCGTGTTGACTGACTACTACCTCATATACACAACCTATGACGCACTTTATAGTGACCAACATCAGGTCTGATACACTATAACATCCTTATTATACCAACTACAACATTATACTAAACAATTCCCTGCATTTACCATCGAACGTGCTGTATGTTGTGATCAAAACTCCAAGTACGCTACTTAACAACCAGTGTATGGTGATCAATGTCCCACATTTAATATTAAACAAACGGAGCATAGTGACTAGTACCTATTTATAATATTCAACACTCCGTATTTAGCGATCAATACCCCATCAGCAACAACACATCATGTTTAGTGACCAAAACCCCATATATGCTAACAAAGATGCCGTCTGTAGTAACCAACATAGAGTCATCTACTATCCATCATGCCGCACTATGCAATGAACACACGTCAAGGGATTATTATCTCATATAAACTATCAAATCCTCTGTATCTAATGATCAATACCCGCTTATATAATATCCAAAACGCTGCATTATATCATCAGCACGATATTTGCTGTGATAAATGTCCTGGCCTGCACCCACACCATGCCATATACGGTCCGTTTTAAATGACCATCACCTAGTTTTCAAAGTTGACTACTATCCAATCCTCACAATACCACCAGCACGCCATGTGAACTGATCATCACCCAGAGATATAATATTCAATACATAATATTAAATATCTACCATTACCCAATTATTTACTATCCATCACTGATTTAGCTATCATCCAACAGCCACTTTTAACTATCAACACGCCTTTCGAGTGTCCTAATCCGATTATTGTACCATCCAACACAGACTATCTAGCATCTGCACTATGCCACCAACACGCCACTAGAGCGACCACTCTTCAACACTTGCAATACAAGTTAGAGCGACCAACATCCTATTATGTACTATCGAAGATCAAACACTGACTAGATATAGCAGAATACTTAATTATACTGGCTAGCGCACATGGATTGAAATCACCATCACAGACACGCACATTAACGAACAAAAGCAAATGTATGAATAATTGCACACATTATACTATGCAATCACATACACGCACTGTATAAAAGAAAACAAACCTGAAGATTTCGTCCTCATGCTAAGGACTTCATCAACAGTCTCATTCAATCTCTACTGACTGTTAACATCACTCGATAGAATGGTGAGCGATGCTAGCAGATTGTCTCATATGTGCAGCAGGTTGTAATGGCTCCCGTCCTTGTTCAGCATCGGTTTGTGCACACGGATGTAGATCGATTCTTTAAACCGCACTCAAACCAGGCTTGTTCTCGTTCTAAGATGTTTACTGAGTTCCAAATTACAGTATGGGCAGGGTAAACATTGTGGCTGTGCCGTGAGACTTTAGTATAGATTATATAAGTCTGCTTGTGAAGACCGTAGTGTGAGGACGAAATCTTAATTTTAGTTGTGTTTATCCCGTTTGTGTATGTGTTTGAACATGTAAAACAGTCAAAAATGAAAAATAATATTATACAGTTAAGTTGTCACCAAACCGTAAAATCATTTTGCTCTTAAATTTGTGTTTATACTATTTGTGGTATTAATTTTTGTTTTCAACTTTGGTTTTTCAATTTGTTACTTTTTAAACGTTGTTTCTCATTCTTTTCATAGTCAATTTTCATTTTCAAAACTGTTTTCCTTGTTTTTTTTCAGATCCTTCATTTTTATTTAATTTGTGATTTTCACTTTCAAATTTAATTTTCAGATAATTGATTTTTTCAAATTTAATTTTTAATATTCTTGTTTAAATTAAATTTAGAAAATTGCTTCACTTCTCCGGACACAAGTTTCACTTTTGATGTTTTGTTGGTGATGATGCTTTCGATATGTTTCTTGTGTAAATTCAAAGATTGACAGAAAGAGAACATTAACTTCTCTGTCTAGATTGAATACGGCAAAACTTAAATAACAAAATCTTCTATTCTCTGTCTATCTTTAGAATGCGAAAGGTAGTAGTGCTTGCAAATAGTATACCTACAAACTTATTTAAGGTGTATGTGTTAGCTTCATGGAAGATATATGAATACAAAATCCCACAGCCACTCAGATTGTTTGGAAACCATATCCTACAAAATGATTCCAATTGAAAGGAAATAAAGGTCGCTCGATTATAATTATCCAACTTCTTGTGTGATAGTATATAAATATGTTGTATGTTGTGAGTAAGCAATGCGATTGTTGTGAACCTCTAAAACGTGATCCAAGAAGAAACATTTTAAACACAGGGTATTGGTTCGTATTGGAAAAGCAATCATATAATGAGCAATTTTGAACTTAGAATATCTCCTTCTGGGAGGTCACTTCTTCAGATACTTTAAAACCTTCAGCAGCAAAAACAACTTTACGTTTGATGTGGAGAACGTATCAAAGCAATTCCGTCAAATCTTTGTGGTGTATTGTGTGATTGGAGTAGCCATTGCAAATTCGTAAGTGCAAGAAGGAGATTAACACTAGTTACTTTATTACGTAGTCGTATATGTTGTCTTTCTCCTAGTTATTCGTTGAATTATCGCATCACGATATGAAAGGTATCTTTGTCAACGCCAATCTAAACAACAGCTCTTCAAATCACAACAGTAGGCCTGTACTGGAATCCTCAATCCTCCTGGAAGAATCGTCCTTTGACATCGAGTGACTCCTCGCCAACGAAAACCATCGAACTATGAACAATCAATTGTACTCAACATTATCTAGTGCCAGTTGTATAGATGTGTTTTTCAACAACACACTGTGTTGTTTTACAGTAAATTTGCTTGAAGCAATACAGTTGGATTACAGAGATCATTGGAAAGTACCATTGCTAGAAATCAGTCATCGTACCGAAGTCAACAATGTTGTTCGAAATCAAACCACTCTTCTGATCGAAATATTCAACAAAATTGCTCAAGAACAACTGGACAAAATTAAAGAATGCATCACCATTAAATGAAAACATTCATCTCAATTCCATGACAATTCATGCAAAATTGTATTTTCATGTTTACAATCTCAATGAATCGATTTCAAAGTTTTTGCAACAATCGATTTAGAACAAATCCGAAAATACTAGAACAATTTTGCTGATCGACTACCATAAAATTTTTCCATGTTAAAAATGTATTTTTCTGACGGCGAAAAGCTGTCAGTCTGATATTCTCAAATTTATTTCTATCCTAGGAAGAAAAGCCAACACAACACAGCATTCAAGAGACATTTGCAACAACTGTCAAATATCATTTTTTCGCAACCTTATAGATTCAAATTAAGAAATGAATATGAATTTAGAACGTTTTGATACATTCGGTACAACGTTGTTCGAAAAACAGTTCCGGTACTGGTAAGAGTCATTCCTCTCAAAGTAAGTGGATTTTGTTATAGCTGGTTACTACGAAGAATAAACACGTATCATGTTCACCAAGAATTAAGCCATGGTCAGTGAAATGTAAATAATTTTGACAACAGCTGTTTCGAATGAATAATTTGGTCAGCATCGAGTCCTGCTAGTTATAACCAAAACCTGTTTGAACTCAGCTTCGGTGATATCGAATGTTCTGTACAGGATACTAAGACAACACTAAAAAAAGTTGAAACACTTAACTCATATATTGATGTTAATGCGTTTACTTTGGATAAAGTATTTTATCCGCATGCACTATCACCACATGGACCGTCTGATGTATTGATGCTGAGTACTGAGTAAAATGAGAAACATCAGAGTCGGTATTGCACTACGTACTGATAAAGATCTTCAGTAACCACAAAAGTAAGAAATATCTCAGCAGATGTTGCATACATGCATTTAACATCCGCTAACTGCTCACCTTCCATGACCTTTACTGTGGTGGGGTTAATGAAAAACCTCAGATGACAATAATTCCAGAACGAAGAAAAGCGTTTTCAAATTCACTACAGTGCAAAGAAAGATGAAGAAATTCAATTATATCATCTACGCGGACTTTGCATGTCACAACGTTGATATGGAAGACACAAAAGCGTCCAACAACAACTGAAAAACAAAGGTCGCTGATCAAGCTACATGCGGGTCTTGTTTTACAGCAGTTAGGAATGACAGGCAAACTGAACCGCTCACAGCTAGATCTGTAAATGCGATTTTTCTTCCAACGATGCCACGTTTGTGGACTATTAGCACATCACTGGCACATACAGTGGTGCCGCAGACATTTCACGTAATCTACAGTTGAGAATTTACGCAAACAAAATAACATTCCCTGGAGTGCTTCATAACCTGCGTGCTGATAATGGTCTATTAATAATGCAAGCAGTAGCTACGGCATCAAACTGACCAATAAGAGTGTAACCTAATAACATGGAAAAAACAAATCGTTTAGGCTGGGCCAAGTGCATTTCATGGATTCGTTACCTTTTCTGCTTTCTTCTTGTGAAACTTAGTGAGCAATCTAGAGGCGGAGAACTTTGCAATCACTCGCAGGTATTGCCCAGCAAATGCGGATTTGTTAACGAGCAAATATGTGTCTATACGAGTACATTAGTGACGGAACAAATTTGCTAAAACTCAGTGGCCACCGATTGAATCCTTTTATGCACTGATGTCACGTGAAGATATTTCAGAAAAAAATATTACGTAAACGGAAACAATGTTTGGTCTGCATTACAAATGCAATAGTATGGGTCACTTATTAGATCTGTATTTGTGCACCGATCTGTTGCTAGCTGGTGTAGTTGAGAAAGTTCGTGAAACTGTCATGCACGTGTACAAGCTTGATCGTACACGTTACTTCTCGTTATCGGGACTGACCTGGAACGCGTTGTTGTCCCAAACCAAAATCGAGTTTATTGAGCAACAATAACATCATTGTCCACCCCTTAATCTTATAGTAATTTGTATAGATGATGTATTTGTGGTGGGGTTTCTATGGCTAATCGCATATATGCGCGCGCCAACAACCCATACGTGGACAGGTGTGACCCCGCTACCTCTAACAGTTACATCATCTATACAAATTACTATAAGATTAAGGGGTGGACAATGATGTCATTGTTGCTGGTTAGTGGGTTTCGGTCGTTTACCCCACACGCATAAACGTGCAATAGCGTATAGACTATCACATCAGCAGTAATCACGGTCACTTCTTTCAAGTTGATCTAGAATACATTGAAGATTAATATAATGTACACAACTATTATTTGCTAGAATCAAAAGCTTTGTCGGTGTCTAGTATATGGGTGTCCTCCTATTAGTGCGCGATCTCTGATGAATAAGGACGTAAATGCAATGAATGCTTTAAACTAGTACCAAGTGTTAGGACCAAAACCACATATACTACACGTGCGAAATCTATATCTGTATCTGCGATTGAGTATGAGTGTAACCAAGATCCATCGACTGCTAATATTTCGTCAACGCGCTTGGATGTGATCGTATGTCCAGACGCATACAGATCAGAGGTTTAAGGCCGAAATGAATTTGATAATGACTTTTTCAAACTCAAGAACAATTGCCTATTCTGAAAATGTATGGAGTCCGTGATTGTGAAGGCTTGTTGCTGATCCGGTCTTTGAATCTCTGGAAGATCTGTGATGGTTGAGGTGTTGCCTTTCACAGTAAGAAATCAAAACAAAAGCTGACAATCAAATCTTTGGTGGTTCTTTCGTTTTTGCCTTGTCGAAGCTGCTCATGTACGAGGTTTACCTTGAGAAGATCAAACCGTTTTAACAGTGGTCAAAATGCTCTATATTGACACGATTCGCTGCAGTTGCATATCAAAACCATCATTTTTAACGCAGACATGGATAAAATAAGTTTTGTAAACATATTTGATTGTCAGAATGAACATCCGTTGTTTATTATTGGTAAGTTCAAGAATGAGTGTTGGAGTAAAACTATCGAAGAGTATGTGGGACTACGACCTAAAATGTATTCAATCGTGTTTGGAGTACACGCTTCTGATAGGGTGTCAGAAACATCGGATGGGTGTTGACCGACGCAGTGAAGTGAGTTTGTTACCGTTATATACCAAGCGATGGATACTTCCAGACGGAATCAACACCAATGCGTTTGGCTATCACATTACTGTGAATGAACTTCTGGTTGATACACGTGCTTAATGTCCAAGAACATTTACTAGTACATCAAAACAGATCTAGGTGGCAATTTCCGTATTCACTGGAACGATTTGCAAGTCATCTCTCACAATAGCCAACTTCGAGTCTGTGCTGATATTTCATCAATAGACTTCAAACGCTAACGTGTTCGTTGTCTTGTACTATAAATCCCTTCCGAGATAGTGAACACATCGACGAACCATATCTTGATAGTTGCACGACGTTACCTAACACATGTGTTTTGGTTTGGGTTTCAAGGTGTCGGATGTGAAATCATTTTATGTCTAAATGTGACTGTTTTTGCCGCTTTGAATTAACTGGTTTAAATCCAATCGCCCATGTTACTTCATTGTTTAGTGCTACTATGACTATGGAAGACGTGTTGATCAATCCTAAGATAGCTTCGAGATTGTTGGGACCTCATCAACAATTCCTGTGCGTACTGATATCCGAGTAACCATTCCGCAGGAGTGCAGTTAAATCGATTAAAAATACCCTGGCCATTATCATTGTTGACATGTCCAACACAAACTCCCATGCAGTGTTTGTTGACCAGCGCCGCAACAGATCCGAGTAATTCTTTACCAGGATCCAACTGTAATAATCGTGGTGTTAGTGGCGAACTTTGATAAGTGTAATAGTGTGCATCTGCGACACTTGCAGATCCTTTTGACGTCAAAGGAACCTTTTCTTGCTATCTGCTGACAACACTGACCGACGCGTCCTTGAATAAGTGCACTTGTACGTCACGATCACATACACAGTCATGCGGAACCAATGAGAGATCAACCTGATAAAATTCATTTGGAGATTGAACAGCAAAACATCAACACGAAATATTTTGCACCGATAAGTAAATTTGACACAGCGTTTGTTTGGCCAACCACGCCCGACCAATCACATGATTGGCCTTTGCGATACTTGCTCACGTTTCAATAGCGGCTTCACCTCTCCAATATCAACTCGGACTGTAATATATTTTTGTCATTGTCCTACATGTTGTGTCTATTCATTTTGTATATTAATATAATCTACTTTTAATGAGTGGACTTTTGTCCTCCACCCAAGTGCAATTATGTCTTTCATACCTTCTTTGCTGATCCATCTTGAGATTCATTCGCCATCACTAGTTCCGGAAATATTTATTTAGCTTGTTGTGCCGCCGACCATTCGTGGGATGAATTTTTGAGAGATCTGTACAGTTTTCTCACAACTTACTTGACTGGAACTTACTGGGATTAATATCGTGCGGGTCTGGATGCATTAAATTAGCAACTATAACAATCATTCAAAATGTCTGCTAGTGATGTTATAGAAGAGTATGCAAGCCTACGCAGTGAAACCATTCATGAATACGAGACATTGATTCATTATGTTACAAAAGGCCACATGAAAAGTAAAAAATATGTTATAGTCGCGACTGATTGCACGAGAAGATCTCACAACGGGCATTGAATGGCCTAATGTGGTATTCAGAGAGTCTACTGGATAAAAGAACAATGTATGGTTGATTAATCATTATGTAAAAACGCTTAAGGCACTTTGAATGGATGAGCTGAAGAAGGTGAAGCTTTACGGAGAGAATATTAAGCACTCTACACAACTCAACCAGTGATGTAATTACATCCACTACGACTTCTTATAGACCAGACCTCGAGGATGCTACAGAGAAAGATATCTAACTTGAAATTGAGGAAAGACGAGCATATCAAGACGTGCGTACCCCAAAATTCTGCAATTGCGCGGCCACAAAATGTATCACCCCCTAGTAAAACAGCAGAAGAATTACGATAAAAGCAAAACCAAAGACCTGCTGCACCCACGTTGGAGCAACAACCAAAACAAAGACTTATAAAACCATTATTGGAGGAGTTAGCTGCACACGTTGCACAGAAAAAGCAACCAAAATAATGAGAAGGCCATGGTGGAATGTGTGACACTAATGTCCTCGGGGATCTATTAGAAATAAGTTTGGTATCATTTCATGCGGACAACAATGCACCAGAAGATATTAACGAGGCCAAATCAATTTGTCAGCGGTTGCTCACCAACGTAATTATTTAGAGAAATAGATATCGTGCACTGATGCATGAACTTGTTATATATATATATATATATATATATATATATATATATATATATATATATATATATATATATATATATATATATATATATATATATATATATGTATATATATATACGATGAACGAAATTTGTACATCGATAGTGAGTTCTAAAACGATTGAGACGAGTCGTGTTTTGTGAAATATACGCGACGATGCAACAGGTTGTTGCAAATACAACCCATATCCCTACCACAATGATCACACTCGAATCAAGGGAACCAGAATTCATTGTGACCTTTTCTGCACCTGGGGTTTCGCACACCTGAGATCGCACTAGATTCAGTTTGAGTTTATTACAGTTGGCATTAAATCCAATGACGACAGTTTGGTGGTTTGTCTGAATATAACTCATTTATGTTTCCTTCAGGCACTGTTGTCACATGGAATAATACTGAACTTCCCTCAGGCTGGTAAGGCATGGAAGCGATCAATGAAGAAACTCGACGAGGATTCAGATAAGAGACAACCAGAGACTCTAAATTTCATATACGTACCGATGACACCACGCTTTGTTCTAACATAGCAATATAATCTCAAATGCGGTTGATATTAAATAGTCATCAATAAGATCAGTTTTAGGTTGGCCTGATGGCATTCCAGATGATAAGCGATTTTTGTATGGGATATCTTATCGCGCCCGATACAGTTGGAACAACGCAGTTCAAGTTAGCCATTGGAATCACCTGATTTACCACTGCAAACTCGAAGTCAGATTGGAATCATCGTAAATGCACGTGAAAACGCAAATTGTTGACTGCAACACCATGTGCGAAAAACACTATGAGATTGCTTCTACAATGGTAAGGTGGTACTCATCGCTATGTCCATGCAGGTTACGTTCATTAGTGAATATTTTACACCATCATTGACTCAGTTGAGAAAAGAAAGATCTCGACTGTTATTCAACAAGAATGCACTTGTTCGGGTAAAAGTTATTAGGAAAGGCGATCGTTATAATTAAAATTACTGGCGTGATAAGTGTTTTAAATGAAAAGGGTGCCAGACTCCCAGAAAGCACAATCCTCAGATATTAAATATTTTCGAAGAAGATGATTTTGTTATAATTGTTCAACAATTGTGCCAAAAATAGGTAATTGTCTAGAAGTGTGTTTAGGTATTGCACATGGAAGTGATGAGTCCGGACAAGGTCTGCCTCTCGTGCAATTGTACGATTGTGTTATTAATAGAATAACTATGATGCACCCTCAATGTTACTGATGTGAAAAAATAATTGAAGAGGAGGAACAGCTGCCAGATGAAATCACCGAATGTACTGCGTTGATAAAAAATATAGATGGCGGTATTTAGTCGTAGATGATATTTGCGGGCTAGCCGTGAAAACAACCGCTGCTTTGTGATTGGATTCAAAGAAACAACAACATCGTAGATGTACCAGTCAGAATTGTGGTCACGGCTATATTGATAGTAACCGGTGTCTCTGTTTGTCTTAGCAAGTTAATTTTGAAAAGATTGCAATCACGCATATATGTCTGTTCAAAACAACTATCAGCGGCACAAAGTAGACTCATCACGATTAGTAAACTGTATTTGATGGCAGTCTAATATACAAAAATTACGAGGCCAAATTCGAGAAAGTTCTGGCGGAAATGGAGAATCATCGACAACTTCGAGCACAAAAGCGTTTGAGGATTTATATACAGTAAAATGCGAGTAAAACAGAACTCATTTTAGTGGATGAATCATCCACGGATTGCACATAGTATATAGTTTGCTTTCCATATCATGGGGAATAGAGGCTGTGGCGACTGGTCCTGACCCAAAAGGGCAACCAAAAGTAAGACAGGTAATCTGACACTACTAATATCAGGGTGTCCGTATCATTATACGGAGCCATAATTTGTCACCATAGCACGACTTAAGCTACCCATAGAAGTTAATAAGCTTTAACAGCCTAATACGGTCAAGAACAAACAAGCCTGTGTGAATTTATCTGTTCAACTTTATGCTGGTGTTTGCGCTTTGCAGGCTACAGTGTTAGCGTCAAATATATATTGTCATTTAAATGCGAGTTCTGCATTCAAGAGCCTCAATGCGTTTTCCTTTCATTCTGGGCTAACAAGTCTTATTCGGATTAGTTAGTAGCGTTTTAACATTGTTTTACCGAAAACGATGATATTTAGTTGGCTGAAGAAATCGAACGATATTTTTGTTTCGGAGCTTAAATTTAACTTATGTACTGAGCAATTGATTCTCTTTCGTGAAAAGATAGTATTTTAGATAGGATTTGTTGTTTTTTTGCAAATTTCTTAACGTACTTTGTATAGAACTGCAAGTTTTTGTAATGAATTACCTATCGGGGCAGGTTGGGGACTAGATCCAAACATTTAGTAATCTTATTCTTTCAGTTCGCTTACCAGTATATTTTGATAGTCTTCGAGGTGTTTTGTTTCAATATTCTTTGTCTCATTAGTCGTTGAGTTCATCATGTGGGCACTAAACTAACACACAGGGAAGTTATTTTATTTTGGTGGGGAGGTTTCATTCATCTAGTGAAATTCTCATTCTGGCTGGCGCTGCATCATTGCGTACACTTGCTGGTTTTTGTGCAAACGTTCGCTATTCAAGGTCTATGAGTGCTTAAGTTCCTGGCATTGTCGTACCTGTAACTGACTTTGGAAACACCACCTCGTATTCCCCTCTCTGAGAACAATGATAGGTTTATGTCAGTTAGTAGCTGCAGGATTGATTGCCTCTTGGCTCATGCTTCGTGCTCTGAAGAATTTGCTAGGTTTTACACCATGGCATCTCTGCGACAACCCAGATGCATATGTCAGGATCACCACGTCAGGTTTCAGGTACAATCTGGCAAGCAATGTTTCTTATTCTTCTTGTATAATGCATGTGCCCATGAGATTTGATTTAAATGATTCTATTGGAGGATGTTGCCTTTCCTCCAATACTGCTGTGCTGTCCATGTACTCATATGGGTAAACTCCCTTTTTCCAAAGTGGTCCAAGTAATAGTCTACGAATTTGAACAGAGAATAAACTGGCAGCTGTCCATAAAAGGAACTGCACAGTTGAAAAGTTATCTATCTCTCCCTGTTGTTTACAATCACTCATATTTCATCATAAGAAACAGTTCTTACAGCGCGCAAGACCATGTGTTTTGCACATTGCATGCTAGTAGATTGTGTATCATTATTGAAATTTTAGTTTTGTCTGATTTGGTCCACAGTTCTAGGCTGCAATAACCATGTGTTGCGCCCCTTTACTTGCTCATAATGTAGTTGATGGCTACGGAAACAAACCTCTCTTTGCACCAGCGACTTCTCTTTTTGTAAGACGGTGCCTAGAGTATCGTCGTGAAATCGTGTTTATTGGGTCATGCGTTAGAACACCGTCAGCGGGGGCAGCTGGCTCATATGTGAAATGAACCCCGTTTGACATTTCAAGCACTCCGTCGACAATTTTTGCATATCCAGCACTCCGTGTGACTGCATTCCCAGACCCCCATAAAGCACTAGCAGGTTAGCTATGCCGTTGCACATTACATACATACATACATACATACATACATACATACATACATACATACATACATACATACATACATACATACATACATACATGCATGCATGCATGCATGCATGCATGCATGCATGCATGCATGCATACATACATACTTACATACATACATACATACATACATACATACATATATATATATATATATATATATATATATATATATATATATATATATATATATATATATATATATATATATATATATATATATATATATATATATATATAATGCACAAAGCAGATGTTCATATATTTTGAACTTGAGTTGTCTTGGGTTAACATTTAGCCCCTCAGTTGGAAAGTTTAATGTTTCATAGTCTGCCACTGTATTATATGTCACCTTCCTCTGGCTACATGTCTTGCAGTATTTTGGTATGCTTTAAAGTCTTGTGAAACCTATGTTCTCTGTGCTGCTTTGTTAATGCATTCCCATGTCCCGTGCTCAAAGGTTTTTAATTTTCCAACAATTTCAGCAGTTTTCCCACATTTTAGTCCCCATTGCTGCGCCTAGCAAAACCTTAGGTTCAGAGTAAAAGTAAGTCCCTGTCTCAGCCATCCCTCCATTTGTAATGTCGCCTCTTATAAGCGCACTCGTTATTACCATTGTCCACTACTTACTGTCAGTGGTTTCCCCTTCCTGGTAAGCAGCTGCGCTATTGCAGCATTACAAGTCTTTAAAATTCCTGAACCTCGCCAATTAAAAAGGTGATCCTGTAATTATTCAATATCTCTTTCTCTGTTGCAAACCCAGCTAGCAATATCGCCGTTCGTGAACGATACCTTAACAAAGCTTGTCCCGCTGTTGAGATAGAGCGACTGACATTGGATGACTTAACGAGCTTCTCAGTCGCTGATGAGGGGAAGTTTGCAAGTCAGCTCAAAGTTTAGCACGCTAGACAACACACGCGGCTGTTTGAGTCACAGCGAGTAGGTCAGAACATTTTCGAAGAAAGCTGTCTACCTCCTTTCTTTGCCTTAGCGTGAGCGATTTTGCCGAATATGCGAATTTGCTTTTCTGTTTGATTATTTTTAAGACCTCTGGCGTGGATATAGCTTATTTATGCAATTTCACGATTAATTTATTTGATTCCTTCTCTTTTTCGCGTCTTTTACGCTGAACTTTGCTCCAAATGTTTATTCACTCAGTTCGCCAAGTTCAGACTTTGCATGCTCCGAACCTAAGTTTCTGCCATCTTCAAAACAACATACACTTTTGACCCCTTCGTGCCTCAAGACATGTAGATAAATAATCATTATTTATTAAACATGCTTTTAATATCATAGGTTAAAAAGGATTGGGGACACAATACAACAAGTGAAGTTCCTTAGAGAAAACTAGAAAGTTCGAATTTCGCATCTATTCCTATGTACAGTTTCAAAATGATATATTTATAATTTGGATATCGCATAATCACTGCAATTAAATTACATTTGATACCAAAAAAATAAACTTCAGATATAAATTATCTATTCAATAGAATACCCATGCTCATCTTCATTAGAGGTCGGTGCATCAGTTGGAATAGGCGTTGGGGGATCTGTTCTTGGATTAGCTGGAGCTATCATTGCCATCATAATTAGAAGACGAATAAATGGTATGTATAAAGACCATATGTAAGATAATGAAAACTGGTAAATATTTTGTGCAATGTCGATTTTGTTGCATGGGTTGATAATTCCTGGCAAAGCAATTATGAAAGGGCATTTTGATACACAACTAGACTGACAGACATTCTATTTTAAATGTGTTTGTGGGGAGTATATAAGCGACGTATTTGCTAAACAGTATGTATATTTCATCGTTTTGGGGCATTATCTTGTACCACATGATCTTTTCAAACTTCCTTATTCAGACCAGCTGAAAATCATGATCAGATACATTTTAATGAATAATGTTGTACATCAAAAGTTCGAATTGTTATCTTCTGATATCATGTATTTGCCTGTTACGTGATCATTATCATGAACTCTGACTTTAAATATATTTATCTCACATTTATATAATTTTTTGACGTTATCTTTAAAGTCATTATCTATGACTTAAATAGATTTCTAACTTCCTATTGCAATCGTCCTTTCACTATTTTGTGAATTTTACCCAAACACATAAAGAATTCATTTATGACATTTATAAATCAAATTAGTGTAGCTGTCATAAATGACATTGCCGTTTTCTTGGAAGCATCGTGGTTTTTCTGCTATATCTAAGTTATGTTATAATGTTGATTACAAATTTTGTGTATGCGGTACAATATGTATCAAATAGAAGTGCCATACAAAACTTTTAATCTATGCTTAATAGTTTGTTGTGAGTTTAGTTTTATTTATTTTTGTTGTTTGGTTTTCACAACTGTGCAGTCTTAATAAATTATATGTATCATATTGTCTAAGACGTAAATGAGTAAATCACACACACACACACACACACATATATATATATATATATATATATATATATATATATATATATATATATATATATATCTGCTTGTCATGTTTATTAATAATAATGCCAGCTATTCCGCAAAAAGTATTTTATTCTAATTGTATGGTACGTATCATCTTTGTAATTACAATCCCACCCCAATCTCCTTCAACTGAAATTAAGTATAACTCTCTCGAAGCATATATGATAATGTTACGAGTCTATGTTCTTAAAAAAAGTAACAGAAAATAATGAAAGACAACAAGCTCTGTAAAATTTAACAAATAATTTATTTCTCTAGAATACAACGTGAAAATGAGAAAAAAAGAACTTACGGTATTGAGAATTAAATCCCCAAATAATCCAAAAATTACAGACACAAGTCGTAGTAGTTTAAAATCCATGATAAAACTCAGTACAACTATCAAAGAAATACAAAAACTGAAGGCGATGACGTGTCTTTTATACCTTACAGATGTGTCAACAGTCTCTTGTTGAATCACAGTCGAATAATTCCAGGTTCGAATATAAATTCCAGTCAACGTCTCCATCCACGAAATTTATCAGAGCACGTTTGTATTTATAGAGAAAATAATCACTTGAATTCAGTAATTTGAAGAAAGGATTCCAGCCCGAAATGTAAAAAAATACTGGTTACATCATAGGATACAACTTGATAGTGCTAAGACTTTAAGCACGAATGACCAAGTCCTCACAACCACAAGATTATATAGTTCTCAACTTGACCTCAGGTCACAATTAGCATTTTCAAAACAAAAAACATTACCTAATGGAAAATAACCTTTTAGAATGATCCAGATGTTTACACAAATAATAACCTGGATTCTGTATAATTCACTTAGGAAACTGCAACACTTTGACCCAAATAAACATATTTGCCTTCTATATTAATAATGATTCTGATATTAAGCCCATACACAGAGAGAAAAAATTAGCTATGTATTAGTTGTTTGTATTGAATAAAATAAAATAAAAGTCAATCAGGTCACGCAGAACTGAAAATCATTTTTGGACAAGGTCAAGTCCAGCAGACAATGTTACATTACAATATCATGTAATGAAATATATTTAAAATATCTAAATTAACAAACAAGCAATTAAATTAAATATACACTGTACATAACAATTAGGATATAAGGATCTATTTTTCAGTTTCCATCAACTATTTCATATACTTTTGAGGGTATAGCGAAGTCATTTTTAAAACGTTTGATGTCATCATCTTTTAACCATTGACAGTACCTATCTAAATTTCATTTTGGTGACTTATATAAAACGATCACTTGCTTTGTTTACTACACTCTCCATTACTTTTATTCTGTAATGTTTATGCAAGCCTCATAATTGATCCAGTCAAACACTTATATGAGCTCCATCTGAGCTTATAATAGGAATATGTGACATAAAAAAAATTAATCCTGTAAAACATCCGTACTGTACTGTGCTAATATTCTGTCAACATTGGCCTGCAACATATCGAGCAAATTTTAAAAGAAATAATATATTTTCCCTCTGTTCGTCATATTTGAAGGTTTCATTACATGCTAAACGTATATGTGCTCATTTTCTTTCTACTTCATTGGATGGTCTTCTCGTATGTTATTTTTCGAATCGTTATCTTTTATGGTTCGACATAGCAGGGAAGGCAGATCTCTTCAGGCACGGTTGACCATCTGCTTAAGAGCGGAAAACTCAGATATAAAACCAGTCGACCTCGCTGTCACAGTCCTGGCCTGCTGTGACATGGCAGATGAACCCCAGGTTTAAAGGGTGGGGCCAGTTTGCGCAAACTGCACTCTAACTAAAAGATCCATTGAGCAGGCATGAAGTAACTGTACTAGCTACTATTTACGTCTGCCCCTGAACGACTCTATCAAGCCCTGCAGCGATGGGAAAGGGGCGAAAACGGCTAATGAAAGATGTCACTGGAAGCCGCAGTCCCAATCCTATATGCAGTCGACTTAGTCCTTTGCCCGTCTGATGTTGATCCGGATACAACACAATCACCTGGCAGCAGCATGCATGACCAAGCAAGCTTTTCTAGGGACAGCACTGCTGGCTCCGCATGGAGACAAGCCTATAAAAAGTGGCCTAACCAAAACACGTCGCCATAACAACCCCCACCCCCCGTTGACCTGCCGCAACCAACGGGCATCTTCCAACGCGGCCAAAACATGACAGAAAACACAAGGCATGCCCCACCTGCATCACATCGTGGGAAAAGACCAAAAATGGCTTGAAACATCAGAACAATCCTAGACTCAACCTACAGCAACAGACCAGAACGACGCTCTGCCTCAATCTCACACGAACTGTCTCGCCATATTGTGGACATTGCTACATGTAGCGAAGTCCGCATCTCAGAGGAAGGAAGTCTGAGAGAACTCGGCGCTGGATACACCCTGTACTGGTCAGGAAAACCAAAGACTGAAAAACAACTTTCAGGAGACTGTTTCATAGTCAAGGACTCAATCGCCACTAAGTTAACTAACCTTCCCATTGGTAACACCTACATCGTCATGTCCATGCATCTACCTTTAGGGAAACAACAACACGCCACTCTTCCGTGTAGGTGCTCCAACACTCCAGGTAGATCCTTCTGAAAAAGATAAATGTTACGCTGACCGGCGCAGACTGCTCAAGAGCGTCCCAGACAGCGACAAAATAATCATCCTCGGAGATTTCAATGCCAGAGTGGGCCAAGACTCAGACGTCTGGAAAGACATTCTTGGAAAATATGGAGTAGGTGGCTGTAATGAAAACGGGCGACTGCTTCTTGAATTTTGCTTAGAAGTACAGCTCACCATCACAAACACCGTATTCCAGAAGAAAGATGGCCTCGAAACGACCTGGGTGCATCTTAGATCAAAACACTGGCACCTAATCGATTACATCAGAGAGACTTAAAAGATGTCCTTCATACCAGAGTGATGTTCAGTACAGATCATCGTCTTGTCCAATGCAAGCTTGACTTCCACATCAAGCCCAAGTCCAGATAACAAAGAGGCACTCCAAGACGGAAGCTCCAGATCAAACACCTGTTGTCTGCAGAAGTTAAGGCAGATTTTCAAGAGAACCTGCTGTCTAGATTTGAAGAACCTAACTTTATCAAAGATCTAACTCCGGAAAGGATGTGGAACCACATCAAGTCTGCCAGTCTGCATACCTCAGAAGAAATCCTTGGATTCACCACTAAGAAAACCAAAACTGGTTTGATGAAACCAACCAAGAATCCAAAGACTGCTTGCCAAAAAGAGATCAGCGCACCAAGACCACCTTGCTAAACCATCCTGTCCACAGATGAAAGCAGCCTTCCTCCTTATCATTAGCTTCCTCCAGTGCAGGCTCCGAGACATACAAAATTAATGATGTACAACGCTTTCATAACGAACCCAGCTGTACGCTGACATCGGTGACTACAAGGGGTTCTATAAAGCGTTGAAAGCAGTGCATGGTCTGTCCTTCCAAATACAGAACCCCCTACGGAGTGAAGATAGCCAAGAGCTACTCACTGACAGGGAATCTATCCTGAACCGCTGGTCAGAGCACTTCCACACCCTCTTCAGCACTAGATGTACAGTCCAGAAGGCAGCTACTCACCGCATCCTGCAACAGCCATTAAAGATGGAACTCGATGAGGCACCCACACTGCAAGATTGTAAAAGCCATAGAACAGCTTAAGATGGGAAAGGTTAAAGAAAAGATGGTATGCCTCCAGAGATATGGGAGAGAGGAGGCCCAGAATTGCACACCAAACTCCACAAGTTCTTCGCTTGCTTCTGGGAGCGAATGAAACGTCCACAAGACCTCCGAGATGCAGTCATTATCACCTTGTACAATAACATGGGAAAAAGGTCTGACTAGTCAAACTACCGTGGGATAACTTTGCTCTCCATTGCAATCAAAATCCTTGCTTGAGTGTTGCTGAACATACTGGTGCAAACCGTTTTAGAAGAGAATGTTCCAGAGAATCAATGCGGCTTCAGAGGCAATAAAGGCACAATTGACAAGATGTTCGACTTGAGACAGATCCAGGAGAAATCCCGAGAACAAAAAAAAACCTGTACATTACAATTGTCGACCTGACAAAGGCATATGACACGGTTAGCAGAACTGAACTGTGGAAAATCCTCGAAAAGCTATGTTGTCCTCCAAAGTTCCTTACTATGGTCATCCAACTACATGAAAACCAATTTGGTCAGGTCAGAAACAATAACAACCTGTCACAGACCTTCATCATCGCAAATGACGTGAAACAGGGCTGCGTTTCATCCCCCCCCCCCCCACATTGTTCTCAATTTTATTCAGCATTATGCTCCAAAAAGCAACATAAGACCTTGATGACGAAGATGGCATAAATATCCGCTTCCGTACTGATAGCAATTTCTTCAACTTAAGGCGACTTCAGGCCCACACATTGAAAAAACTGATTAGAGAACCACTTTTTGCATACTCCGCCGCCCTTGTTGCCCACACGAAAGCAGCCTTGCAGCGCGTAACATCCTGCCTTGCAGAAGCTTGCTAGCTCTTTGGTCTTGAAGTCAGCCTAAAGAAAACTGAGGTAGTTCACCAACCTGCACCCAAGGAAGAGTACCGGTCACCAAGCATCAGAGCTGAAAGTAGTCCACCAGTTCACCTACCTGGGCTGTGTGATCTCATATAATGCCAAGATCGACAAAGAAATAGACAACAGACTGACCAAGGCAAACAGCGCCTTCGGCAGATTCTATAAACGAGTGTGATACAACGCCAGTCTTAATAGAGATACAAAGATCAGCGTATACAGAGCTGTCGTACAAACCAATCTCCTATATGGCGCCGAATCTTGGGTCACTTACAGCCGCCACCTCCGCCTTCTTGAACGCATCCATCAGCGCTGCCCCCGCACCATCCTCAACATCCACTGGAGTGACTTCGTTAACAACAACGAAGTCCTCAGACAAGCAGGGATCACCAGCGTTGATGCCACATGCATGAAGATACAGATATGCTGGTCTGGGCACGTCTCCAGGATGGAGGATCATCGCCTGCCAAAGATCGCACTGTATGGTGTGTTGTCCACTGGCAACTGTGATCGAGGGGCACCTCGAAAGAAAAATAAAGACTCCTTGAAAGAAATAATCGACCACCGCCAATGAGCATCACAAGCTGCTGAGCGTAAAAGCTGGCGACATACAGTTCACCGGGCCACTGCCACTTTTGAACAAAACAGATTGGTCAGCTTGGAGGAGAAAAGATGGCAAAGAAAAAACCGGGAATCATCGGCAGCATCCATCACAACACAGACAGTCCCATGCAGCCTTTGTGGACGGACGTGCCTGTCACGTATTGGACTAATCATCCACCAGCTCGCGCGCAATAGACGTGGACATCCCTTTTCCTAAATCTTCGCTAGTGATGTCAAAGCCAACAATATCTTCTTCAAATGTGTTAAGATCTATCGAAATCATTTTTATTACACAGTGTAATCTACATCTATATATATCCATTAAACAAATGTCTTTGTGACAATTTCATTTACATTTTCATGTTCATCGTCTCAGTTTGCTTTTTTCATTTGAACACATGTAGAAAAGGGATTGGATTTGCTTTACATATGCTTTGGACTCATTTGATCTAATAACGTAATTATTCATTTTAATTTAATTGAGCAGAAAAACAGATAAATAGTTGATCGAATTAATCGTTTTCTCAATGTTTAATTCTTTCTTTTACTTTTCTCATTGTATTGATTTGGAAAAGATGTAAGAATAAAAGGTATAAAAGTGTCGAGTGCAATTAATAACAATTTACTAGAACTCAAAATGGTTATAAACTGAGCAACTGCAAATCAAGCGTACTATATCAAAGTTTAATCTGTGTAGATAATACCTGTTCATATATGAAACTTCGATGAATCAATTACGAAACAAATCATCGTGACGTAATTGTTCTTGAGGGTTGAATACATTACAATAATTTACCAGACAGTATGCCACTTCCTCTCTACGTAGAGTAATATAACGAAATATTTTTTAGAAAAATGCATTGAACACACTGCACTTAAAATTCATAAAGGCATTATGGTATCAGAGTATTTAATTGCTGTACAAAATAAATACAAAAACAAATAGGCAATACTACCAAAGATCCTTTTCTTAACCGTTGCTACACAGAATTTAATGGTATTTAACAGAGAACCCCTTGTTTGTTTAATCACCTTTTGAAAATATTCTAATGACTTCCATCCGTGGCCGTATATTGATACCGTTCCTAAATATAAAGACATAATTGGTCTATTCAAAAAGTGGATCAATCGAAACAAACTTTGGCCTAAAGCATCGTGGTATCAAAATCTTTTAGTATATCGAAATGACGTCTTTTTACAATAGCATATATCGAATTTTGTTTCAAACGAGAAAACATTTTAATTTAATCTTCTAAAGTACCATAAGACCAATATGGATTGTTTGGTACATAGTATGAAGCATAGAGACATGTCTTTCTTTAATTAATAATTTCAATTTCCTGTCAAGCATGGGTGCCAGACTTGAAATAACATATGAAAAGAAATTCACAAGTTTTAAAAATTGATTGCTCAATTTTTTGGTTAGATTAATTATGGTATCGATTCAATATACAACATTAATGTATATGTATTATATTTTTTTAAAGATAAACACTGGGCAATTGAAGGATTGCAGGAAAACACTGGTCTCTTGTCGCATGTATTGATTCCAATATGGAAGAGGCAAATAAAAAATAATATACTTTGCTCGTCATAAAATGGCATCTTGAATAATGAAATGTGGTAAATATTAGCCAGTGCTCTAAAAATTTTAAATTTCTTCTCATTACTCGAGCCGTATTTTTAACATTACTATTAATAATATTATTAATAATTCCTTATTTAACAAGATAGGCCCAATGAGAATACAGATGACTCTAATGATACCCTCTGCTACTTTGTAAGTTATTACATCACTACCTGAAGTTGGTATAGTTGAACTATCTCTAAATAAGTCTGTGCTTGATTGCCGTGTCGAAATATAAATGTCATTTATGAAATTAAGAAAAAGCAATGGGCCTAACATAGACACTGGAAAACAGTATGATTGATTACCATTGAGCGAGATTGTTTCTGATGTGTGTTTAGGCAAGTTAATAATGGCTTGTGCGCCCGGATTAAAAATGCCCAAAGTAACAACGTATTTAATCATTACTGAAATGTGTATATATATAAATATATTAATATGAACTCGATTGACGCATAATCATACATACCCATATACACTTACCTGTGATTTAATCTTGCCTCACTCCACTATATTTAATTTTCAGCTGCCACGAACACTTCTATCAGGAGGTGAGTAAAACTAGAACAAATAACAGCACGAGTTTAATTATAAATGTTTAATGTTGTCTTGTATTAGAAGGGTGTGTTACAATCGGGTTTACATTAGGTGACCATGAACAAATATTACCATAATTTATAATTGTACTGTATAATCTGTGTAGCAATCAGGGATCATTTTACATGGCAGGACGACGAATAACACAGCTAATTATCAGAAGCATATATTATGCATAACAAACTAGGTTCGTCTACAAGCTAAGAGGACAGGGGTAACATTATTTAGGATTGGTTGTGTATGTTTTGTAATGATCAAGGTTGCTTCTCTAAGGCAAGAAGACACGTTAGCATAATTGTTGTTTAAATGGTATATATAGCATAAAAATCAGTGCGCAGGTGATGAAAACAGCTTAATTTGACCTACGACTAGATCGGTAAATTATGTATGATAATCAAGTTTCCATCGGCAGGAAATATAAATTGGGTAACATAGCTTATAATTAGATGGGTACGTTACGTATAACAATGAGGGACAGGGAATATCAATATATGAGTACATCAGGTTTATTATTCAGTGTGGAGACCAAGCAAATAGGTTTACAAAACATTTCATTAGACGTTTGTGTTATGTACGATAAACAGGGTTCTTGCAGCAGAACAAAATGATATGGTAACGTACGTTATGATTAAATGGTTATCTCATATGGAACAATGAAGATGGAGTCTAACAGGAAAGTTTAAAATATGATTAAGTGTGCATATTACGCATAACAAATTGGGTGAAGACCCTGAGTACAGTTTACCAAATTAATAATTAGATGAGAATATTATGTATAGCAATCCTGGTAACTTCTGAAAGCCAAGAGGACAGTTTATGCACAACAATATAGTCAAAACGGACAGGCTAATATAATTTATATTTAGACGGGCATATTATTTATACCAATCAGGGTTTATGCTGAAAGAACACAAACAAAAAGTATGAATCTATTGATATATTAAAATCGGGGTTGCTTCGGCATGCCAAGTTAATATATTAGCGCAACTTAAGATTGGACAGGTATGTTTTGTATGGTGATAAGGGTTCGTGTTTTGCGGACTAAGAAGACTTTAACGTAACTTCATTATTAGAGGATTCCGTGTAAACAATCATGTAAACAATCATGTAAACAATCATGTAAACAATCATGTAAACAATCATGTAAACAATCATGGTCATGTAAACAATCATGTAAACAATCATGTAAACAATCATGTAAACAATCATGTAAACAATCATGTAAACAATCATGTAAACAATCATGTAAACAATCATGGTCATGTAAACAATCATGGTGGAGGCCAAGAAGACAGTTTAAGATGTTATTAGGTATATTATTATAATAATCAGGGTGCAGCCCAAGAGAACAGGTAGGCCAAGGAGACAATTTAAAACCGCTGATAATAAAATGTATATATCATATATACCAATCAAAGCTCTTTATGTAGGCCAGGAAAAGCTAATATAACGTATGATTACATGGATATATTATGGGTAACAATCAGAGTGTATTCCAGTAGAAGAATATTCAACATTTTGATTCTTTTAATGTACAATAAAGTGATAAGATGGACATGTATTCACATCTCGCTATGAAACCTAATGCACCCTTACGGACTAAGGAAAATGGTATATATCTTTTTAAAATAAAGAACTTAGATGGACGTTCTTAAATATTTTTATTGGTAAACAAGAGTGCCAAAAAGGCTATTTCAAATAAGTGTTGTTAGTAAAAGATCATGAAAATTATTGGATAATGTCAATCATTTGCTTGAAAACAATGTACCCTCTAGGACCAATGGAAAAGAATCACGTGTACAGAACATTATTATACTCCCCGACTGATCTCACAAAGCTTGTACCACAATCTTGAAGTTTAAAATGAAAAAGTATATAACAAAGTCACCATTAAACATAAATTGTTAATGTAATTGAAAGAGTAAGTTTGCTCCAATCCAACATTTCTCTACAATTAGAAATGATTGAAAGACTGTAATATAAACATGATTTTTTTTATGTTTTTCAGTGTTAATTGGCGATACTGCTTTCTGTTTATATGGTAAAACTGAACATTTAATTAACTGATTATTGTAACCTTGTGCATGAACATTTTTTTAAGTTGCTAAAGTGCAAATTATAATTTTAAAAATAGTCAAAATAAGTATATTAAATTAGTACGGATATTGTATCCTCAGCTTATAAGCACATAATTCTTACCGATGAGTGTCTTGTTTTTATTATTATTTTCTTCAGTAATGGAAACATGGATGCTGAAATGTCCACATATTCGAATACTGAGTGTAACCCCCAGATTCCTAAACCAATGTATGAAGAACTTCATAGAGGAAATGCAGAACGGAATGTATATGATCAGATTGCTTGAGTGTTGTAAACCGTATGTAGCAGACTGAGAATAACCGCTAAAGTGTGATATATAATGAGTATTTTGCCGTATATATATATATATATATATATATATATATATATATATATATATACATACAAAATGTACAAAGAAATTTGTTACGGATCATTGCATACGATGTAAAATGTAATTGTAAATATTTTTCATGACATTTATAACATAGTGAAAACGTCTATGACGAGAAAGTCACTGGCATTGGCTACTACCAAAGTAAACTCGTAAAAGATGCGCCCGATTGTTTTTCGTATTATTTCATACAAAATTAATATTTCAGTAAGAACATATATTATTCCAAACATCACTTATTTTAAAGAAAAGCACTAAACTAGATTCAGATAGCCTTCTCCAAATGTATGTTCTGCTGCTACTTCCCAAACGTTAAGAGTGAATTGTTCACTTATAGCTTTTTCTTTTTTAACATACGATGGCCTCTTCTCAATTTGGAAGGGCCATTCTACTGCAGTCCAGACATATTAGAGAAATTGCATATGTTTTAATAAATTCAAAAATAGCCATATTGTGAGATTGGTAGCTTTTCAGGAAAGTCTTTGGCACTAATATTCTCACCATTCCATTTCATAGATTATCATTTAGTACTTGAATTATTATATAGTTTAGTGTACAAATCTCACATTTAAAATAATTCGATTGAATTAATGGTCCCTTTTTTATTCAAAGATCAGCAAAACAAATATTCCGCAGGGATATGTAATAGGACCACTTTTGCTTGTTATTGATGTAAATGGCCTGAATATTTGCTATGCGGAAACTGAAGCAAACATGTAAATGATGCTGCTTTTTCCTTTGCGGATCAAACTGTTGCCATAATAGGGTGACTTCTGCATTCGGAGCCCGCTGATGTTTATAACTTTCTGAACGCTATAAAACTAATTCTCCACATTTTCCAAAGTTCTATAAACAAAGAAGAAAGAAGAAAAACTGCTGGCACTAACAAATCTTTCAAATTCAACAGTCGTAGTATCGCGAGTTGAGAGCTTTGCCTGGTTATATATCACGTTACACAAGGATTTAACCTTCAAAGAACAAATACAGAGAGAAATTGGCAAGCTAAATAGATCTTCTAGGATTCGGAAATGTGGTTTTTCTCACATCTCTATCCATACTGAAGACTGTTTTATCACACTCTCATTTTGTCACATATTAATTATTGCTGAAATATATGTTTTAGTTTGCCAAAGACTTACATTAATAGAACCAAAAGAGATACAAAATCTCAAAATGCGCATAAGTTTAAACAATATCATTTTCACATCACATATATGTTCATTAAACCCATTTCCTAAGTATTTCTCAATAGATTATACATAACATACCTTGCTTACAAATGTGGAAGGTCCAATAATCATTGTCTCCAAACACTTGACAAACTAATTCACATGTTCCCTATAAGTTTTCTCCATACTTCATCAATCTATAAATTGGGCGTGTATTTTGGTGGAGATCACAAATATTCTTTCAATCTGTCGGAATTCAGAACATGGAATGACCAAACTATTACATGAAAAATCCACTAAACACTTCAAACATTGAATAAAAATAAAAAGGAGAAACTATATAATCAAACGATAACATCTCTAAGATGGTCAGTTTACGGCTTATGTTCTGTGACAAATTGTATTATTATTTTCCAATTGCTCTCGAAATTAGTAGTTGCTGTTGTTATGCATATTTCGTTTGAATTGCTGTTTAGTTATTTTATTTATTTTTGTTTCATTATAAGCTAACGTAATGTAATATTGTATGATGGACTTAACTTTATCCAAGATCCAGTTTATGTTCTACGTCAAATGAATTATTGATAATTTTGTTTTGTTTTAGCCTGTAAAGAACTAAGACATAAACTTACGTAGTCTCTATCTGTATGGGTTTAATATCAAGATCATTATTAATAGAAGTAAATATGTTCATTTGGATCTGGATCTAAGTTATTGGAATTCCCATTTGAACTTGCCTGGTGTACCTGACATTGTCCAGGATATATATTATATTTGTAGTGACAGACTTTCTAATAATAACTGACACTTTATTTTGTAAACATTACAAATTTTCTAGAAAGTTATTTTCCATTAGGTAATGACTTTTTTAGAAATTGTTAATTGTGACTTCTGGTCAAGTAGAGGACTATATAATCTTGTCACTGGAAAGATCTAACAGAATCAGTTTTTTAGTACTGTTGTGTCCAGTATTTTTAGTACTGTTGTGTCCAGTATTTCCTCTATGCTGGAATTTATTTCTTGGACGGAGACATTCACTGGGAGTTATAGTGAACTCAAACCTGGAATTGTTTTGCAACAAAAGACTGTTGGTACAATCACACAATACAGGCCGCCACAGGCACATCAACACTTTCAGCATTGGACTTCATTTAAATTTCTACTAAAGTTTATTCAGAACTTTAAACTATTTGCACTTGTGTCTGTAATTCTAGATTAGTTTGGGATCTAATACAGTAAGTTTACTTTTTAATTTTCACTTTATGTTCAAAAGAAATAAATTATTTGCTGAATTCTACAAAACTTGTTGCTTTTCACTTTTCCGTTATTTATTTTAAGAGCATAGGCTTTTAACACTATATGTATAATTAATTTTATGTGCTATGTTTGATTCATACTAAAATCTTCATATCTTAGTATATTAGTGCTGGTATCTTCTAGCACAAGTGTATTGTATGTATGCATTATCTTAGTATCTGATGTTTCTTTAATGTTTGTGTGGTCTGGATTTTCAACGTGGTTCTTTTTCAATCATGCCGCAAAGATGTATGCAGTGTGGCTGTTTATAGTGATGTCTAAGCAATGGGACATCATGCCACAGACATGTAGCATCATGTCCCACCCAGTCACACTATCCTGACACCAGGCCGAACAATCCTAACACTATCCTCTTAAAGCGAGGCAGCTGCTAGTACCCTTTTTATAAGTCTTTAATATGGCTCAACGGGGAATCGAACCCTCGACCTCCCGCATCCGAGACGGACACTAGCCACTTAGGCAACCGGTGCTTTAATTTTGTATCTTATCTTATCACCTCACGCTATGTTTTATTTATTGTCTTCTATTTTATGTCGTTATCTTCTTCTACGATTAATTGTCATGTTTTTTTACCATTCAAATGTGTACCAGGTACAAGGAACCTTTGAAAAATAATTGGTTTACAATTAAAAGCATGCAATAAACTGTGATGTTTGGCTGAGTGTGCATAACACAAAAATGAAAACTAGGCAATAGTGTATAGTCAAACTTAACACACACACACACACACACACACATATATATATATATATATATATATATATATATATATATATATATATATATATATATATATATATATATATATATATATATATATATATATATATATATATATATATATCTGCATATGTATATATATTTTGTTGTTGTTGGCTTGACTTCGCTTACGAAGATTAAGAAGGAGGATTTCTATGTTTATTGCACGTGCGCTGGTGGCTGACGAGCCCAATACGTGACAGGCACGTCCGTCCACAGAGACTGCAGGAGAATGTCTGGGTTGTGGTGGGTGCTGACAATGGTTCAAGGCTTTTTCTTCGCCATCGGTTTTCCTCCAAGATGGCCCGTCTGTTTTGTTCAAACGTGACGGCGGCCTGGTGAACTGTACGTCGCCAGCTTGCTCGGTCATCAGCTTGGGATGCCCATTGGCGGTGATCGATGCCACAGGTGGTATAGGCCTTTTTCAACGAGTCTTTGTATCTCCTTCCAGGAGCCACTCTATCACGGTGGCCAGTTGATAGCTCACCATACAGTGCAATCTTTGGCAGGCGATGATCCTCCATCCTGGACACGTACCCTGCCCAGCGAAGCTGTATCTTCATGAGTGTGGCCTCAACGCTGGTGATCCCTGCTTGTTTGAGGAATTTGGTGTTGGTAACGAAGTCACTCCAGTGGATGTTGAGGATGGTGCGGAGGCAGCGCTGATGGAAGCGTTCAAGGAGACGGAGGTGACGGCTGTAGGTGACCCAGGATTCGGCGACATATAGGAGGGTGGTCAGTACGACAGCTCTTTAGACGTTGATCTTTGTAACTCTCTTGAGACTGAAATTGTGCCAGACACGTTTGTAGAGTCAGCCGAAGGCGCTGTTTGCCTTGGCTAATATGTTGTCTATTTCTGAGTCGATCTTTGCATCAGAGGATATCACACAGCCCAGGTAGGTGAACTAGTGGACTACGTTTTTATCTCTGTCCGGTCAGCGAAGATGCTTGGTGGTCGGTACTCATCCTTGGGGGCTGCCTGGTGAAGTACCTCGGTTTTCTTTAGGCTTACCTCGAGGCCAAAGAGCTGGCAAGCTTCTGCAAAGGAAGATGTTACGCGCTGTAGGGCAGCTTCCGTGTGGGCAACAAGGGCGGCATCGTCTGCAAAGAGAAGTTCTCTAATCAGTTTTTCCAAGGTTTTGGTGTGGGCCTGAAGTCGCCTTAAGTTGAAGAGGTTGCCATCAGTACGGAATCTAATATAGATGCCATTTTCGTCATCAAGGTCTTCTGTAGCTTTTTGGAGCAACGTGCTGAGGAAGATTGAAAACAGTTTGGGAGCTAAAACGCAGCCCTGTTTCACGCAATTTGCAATGGGGAAGGTCTGTGACAATTCGTTATTGTTTTAAACCTGACCAAGCTGGTCTTCATGTAGTTGGATGACCATGGTAAGGAATTTGGGAGGACAGCCGAGCTTTTCAAGGATTTTCCACAGTCCAGTTCTGCTCATCGTGTCAAATGCCTTCGTTAGGTCCAAAAAAGTGATGCACATTTCTTTGTTTTGTTCTCTGCATTTTTCCTGGATCTGTGTCAGGACGAACACCATATCAGTTGTGCCCCTATTGTCTCTGGAGCCACACTGACTCTCTGGAACATGATCTTCTGCAATGGTAGGCACTAGTCTGTTTGGCAACACTCTAGCAAGGATTATGCCTGCAATAGAGAGCAGAGTTATCCCACGGTAGTTTGAGCAGTCAGACTATTCCCCCTTGTTTTTGTATAAGGTGATGATGACTGCATCTCGGAGGTCTTGCGGAAGTTTCCCTCGCTCTCAGCAGCAAACGAAGAACTCCTTTCTTCCATATCTCTGGTGGAATACCATCTTTTCCTGCAGCCTTTCCTGCCTTCAGCTGTTCTATGGCTTTTACAGTCTCTTGCAGTGTGGGTGTCACATCGAGTTCCATCTTTGGTGGCTGTTGTGAGATGAGATCAATAGCTGCCTCTTGGACTGTACATCTAGTGCTGAAGTGCTCTAACCAGCGGTTTAGGATATATTCCCTGTCAGTGAATAGCTATTGTCCATTTGCACTCCGTAGGGGGCTCTGTACTTGGAAGGAGGAACCATACACTGCTTTCAGCGCTTCATAGAACTTCTTGTAGTCTCCAGTGTCAGCGTACAGTTGGGTTCTTTCTGAAAGCTTTGTCCACCATTAATTTTGTATTTCTCGAAGACTGCGCTGGAGGGAGCTGCAGATAAGGCGGAAGGCTGCTTTCTTCTGTGGACAGGATGGTCGTGCGAGATGGGCTTGGTATGCTGATCTCTTTCGGGCAAGTAGTTCTTGGATTGTTTGGTCGTTTTCATCAAACCAGTCTTTGTGGTTCTTAGTGGTGAATCCAAGGAATTCTTCTGAGGTTTGCAGAATGGCAGCCATGATGTGATTCCACATTTCCTCCGGAGGTAGATCTGGCGGAAAGTTAGGTTATTCAATTCTAGAGTGCAGTCTCTCTTGAAAATTTGCCTTGACGTCTTCAGACAAGAGCTTTTTAATCTGGAGCTTCCTTTTTATGGCACGTCCTTGTTGTTTGGATCTGGGCTTGAAATAGAAGTTGAGCTTGCATCGAACAAGACGGTGATCTGTATGGCACTCTGCACTGCGCATCACTGCCCGTGTTTTGATCTAGGATGCATCCAGGTCGTTTTCAGGCCCATTGTCATTGCAGCCACCCACGCCATGTTTCCCAATGACTGCTTTCCAGGTTTCTGAGTCCCGGCCCACTCTGGCATTGAAATCTCCAAGGATGATTATTTTGTCGCTCTCTGGGACGATCTTGAGAAGTCTGCACAGGTCAGCGTAACATTTATCTTTATCAGAAGGATCTACCTGGAGTGTTGGAACATATACACTGAAGAGTGTGGCGTGTTGTTGGTTTCCTAACGGGAGACGCATGGACATGATGCGGTGACCAGTTGGAAGGTTTGATGATAACTTAGTGGCGACTGAGTCCTTGACCATGAAACCGACTCCTGAAAGTCGTTTTTCAGATTTTGGTTTTCCTCACCAATACAGGGTGTATCCAGCGCTGAGTTCTCTCAGACTTCCCTCCTCTGAAAGGCGGACTTCGCTAAGTGCAGCAATCTCAACAGCAAGGCGAGAGAGTTCGTGTGCGATTAGGGCAGAGCGTCGTTCTGGTCTGTTGCTGTCAGTTGAGTCTAGCATTGTTCTGATGTTCCAACAAGCCAGTTTTAGTTTTTTCCCACGATGTGAGGCCGGTGGGAAATGCCTTGTTTTTTCTTTTAAGTTTCGACCGCGTTTTAAGATGCTCGTTGGCTGAGGCAGGCCAACTGGGGTGTAAGGAGACGAGCTTTGGTTAGGCCACCTTTTCTAGGCCCTTCTCCATGTGGAGCAAGCAGTGCTGTCCCTAAAAAAGGCTGCTTGGACACTCGGGATGCTGCCGGGTGATGGTGTCGTCTCTAGATCAACACCAGACGGCCAAAGGCCTGAGTCGCCTGCATGCAGGATTGGGACTGCGGCTTCCAGTGACATCTTTCACCTGCCGTTTTCGCCCCTTTCCCATCGTTGCAGGGCTTGATAGAGTCGAACATAAACAGTTGACAGTAGACGGTTCCTTCATGCCTGCGCGATGGAGCGTTTAGGTGGAGTTCAGTCTGCGCAAACTGGCCCCACCCTTGAAATCTGAGGTTCATCTGCCCTGGCCCGGCAATCCAGGACGGTGACAGCGAGGTCCGCAAGCCGTAGGTTTTATATCGAAGTTTTCCTCTCCTATGCAGATGGCCAACCATGGCTGAAGAAATCTGCCTTCCCTGCTATTGTGAACCATAGCTGGTCGGCCACAGCAGCAATCCATTAATACATATGGTGCGTCGTGGTCCCGAACACTTGGCCGTTGATCCGTAGAGACCTTCCGCCCTAGCAGGGTGAGTCCCTTGTAGAAGTTCATACGCCTAGTGATGCAGTGTTAACATCACCCCCTCAACGTCGTTTGGCCCCTCTAGCTGAAGCGATATGCCAGGAATGATTCATTCTTGGAGGCAGACGTGAGAGATTTGGGAGATGGATGGACGTGAGAGATTTGGGAGATGGATGAGGACCAGTGTCCGTCCACTCCGAGAGTGCAACTGCCAGACAACAAAGGTACTACCTCTATCTAGCGCCCCCTATACCCATATATATATATACTATAATGCATAAAATACACATAAAAAAACATAATTTCCATAAAACATAATTTTCATTTCTGTAAAAAACATCATGGGTGAACATGGATGTAATGACTGACATAATAGCAAAATGGATTTGTATTAAATTAAAACACCGAACTGAATGTATGCGAATTATCATCATAAATATTAATATAACAATGAAAGAGATACAAATATACAGCAACAAACAAACACATTTGCTCTTTTAGGGAACTGCATTACACACTATGACAAAACGTAAAAAACGAAACTAAACTCTATTATGAACACGTAAAAACAACCATCCCGTATATGATATGATATCAACATACTGGGATTTTGCTATTAAACAAATACATGAGCATGGTTCATATAAACATATGCTGTTATTATAAAAAAATTAATACGGTTCATATAACCATAATAACCGGTATTCACAATTCAATTGCACAGTTCGAGATTCATATCCTTCTAATGAATTCTTGGTCTTCCATTCCTCTTCAGTGACGCCACTGTGTTATTCTCTTTTAGCAATGAGACTATACTGCCACCAACTACATTATCATCCTGCCAACTAGGCTGTCATACTATCAGCTGCGAAGCCACACTTCCAGCTATTCTTCCCCTCTAACAGCTATGCTGCCACACTAACACTTATACTGCCACTTTAAAAGCTACTATGACACACCAACAGCTACGCTGCTACACTGCCAGCCCTATGCTACGACACTGCCAGACCTATCAGCCTTATGGCTGTAGTATATTGTCTAAAGTTGACACCTCCTATCACGACCTTGGCATCACTGTTCCCGCATATAGAATATGATTCCTATAAGTACATTTACAAGATCCATGCGTAATGTACCCGTGAACATCATGAAATATGGGTATCTAACTGAGAAGGACCTACATCATGATACACCTATTAAGCAGTCACTATTAGTAGAGATAAGAAAATAAATTATAATCCTAATCGTTTTAATGCAACACCAGGTTATTTTCTTGCCTTATCCCGTAACAATACATCCCCCTAACAGAAAATGGACATACTCTTGAGTAATTATGGAATATAAATTAAATAACGTAGTCCTTACAAATCTTGACTTACAGTCAAGAGAATGGGCAAAAAAAGTATCAGATTGGTCACCCACGCCCTAGTCGAGTGGTCTGCATTTACATTTGAAACCCCTTTAATTGCCTGTACTAGAAAAGGATATGGTTGTAGTGTCAGTGCCCAAATCATCAATAGAGCGTAAACGTCCTTAGCCTTTCTTAAATACAGCAGGGTTTGGTGGTCAGTTTAGATAAAGAAAGCTTTCCTTTGAATTTTAATTACTACAATGTTGCAAAACCTGTCCTGCCGGTGATTAAGTCCTGGTATTTTCCCAACACCACGTTTATCTGCTGACGATGATCTTTGGTCAACTCCACAGTCGTATTTACTTGTTCCACACATTTTCTCTTGACACGCAACGTATTAATATTTTCTGTCTCTTTTGGAGACTGGCTGTTTGGGTTTGATATTTAGGGCAGATATTTTAGATATTTGTTTGGTCTTCTGGTAAGGGCAATGTGGGCATTAGTTGTTCCTAGTTATATTCTCTTAAATGTATTTACCAAAACTATTTGCTTGTAATGTTTTCCCTGTTTGAATTCTGTTTTCCTTTTGGTATGAAACGTGTCTTACTTTTGGCGCCTTGATGAACCTTATCACCTGCAACTGTATGTTATACAGCCTTTTCCTTTGAGACTTTTGGCCCACTCTTCTTGCCATTTTTGGTTCATTTTGGTCTTGATTTGGCTATACAATTAATGAGTAGTATAGTGGATTGTGGCCCAGGGGTTTTTCAATATGTTTTCTTTCCCTTCCTTGTCAGCCTGTTCATTTTTTGCTAGATTTATATGAGATGGAGCCCACGTCAATTCAATTGTTTTCTGTTTTCTGTTTTCTTTTTCAACCCTTTTTTGAATAAGTAACTGCGCTTCTTGACGGAAGTTTTTCCTTCTTCTTGAGTTCCATGTATCAATTGCGTTTTGCACGCTAAGCGGGTTTATAACTATAAGAATGTTGTCAGTCGATTGGGTGTTAATCCATTTTAGGGCTTCAATTATTACTCAGAATTCTGCAGTACATATTGAGCACCCATGTAGTAGTCGGTCTCCTAATTGGATGTTTTCATCCGTAATTACGACAGCGTGTCATGGAATTGTATAAATCCTTTTATTTATTAAATACATGTACTCGGGTTTCGTTTTTAGTGTACAACGATACCCGAGGGTGATTTATGTATATTGTACAATATTTCGAAATAACGAGTTCGGTTCATCCTTTGTTGGACGTGGGAAGTACTTTAAGTGGGAAAAACCGAATGCTTCCAGCACACAGACGACATATGACGACTTCATCTGTATATAAATGCCTCACCGTACGATTAAATCTACACATTACGGAACATCTTGTCAGTGAGCGGTCAACTTTAAAGACTTGCACATCTTCAGTTGTAGAGGTATGTGAGTTTATGAATTTCTTGTGTAGAAGTTATATCTATTGTACTACCACGTTTATTTTTGTATATTTGCTATGTAGCTTATGTTTACTAGTATAATATAAATGTTTTCTATTATTGTTTGTGACTATGCAAGGGATTTATACTAGCAATATAAAACTGCATTTTTAAGAAACGTTTAGTACCGTAGGATTCTAATCGGGCACGATTCGGTTCATTTCTGAACTTGTGTATTTGCTTGTAATTATTGTGCCGATAATGTAATCTGTATAGTTTACCGTATATAACTTCATGACGTTTTATCGTATATGCCCGTGTCATACATAGTACACGGTGTTAGATGTATTTTCAGCTGACCCCAGTGACCGGAGTGGTCAGTTGTAGAGCTGACCAAAGTGATCAGAGTTATCGGAGTGATCGGAGTCGACGTGATACCAGCTGCAGAGCTAACCATAGAAGTCGACAATAGCAGCTGTGAAGCTGAACCATAGCAGCCATAGAGCTGAATAAACAGTGCTTGATTGACCAACCTGGAATACTGATGGCTTCATTGACCAGTGTGACTGGTAGCCGAGTGTGCTGGTGATGGAGTGTGTAACTCCATACATGTAATCTTTTAGCCGTGGGCTATTGTTTGGTGTTTGTAAAACCCAGTGTGTTTTTGGGACTGTAAATATAATTTGTATATCTGTCCTTTTTGTTTATATAATTTCACTATTTGACTGAATACATTTAACTATATGAGTAAAATACATTTTTTTACTATTTGAGTAAAACACATTTCAATCTTTTCATTGTGAAATCACTGTGAATCATTCACCCCTTGTCCTTGTATTGTGTAAGGTTATTTATCTGCATTTTCATTATTAAGTCCGTGCATTTTATGTTAATTGATCCAATATTTAGATCATATACACGCACATATTAATCATAATTATTTGCTCATTCAAGTTACTAGTATTTAAACATTGTATTTGTATCACCATCTTAAGTGTTCTGTTGTAAATTCTAAATCCCACCTGGTTATCTTGTTACACAACGGCTGCGGTTCTGTTTAGATTTTGTGATTTTGATCCATCAGTGTATATAATAGTGAAATATAGTTATGTATTGTCTATAATATTTTTAATCTAAGTTAGTATTTTGAAAGGTCGCTCTTGTTTGGACCCACGTTTTATAGCCTGTAAATTAATTTTGACTGGTATGTTTTTCAATGAGCGGCGGTAGGGGGTGGGAAACCCTACAACTTTTATTTGGTTCCCATCCCCTAAATAGACCCTTCTACAAAAAGGATTTCAATGACGCGAAACGACCTTTGTATTTCGGTGATTGGAACAAACTCGTTGTCCCCCCAGCCCCCTCCCCCTGTTGCTTCGGTTAGGTTTTCAGACCGACTACGCCATGAAATCGTAAACTCCCCAGTCAGTTGCAAAACAAACAGTCACCCAAGTTGCTGCGAAATAGATCAATTATTATATCAAATAATATGGCAAATATTGGAGAATCTCGCACGGTTAGATTAGCTCAAAAACGACTAAAAGCAATTGAGAAATTTTTGCCAGTTCGTGATTCTGTTAGACAAAAATTACAACAACGTCAAGAATCTCAGGTGGAATTTGCAACGGGTGCAGAACAATTATGTACACCCATTACAAAATCTACTGATAAACTCTTGCTTCCATTAATAGACACATCTAGAGTCTAGCTCAAAAAGACAGAATTTTAAAACCAAAGGATGGCACCATAAGCAATGATAAGTTCATCAAGTGGATATATCGTGCATATTACAACAAAAAACAAGCTAGAAATGATGATCCAAATTTTTTTAGTTTTGTGAACAAAATAGTAAAACTTGATGAAGACAGCGTAAAATCATAACCACAACCTTCTCCACCTCCCTATTCGCCACCACATTATCAACTTCTTCCGCCGCTGCAACAACAAGAACAACTGCCGTCACGTCCTAGCGAAAGGCCGCGTAGTCAAGCTACCACCAGAAATGTTATACTTGAAGAATTGGGTATTGATGATTCAACAACAGAAGAAGAAACAACTGGAAGAGGGCTGGGAAGTGGCCTTGTTACTTGTACTAGCAGCGTCCTCAATGATGTGAACAAACTAGAAGTTCTCATTGGAGCATCGAATGCTGGAAATAATTTTCCAGAAATTATTAATGAAGCAACTGATATTTGTCAGCGATTATTCCAAGGTGGCATCATGGACGCTAAAGTATATAGGGATCTTATTGATGAAATTGTAGACGGTGTTACCGTCAGTGGTTATCATAGTAACAAAAGTCCCCGCGACTAACGTCACAGCGATTAGAGTAATAACTAACAAATAAGATGATTATACAAAATGCTCACCGTGGACCCGCACCAGTACGAGTGATAAATTCACGATTTCCAGTATACAAAGCAACTTACGGAGATGGACTCGGCGATGTTGTTCAGGGTTTATTTTCAAGGATAGCACCAAAAGCAATACCCGTTGCAAATCAATTATCGATGAAAGCTATGTACGTTATTCGTGATAAATGTATTAGTGCACTGACACAGTCAGCGGGCGATGCTGCTGGTAAAGCATTTTTGGTAATCAAGGACAGACTAGCAATAATACGCAGACCGAAAGCGGTTCAATCACAGCAGGTAAAATTGCCCAGCACTACAGTTATGCCTGCAAATGTTAGTAAAGTAATAAATCAAGCTGCAAATCAAAAACTAGCAGCCTTGATGAATCAAGTGGCTGTAACCGCGTTGCGTCCAGAAAAACAAACAAATACGAGTTTTATAGGCAGTGGTCTTCATGTTGGACGAAAGCGATTATAATAATATGTTCAAACGTGTATCTGATCCAGCGTTCGATATGGACGCACCTGTGCTCAAAGATGAATCTATACGCGATTATCAATATTATTCTTATGAATCGCGACAACCTAATCAGCGTGGACGAATTAAATTGCAGGTTCAGGATAAAAGTAGATATTTCTTACCCGCTGAAGCATTTATTGAGTAGAAGGCGAACATGTAACAGACGTTGTCGCTAATACAGAATACGGAGCTGATGTCCGATTTGGTTTTGTTAATAATGGTATCATGGCGTTATTGAGAAGTGCCGTAGACATGATTGATGGAGAAGAAATTGAGACAATTCAAGACAATGTTGACGTTGCCACAACGATATTGGGTCTAGCGAGATAGTCAGATGATTATACTAGATCAGCTGGTCCGACTATGATGTTCGCTAAGGATAATTTTGACCATCCCGATGGGAGACCACATCTTAAAGTACAAACAGAACAAGATACTGCAATTGATCCACATCTGGAATAATAGCCAGACCAGCTGCATATATTTCGATATTACAAAGCGCCAGCAACGATTACAACTTAGGATTTGCAAGACGTCAATCAGCGTTAAAACGTGTGCGTAAAAGATTTTCATGTGTAATTCCACTGTCTCACATCTTTTCATTTTGCAGAAATGTCCGAAAGGTTTTTTTGGAGGGATACATACAGTTGTACTTGTCAGAAAAGGCGATGATAATGATGCCATATAGCGAGAAAATGGCGCTGCTGCTGATAAAGTAATTATGTTTAAGCTTTCCTTGTGGATGCCAGTGATGACCTCATCTCTTGTTGAAGAACAGCGACTACTTTATTTTATGGATCAAGGGGGTAAGTCAGTCATATCATGGCTGACAACAACCACAGATAGTGCTCAGAGTTCCATCGTGGGTTTATGTACGTGGCATATAGCATCACAGCATGGTGTTTCTGCACCGAGGCATATTTTCATTGCGTTGCAAAGTGTTGCACGATCAAATTCCCAAGAACGTAGTCATGTGATATTTGACAAACTTGGAGTTAGTGAAGTCTCTTTAAGTATAAACGGACATCAGGAACCATCCGAAGACATATTGTTAAATTTTGATCAAAATTATGTAGCACGTGCATATCATGGTTTAATGGCATTTAGGGGACGTGATCAAAATATAGATACTGGATTACAAATATCACAATTAGATTTACAACGCTGTACCCAATCTATTATTTTTCGTTGGAACATCTTGATTTAGTTAAGCAATCCGTTGTTGATATACATTTTTGAGCTCGTGTAGGCACATTACATGTCACTGATGCTGGTCCACCAGTTCTTTATGGTGGTGATTACAGAGCAATTTCAGGCATTCTCAGCAACAAATCAATGCTAATTGAAGGTGCTGAATGAGAGTTATTAATGCACCAGTAGAAAATATGTAAAAAAAAACACAAGTGTTTTACACAATTAGATCGCAGCATTATTAATACCAATGTCGTCGTACTCACACGTTAATGTCACTTTGACCTCCGGTCAAGTAAAAAAGCAAAAATATCAATAAAGCGAGATCAAATTGCTAGTAGTGGCCCAAACAAGTTACCGCTGACTAAAACTCAACTAAAACATTTTAATAAGGCACAGAAATCAAAATCAGGAGTGCAAATTGATCTATCTCCGACCGCGATAAAGGATATGGTTAAAACAGGTGGTATATTTCCACTTCTCGCAGCAATACCAGCATTAATAGCTGCTGTTGCACACGCAGTCGCAAAAGCTGCTGCGCTAGGGGCTGTTGGAAGTGCTGTCGGAATGGCACTAAAGAAAGCAACTGGGAAAGGAATTTTACACAAGGAAAGCTTAAAAAAAAGATCATCACGGACACAAAAAAACAAGGCGCCCCAAAAAGTCAAATATGCCTCAACCGGGTCGTCTAAGGCTACCAGTGCAACAATACGGGGCTGGTCTAAGACTACCAGGAACTCATCTAGGACGATCCCACGGATTAGGCCTCAGACTTCCAAGAACTAATCTGTCATAGACGCAACACGTCTCTCACCGATGTCAAATTCTGATTTAACAAAAGCGGCTAAAAAATTAAAAATTAAAGATTTCAGGGGTAATTTTATGCGAGATCAGTTACCGAGCCAACCATACATCAACGAAACAGGCATCATTAATCTCGACAACAGCAATGGTCCAGGCACTCACTGGGTTGCATACGTGATTGATCCGCGTGGAGTTGTTTATTTTGATTCGTATGGGCTGGCGCCACCAACTGAATTTCTAAAATATATAAAAGGCGCTGCGACTGCTCTAACTTGGTATTCAACGCTACCAACACAAACGATGACAGATCCACCGATATGTGAGCGTCAAGTAATTAATGTACTTGACGTTATATCAAAATCCGCGTCTCCTCCGTACAAAACTGTTCATTTATACACTAGTCAAGCGTATAATGGTTGATATCTACCTAAGATCGACACAACGAAAACAAAAAAACTGACGAAACAATAACTCCTGAAAGTGTGCGTAAACAAATCAGCAATGAAATATCTGAATTGCTAAATCTTGCAAATGTAGATCCAAACGAAGTAGTTATATTTCAAGATAGACAAGGAAAGTTGAAAGCGAGTAATGTTTCATTGCAAGATATTCTTGTACGAGCTCGTGGGTTAAACGTAGATAGCATAGCTATGTTTGGTGTTGACTGCAGAATTAACACCTTCATGACCACAAAAAATTTAAAAGAAATTATTTCTAATCGGGTCCAAAAATCCGGTGATACAATCACGGGTCCGTTAATTATGTTCGCGTACAAAATTACTGGTCTTGGAGTACCAGAATCAAAGATGACGCTGCAACAAAGAAATATGTCGACGATAAAACCCTTCCAATAACAGATGAATCAATGAGTCTTAGGACTGATTATGATAAGGACGTAATTACGTTATCAAATTTTCGTGAGCGGATAAACAAAATTGTTGAGGAGTTTTTTTGAAAACCATCATCTGTTAACATAAAACTCGCTGACATAAAATAGATCACCGACAGCGTAGTCGTTACGACCGTGTCTGGATCAATACTATGGTCATCGGCTAATAAAACCATCAGTTTTAATGATGATGTTGCCGGATTATACAGATTAACAGTACTTGATCCTGCCCCGTATACACTATCCTCTGCATCCGTGCAGTATTGTTCATTCGATGAAGCATTTGTAATATCATTTATGTTGAAGCAAAACGACGATGAAACATTTACTGTGGAGCCCGATAATAAAAAGCTTGGTTTGATTTATCATTGGTGTTTGGAATTAGTTGCCAGACAATCGCGGTCTTAATATAATGAACGCGCAAGAGTATATATCCAATCAAGTGTGACAATGGCAGACTCGACTAAAAAGTATCATACACGAGTACACAACGAAATCAAAAAATATCGCAGGCGTGTAATCGTCGTAGTTATAATTGTATACTCGGTGTCGGCTGTGGTCGTGTTCACTGGTGTGTTGCTATCCGCGGTAACACTGATAGCACCAACAATTGTGACAATTTGTGTTTCAACTGCTACAACAATTGCTGGTGTTCTTTCCATCATAGCAAAAAGAATATCCGCGAGCGAAAACTACGCGAGTATGAAACGCGGTTACACATAGCAACGAGCGCATACGCGAAGTTATCCTCGCTGATATCATCAGGGCTCGACGACGGAATTATATCAGACGCCGAGTCAAAATTTACAACTCAACACAAACGCTCTGCATTTCTAATTTGCAAAATAACATTGACAATAACAATGGCAACGTCATCGCCACATGGACTACTGCAACAGATAGTCCAGAACACAACCCACGAAAAACAACAACCATATCAGTGAGTTCAACCAATCTTGAGTTAAATATTAATTTTTCAACTGCAATTCCAGTAAAGGAAATCGCGCTGGCACAATTACGAGTATATTACAGTTGGCCCAACATCAGATCAGCATCGTTTGGTGGATTACGGGCGAATAATTCACTTGTGTTTGCAAATAAAGATAAACCAAATGTTACTCTTGATTTTCAATTTGCCAGCTTGCCATCTGGTAGCTATCAGATTGAACAAATCCATGATGAAATTCAGCGCAGAATACAATCTATCACTGGAAAAGAATCGAAAATAGCTATAACAGTTCACGAACCAACACTATCAGCCGCAATAGAGATAAATTCTCCGGATTACACCGTTGATATATATCAAAGTTCGATCAGATCAGTGCTAGGATGGCCTGAAATTCCACCAATGTATGAAGGGCCTCCAGAGCCACGTCTGGATAAATTTCTCGTTAATGAACAAAAGTATATAACAACTCCAGAATATCAACATAAATACCCATGGCATGGCGCGGATAGATATGTTACATTTCCTGATGGTAGAAGATATCCTGTAATACCAATATCAATAACCGATTATGACTTCCACGGAATTTGTTTATGAAGAAGCTTTCAGATTATTGGCTGATGAAGTTAAAACTGAATTTACAAATACACACACGACATTAGTGCAATTATTTAAATATTATATTCTGGAGTATCCTAACGACGATCTAAAAAAACAATTCATTAAAACAATACAGCATTTAAATCAAATTGTATCAGACCTTAAATTTGCTAATCGAACTATCATCGAGGTAATAAATGCCAGTACTTATGATATAGGTGGAGCAATGACAACTAAACTATATCTCAATCATTATAAAATTACCGAGCAACAATTACTATTATTAACATTGCCAGGATTTGCCATGGACGCGTTAAATAAATAACTCAGTGATGTAATCAATGAAAACTTTTCTAAAATCGTCTCCGCGTGGAGAAAATGATCACCACCTCCAACTATTCTCCGATATAACATTGATACCCACGGTGGAGGTCGTCATATTGCACCAGCAAACGTTAATATTACTTCAATGGTTGCAGTCAATCTTATATGTAATGTCGTTGATGGTAGCTATCAAGTAGTGGAACAATCAAATCAGGCTCAGCAGGGTTATATTCTCAATACATTCACCCCTCAAATACCCCCCCCCCCGATCTTTAATCGTGCAAGAATCGATTAAATCTGCGCTGTCATAATCCGTTATTGTCAAGAATAAATTTCAAACTAACTGACCAATCCGGCCATCTGATTGATTTACAGGGAGAAAATTTAGTCATAAATCTATATGTACGATCTTATGATTTACATCGTAAAGATCATAGATCTACACGATTTAATCAAATGAATAACTATAATGTACCAACACGTGATGGTTTTCATACATGACAGAAAAGCAATTGTAAACGCTATCAGGGCAGCATTTACAACGTGGTTATTGATGAATACGGCAATGAAGACTTTTTGTTGATACAAATGCAGTTGAATCAATTACAGCGAGAGCACATTACCATGATCCCGTTGACACGCGATCAGATTCTGAATTATGCGGATTCCTGCATAAAATTTGATCAACTCGAAAAAATATTATCCTCGTAAACTCGTTGACGAAGTCAAGCGACTTTGTCAAGGACGAAGTCAACGGGTTTAAAAAAAATACCAAGAATTTTTCTACTTTTGCTTTTATTTCCACGTACACGTCTTGTCAAGGGAGGTCACTTGTCGTTAACTACGTCGCTTGACTTCAGTCACTTGACTTTGTCAACCGCCTTCGATATCTAACATACCTTTTAGCTGCCTGACGCGAGTATTAATTATCTTTTTAGCTTCACATTCCAGAGACAGTTCTGTTCTATTATTTTCCACTGCACGACCCAACGAGACAAATTGGGAACCTCTGTGTCCTTTACTGTAGCAAGCGATTGATACAGCGCGTGCTGAATTGTCTTGATAAATTGATACTGTGAGAGTAATATATACTTTCCTTCGTACTTATGTTCTTTCAATGTTTCAGCATCGGAACTTATTTTTTCAGGATCCAGCTCATCGAATATATTTATGCCGTTGGTTTTCAAATTTTTAATAGCAGAAATTAAACCACTGATATTTTCGTCATTCATTATTTATATGTTATATGTTTAAAAGAAAAAAAAATATGTGAACTCCTAGCTTACCAAAGGGCATGCTAGCGAGTCCAACACGGAGATACTAACGACGCTACAACCCCATGTGAGCCTCTAGGTTGCCAGTGAGACATCCTAGCAGGCTCAGGGGCACGGAAACACAACCCCCCGTGTGAGTCCCCTAACCTGTCAACGACAGTCTAGAAGGCTCACGAGGGCGTGTTTGCGAGGACAAACACAACACAATCTTCCATGAAACCTCTAGATTGCCAGTGAGACATCCTAGCAGGCTCAAGGAGTTTCCTTATGTGAACTCCTAGCTTGTCAAAGGACATGCAAGCGAGTCCAGAAGGATACAAGGACGGAACAATTTCCTTACGTGAACTCCTAGCTTGCCAGAGGACATGCTAGCGAGTCCACAATGATAAAAGGACGGAACAATTCCCTAAGGTGATCTCCTTTCTTGCCAAAGGACATGCAAGCGAGTCCAGAAGGATACAGTAAACTTATCCTAACTTATCCTAACTTATCCTACGGGGCATTATCTACGTTCAATTTGCACCATCTCCCCCAAAATCAAACCCATGAGAGTGTAAAACCTACACCAGCATGGCAGGTTTTGGGAGGATCGTGTACAGAGTTGAATTTTAAAACCTGGCAGGGCCCCAATTATTATCTAAAATTTCGAATTTTTCGCCTAAGCCGACAATATGTCTGTCACTGGATTAGACTCCACAATATCGAGGACGAGAATTCGACGTGTTAGCATTGTACAACTTTCCCATGTTACAAATATGTGTAATCGAATTATCATATAGCTATCGCTGGTATTACAACGCGAATTTCCAGTGTCTTTTTGAACTTTATAGACTATAAAAAAATTAATTCAGTCGCCAGCGGCTATGCCACTGGCTCTGCCACTAGTGACAAGTCAGATTTGAAAATTTACTTAATACTTGTAAATTGCGTATTTTACTGGACTTGTGCAATCGATGACAATGTGTGTCGGTGGGGAAGTAACTCTAACAACAAGCCGCTACAGATTCGCGGAGGAGTTGTCTCCATCATATACCATTACGACATAAGAAAATAATATTTTTTGTTTGTTTGCTTTGGATATAGCTGAATTATATAATTTATTAGCGACCTTTTGTACTGAAGGCGCGCAGATATCGAAATACTTTGCAGCCGCGTTTATTGACTGAAATATTATCTCTTCACCGGTCTCAGCGTTAACAGATTTTACTACCCTGCGAAATCTTGCATGCCTCCCAGTCTGCCCTCGTAAGCAATTATCGCGTTGTGTGATAGCTTCAAGATTCTGCAAAGCATTATTTTTTATATTTGAGTCAATGTGATTAATGACAAAACCATCTTCGATCACCTCGTGATATGCCTCGTAGACAAATCTATGATTATAATACTTTTCTTTCCAACAGTGAATCTAAGATAACCAGAATTATTGACCTCGCCGACTGTTTTTTTAGTCGACAATGCGTGACTACACCATCACCAGATGCTTCATAATTTTTAATGATTGGATGTCGGACAAATTCTTTTTGTTCCATTATACATAATATTATTTATCTAATTTGTTTTTAAATCTGACTATATAGTCTTCAGGTTTGTTTATAACTTTATCAATGGTGTTGTCGTTGACGTTGACGTTGTCAACGTCGTTATTTTTTTATCATCATACCGCTTTAGCTCCCGGTAGCGCTTGTCGCCACAACGCACACACAGTTGTGTTTTCCCTCGTACTACAACACCGCACTCTAAGCACGGCTGTGGACCAACACTCCCACGTCGTATTCACTGCATATGCTGACCTCAGAATTCATTTACATAGAGCCTATCATTAGCCACGCGCATTGCTGTTTTGTTCGAGTCATTATACACATAATTAGTCTTCAATTTAGATATATATTTGCTTTAATTATAATATGGATAAGTTTACGGAATTATCTACGGTCGAGCCTTGGAAAACTTCAAGATTCTATCTTGACAGAATGCATCACCCGGGCAAGTTAAAATCAGCAAGCATGATAACACTCATTCGTGACCGGACTTTAATCAAACATATCCGTGAAGCCAAGGAGGAGTTTCCGCGCGATGGTGCAGCACATGTGTGGTCAACATTTAAAATCATACACGACATTGACGAAGCCGACACCTTCGGTGTTGACGAAGGTGTCGACGTTGATGCTGCAATGAACGACCAACGAGCAGCGAGCATTATTAATTATGTCGACTCGCGAAGTTACTTTTTTAGAATAATATTTATCGTAGCAGTTGATACCAACACTTGGATTATCCGTGACAAACGTGACCCTGTACGCGTGCACGGACTATAAATGGTTACGAAAAATGAAAATTCCAAGCCAGGAATCTTGACCGGTATTGACAAACCGTATTATGAGTGATTGTATCCTGTGACAGCAGTGATTTATGGAATTTTTCCGATAAATGATAAACCCAGCATTGATGATCTTGCACCAATGAAATTCGCGTCGCTGAATTGTGTAGCCAAGCGAGTAATCAAACATTTTACAAATGCGACACGTGGAAATGGATTAAACGACTTAAGACTTTAAGAAAAACAACAAATGGGCAGAATCAGTTAAGGATTCAGGAGCCACAATTACTGATGTCGATGAGCTAGAAAAAATATTTAGATTTCTAATAACAGTAACAACGGTAACCGGAGAAGTATTATATTCATCGAAATATAAAAAATGGGGCTCCGATAAATATTATTATCCATAACGCAGACTCATGGACGCATGTAGTGACAATATTTCCTCGAAATCGAACCGTTAAATTTACCACGGAGACATATTTGATGCAATCAGCGATATCAGTAAAACCGACCCAGTATCAGTATGGTTATTTCGTAGTTCTGATGATGAAAACTATGATCAATTTGTATTAGTCAACGGCGATATTTATTTTACAGAGATTTTACACACAGCGCTGAAGAATCTTGCAATGAGATACACAGACTCGAATCAATTACTCAGCAATTATTTTACAGTTTCATCTGTTGCTGCTCATTTTGCCAGAGAAAAAAATCAGTGGAAACCAACCAGCAGGGAATTTCTCTATGATATAATATCCAGCTGAGTCGAGTAAGGACACGGAGGGTTATGGAATACCAAATACAACCGTGATGATATGATCTCCGTGGACATGATTGCGTGTTATCCGAGAAGTTTTCTTGGATACGGAGAATGTGCTGGGTATTTTGCGCGGTTTGGACATTAAACGCACGAGATGACAAGAGTGGCCATAAACGGACAGATACCCGATTTTGACCTGACTGGAGTTGTTTGTATTGAGTCATTCGAATTTGCGCAACAGCTTCATTCGATTTGTTACGTCTGGTTTGGCAGGCATTTTTCGGAGAAGCATTGGGCTCCAATAGTGCTATTACGATACATGCTTGATTTTAAAATACTGTTATCGTTAGTTGTCAGCGAAGCAATTATTTCGTAAACCGAAGTTTCCCTACCACAACCAAACAAGTTTGATATCAATTATGTCATGGAAAAGTTTCCTAATCATGGCGATATTTAATATTATATCCAAGGCGCGAAATACAACGATAAAAATCTCGCAAAGGATCTTGGTAGAAAAATAACCGGTAAATTTACCGAACGAGGATCATATGAACATAAACGTCATTGTGTAAGATTGATTATGGATGATGATGAACTTGATTTTATAATCGCGATTACAACGAAGAAAAGTATGCTTATAAGTCGAGAAACAACCCTTCTGTCAGATGGAACACAGTTAGGTACAATTGTGAGTTATATTGATGGGGAATCACCTCAGTACACACATCTAAGATCTCCAATGCTCGCGTATGTTTCCATAGATCTATTATCGATGATAAATAAATTTGTTGAGACCGCAGTGAGAGTTGCCACGGGTTCGTTTTATATCAAGAAAATATATATTTAGGATTGTTAGAAAAATTAAATATCAGCGCTGACGCAGAAGATGCAGAATGAAGTCCATGGAGAATAAAACGAGAAGATATAATTAGTTATATTCAATCCGCTGACGTGGTCATTGAAGATAATTACTTGAAAAAATCAGGGATTAATAATAAAATGTCATCGTCGACAACATACCCGTCAGTGCATGATCCTGTGACCAGAAATAAAACAGTTTATCTCAATGGACCGGGGGAGTTTGGTAAAACAACATGTGTAATAGAATTATTTCAACGCAGTACTTCAATGGTTGTGCTAACACCTACACACAGACTTGCAGGGAAAAATGAAACAACGAGGGGTAGAGTCCTGTACTTATCATTCTTTCTTTCGATGGAAAGGAGATGCGTGGACTCCTGAACGAATAGAAGAGAAATATTTTCCAAGGATTATCATTTGGAATGAAATATGTACAGTATCGTTGGATGTATTAAAAACATTTCTCGATTGACTATTGACCCGAAATACAGCTGTGATAATGTGCGGCGATCATGGCCAGCCACCGCCTTTTGTTGGAGGGTCACCACATGCGTGGTTAAAGAATTTTGTACATTATTATGAAGAAATAACTGACGATCATAGATCTCTTGATGCAACGTTGAATGATTTTAAGAAATTAATCAGACTACAACCGGATAAAATTCAGTGTGAAATACCGCGAAATATAATTTCAGAAACTTCCATGAACAAATTTTGGGAAACGTGGAAACCAAGCGATTTGATAGAGACGAGTAGAAAGATAGTCAGAGACACACTTCAATGAAAGTTATTTGAAGTGCACAAGGATAAATTTCCAAATCTACCAGTACCGTTGTTTTATAGACCAGCTGATACACGACGGAAAAATATTGACGTTGATATACCAAAACCAGTGAATTCGTCGCCGAAAAAACAAACGCTCGTATTAAATGATATTGTCGGGGTTGATGACAGTGTTGTTGAGGATGTCCTACACGTTGATAAGACCCCGTGGAAGCTCATCTCAAGGGCTAACTATTACTGATACAATTGTTTGGATTGTAGACGATTGTATCGAATGGTCAAATTTAGTATATCTCGCAGTGTCTCGAGTTAGAAGAATGTCTCAGCTGTGGAGAATTATACTGGAGCAGCAGAGGGGGTGAACAGACCAACTTTTTAGACAAATATTTTGTAAGCGATTTAGTTTAAAACCGAAACAAAAAAAATCTTACGATGATAGTGCAAATTTAGTTGTCACAAACACAGGGGCTGCGACACTACAATGTTCCAAGGCGACGTTTTATAAGCGGTCGTCGTTAATAATGAAAAAAATAATCTTACAACGATGTTGTCATTTAGTTTGCTGTTCACCCCCTCTGCTGCTGAAACTTTCAGTTCTGGGTTAATAATTTTTTTACGATGAAAATCACTACGATTTCACAAACAGACTAATTTGTAAAACCTCACCTTGTAGATCAATCAGATTATTGGACTGGTCAGTGAGTTTGAAATTAATTCTGGTTAGCGAATCATTATGACACCGCATATAGACTGGATTAACCGGAGACTCAATTATTAAAAATCCTGGAGGGGCTATTGGTGCAAATGAGTATAGAATATATCCTTGCTGAGCTTGATTTGATCGCTCGAGATTAATTTGATAGCTTCCTTCGATAACATCACATACTAAATTGAGCGCAATCACTGAGGATATATTCACGTTGAACGGAGCGATATGTCTGCCGCCTATGATGTTGTTTTTCTCCATGCATCATGAAATTGTTTTAAACCAACATCGATGGCATCACTGAGAAGTTTTTTTAGTTCTGGTACGTTATATCCTGGTAGTTTGACTGTTGGAATATCCTTGACGGGGATATTATATTTTTTTGCAAATGTTATTCTCGATTGGGGTTTATCGTCATCTAATATATCCTGAATAATTTTTAAATTAAATGTTTCCATATCGTCGATAATTTTATTGCATGTTTCTACGACGCTGATAAATTCATCTCGGGTGAGAGAGCCGGATTTAAGAGATATTAACAACAGTGAAAAATCATTATTCATTGCTGTGAAATTTTCAATAATTTTAGGTTCGTTAACAATATGATATCCCTCTATTCTATCCCCTTCCTTCTCTCTCCCAGTTGGTAGGATTCCGATACCAAAAAGCTCTAAAGTGATTTGGTGATCTTTATAACTTTTTATTGGATTATCAGGTTTTATTCTGTCAGTGATATAATCAGTTTTTTGTGGTTCGGGTATATCAATGAGTTTTCCTCGGGGTGGTAATTCAGGCCATCCTAGTACGGTTCTAATACAACTCTGATAGATATCTACTACGTATCCTTATGTTCTTATCTCAATTGCGGATCATAGCGTCGGCTCATGAACCGTTATAGCGATTTTCGATTCTGTTCCAGTAATGGATTTTATTCTACGCTTAAATTCATTATTGATTTGTTCGATTTGATATGATCCGGTTGGTATCGAAACAACGTTCCAGTCTGGGGTACCGTCGTCTTTATTCTTATTCGCAAATACCAAGGAATTATTCGGTTGTTGACCACCAAATGCTACCGATCTGATATTAGGCCAACTGTGATACACTCGTAGTTTTGCTAGCGCTATCTCCTTCACGGGGACTGGGCTAGGGAAATTCACACTGAATTCAGGATTCGTTGATGTTATTGATATCATGCTTGTTTGTACTGGGTTTGTGTTCTCCACTATTTGTTGAAGTAATTCCATCGGTGTTGTCATTGTTATTATACTCATGATGTATTTCTAATTTTGATATCGCGGAATCATAAATACTGACCATCACTGAGAACTCAGTATCTGATATCGTTGAGGTTATTGAGATCATGCTGGTTTTCGGGTTTGTGTTCTCCACTATTTGTTGAAGTAATTTCATCGGTGTTGTCATTGTTATTATACTGTTGTTGTATTTCTAATTTTGATATCGCGGAATTATAAATACTGACCATCGCTGAGAATTCACTATCTGATATAATTGTATTATCGAGTGACGACGATATCATCGAGGATAATTGCGAGTATGCGGTTGATACAACATGAAATTGAATTAAGTAATCTTGCAGTTTACTCTGGCTGCATGATGATATTTTTTTGTTATCCCGGTTGATATACCCGCGATTGTAGCCGCCGCAGAAATGCAAATTGGAACTACGACCGGGGCAATCATTGTAACCGATGCAAGTATTATTCCGGCGCCAGCGAGAACGCTTGACACCGAGTACATGGTAACATCAATTGCGGTGATTCTTCGTCGGTATTTTTTTATTTTTATTTGATACTCCTCGGCGAGGGTTTTGAGTCTAGTTTGAAATTCTCTGACCTGATAATAGCGACATTGCGTTGATGAAATCATTTTTATTTTAAAAACGCTAGCGTTTTCAATTGTGAAATCCGAAGGATTTTCCTTTCAATTTAGTTATTTACTTAAATCCGCTACAAATTCCACATACCACGTTGTTGAAACCCTAACCAAATTTTTATCAGTAGATGTTATCGTGAACTTTTCCGTTGTATCCTTGTCGATCGTTGAAATCGTATTGTTGACCCCAGATGAACTTGACGATGAAATATTAAATTGAGTCGTTGTCACTAGTGTTAATCGATAAATACCCTTAACGGTTGCAGTGATGTCTAATGTGTTGTTTGTAGGTGTCCACGCAAATGATCCGTGTTGGATCGTGTATACTACGTTATTGGTTTTCTCATGAGGAATTTTTGCTTTTTCAATGATGTGTAATCATCCTCGGAAAATCAGTTTTGATGACTTCGATGTAGTTTTTCGTCTCATCGATGAATTTTTTGATATCCGCGAGTTTTTTTGTCGAGTTTATCGAATGTAGTTCCAAGAAATTTATCCACGATGTTTCTACGAAAATTTGAAAACTGTTTTCCGTGTTCTTCAATTTTAGATTGAAGTGTTGTTAGTTCCAACTCAAAATTGTTGAGAGTAATTTCTAGTTCATCTGTAATAGTCGAGAAGAGTACACCCGGTTTGAGTCTACCCTGATCGGAAAATAACACGATAGTATCCTCGATTGCGTTTCTTTGTTTAACTAAAATATCATCCAGAGAAATATTACTAGTTTTCAATTTACCCTGAAGATCTTGAAATACAACTATTTCCCCGGGATCAACACTTGCTAGGTTCAAAGTCTCAGCTATTTCATCTTCGATTATTTTTTTTATATCACCCGTTGCAGTGCCATCGGGTTCGGGTTTCTTCAGCGCTGATAGAGGTCTTCCCCAAATATCAATCATGTTATTGTAAAACTCTCTCTCTCTCTAAAATCGTTTCGATTTCCAGCGATTACTAGTGTATTCATTTACGACAACATGTGGTGGTTTTCCCCTTGGGTTACCCAAATAGTTAGAAATAGCGTTAAGGACATTAAATACTTCGCTGCCACATATTGGTGGGTCATTCATTTGTTGTGTTGGTAGCGTAGAATACCAAGTCTTCATTAGAAAAGTTTTTATATAACGCATAAACTCTTTTCGCGGGGCTAATCCATATGAATCAAAATAGACAATCCCACGTGGATCAATAGCGTATGCAACCCAGTGAGTTCCAGGTCCGGTGCTGTTATCGAGATTAATGATACCGGTTTCAACGTGATTAGGTTGTGCTGGTAATTGATCCTTCATAAAAAAAAACCTATAAAGTTTTTTTTATGGCTAGTTTTTTAGCAGCATCGAGTAAATCAAAATTGGACATTGGAACCATAGGTTCCTCAATCGAAGATTCCCGAGTCAAAGACTCCACAACCATAGGTTCCTCAATCAAAGACTCTACAATCGAAGATTTTTAAGTTAATAAACCGGTCCTAGTCTCAGGCTTTTTCCGCTGTACCACGATTACGGGGTTCCTGGTAGTCTTAGACCCTTTCCCTTTTTTTATAACCCTGCCCAGTTGCCTTTTTTAGTGCCATTCCTGCCGCAGTACCAACAGCCCCTAACGCTGCCGCTTTAGCTACCGCTGGGGCTGCTGCCGCAATCAATGCTGGAATCGCAGCTAACAACGGGAATATACCGCCTGTTTTAATCATGTTTTTGATAGCAGCCGCAGAAATAGTAATCTGAACACCTTTTTTTGCTACAAGTGCATCATTGAAATGTTTTACTTGACGAGTTGTCAACGACAATTTATTCGCCCCGCCAGTCATTTGATTGGGTTTCAGCGTGATTGTGGTTCCACATTGCTTAGCTGATTTGGATTGTAATTTTTTTAATTGACCAGGTGTCAAAGACACATTGATATTACTATACGACATTATACAATAACAAATTGATCTAATTGCTATAAAGTTTCGATTACATATTTTCTACAGGCGCATCTACCACTCTCATTCTTCCACCAACACCTTCGAGTAGCATTGATTTATCACTGAGAATGACAGCAACTGCTCTATAATTAGCAATAGCACCACGAGTCACATTAGCTCTAAAGTGTATATCAACGACGGACTGTCTTGTTAAATCAAGATGTTCCAGCGAAAAGTAATAGATCGGATACAGATTCTTAAAATCCAATTGTGATATTTGCAGACCAGTATCGACATTTTGATCGCGTGCCATAAACGACAACAACCTATGATACACGCGAGCAATATGATTTTGACTGTAATCAAGTTGTACATCTTCGGATGGTTCCTGCTGGCCGTTTATTCTCAGTGAGACGTCTTTAACACCTAATGGATCAAATATCATATAGCTGAAACGTTGATCGCCAACTCGTGTGTTATCCTGTAACGCAATAAATATATGACGTGGCGCAGCAACACCTTGTTTTGATGCTAGGTTCCACGTGAATAACCAGTTGATATTTGAATGTTTAATATCTGTACTCACGGTTAGCCAACTTAGTAATGATTTTCCTCCTTGATCCATAAAAGATAGTAATCGTTCTTCTGCGGTGATTGATGGAGTCAACACTGGCATCCATAATGATATTTTTGTTAAATTGACTTTACCGGCATCATCATTTACATGATCTGCAGCTGGGTTCGCTGGAATCCTCCAAATTGCGTCATTATCATCACTCTTTCGCACGAGTGCTACTGTGTGCTTCGCCCCGTAGATAACTTTTCGAACATTTCTACAGAATCCAAATATATGATGCAGTGGAATCGCGCATGAAAATGATTTACGCGTCCCTCCCAATATTGAAATACGTGTTGCAGCCCCTAGATTGAAGTTAGGATCGTTGTTTATAATCATATTCTCGACATCAACATTAGCATTACCAGCATTATGCTGTGGTCGTCTTATAATAAAGTGATTTCCTTCAGCGGTATTTTTAACATCTTTTGCAGACATCATAGAAGGTCCCGCCGATCTTGTATAATCATCAGAATATCTCGCTAACCCGATTATTGTTGTAGCCACATCAACATCGCGATCTATAGACTCGATTTCTTTTCCATCAATGAGATATCTAGCACTTTCGAATAACGCCATAATACCATTATTGACAAAACCGACTTGAGTACCAGCTGGATACGGTGCTGGTACAGCAGGAGTATCAGCAGCTGTTACAAGTTCTCCTTCGATTTCTATAAACGCTTCAGCGGGTAGAAAGTATTTACTGGTATCATGGACTTGAAGTTCAATTCTTGATCGACTATTTGAGTCTATTGCATGATAGGCGTAATATTGATTATCGCGTACAGAATCATCCTTGCCAACTGGGGCGTCTATATCAAACGCTGGATCAGGTGACTTTTTAAACATTTTATTCTATTTATCAGAGTCTAAATCGTGAAATCGTAAACGATTTTCATCGTAAAAGAATCGTAGGATTTCGTCGTGAAAAACGCTAGCGTTTTCGACGTAGTTTTTTAAAGCCACTTCCTGCTATCATATTTGCAATATTGCTTTGGTCGGGGGTTATCAACGACGCTAGTTTTTCATCTACTGCGTTATTTATAATTTTACTAACACTTGCAGGCATTTCCGCTGTAGAAGGTAACGATTTCTTTCTCCGTGATTTCACTAATGATGTTATTTTATTCTTCGTGGCTGAAAACGCTTTTCCGGCAAGATCTCCAACAGCACTAATACCCTTATCACGAATAACATCAATTGCTTTCATAGATAATTGTTTAGCTAACGGCATCACTTTTGGGGCCATTCTTGCAAATAACCCAGCAATGGTATTACCTAAACCATCACCATAGTATGCTCTATAAACTGGAAACCGTGAATTAACTACATAGACGGGGGTTGGTTTATCATGGTTGTAGTGTATGATCACTATTTGAAATCAGCAACAATTTTTCAATTGTAAAACAATTTGTCAATTATAAATTCAGTCCCGGTGATTAATCACTGTGATACCCACTTTCCACTAACTCGCCAATGAAATCTCGATATGTGCTGATATTCATGATACCGCCTTGAAATAACCGTCTACAGATATCAGCTGCTTCATTAATTATTTCCGGTGAGTTATTTCCAGCTCGTTTTCCTCCGATTAGAACTTCTAATCGTGATATATCATTGAGAACACTACCAGGACAGAAACTCTTTGAGTTTCCAACGCTAGCGTTTTCACTAGAATCTGGCAATCCCTCCCCGCTATAACCAGTTGCTTTATCCAGTTCTTCTAAATCGGCTTCTTGTAAATAATCAAGAACATCATCATCTCGATCAGGTGGTAGTTGTTGTTGTTTTTTAGGTGAAAAAGATATTTTTTTTGCAAGTTGCTGTCGCTTTCCTTGCAATTTTTGCGGTTTTTGTTGTTGTTTTAGTTCTTCAAATCGTTTATAAACTGTACCCACCGCATTGATATATCCAATGTATGATGCATTATCGGTATCAATTTGACCTTTTTTAGTTTTGATTTTGTAGAATATATCAGCCCAGTGAGTTATACTCCTAACAAACTTATGATGTTCTGGTTTCAACATTTTTTTCCTGTTTTCATAAGTCGTAACAACAAGCGCAGGAATTTCTGCTAAATCAGTCTTATCAATTGCTGCTAACCCTTCCTCGTTAAATCTCACGCGTAAATCATCTACTGTTCTTTTTGATTTAGGTGTTTTAGATTCCAGTTTTTGTACAGCTTGTTTTGTTTGTTCAGTTATTTTTTCAAGTTCACCAATAAGAGATTTCCCCGTCTCGGGAACATCTCCCCGTATAGCACGCTCTACCCCTTTCGTTGCTGTGGTTACTGGTTTAAACAATTCTTCAGATCCCACAGCAACATCCGTTTGTAAACTCTGTCGTTGTTGCAGTTTATTCCTTACAGAGTCTCGAATTGGTATAAATCTCTTGATTGCATCTAGTCGTTCACGAGCCAATCGGGTCGTTAATGCTTCATTGACCATTTTTTGAAATCGTAAACAATTTTTCAATTGCAAAACAATTTTTCAATTTGAATTCCCGAACCTGACCTAACAGACGAAAACACTTTTCAGTTAATTCGACACGTCGGATGATTTTTAACACCACCGTAGAAGTCTTATTTGATTATTTTAACAGCTCTATCATTGATGTTGAAAGTCACATAATTGTATATAAAATAATTATTACTGTGACTTTCAACCTTTGACATTTGATCAATCGGAACCATCGTATCGGGAAAACCAACCATTAACGGTCCATCGTTTTTTATTCAGTGTGTGTGAAATATTTTTTATTCAGTGTGAAATATTTTTTATTCAGTGTGAAATATTTTTATTTTTCATTCAGTGTGAAATATTTTTATTCAGTGTGAAATATTTTTAACACCATCATGGAAGTATTATTTCATCCTATAACACCTTGTTGAAAGTCACATAATTGCTATAAAAATAAATAATACTGTGACTTTCAACATTTGACATTTGATCAATCTGAACCGTCCACCAATTTTTTATTCAGTGTGAAATATTTTTTATTCAGTGTGTGTGAAATTTTTTTTATTCACTGTGAAATATTTTTTATTCACTTATTTTGATATTTTCAATCAAAAAATGCTAAAAAAATGAAAATCTCTCTGAGGGTCGGTCACAATCAAAAAATGACAAAATCTCTTTGAGGGTCGGTCACGGTCAAAATCGTTCATTTTCTTGAATTAACGCTCTTATGTTTCTAACTTTAGAATTGATATCCTTTTTCAATTCGTATTCGTTACCTAATTCTTTTCGTATTCCCTCTACGATAGTAAATAACGGTACAAACGCACTTACGTCACTGGAAAATGCAAGAGAGTCCCGAATAGAATTCTGAATTTTTTTGATTAGCGCATATTTCTTGGGCAGCATATACTTGTTAGTGTTAACTCCGTATTCTATATCCTGAAAATCTGACATGATTTGATCAGGATTTAACCCATCTGATAGTTTGATATCCTGACTTTTCAATTTTAGAATTTCATCAATAATGCTATTCATTTTTTCAGAATTCATATTCTATGATAGTTACATATTTCTAAATGAAAAATATCACGCATCAGACATAAATAAATTGAATTTTCTGTCCGGTCTTTTTTGAAATCGCCGTTTTGGTTATTCCTTCTGCAACTCTTTGTACAGAAGGTGGACAAATATTGAAATACCTACCGGCTTCATTCATTGATGAAAATATTTTTTCTTCGTTAGTTGCCGTATTAAAAGATTTTACGGGTCTCTTCCCAATTGATTTATAATTGCCAGTCTTTCCTCGTTTGGTATTCTCACTTTGTGTAACAGCTTGCAGATTTGATAAAGAATTATTCTTTGGATTGGAATCTTTATGATCGATAACAAAACCATCTTTGATCAATCCATTGTGACATTCATACACTATTCTGTGATTGAGATATTTCTTCTTTCCCCCAACAGTAAACACCAAAAACCCTCGATTATTCACAACACCAACTGGTTTCTTCAGTCTACGGTTTCTTACAACACCATCACTAGATGCTTCATAATTTGTAATCACAGGGTGTGGTCTGAATTCTTGGTTCATTCGTATACTAATACTATTTGTCTAATTTGTTAATAACATCACTGGAAAATCTTTCAATGTAGTCTTGGGGAGTTCTTATGATTTTGTCGCTGACTTTGTCAGGGATACTGACTTTGTCAGCGTCAAGGACTTTGTCAGCGTCAGGGTCATTGATGGAATTTTTGATGGAGTTTTTAACGGAGTTTTTGATTCTTTTGTCATAATAACGCTTCAACTCCTTGTATCGTTTGCCACCGCAATTCAAACACAACTGCGATTTTCCCCTAACCCCAACCCCACATCGTATGCAAGGTAACGGACCAAGGCTTCCACGACGAAAGCTTTGCATATGATACCCACAGAATTCATTTCTGCATGATTTGTTACACGGTGTCACTGATCCAATCATGAGCCATTTGCAGTGATTCATTATACATAAATCTTTCATTTAAATGCTTGTTTTAATTATAGTATGGAGGAGTTCAAGAGATTATCGAAAATTAAGCCTTGGAAAAATGTTAAATTCAATCTCGATAGAGTCTCTAATACACCAAAACGTCTAATCGGTGATAGAATTATACTGAAGGAGTTCAAGAGATTATCTAAAATTAAGCCTTGGAAAATTGTTGAATCCAATCTCGATAGAGTCTCTAATACACCAAAACGTCTAATCGGTGATAGAATTATACTGAAGGAGTTCAAAAGATTATCTAAAATTAAGCCTTGGAAAAATGTTAAATTCAATCTCGATAAGGAGTTCAAGAGATTATCGAAAATTAAGCCCTGGAAAAATGCTAATTTTAATCTCGATAGAGTCTCTGATACACCAAAACATCTAATCGGTGATAGAACTATACTGGGTAAAATCAGGGAGTGTTTTAATGAATTCTACCGAGACGGTGCAGCACACTGTTGGTCGACATTTTGAATAATTGATGAAGATGTCAATGTACCCAACATCGATGCTACTATGAACGATGAAAGAGCAGCTGAGATAATTTCACACATTGGCCCGCCAAGGGGCTGGAAATCCAAGGGTAAATTGCAAAGCAATTCCCAACAGAAGTATTTTTTTCAGAATAAAATTCATTATCGAAGTCGAAGGCAAATGGATTATCAGGGATAAATTTGAACCAATCCTCAAGGCTAAAAAAAGCTGTCATTGTGAGTAGAGATTCCAAACCAGGAATTCTAACTGGAATTGACAAACCATACTACGAGAGATCTTATCCTGTAACAGCAATCCTTTATGGAATATATCCGTTAAATGATAAACCCGATATTGCAAAACTAGCTCCTATGAAATATTCTAGTTCACTGAATTGTGTAGCAACACGGGTAATGGAACACTTCACAAATGCATCCCGGGGAAATAAACTAACTGATCTGCGACGTAGGAAAATAACCGAATGGAAACAGCACGGTGCAAAGATTTCTGATATAGCTAAATTAGAAGCATCATTAAAATTCCCAATATCAGTAACGACAATAACCGGAGAAGTATTACACGAACCGAAATATCAATCGCGAGGAGCTCCAATTGAAATTATTGATCATAACGAACACGCGTGGACACCTGCAGTAACAATATTTCCACGAAAACGAATCGTGAGATATATCCCCCTGGAATTCCTCGGGGATGTTTTCTATGAAGAGAAATTATTTGATGCTATTCACGCGTTGTGTAAAGATGATCCTGTGTCAGTGTGGTTACTTAGTAGTGCTGGTTCCGAATCAGGATTTGATCAATTTGTAAGACCAAATGGTGAATTATATCGCGTTGAAGAGTTAGATACTAGAATGAGAAAAATTGCTAATGATTTTTCACCGGAGAGTTTCCATGAAAAACTATTAACGGATAGTTTTACTATTCCATCAGTGGTAGCTCACTTTGAAAGAGAAAAAAACTCATGGCGTCCAACACGATTTTCTCGAGGACGTTAAATTGAGTTGCGTCAAATTTGGTCATGGAGGACTGTGGAATACAAAATACTCACGTGATGGTATGATTTCAATTGATATATCCGCGTGTTATCCTGGAAGTTTTCTCGGGTATGGGGAATGTAGTAACTATTTTAAACGATTTGGACACCCAACGCATGAAATGACTCGTGTTGCGATTAATGGTCCATTGCCTGATTTTGATTTAACTGGATTCGCTCGTGTGATATCATTCGAATTAGCTACAGGGTTACAACCGTGTAGTTATTTTTGGCTTGGTAGACATATATCTGAAAAACAATGGATGTCAATAGTGCTATTGAGATATATGGTTGGTTGTGAGATGTTACAATCGTTAATTGTCAGTGAAGCGATTATATCATATCGAGCACAGAAATCAGTCTGGTTACCACAACCCGATCTAGATAGAATAATTAGCGAACAGCGAAAACAATTTCCTGATTTCAATGAAGAACAAATCATGAATTGGTCTAAGGAGTTATTTGAAATTAAAAAAGAACAAGCAAAAGATTTTGGACGAAGAATAATCGGTAAATTTACCCAGGGTGGAAGATACGACAATGCAAAATATTCTTCGCGGTTGATCATAGACGTCGCTGAATACGATTTTATTGTAACGGATTTAACGAAACAGGGAAAACTTGTATCCCGTAAGGATGCTTTTCTATCCAATGATGAGAAATTGGGTACGGTTGTTACCTACTGTGATGGATATAATTCCCAGTACACACATTTGAGAAGTTTTATGCTAGCCTATGCTTCTATTAATCTATTTTTGATGATAAATAGATTTCCTAATACCGCGGTTAGAGTAGCTACTGATTCGATGTATATACACAATAAATACAAATCAGCTGTAGCGGCATTCACAGATCCCGAGGAAAATTGGGGACGTTGGCGATTTAAAAAGGAAACACTACATGAGTATTGTGAATCCGCAGACGTTACCATGGATGATAAATATCTTTCATGTAACCCCATTGAAATTCAATCAGAATTTTCTAATGCACCACCGGTATCTGATCAAATATGTAGATACAAGACAGTTTATTTAAACGGTTGTGGTGGGTCAGGAAAGATAACTCGTGCAATTTAATTATTTCGTCGGTCAACCATGATTTTGCTAACACCAACTCACAGACTCGCCAGAGAGATGATAGAGCGAAGGGTAAATGCCTGTACTTACCATAGTTTCTTTCGATGGAAAGGTGACAAATGGACTCCTGAGCGTATGGGTGATAAATTCATTCCTGAAATTATAATTTGGGATGAAATATGCACAGTGTCATTAGATGTATTACAAACATTTCTCGAGTGGTTGTTAATGAAAAATACAAAAGTCGTCATGTGCGGTGATTACGGCCAACCACCACCATTTGTCGGTGCATCCCCACATGAATGGCTAAAGGGTTTTGTAGACTATTATGAAGAAATTAACACTGAATATAGATCACTTGATGAACAATTACGAGAATTCAAAGCGCTAATTAGATTACAACCGGATAAAATCCAGTGTGAAATAGCGCGTGAAATAATTTCAGAAACTCCCATGAATGATTTTTGGGAAACGTGGAGACCAAACGATTTGATAATTGCAAGTAGAAAGATAGTCAGAGACACACTTCAGATGAAGTTATTTGAAACGCATAAAGAAAAATTTGCAATACTTCCAGTGCCTCTTTGTTATAGACCTTCGGATACACGAAAACAGAATATCGAAGTTGATATTCCAGGACAAAGTGAAAAACAAATTCTCGTATTAAATGATATTGTGCTGGTTGATATCAGCGTCGTTGAAGATGCATTGCGTGCTAATAAATCCCCATGGACGCTAGGTTACGCAGCAACAATACACTCCTCACAGGGATTGACTATATCAGATACAATTGTTTGGATGGTGGATAATCGCATCGAATGGTCGAATTTAGTCTATCTCGCAGTATCCAGAGTACGAAAAATAAATCAGCTTAGAAGAATTGTCCTTGAAAATCCTAATGACAATGCAATAAATGATACTGTCGGCCTTGACAGAGTCAAGGACATAATCAGAAAAAAACTTTCTGGTTATAAACAGCAGGATAAAAAAAATAATAGAGAATTTGATATTGATGTTGAATTAATAATGACGTTGAAACAGCAACAGAATAATCACTGCGTGAGTTGCAATTGTGTAATGAATTGGTGTTGGTCAGATAGGGATTCTCGACAATTTACCGTGGATAGAAAAAATAGCAGTATTGGTCATACAAGAGATAATGTGATGCTAACATGTCTTGAGTTCAACAGGCGCCGGGGTGCCAGCACAATGCCTCTGGGGGGTGTTAGTTAAGACCCCGTGGTGGTAATTGAGTATCATCAGGAATCACTTGTAATTGTTCGCGAGTAAAACCCCGCTGAGGGGCAGTTGAATCCAATTTATAAATTGCTGGTCTACCAGTTGATCGTGTTATGCCGGATATTTTATGTACAGTAACACTCCAAATAGCATCAGTAGCCCTTTTTCTGCCACCTTCAAGCTCTCCTGGTTCGTATAAATACCTAACAGTGACATTACTACCAAGAATGGGCTGAGAAATGCTAGAATCCTCTTGTGAAATTCCTGGAATTTCCATTTTAGGTATAGACTTCTTTTTAATCGCGTTGATAGGTTTCATGTGAATTGTTCTAGTAATCTCATTATTCAGTGCGGTAATCACAGCTGGTAATCTTTTAACCCATTCCCGTGATCTTTTTTCTTGAATGACTTCTTTTGCGTATTGATATCCAAATAACCGCTCAGCAATAGTCCGATTAAATCGTTCTACAATTGCCTGATCGCGATGTAACGCAGTATGCCCCCGTCTGATGGTGACATTATGATGTTTCATTGTAGATGCAACCACACCCTGAAATTCCTTGCCAGGATCAACTTGTAACAGATTTGGCCAACGCAGAGGACAACGTCGATAAATCCTTTCAAATGCAGAAGCGACTTCAGTTGATGATTTTGTTTCAGCGGCTCTGCTTCTTTTTATCGACTCGCAATATCAACTATGGTTAGCGCGTATTTGTAACCACCATCATGTGGCAGAAATAGTATATCAGCTTGATGAACTTCATTAGGGACAGTCACATCAAAATGCGAGTAGTTAATTTGTTAAGGCGGTGGTAGATAAATTTGCCATATAGCCTGTTTGGATAACCAATTAGCCGCAGTGGTTTTTTTCACTTTTGCAGCGCTAGCGAGTTTATTGATTGCTGCCTTGCCTCTACAGTATCCACTCGGAGAATAATAAATAGATTCCATGTTGTTATTGATTACCAGCACCTAACATCAATTTGCTTTTCATAGCCGATTTTATCAAAAATGAAGCTAATTTTTCTTTGAAGGATTTATCAGGAATAGCATTTAATGCATGAATTAATTTTACATCTGCTAGATGCCTGTGTTGCAAATCACTGCTCTTATATGCAACATCATGAGCGTGACACGCCTTATCAATGGCGTTTATTGGTTCTTCACCGGGTTTGGGTTGGTTATGATTATTGAGTCTGATATCAAATCTTGTTCCCGGTCCACAATAACTATACCCTGGAAGGTGTTTTTCTCCTGGATACTTTGCCCATGGGGTTCCAGGGTGTTTAGTTAGCTTGGCTGCGATATCACCTCCTCGTTTTTTTTTAAATCATCAGAAATGATAGCATTTCCTGCAGATCTCATAGACACAAATCTAAATTTCTTTGTACCACATTGTACGCATTTACCAGAAAGCGCTGATCGGTTATTTTTAGTTGTAATCGTCGTCAAGTCATCTGTGCCAGTACGCGTTTTACACTTCACACACTATAGATCCATAATTTATGTATAGAGATATGGATATAATTGATTTTTCAGCGACTAAAGCAAGAGAACCAGTTAAGCATCATGCAGCGCTACCAAACTCTATCCGGATGATTATAATCGGGCCATCTGGATCCGGCAAGACGCAATTGTTGCTCAGTTTAATAATGAGATGGATGAAGTGGGATAAGTTGAATTTAGTTGCTCCTAGTGTAGATGATCAACGATGCTATGAAGTGTTAAAGGATTTTAATGAAAACGCTTCAGAGATTGCCGGCGAGGGTATTATTGAATTTATAACCGATATTGACGAGGCACCATCAGTAGAAGATCTCGATGGAAGTATTAACAATTTAGTTGTATACGATGATGTAATGTTAGATAAACAAAAAACTCCTGCTAGAATATTTTCCCGAGGCAGGCATAAAAGCACTGACGTGATATATGTCACTCAACGCTACACACAGATTCCAAAAGTGATCAGAGATAACTGCAATTTATTGTGTGCATTTAACGTAGTTGATACTCATACTCTTAGAAATATTTGGCAAACTTGGTGCTGCGGTGATATGGATCATAATCAATTTAAAAATTTCTTTAGTAACGCTCAGTCAACCCCGTACGGATTTGTAACAATAAATTTGCATGACCATCGTAAAAAAATTATTAACCCAGAACTGAAAGTTTCAGCAGCAGAGGGGGTGAACAGCAAACTAAATGACAACATCGTTGTAAGATTATTTTTTTCATTATTAACGACGACCGCTTATAAAACGTCGCCTTGGAACGTTGTAGTGTCGCAGCCCCTGTGTTTGTGACAACTAAATTGGCACTATCATCGTAAGATTTTTTTGTTTCGGTTTTAAACCAAATCGCTTACGAAATATTTGTCTAAAAAGTTGGTCTGTTCACCTCCTCTGCTGCTACTGGACACGTCAGAAACTTTTAATGATGTCATTGATGACAATATAGTAAGAAAAATTCTACCCGGTTATATACAAAGTGATAAAAAAAAAATTGGGATTTTGATATTGATGCCAAATTTGTCATGTCGCTGAGGCAGCTGCAGAATAACCATTGTGAATAATAATCCAAGACAATTTACCGTTGATAGAATTAATAGTAATGTTGGTCATACACGTGAAAATACGATGTTGACCTGTCTTGAATGCAATCGACGCAGAGGCGCTGGTTGAGTGTGCGGGGTGGTAATTTTGTATTCTCGGGAATTACTTGTAATTGTTCACGTGTAAATCCGCGTTGACGAGCAGTTGAATCTAATCTGTATATTGTGGGTCTACCAGTAGATGTAACCACGTTGGAAATAGTGTGTGCGGTAACACTTCAAATAGGATCAGTTGCTCTTTTTTACCACCCTCGATTTCACCAGGCTCATATAGATATCTTACAGTGACATTGCCTAGCACTAGCTGCGCTGAAACATCACGTCGTTGTATTCGTATACGCGCCATTGTGATTGTATTAATAGGTTTCGTATTGGTTGTTCGAGTTATTTCATTATTTAACGCAGTTATCACACTTGGAAGTCTTGCAACCCATTGTCGAGATCTTTTGCGTTGAAAATTATCCAAACAATCTCTCAGCAAGTATTCGATTAAATCGCTCAACAATTGCCTGATCACAATGAATTGCAGTATCCCCCGTCTGATGGTGACGTTATGTTGCTTCATCAACGATGATACTGCGCCCTGAAATTCCCAGCCAGGATCAACTTGTAGCAGCTGTGGCCATCGTAGACCACTGCGTTGATAAATTCGTTGAAACGCAGAAGATACTTCCGTTGCGGTCTCTGTTGCTAATGGCTCTGCTTCATTGTACCTACTAGCAACGTCAACGACAGTTAACACATATTTGTACGTTATTAGACGTCTTTTTATTTTAATGGTATCGTGCGGTGGAAACAGAATATCAGCCTGATGAACTTCATTAGAGACGTTGACATCAAAATACACTTACTCGATTTGTTTAGGCGGTGGTAGATAAATTTGCCATATAGCCTGTCGTGTTAGCCATTTCTCAGCAGTAGAACGTTGAACACCTGCAGCATCGGCGAGTTTACTAATCGCTGCATTACCCTTACAATATCCTTTTAGGGAACAATACATTGACTCCGTTATATTATTAATTACCAGCGCGGGAAGTTGCACTTCCAAATACTACTTTACCCTTCATCGCAGATTTTACTAGAAAGCTAACAAGTTTTTCTCGGAATGGTTTATCAGGGATAGAATTTAACGCATGAATCAACTTCACATCTGCGAGATGTCGTTGTTGAAGATCTTTACTCCGATAATCTAAGTCATGATTGTAGCAGGCTCCGTCGATAGCATTTACTGGATACTCACCGGGTCGTGGTTGGTCTTCATTATCGAGTCTGATATCAAGTCTGGTTCCAGGGCCACAGTAATTATACCCAGGGAGGTGTTTTTCCCCTGGATACTTAGCGCACGGAGCCCCTGGTAATTTTCCTAATTTTGCTGCAATATCAGCCCCTCGTTTTTTGTAATGCTGACTTGGGAAGAAATTTAATTTTTTTGCACCGCATTGTTCACACTTTCCTGTAAGCGCTGATATGTTATTGCTTGTTGTGATGGTTGTTAGTGTGCTTGTTGGGGTGCGCGCCTTGCATTTCATACAATATAGATCCATATTCTATTTATCTTTTATATAATATGGAAGTCACTGACTTTTCCGCGACAAAAAAACGGGAACCGGTCAAGCACAATTCTGTGCTACCAAATTCTGTCCGAATGAATATTTAGATCCATCTGGATCCGGTAAAACGCAGCTGTTATTTAAGTTGATAATGAAATGGATGACGTGGGATAAGTTGTATTTGATAGCGCCGAGTGTTGATGATCAGCGTTGTTATGACGTGCTAAAAGATTATAATGAAAACGCAGCGAAGATTGCTGACGAGGATGTCATTGAGTTCATCACGGACAGCGATGAAGCTCCATCTGTTGAAGATCTTGATGGATTTATCAACAACTTAGTCGTGTACGATGATGTGATGTTGGACAAACAGGCTAACCCTGCTCGGATATTTTCTCGAGGTAGGCATAAAAACACTGATGTGATTTATGTTACACAGAAATTTACATAAATCCCGAAAGTGATCAGGGATAACTGCAATCTTTTAGCGGTATTTAATGGAGTTGATACACATACACTTATAAATATTCATCAGACTACGTGTAGCGGTGATATGGATTATAATCGTTTTAGAAATTTCTTTTCACATATAATTAGTTGTAAATAATCGTCAACATCATTTGTTCAATTACGTTCGGCACATTAGCACCTAAACAAAAGGTTAGGGTTGACTACACGTCAATATAATCAAGGATTTTCCTTTTTGATTCTTTAAACCAAAAGTAACGCCCGATGATTATCTGGGTATCCATCGCGTCGTACACTGCGTTTCGAGTAAAACGAACAGAGATTGAGTCTAAAATTTCATTTAGTCAATCAAACACTGATCGATGATGAATATCACCGTTTAATTCATCGGAGACAAGCCACTAGAGACGCATTTTATATACTTACTAATTTACCTCTCATTGCAAATTTTACTAGCGCGGAAACTAAAATTTTTAATTAATGGGCTACTGTTTATTTTGCAACCGACTGGAAAGTTTACGATTTCATGGCGTAGTGGGTCTGAAAACCTAACCGGTGCAGCAAGGGGTTGGGGAAGCGGGGCGACAACGAGTTGGTTCCAAGCACCGAAATACAAAGGTCGTTTTGCGTCATTAAATTCCTTTTAATAGAAGGGTCTATTTCGGGGATTGGAACCAAATAAAAGTTGTAGGGTTATCCTCCCCCCTGCTGCTCAATGAGGTTTGCTCTATGTATTTAATTGAAGCAGCTTGCACCGTTTGCTGAATGCCCTGGTACACTTTTTTATCACAGTCTTCGTTGAATGGTTATCGTCGTGAATATATATTCTTGATGCGAATTTTAATAGTTGCTCTTCCCTTCTTAGGCTTAGTGGTAGTTCATCTGTTAGGACTTGCATTTCTAATATTGAGGTATTTTAATGTACCTGTATATATCCTGAGGGCATGGTATTGTATAATCAAATTTCCTAAGCAGTTATATGTTTGCTGTGTTGTATATTTTGAGGCCGTAGTCCATGTTTGGTCTTATTAGTGAACTTTGTATCTTGAACAATGTGTCTTGGTTTGCTCCCCAGGCGCTTCCTTTGATGTCTTTTAATAGGTTTTAATCAAGACTGTATCGTTTTATCAAGTCCTTAACATGAACGTTCCAGTTTAGTTGTTCATCAAACAGCATTCCAAGAAATCTGGTCTCTAGCCAATTTTATTGGGTTATTCTGTAATAGTATTGTCGGGTATGAAATTTCTATCTTCTTATATATCATGAATAGCATTCCTACTATTTTATTTGTTAATATTTTGAAGCCCCGTTTATAAGCCCATTTGGATATTTCATTCAGGTTCTTTTGTATTTCAATGAATATAATTTTCTGGTTTTCCTTCTCTCCAAATTCCACTGTCATCCTCAAATTAAGGTAAATCAGTTTTGGCAAAAAAAAATCGTTTTGCCTAAATCGTTTACCATAATGTTAAACAATGTGGGGCTTATGACACTACCTTGTGAGATACAGTTGTTCATAAGTGTCTGAATATTTATCACCTATTCTTGTTTTCATTAATCTCCCTATAAGAAAGTTAGGTATCAACTGATGCATCCATCCGGATATTCCGTATTGGATTAGTTTCAGCTATTAGTCCTTTTGGTCCATACTAAATTAAATGATTTTTCAAGATCTAGAAAAATGGCGATCAGTTGTTAGTCGCATTTGCGCTTGGTGGGGAATGGGAATTTAATATTAGCTTCCAACCGTATTAGTTGATCAATGGTTGATCTTTTGTTGCTAAATCCACTTTGATTAGGTAAGAGTAACTTATTGTCTTCAATGTGGTTCTTGAGGCCTTCGTTGATCACTATTTCCATTATTTTGCATATGTAATGCAGCTCTAAGCTGGTACGTTGGCTTTGCAAATTGGTGGTTAAGTTACCATTACTGCTCATCCCTACAAACATATTTTGAGATATGGTTGCCTCTGTCATTATCAGTGATAGCTCCTGGGATTTTCGGAGATTGTTTTGTTGTTTGTCCTTTAATTTATTTAATTTTATACCAGACCTGTTTTACATTGCTTCTATAGTTCAGCAGTAGTTATGTCGTGAGTTAGTTTTTGCTTCCTTAATTAAAGTCAGAGGCAAGCTTAGCGTTCTTAAACCAATTTAGTGCCTTTTTTATATTCCCTAATTACTTCTTTACATTATTCTGTACACTAAGGTATGGTTGGTTTGTTTCCTTTCCCACTTGTTGTCTGGATACATGTAATTGCTGCATCTTTAATTACTTTGATTATGTTATCGTAATATCGGTCAGTATTTGTATCCCTGATATCTTCTGGTTGGATCCTACTTAGAGTCGTATTGAACGTATTCAACTTTACCTTTTCACTTTTCCAACGGGATATAATGGTTTGTTGATTCCCTGTTATAGAGATTCGAAAATGGTCCTTATTTAGTGCATTATTAGATAAAACTTCCTAGTCTGTTATTAATGTTAGTTTGGGGTTTATTAATGGTTAGGTCAATTGTTGTTAAGGTTCCGCTACTTGGGTCTATTCTAGTTGGTGCCCCATTATTTAGTATAGCTAAATTATCTTTCTTTATCCATTGTTCCCTTTGATTACTTCTTTGGTGTTGATGGGTCCCTTTCCGAGTTCGTTATTTGCGTTCAAGTCTCCACATTTTAATTTAGTTGTGCCTTGTTTTTAATAATTTCAATATAGTCATGTAAGTTGTTTAATTTGAGCCCACCTGGGTTATATAAGTTTTTTTATACTGAATGAAAATCGGTTGATATTAATAGCTATTTGTTGATGTTTTAACGACTTGATTTCTCCATTAAGGTCCCTATCTTGTTCTAATATCTGTTAAGTGTAAGGTATAGAGTCATGGACATATATGGCTAGTCCACCTCCCTTTAAATATTGTCTCGGTTCCTACATATTCTCTGTTATATCCTGGGATTTGTTGGATGGGTTTAATGTCATTGTTTAGATTTGTCTCCTGTAGGCATATGATGCCGGGCCTTTTCTTGGCTTCATTTATTGCAATTATTAGTTCAGAGTGGTTGTTAATAAGACCTCGACAATTCCACTGCAATATAATTATCAAGTTTATTTCGCCTTTCTGTGCTGATGTTTAATTGGTGGTTGTTTAATGCTTATTATTAGTTTGTGGATGGGTCATTTAATAATTTAGTAATAGGAAGAAGTTCGGGGATTTGGTAATTTCTCATTACATGCATTACCCCAGAGATTAATGCATAAATGTAGCTACTTTGGTCCGGAAGTGTCACTATTTTCTGCATTTGTATTTATATCTGTATTTGTTTCTGTTTTTCTTGATCTATTCGTTGCCTTTACTCAACCTGATTCTTTGTCCTCTTGTTCTTAAGTTGATTGTTTGAACTTATGCCTTGAGTTACCTGTATTATATTCATCTTTAATATTTTGTAGGTTGTGAGCAAATTTTACTTTATTGTTTGTTCCGTTTCCAATGCAGAGAGAAAACATTTATTTGGCCTTGTATTAGGTTGTATTTTACCATTATCTAGATGATTTCCCGTTCCTTTATTACTGGTACGAGTTTGGCTTATGGTGTTCCTTACAGTTATTGCATGTTTGCCCTTCATACCTGCATTTTGCCTCGACGTTCTCCGCCGCATTTGTTGCAACTAGCTTTCCTGCGGCATTTGATGGTGAAGTGTCCCCCAGCGCTTACAGTTCTCGCAAAATCTAGGTTTATTTTTGTGTTCCTGCATATTCATATATTTTCCGTGTGGTCCTAGTCTAACTGCATGTGAAGGTGGTTCATGGAACTCGACATGGATTGTAGAAGTTTCGAATCCACATTCGTTCTTCATCTTTATTGCTCTTTTGATGTTTGCTCCATAATAAAGTAGTTCTTCTATAATCCAGCTGGGTTCTTATTGGTTGTGTCCCGCACGTTTAAGAATGGCTTTAAATCCCGTCTTATTTCGTCCATATTGTGGTGCATTGGTTCTGTATTTTGGTTGTTTCTTGCTTTATGTTTGTGTGTCGTTATGTTGACTTCAAGTTCTCCTATTTTGTTGATCACCAAGAATTTTACAGCTTGTTGGGCTGTAATAAACCAGATAATGAGGTAGTTTGCCTTCGGTCTGATAATCTTAAATTATCTTCTATGGTGCGTGGCTAATGTTGCCGCCAAGCTTCTATTACTGATTATGCAATGCTTGGATTCCTACTGTCTATGTATAGGGTAAGTTCAATCGGGTGAAATCGATTACTTTAAAGGGTTATTCTGGATTTTTCTTATATTGTTGGGCCGATCCCTTGTTATTTGCGGCTGTAGAGTTTCCTACTTTTCCTGAAAGATAGTTCTTATCCTGCTCTCGTCCTTGTTCGTTTTTGGGTCGGTTCCTTGTTGATGATTAAGATATATGTATCCCTTTAACCAGATGTTTCCCTTTATATGTTGCCTAGTTGGTTGGCTACTCCGCTGTCTGTTCCTTTTCGTAAATTTTCCAATAGGGTTTGTTTAGGTCCTTTATTAGTTCGTCAATTTTCTCATCTTCTCTTTCCAATATGGTTGTGGAGGGTCCCCGTTGCTGACAATTGTGTATGATCTTTGTTCTGTTGCTTCCATTGTTTCCATTTTCCAATGCCTGTGTTTATTGATATGTTCTTATCTCCTTCCTTGGTTTGATTTATCTTCTTTCCTGGTGTTAAATGCTTGGTTGATTTTCCCTTCTCCTTTTCATTTTTTCATTTTTGTTGATATTTTTTTTCATTGGTAATGTTAGTTGCAGTTTTGTTGTTCCGCTTTCCTCATTTGTTTCTTTTTTCCCCCGGTTTCCTGGTTTCTCACTGGAACGATGGTCTTAGCGTGGATTTCGTCATTGTCCAGTGTAGATACATTTCGTACCAGGTTAGGTGGTGGATGTGGTGGTTGTTTTTGCTTCACCATTTCTTTCATATAACTTGATTTCCGCTTTAAGATTGATACTGGTTGAAATTACTGCTTCCTGGTTATGTTGATGTGAATTAGCTTTTGCTTCCCTTTGTTAGGCGACATTTGTTCCATTGCCTCTTCAATGGTGTAGCATGTTGTTTTTGTTGCCATTACTATATTCCTTACCTGATTTGTGTCATATTTTCCATCGTTGCCTTCTGCCTAGTAGATCATTTCTCCGCTATGATCATGGTCCTTTCCTGGTTCCCTCTGTTGGTTGTCGTTTGCATTTATTGGCTGTTTTTGACGGCTATCTATTGTTTTTGTCCTGTTCTTGTTGTGATACTGTGTATCATAAGGACTGAGGAGTCAAAAGGTTCCAACTCACTTTTGGCAGTGTTTTCGACTAACAATTTGGGTTTCTCAATGATAGATGAAGAAGTCATTAGGGGTATAGGTGCCTGAACATTTAGTTTCTTTGTGATCATTTTCCCCGTTTGTATGAGTACTCAGAAAAAATGTTTTATCATTATAGTGTTGCCTCTTGAGTTAAAATTGTTGTATGGAATAGTGTTTCAAACTTTTCTGGTGTGTTATCACTTGGCACTATTTCGGGAATATTGTTGGAATTAGAGTTAATGGATAGGTTGTTACTATTGGTACTACTGTTGATAATACTGTTGACCTGCCGCAGTTTTATTAATTTGCTTGTTTTCTGGATGGGTTTGATTTTATTTTGATTCATCTTAACCTTACTTCTTGTATCTTGTGACATTTTGTATGAGATAATAACAGTTATGTATTGTCAAATGGAATGGTATAAGGAACAAGTGCACTGTTCAATGTTTCCTTTTTCTTCTTGGTGGTCAATCTTATCATACTTCGCCGTTGGTGAAACAGTAAGGATACCACCCAGATTTTAACTAGCATGAAACTTAGCACCTGTTTTAGGTTAGGGTCAACTCGCAGTGAATCAACTACGGCAATTTATCAAGGTAAGTTCTGATTGGTAGAAAAGGCGCCAAAAGATCCCCCTTGGATATATTTTCAATCCTACTCGAGTATTTTAGAATTAATATTGCTAAAAATGATAGTGTCAAGTTTGTATGAATGGAGCAGATTAAATAAATGTCAATCGTGATGTCTACAGTTGTCTTGACTGTGTATAGTGTATTTGGTTAGTTGCTTTAAAGAAAAGAATAGTAATAAGGTAGCTGGGAAAAGCACTTATATGCTCCCGAAGGATTAGCCAAAATAAAATACTGTTCCTACCTTACGTTCACGATTCAAGGAAAATTCTTCTTTTGTTAGTTGTACAGGTATTTCTGAACCACAGCGGGGGGATGGTTGCCGGGCCACTTATGCATGTCGTAACTGCAGGGCGAGCTGCTGAGCCACAGCTGCAGGTCGTAACAGGTTGACGGGCTGCTAGTCTGCAGGTCTCCACAGCTCGGCGGGCTGCTAGATCACTTCTGCTGGTCGTAACTGCTTGGCGGATCTGTTGTGGATGTAGTGTCAATTTTAAGTGCATGCCCCTTGTGTGTATACTACAACTCTTAGTTTGGTATAAGCAGTGAAGGTCGAGAGTCGAATGAATGAATGAATGAATGAATGAATGAATGAATGAATGAATGAATGAATGAATGAATGAATGAATGAATGAATGAATGAATGAATGAATGAATGAATAAATCACGAATGTGTAGCCAGGCTGATGATGATCGTGAAATTGAATTAAAGTCGTTATCACCATCGGGCATGTACGACTGATCAAAACCCTGATTGGGGTTGTAAATTGATCGTGGGGATTGGTATAGAGCCTCACCCCCTCTACGCTTTAATATGTGCATTGCACACTATTTAATTTAATATCAGGGCGTGGCAGGGAGGAAGGGATGGAGACAGTAATGGAGCCGCTCGTTAATATCCGGGTTAGTTTCTATCCGTTTTTCGAAAAATAACATTGTCTCTTGCATACTTTTTAATAATTGACTATGTGATATTTGGGGTTGGGGGTGTGACTTGGCCAGTACGTCCTGCTTTATTTGGTATGGGTTTTGTTTACAATTTGAAAACGTTTGATAGTTTAGGCTTCTATATTATTGTCTTAAGTTATATTCCTCCTTGGCAGCGTACGGTTTATGTATAATTTAGGTGCCGCATTGTGCAGCGGGGCCTGATGGTTTTAGACCATCTTGTAATTCTAATTTAGGGTCGTCAATAAATATTTTTTATTTCAAATATGATCAGTCATGGACACTTTGTGCGGGGGGGGGGCCTGATTGCTGGGATTGTAACCACCTTCCATTTTCTAATATGTACGGGCCAGTTCAAGGATTTATATGTAATTTGTATTGCACCAATTCACCTTAGAGCTGAAAGGAGAGAGAGATTTCAGAGTCTGTTAGTAAGTAGTAGAATGAGATGATGTGCAGTGAGTTTGTAATATGTAGAAATGATCTGCTTTATTGTGATTACTATAAATATGATGCAAGATAAACTACCTATGACAGGATTGGCTAGCATGTGATGTTTATCCTAATATTGTGACATGATTACCGTGTGTATCACAAATGTAGTCCGCAAGCAGGTTAGCTAGAGAATCATTATTATTTATATGGCTTATATCTTAAGTTTTAACTTCTTTCAATTATTGTAACGGGCCTAAATGTTTATAATAGTCATAAGCGGTTTATGAGAATTTGAAGTGTATTGTTCAGACATGATCTATTTATTCTACCTTATTACACAATATTATCAATATTACCATTGATAGATATGTGTTATTTCCTAGTCTGTTACTACGTGCATTGCCTGAATTGGTGGGTGTCTTATTTTTTTTATTTACTGGTGCTAATTTGATATGGGGCCTGTTACCATTGGCATTGCTAGGTCGAATGCCTGAAGCCGCAGCATGGAGCGGGAGGGAGGGGGCAGGTTTATCTGTCTCAATCGGTATAGGGTCCGCCGTATGTGCACTGGCATTAATCCACAGCCAAGGCGGTTAGTATACAGCTTTCCTATAATTGTTGATTCATTTGTCCTGCCCCCAAGACCCCTTCGCTGCATTCAATAGCCCTATTAAAAAAGCTGCCATGACTATTTTAGGTTACTACTGCATTACTTGTTGGTCTGATGGCTGGTTTGATTTTCCCAAATGAAGGAAAACTAAGTAAGTAAAGTAAAGTAAAGTACGATATATTATTGTACGTCATATTGATGTTAGAGTTACTATGCTATAGAAATTACTGGTAGGTGGTTGGAGATCCTGTAGTTGTTTGCTTGGTCTTAAAAATTTCCCGTTTTGCTTGATATTTATTGCACATGTTAAATACGTGATGTAGATTCTCTCAAGGGTTGGACAATAAGGGCAAAAAGCCCCAAGCCTTGTTGTTTGGGAGATATTTTCCAAAACTCCTGGCTAATAGTGTGTTTCCAAATTTGATTCTATTGATAATTTTCTGGTCATGTTTGTTAGCCACAATAAGTGCTTTTGTGCTCCTGGATACTTTATTTTGGATATGATACAGTGTGCGACCTTGACTACTATTGTTCCATTCCTGCTGACATTTTCCTTTGCTTTTCTTACTGATTATGCTATAGATTTATTTCGTTCGTGCTGTACTGAAATGTGGTTGAGTTCAACACTTGGAGTTTATTTTTGGCTTTTGGCAGCTAGATCCGCTTTTTCGTTTGTTTCCTGCTACGTTAATGTGAGATGGTACCCACATAAATTCAATTTTCGTGTCATTGTTTTCCATGTATCTAAGTAACAGGTTGGTCTCTTTTACGAAGTTATCTCAGCTGGTACAGATGCCGGTTTCCAGTAATCTTAACACACTAAATGAGTCAATGATAATTATTGCTTTGCAGATGTTTGTGGATTGGATCCATTTAAGGGCTTCAATTATGGCCCAGAACTCTGCTATGTATATTTAGCAATTATCTGGGAGTCTAGCTTCAAACTCTATGCTTTTCTCGGTATTGCTATAGCAACTGCCGTTCTGTCAGAATCGCTTGATTTGGATCGTCTTTGTACAAGTATTCAATAGCAGAAATTATTATTGATCTTATCACTAAAGGTTTGTCACGTTTGAAAGCACGTTTTGTTGCGGATAAATTGATATGCGGTATGTTGCATGTCCGTGGTATAGGATCAGGGTATCTGATTTGATCTGCCTGTATGCTTGAGATTTGATGAGGCATACACCTGGCACCTATCGTATATGTTAGATCTTATTAGTGATGTATATAGTAATATGAGGGTGTCCTGGTCCGCTCCCCAATTAAGTCCTGTAATATTTTTGAGAAGATTTATGTCCAGATTACACCTTCGGATTAGTTCTTGGATATGATAGCTCCAGGTGAGATGTTCATCGAAATACGTATCCAGAAATTTTGCTACTATTGTCAGATTTGATTTCGGTATTTTGGATGTACAGGATCGGATATTCTCTTTCAATCTTGATCTTTGGTGTAAACATTACTCCTATTGACTTGACCTTTGATAGTTTAAAGCCCCACTTGTCAGCCCACGGTTCAATCTGATTTAAACTCGATTGGATTTTGCTGATCATTTTATTGCTGAAAGGGTTACCTGCCTTCCATATGCCGCTATCGTCCGCAAATTGTGATAAGTCTAGCTTTGTAAGATCGACAGAGTGCTCCAAGTCGTTAATCGTTATATTTAAATACGGTTGGAATTATGATTCTTCCTTGTGGAATGCCATTTTCTAGTGCATTGGTCTAGAATATTGGTCCCCTATTGTTATCCTGATTTGTCGTCAGGTTACGAAAGTTGATATCCACTGGTGCATGCGGCCATTATTACCGTAGTGGTTTCATTTCGTAATTAGGCCTTTTTTGTCCAGACTATATCAAAGGTTTTTTCAAGGTCGAGAAAGATAGCTATTAGATTGCGATCACGTTTCCTGTTAGCGTTGAATGCTAGTTTAATGCTCGATTCAAGTCGTATTAATTGATAAATAGTGGACCTTTTATTGCGAAAGCCGCGTTGGTTTTTAGAGATTAAATTATTACTTTCCAAGTGGTGTTTAAGTCTATTGTTGATCATTGTTTCCATCACTTTACATATGTTGTCTTTAAGAGATATTGGCCAAAAGAAATTTAGTTCTGTAGGATCCTTTCACGCTTTTGGCATTGGGATTACAATCGTTTGCTTCCACTTGTTGAGGATTTTTCAGGTTTTCCAGGATTTTTCGATTAAGTCCAACATTGTAATCTCCATGTCTTCCTATCTGCTCTTGTACATTTCATCTCCTAAAGTATCTTCTCCTGGTGAGGTTGTTTTGTTTCCTTCTCAGTGCTGTTTTCCACCCACGTATAGTGAATTCCATGTTTAGTTGGTTGTGTTTGTCTCCCAAATCGGTGAATAGTTGGGAGTATTTTTTCTCCACCATGTTCCGATATACTTGGCGTTTGGCAGAATGATTTTTATTGATGCTCATTCCCGCGAAATGTTCAGCTAATAGATCGGCTTTATCCATGTTTGAAATTGCTCTAGTTATATTAGGCGTTGGTGGATTAGATTTACCTTTCACTGCCTTTAGTTTGTTTCAAACCTGTTTTGCATCGCTTCTAAAATCTAGAGATGAGCAGTAACGGTGTCAGATGATTTCCGTTGCAGTGCAAATAATTGATTTAGCAGATTGCTCTTTGTTTTCCCATATTTCGAAATCCTGGGAAAGGGAGGTGTGCTTGAGTCTGTTTTATGCATTTTTGTTACATTCAGTGCTTCTTTGCATTACTCGTTCCAACATGGTACATACTTTTTGGATATATGGTATCCCATCCTTCCGTCCTGGGGATGCTCAAAGTATCCGCGGATGAGAGTGTTTCTATTACGTTGTGGTTATATTTGCCTATGTCCACGTCTTGAACTTGCTCTGGAGTTATGTCTTCAAGTGTAGACCTGAATGTTTACCATTCAGCCTTGTCAAATTACCACCTTGGTAACCTAGTGTGTTGATAATTGGAATAGTTAGGCTGAGGGTGGTTATTACGTGAAAATGATAACTGCCTAATGCACTTGTTTGATTAACGTCCCGTGTGGCCATTTTAGCTAATTTGGGTGTACAGATTGTAAGGTCTATTGCTGATATTGAGCCGTTTCCCGGATTAATTCTTGTGCAAGCTCCGTCATTTAAAATTACTAGGTTTGATTCATAGATCCATTCTTCTATTAAGTTAAAATCTTTTAGCCGTGTGGTCGCCTCCCAATTGTTCGCTGTGGGCGTTAAAGTCACCACATATGATATAGTCTGTAAGGATGTCTGATAATTGATTGTTCATATAGGTTGAGGTAGGTATGATATTCACTGGGTCATAAATATTAAGAATTTAAATAACTGTGTGGATTCTAACAGAATGGAATTCAAATGAATCTAGCTTGTTGAAATTTAATTGGGTATGTCATATTGTGGAGTTGGCAATGGAGTCATTAACACAAATGGCACACACCCTCCTTTCTTACCATTTCCTCTATTTTGGAAATAAATAATTGAGTAACCTGGCATTTTAGTTTAATTCTAGTAGCAATAGACATGTATGTTTCTTGCAGATAGATTACGTCTGGCTTAATATTTCTTTCTTTATTTTGATAATAAAACCTGGATAATTTTTAATTAATCCGCGGCAATTTAATTGCCAAATAGTTAGCGATTTTTTTTTTGTCCTTATTACTTTTTGTGAAATACAGTTTACCAGTAATACATTTATATTTAATATATGAGATATATATGAGAAAAATAGTTAAATTTACTGAGGTATTTCTCTATAAATTGTGATTAAAGTCTAAAAGTAGGTTGAGTCGGAGTTAAGTTAGTCAGGATTATGCATAATATACCTACGATAAATTATCCGATATATTTAAGCATAACGCTTAGTGGGAAATGATATATTAATCTACTATCAATATTGCCGTTGACCTGGTTACTATAATCTTTGCTTGTAGTGCTATTTGTTACATTGGAATTTGGGACACTGTGGATATGGGTTCCTTATATATATCTGCATTGATATCTGTTAAAATAATTTCTTGATTTGGCAGATGGGTCTGATTGAAAATGTCCCATGATAGTGGAAAGGTGACTGGGTGAGGAGAGGGTGGGGGTGTTATTGCTATTGCTAACATCACTGTTTCTTTTCTTCTCGTTGGTAGTGTTTACTGGGGAGTTGGTTGGGGTAATTGTGTGGGAAGAAATTCCCCATATTTAAAACTTAATTGTTTTTTCGACATTATGCCTGATTCATTTAATTTTGAGTTTGTTGAAGATTTGTTCAGGCATTTTGAATAATGTCTTCGTGTTTTCTACATGCCTTAAAGAAAGAAAATTGTGGTCAAATATTGTATAGTTATAACTTAATTATGAATAAAATCCAATATCTTGTTCAGGTTTTCCAGGTATGGAAATGGAACAGAATGAAACAAAGGGTGCTAAATTTGAAATTTTGAAATCGGAAACGAGGTCTGGGGTGCAGTTTCTTCAATAGGTAGACTACTTTCAGCTATGTTTGACGTCGACTTGATATAGTACCTAAATAATTCTTGAATTAATAACTATTGGTGTACGGAATGAGTAGAGAGTGAAGAGGTGTTAATATAGTACGTACAGTGGAAAGTGGAAATTGGAAAATTTATGGGCTACAGTACAAACAGCTCAGAGTTCAATGACACGTAGGATTATGACAACTAATGCCCTACCTTATAATTTGATTTGATACCCAATACCATACCGAAAAAAACTAATTCGTGGTGACAAAGGTATTCAAGGTTTCTATTAGTCTGCTGATAGGTGGTCTGCTGGTCCTCGTCTGTGGAATAACTGCTTGGCGGGATGGTAGGATGGCTGTTGGGTCTTGTCTGCTGGTCTGTACAGCTTGGCAGGCTGTTATGCGAGCTGCCGGGTCCTCGTCTGCAGGATGAAACTGCTTTGCCGGCTGAAATCTTCTTTACATAGTGTTATGTGATGTGTAGTGTGTACTGAGTAAGATGGCGGTGTGTTGGTTTAAATGTCTCCTGAGTAAATTGATATGCTACAACCTTTATGCTGTGTTATAGATACGTCCACTTCGTTCGAGTGTCGTATCATGAAAATGAATGATAGACACAGGGCCGGACCTAAGTTTTTCAGGGGGGGGGACCCAAACTTGTTATTGGGTTAAGCAAAGGCGCGAAGCGCCGAGCCTTCTAAGGGGGTCCGGGGGCATGCCCCCACCCCACCCGGAATTTTTTTTTCAAGGATGCAAAATGGTTCAATCTGGTGCTATCTGACCCTTGAAAAAGGGATTTAACAAAAGTGACTAAAAACTGCAATGTTTTAAAAACACTAAAACAAATATTTAAAAAAAAAATTTTTTTAAAAATTTAAAAATTCGGAACCCCCTTTGCATCTTTTATCGAAAGCAGTGGATAGTTTTTTTTTTTAAAGGGGGGCTGGGCCCCCTGGTCCCTCTATAGCAGGTCCGGCCCTGAGACAGGCTGACTGATTGGCTATTGAATAAAAGTCGCTTGCGCCAATCTGGCATGTGCGACGGGTTAATGCCCGTACGGTGAGCTATTTAATTAATCTTGGTGGAAGGAAACAGAGCCGCATTTTACATGCCCATTGTTTGTAATATGTAGTGAATGGGAATCGAACCAACACGCGCTCAATTTAAATTAATTTCTGATTACAGCAGATCAAGAAGCAGAGCGTGATTGCACACAGCTCCTGGCGTCACCCCGGTTCCGTGCGGTACACGCTCATCGGGGCACGTGGGTTTTCAGCGAGTTGGCTCGCACACTCGTCTTTGAAGGTCCGAACAAGGAGTGGAAGAAAGGGACTCATATGGAGACATCAAACGTCGGCCGGAACTTCCTCGAAACGCAAGTTAATACTAGATCTTAATTTATGCCCAGTTACCTCTAAATGGGGCAAATCCTATTACCAATTTTGTGTAAGCCATAATCGCACTTAGTGTCACGCTTTTAGTTATAAATATTCTTATCTTCGATTTTAATTATTTTGATACATAATGAATATATTTTCTTATATAAGTCATATATTAGGCCTGAGGGACCAATACATTTTTGAATGTCAAATTGGAAATTGTGATTTTAATTTAGAACGGCGTTCAAAAGATCATATTAGGTTATCAAGAGTATTTTCAAATCGAGATTTGAAGCCAAATTGGAATCTCTTTATAAATGGCAACTGATGTTAGCCCTAAAAAGGGCTGAGGTTACACCTCAGAACACGGGTATAAAAACGGCTGTATGTCTTCTGATGGGCTGAATGTCTCCCATTTTCGTTCCCTGTAATCCTCTGTACCAGCTAAATCTCCAAGCGCCATTGATGATGTTTGTGACTGGCTGTGTCTCTACACTTTGATATTTAAGAAGCACATTTATTAATATCGCTATGATTGGAATTGGACAGTCATAAAACTGTTATCCTTGGGTACAGATGTTAATAATGGATTCTTTTTCATCTTCATATTTCTTTTGTGAATGTTTTTGCTCAAAGCCCCATCGTAGTAAATTTTCTGGTGAACTTTTATGATTGTTCTGAGTACATGGGCATCATAAAAAGATGCATCAGCGTTGTCTAGTAAAGATGTTAGACCCCAAATTTCGAATTGGTCGAAAATGTAATTTACAATGGCTGCCCGCTGATGCGAGTTTTGCTGTGGCATGCTTTGACCTCTTCTTGTTTTATGTTTATCGTCGTTACTTAGAAGTCCTAGCAGCCTCTGTTTAATTGTGCCCGGTGGTGATCCGGTTTTGGGGTTATTTGTAACAGTGGTTGCCAACTTGATTATTGGAGCGTTTGTTGTAAATGTATCTTTTGGTTGTTCTTCAGTATACTCACTTTTGGTTGTTCTTCAATGGTTTTGGATGTTGTTGTTGGTTCTCGTGGATTTATAATTTTGTTCCTGTTGTTACTCTGCTTGTTTGTTCAGGTAATGCTGCATTTGGAGTTGTATTTAAACTCGTGTTTAACTGTTGGACTGGGGTGGGTGATGTTGCTGTTATTACCGGTCTTGCTGCTATTACTATCGGAGTAGGTATTTCGTCCTGTGGTGCTGATGTTACTAATTGTATTTTATCCTGTTTGGGGTGACCTCAATTGCCCTCGACCACGTTTCATTCATTTGTTGATTTTCAATAATTAAAAGGTCCCTCTAGATAACCTCTTTTTCAGTTTGGGTTGAACTTTCTACTACTCTCGCTGAAGCTGTTGAAATATTTTTAGCTGGAGGTAATGGTGCAGTTTTCCTTGATGTCCTTCCGAGAGTGCGAGTCGATGTAGTGCTGACACAAGGAGTCAATCGTCATTACGAAGTTAATTTTCAAGGTATGTGTTTTGCTCAATATGTGGTACCTCCCATATCAACAAATATGTAGTACCCTTTGCCAGAGCTCGAAGGCTCTATTCTGTAGCGATTTGGAGGTTGAGTCTCCTTATCGCATTCATTAATGATAATGGTACTCCTCTCTACTATGTTAGTCAACGACTGGATGTGAATCCATAGCCAGACTGTCAGTCAGTCAGTCAGTTTAATTAAAGTTGCTTGCGCAAATAGATGCATGCGCGACTGGTTAATACCCCATTTGTGGTTAATTAATTGTTTCGGGGGGAAGGAATCGAGCCTCTTCCCCCACGCATTTACGCACTCTTCGAGTACTAATTATTTATGTCAGTCATGTCGGTGATTGGGAATCATTCCACACAATCACTATTTGTATATCCTTTCATATCCTGCCGCAGGAGTGTCGGATCGAGTGGAAGGGAGGCGCTTCATCCAAGGTAATCATTTTTGATCCCCTGTTTCCGAAATTTAAATTTGTTGTCCTGCAGCCTTGTTAATTTGGAATATCAATATTGTGCTGATGAAATATGTGGAAGAAAAGAAGGCATAATCAGCTAAATATTATTGACTGATTTTTAGTTTTTGTTTATTGGAGTAAGTCTATTGTTCTGCCATTAGGCGGGGGCCCTGATGGCCTTTTTTAGGCCACCTTATAGAACTAAGCTTTGGTTGCTTATTTATTTCCTAATTATTTGAGTTGTTGCATTGTGCAACTGGACCTGATGGCTTTGGGTTTTTTGCCACCTTATACATTCTATTTGTGGTTGTATTTAATACTTATTTTAAATTTAAATCTTAGATTTTTATTCAAATAAATTTGCAATTAGACTGGTGTAGAATAGAGAATCAGTCATCAGATTTATCCCTTTTAATTGAACTAGGTTGCTTACTTGTGTGGAGTAAATCCAGGCAAATCTAGTATGTTTCCTAGAGCCTGTTTGCAGAGATCAGTGCTAACTGATCCGCTATATATATACCTGAAGGTTTATTATATTACCTTGTATAGTTGGCCCTAATGCTTTATGTTCTAACAACCTTATGCATGTTATTGATATTTTAAGTTAATAAATAAATTAATTTATTTTAAAGCTTTCTAATAGGATAGAGAATAGAAGAGTAGAGGTAGATGTTGGGTTGATGTTTGTAAGTTATCACTAATTCATTGTGTTGATTGACGTCTTTAATAATTTTAAGCTAATTGTATTTGGTGAGTGTAGCAGACTCTGATTTTACTGTCACTATTGCATTGAGGTGATGACCTATCCATAATCGCCCATGGTGCCATATTACGTTACGGGCCAGGGTGGACATAAAATCGCATTTGCATACGGCCTTGTGGCCGATTATTGACGCCGCGCCCCCTCTACCGCTTCCTCACCAGTTTAACGGGGTTCTGTGATCAGTCACACAATTTATAGTTGATGCTGTTGATGATTAAGTATATAGTGTAAGTAACTGGTGGGTTGATGTATTAAGCTGTCACTATTGCATTGTAGTAGTCGTCACTATTGCATTGCTATTGCCGATCACAAGGCTATAATGCCCTCAGGGCCACACTGGGTTATGGGCGTGGCTGTTGCATCGATCGCAGTTGCGTACGGTCCTTTGTGGACTTAATACTATGCCTCCACCTCGCCCACTTCCTTGGTGGTAAACATAGTGTAGTAGTCACTTGGTCGGCAATTCTGTTATGTTGATATTATAGTTTGTCGATCTTATTAATTTCCTGAAGAAATATAAGAATCGATTTCGCTGTTAGGTTGGGGTTTGGGTTGTCAGGTAAAAGAAAATCGGGGTATGTTGTTTGTGGCTGATGTTTCGTAGAGAGTTTGGAAGTTTTTTTCTTGCATCTCTGTATCTGGGGCATATATTGAAGACATGATCTAGGTCTTCTTTTTCCGGGCAGTGAGGGCATGTTGTTATCCTTTCAGGGTTGTTTTTGCTGTATTTGCCCAAGCTGCCGGCAAGTAGGGTTTTCCCTGTTTTGATCCGGTTTAATATTCGATGGTGATGCTTGTTGTCTAGCGTTGATAATGTGATGTTCCGTCTGGATGTATTGAGTACAGTGTACGTCCATTGGAGTATGTTTTCCATTCTCTTTGCCATTCGGATGTGATTTTGCGGGTGATGATGCTATATATTTCTGATACACTGTACTCGATGTTGTTGATTTCTTGCTCCTGAAGTTTGTCTTTTGCAGCTAAATCGGCTTGGTCATTTCCAGATAGGTCTATGTGGGATGGAACCCACATAAATTCTACTATTTGGTTTTGGTCGGCTAGGTCGTTTGCAAGTAATCTTGCCTGTTTTAAATAATTACCGCGACCTTTGGAGTAGCCAGTATCCAAGGTTTTGAGGACACTCAATGAGTCACCAATTATGATGGATTTTTTGAATTTGTAATCTTTTATTATCTTGAGTGCCTCTATTATTGCCCAGAACTTAGTTGTATAGATGGAGCAGAGATCTGGAAGCAGACTTCTTTTTGTTATTTGTAGTTCTGGGATGGTTAAAGATGCTGATGTTCTGTCTGGTTTTGTTGTTTTTGATCCGTCTGTGAAGATTTGTATATAATCCTTATAGTTGGAATCCAGACTATGAAGTATCTTTGATCTTGTTATATGTGGAACGGTTTCTTTATTTCCAAAGCTTGCTGATTATAGATTAATGCTGATTGGTTTGTTTAACCACTGTGCTTTTTCTGGGTATGTAATTTGTTCAGCTTGTAGGTTGCTGATTTGTAGATCTTTACATAATGTGTGGATTCTTTTTCCAGACGGTGGGTGGGGTTCTAACCTCTTGCTAAATGCAATATTGCATTTATTGATGATCTTCCTGGTTGGATTATTGGGTTTATGTATGGACACTATGGCTGCGCACCTTGGTGTTAGTTCATCTCTTCTAAGGGATAGCGGTGTTTCGCCTGTGAGGATTTGGAGTTCTTCCTTTGAGGTGCTTTTTAAGGCGCCTGTACAGATGCGGCGCGCTTTTATTTGTATTTGGTCCAGTTGTTTTAGGAGTCCTCTGCGTGCTGATGCGTACAGTTGGCATCCGTAGTCTAATTTTGATCGAATTAGAGCCCTGTAGAAAATACACTGTCACTTAATGGAATATTCTAATGTATAAGTTTGTAAGGTCAGAATCAGGAATAAAAACAAGTTTACCATTAACAACGATATGAATATTTAATCAACAATCATATACAAATATTTAGCTATGTTTTATGGTTTTTAAAAAATAAACATAAATTGCTTGGATACAATATCAAGTATATTTCGGACAAAGTCTGGTAAACAAACCAGATATACATATCATAAAGTCATTACAAAAAGTAAAGATACAAATTACAAATTAAATATACATAACACCTCCCCTAATAATTTTGCAATAGAGCTTTCTTTTATCTATTAGTTAAATATGCGTGCGATTAATGCTAGATCAGATGAAGTCTAATGAATGACACAAAATATACATTATCTTTTCCACTGATGTGCTTGACGTCAATATTGTATTTCTGTAACACCAAGCTCGACCTTAATAATCCCTGATGTTTGTTCACATTGCAACAAGAGAAAGTAAGGGGTTTGTGATCATTTAATATAATAATTGCAGAAGGAGCTGAGGCAAAGACAATGTCAAAGGCAAACACTCCTCGATTGTGCAATAATTGTTCCGGTACTTGTTTAATTTTTCCGAAACATAGCACACTGGATCTTCTATACCACTTTTACCCTTCAATCAATATTTCATCAACCCCACTTTCACTTGCATCAACATACATTTTAAATGATTGCCTGAAATTTTGAGCTGAAAGAACTGGTGCACTCTGATGTATGGCCGACTCCTAACATTTTTCAGACCAATGAAATTTCGTTTTCTTACTCATCAGAGTGGTCAGTGGTTAAACAATTATGGTAAAAACTGCAGCAATGTTTTTGATGATATTCAGCCATACTCAAACATCACATCAGCTGGTTTTTACTAATATCCACAAGATATTTAGAGATAGTATTGACCTTACCTTATGTAGGTTATGATCATATCCCACGATATATCCTATATAACACAAGCACGGCAACAGTCACGTTTGCTTAAAGTAATTGTGAAATTTGCATCACTGAGTCTATCAAAATATTTGCGGATAGTTTCCAAGTGATCTTTCCAATTGTCTTTGTTTATAGTCGGTGCACATGCGCAATGTTTAATATGGTTTCAACACAAAAATACATGGTGACCTGCAGTCACTTTTATTCGGTTCTATAAAATAATTCTCCAGCAAATACTGAATTACTATTTTCAATTTTCCTGTCTGAGATGATCCTGTGCGTATTCTATTTTACAAGTGTGGAATATAACATTTCAACGGTATTGTAGATTTTATTTATTCTTGTTTTAGCATCTGGAAACAAGTGCTCATAATCAAATAATAGATGTTTTGTGCACTCTTTTATTATGACGGTATTTATGCAAGTTTATGGTCCAGATTATTGATAATTTATTTATTCCGAAGATTAGTTACACCAAAGTCACCACAGTCCGATTGTATTCCATCGCTTAAATCTTCACAGCGTGGGACAGGTACAAATAAATTGACTGCATGATTAACACATCTATCTCCCTCACTATACTCCTTTAGCATACGAACGTCCCAGGAGCATTAATGATGTAATCTAAGTCACTTACTTTCTTTCTGTTACGACTATATGGTCATAAAGTAAGTAATAGAAAGAAGCAAAAGCAGCATGGTTTGTAAAACTTGGCAAAGAATTTAATTATCGAAGCTGTGAATGAAAAATCTGAGTGGAACTTACAGTATTAAGAAGTGAATCTAAACTAATCCTTAGAAAAGTTTATGAAAGTAATACATGACTATTGTTATTTATCGTGTGCAGTGTGTGATAGATCCATTTACCAGCTTCATCGTCAGCAAGGTGCAGAGCCTGGAGTCCACCAGGAAATGTGTCAGTGGACAGTTGTTCACAATGTGTCACTTGGTGTGTAAAGCACGAAAGTAACAGGAAGAGTCAGTGGCCTGGACCCATCGGACAAAATTGCACAACGACCCTATCCGGAAGCTGGTCAGCGTGGTCCATATATGTCTCGGAAGGTTGAAAATAGGAGGGCAAACACATCACTTGACACTCCATGCCTAAATAGCTGGCATATCCTATGGCAACGGACCTAACCAGATTGGATGTCTCGAAGCCAAGCGGACTACTGGATGTGAAGTGATGTCCATGTGCAGTGGACGATTAAGCCCAGACAGGAGCGCAGTATTCGGCTGTCGAATAGCAGGTCTAATGCTGATGTCTTGAGTGTCTGAGTACTAGCACCCCAGGTTGAGCCAGTCAGTATGCGGAGTAGGTTGTTTCAAGTGCTTATTTTGGCTGCAGATTTCTTCAGGTGGTTATAGAATGTTAGTCATCTGTCCAGAGTCACACAAAGGTATGTTGGTGTCAGCTAGTGTATTATGTGCTGCCCATTGAGGAGGATGCAGAACTCACGATTGGCATTTGCATTGTTAAGGAGAAAGGCGCCCGAGACTGTCTTTGTTGTGCTGGCTGTAGTTGTCGTTTCTTGAAGAAGTCCGTCATTTCCCCCATGTCCTTGTTCAGTACCTCCTCAATCTCAGTAACGGAGAGGCTTTGGGTTCCGAGAGCGATGTCATATGGAGCGCATGAAGTTGAATGACCCTGTAATTTCATCCATGCCAGTGCGCCTGACATTGTTCAGGGATTCGATCAGGTGATCTGCGGTAAAGAGCTGCATATAGCCGGCAGTTGAAGTTCAATATGGTAAAGTATTAGTCTTTACTGACTGTGTTGGAAGTCGCCCATAACAGTTTGACTTACTGGCTGAGGATAGTCACCAATGGACCTGATCCAGCAGAGGTCCGGTGAGTAATCCTTTTCCCATCTTGAAACATGAAAGGCCCCACATTGCTTGGAGTCGTGGATCAGAAAGAGGTCATTGTTTATTGCCCACTCTACTAAGTGTTCCCCGTCTTCATCATGGAGCGAGTATCCCCAGTCAGGGTGATGACTGTTGAAGCCGCCAATATACACGGCTGGGTGTTCCAGAGTTGGAAGCATATTGTTGTCCCAGTGCTACGAAATACCTGATATGGCTTGACTAGACCACCATAAACTCCAGTATTTGACGTGTCTTGCGCACCATAGTATTTTGTAAATATACTTTTTTCTTTCATCGCGTGACGCCTTCATTGCTTGCGCGGCACGTGTGTAATACATGTTACCGTGCGCGACTATATATGTTATATGTAGGGATCTTGACCGACACAGCTATTAGAGGGTAGCTCTTTATACATTTAGCTGTCGGAGCGGGATCCCCGTTATGTTTTACTTAGTTCGAGCCAATGAGTTGGGCGAGTTAATTCTTTTAAACTAATTCTTTTAAATTAATGTTCAGTTTCGTAAAACTCTTTCAGTATTGTATTATATTTGCGTTGTTGTATCATACTTGTAGTTTAACTCATCAAGAGTGTATGGCTTATGTAATTTGGTAGCGAGAGATGGTACGATTCGGATTATTGACAGGAATATGAACACATATGCAGACTTCTGTTGGTAGGTTATTTTGTCGCTATTATAACTAATATTGAAGATGTATATGTATATATTAAAGTTTTAGTATATCATATTTTTATGTTAATGGTATGCTATTCGTACATCACAGAAAGTCGTACATAAGCAAACATTTCAGGTGTGTATTTCAGGTGTGTTAATATTAATTCCTTTGAAACGCTCAGATGTTTTAATCTTGATAATCAGAAAGCAGCTTATTTGGAAAGTTGTTGTCTCATATTCAGCTAACCAGGTATGAGTGTCTAGGTGTGGATAACTGGGTGTGGACTGACTAGGTGTAGCCAGAGGCCGCTAAAATAGTGATGAAAGACAGCAAGGAAAGTGTCAACGTGTGTGGGCATGGAAGGTCTTGATAGTAAAAGTGACCGAGCAGGGAAAGCGGATCAAGAGCATATGAAATGTGAATTAAACATTGGTCATATGTATGAGGAATGTCATTATAGTGTTTGACTATAATAGAAATTTTATTATAGTGTTTGACTATAAGAAGAATGTCATTATAGTGTTTGACTATCTAGGGAAATGTCAGTATAGTGGTTGACTATAGAGACAAGAAGCACGGTAGTGTTTGATTATCCAAGACAACTTTATAATTACTGAATATTCCAAATTGTTATTTCTGTTCTTCATCATGGTTTCTCTTCAAGTCCATACTATGCACCTTTGTATTTATTTTGGTGTCGTGTTTCTTTATCGTTAGTGTGAGAGGATAATACATTTTGTATTGTCACTCGCTTACGTGTTTGTTATTTCTTAAATACCAATTCAGTCTCAAAGGGTGTTAACTCGATTACGTTAAACCCAGTGGACCCTGGATGGTTTTGAGACATTAGCAAGCTTGTACCCTCTAACATGGACCACATCGCATAATCCGGTGGAGGAAATCGGAGTGGCATCAGTAATGTCACAGCGAGCATACATAGCACGACGGAATTTAGAGTCAGGTGTTGATGAGATGAGGTCAAAGGTTCCGATGGTGTATAAAGATTCAAACAATCCAATGTAAAAGGTTCAAAAAATAAGTAGTGGTATCTAGTAGAGTAAATGAACTGAATATTGAGAATAAATGAAATTATACAAAGAAAGAATTAATGCATAAGACAAAAAAGATTATATACACTTCTTAAAATTGAGAAGTTTGTTTGCAATCAGAACAAAACAGAGAATTGGAGACAACTACAATAAGTACCAGAAATGATACTGTAATGAGCAGAAAACGTATTGCTGCTTATAAATAATACAAATATTTAATGTTTTATATCAAAGTCGCTTATGAGGTTAAAAGCGTCAACGTGAGTGAAATTAATGCTATACGGTAAGCTCTACTGTAATGCCTTTCTTCACACATCTGACACGCACACACACTTTTATCATAAAGTAAAACTATACATTAAATATTGAGTAACGTAAAATCCAAGGTATACCTACGAACATTTTATTCAGTCGGCGTGTCTTCAAATTGTAATAATATAAACATTCAAAAAGGTATGGTTTGTAATGTACTATAATATCTTGGAGTTCACATCAAATGATATCTGCAAATTCAGGATACAATGTACATGGTGCCTGCAGAATAAGAAATGTGTATGCCTCGTTTTATGTTTCAAAAAAAGAATGAAAGGAAAAGAAAAGAAACAAAGCGACAGTAGTTATAGGGGATACCATAACGTCAAGGGAAAATCCAGTCAAAAAGGGCTTGGGATACTATGGCGTCAAGATTTATAGCGTCAAGGGAAATCCCAGTCAAAAAAGGTTTGGGATACTATGGCGTCAAAACAGCTTGGGATACTATGGCGTCAAGGGGAATTTAACATGGTGGGACTATATAGCGTCAAGGGAAATTGAACATGGTGGGACTATATAGCGTCAAGGGAAATTTAACATGGTGGGACTGTATAGGGACATGGGAAATATGATTTGTATTTGTATAGGGACTGTAGAGCGACAAGGGGGAAAATGGTGGCATTGAAAGCTAATATCTTTTCGAGACCTATGAGTGGCCCTGAAAAGGGCCGTTATGTGTAATGTTAACAGTATCTTGTTAACATAGAGGACATCTCACAGATCTTCTTCTCTTCCTTAAACTTCTCCTCACTGTCGGTCCATAGAAGAGAACTCTCTTTAAGCAACCTTGCCTCTCCACATAGACCCTTCTTTTCCAAAAGGCTGTATCCGTCATATGAATGACACTCCACGATGATCTGACATACATGGGTATGTCAGTCCTAAACAGCATGGTAGACACAAGGGTTGAAGATTCAACGTTAGTCCACATCTTGTGATGAGAAACAGGTGAAGCGAATGCCGTGTACTGCGGTTATTTATAGGGGAAGAGCGGATCGAAACGGATTGAGTGTATCGACCAATCCAAACACGCGTTACAAAAGTCAGTCACAGTCATCCAATCGGAAGAGAGTAGTCTGTGACGTCACTATTTCTATATAGAGGTACTAGCGCCTGTGCTCAGTCAATCGATGTGACAGAGTTGTCAATAATGGCGGGCACTAAGAAGACGATGAATTGGAGTGAGACAGGAGTAGAGACAGCAAGTCATGGGTCAGCAGTGAGTACTAAAGTCATGACAAATCTACATCCAGAAGAAGCTGATTTTAACTGGGATTTTGTGGATTTTTTAACATCGCAAGAATTTATTCCGGAACCTTCGTTACCTTCTGTATCTTCTTATGTACACGTCGATGATTTTAAGCAAAGACAAAAAGAAGCATTGGAGCAATTTTTACAACAACAGAAAGTAGAAGAACAAGCTTTTCTTATTCAACAGAAGGAAGAAAAAGAAGCAAGAAGGAAACAACAGGAAGAAACAGTAGCAGCAACAGAGAAGAAAGAAGACCAAGGACAGAAAGAGAATAGTGAAAATCAAACGGTCACGACGGTACTTTTAGATATTTTAGCAGAGTTAAGGAGTCTGAAACAGATGTATCAGACTTCTTTATCACGACCAAAGAGAAAAAGACCTTCTCGAGCTAAACAACCCGATCTCTCTGTGACTACTACCATACCACAGTTAGTGATTTCTACTAAATCATTGACAGGAACCACCAGTCCCGAAGTAGGCCTTGGCCGTGGCAAAGGCTTAAGACAGCTCAAGAGGATTTCGTCCAGTTTCTGAGTTTGTTTTAATTTAAACAATTAAAACACCAACGGTCCTTTTCAGGGCCACTCCAATTATTTCGAAAAGAAATACTATTTCAATTGCCTAATTCAATGAAAACTCAAAAGTCCTTTTATATATTTTTTAAAACCCATAATGTACGTGTGAGTGAATGAATGTATGAGTGTAGGTTCTTATTCTATCAAATCAAAACCAACAGACACTTACGTTTTTTTCTCTCTGGTTTATTCTAATACAAACGTTACAATTCAATATCACAACATAATATAACATAACACAATACCATTTTTAAAAAGTTCACAGGTTTCTTCTGTTTCACTCTTTCTGTTTTTTCATTTTCTTTACTGTCACAGGTTTTTCTTCTTCCTCTTCACTTTCGTTTCGTCTTCTTTTCTTGTCTTTGTGAACGTGTCGGGGTTCTTCCTTGGGGAAGGGTACCTCTTCCTCCTCCTCCTCCTGTTCAGAATTCCTTTCCTCCTCCTCCTCCTCCTCCTCCTTCTGTTTCTGTTGTTTCTTAGGGCAATTTGGAGACCAATGTCCTTTCTCTTTACAATAATAACAGGTATCTTGACTTTTGTCTCTATTCGTACCTTTTTTATTTTTGTCACGATCTGAACATTCTGTAGCCCAGTGCCCTTTCTTCCTACAGATATAGCAAGTATCTTGACTTTTATCTCGATAGGAGGGAGAGTAGTCTGTCGGGTTGTCTGAAGAAAACTTTCTTATGACCCCACGTAAAGCTCTAATGAGAAGTTCCACTTGTGTAGGTTCTTCCATCGTTCTGGTCAATGTGAGAATAAAATGAATACTGAAAGGTTAGACACTGACCCTTTATATATATATATGCACGGATCGGACATGAATATATAGGGGTTATGGTCTTTAAAAGATAGTCATTTGACTTTTTGCAGACAAGATGAAAAGACCGCATATTGTTGTCGAGAAAGGAAAAGACAGTAAGAGACAGAAACGTAATGTATCGCCTAGCACGGTAGCTGAAGTCTTGGCTCAAATTCATGCCAGTGATTTTGAAGATGACATGAGTGAGCCCGAATCCACCCCTAAGCAATTGACGTCCAAGCAAAGTGCACCACCCTTAGTAAACCCTGAAAATTATCACATTCGAGAGACGGAAAAGTGTTCCTCTCGAAAATTTAGAACAACGGCTTACACGTATACCGTAAAGTTTAAAGATTTCAAGTCCAATGTACCTTTGGAGAATACAGAAGGGTTCATTACCGAGGTGTGGGATTCTGTGTCAACTGCACTGAAACAGCAATCTCAAACCAAAGAAGACGATCGCTTGAGACTTTCTATTCATCACGATAATTTGAAGTCTCCCGTTTGGATTGAGTTTACTAGCCCATCACAATTAAAACCTTTCAAAGTGATCGACAAAATTGAACATGTGCAACAATCCAATGACAAGTTTCACATCACCGATGGAAAAGCCATACTGTTCATGACCCACGTGTCTCTTCCCAAGGGGACAGGACGCAAAAAAAGTATTATTGGTCGACAACTTTCGCAACATTAAGCGAAGTCTCATCCGAATTAACAATCCTCAAGACCAGATGTGTTTAGCCCGTGCTGTCGTCGTGGGACGAACGTATGCCAACAAGAACGAGACGGCAGAATGGAAAAGAGCCTGGAAAACTATTCAACAATCGGACCGAGCCAAACAAAGAAGTGAAGCAGAACTCTTGTTACAGCAAGCGAGGATATCCAATGACTCCCCTTGCGGCATTCCAGAAATGCAAAAATTGCAAGACGTCTTGGCTCCACGTTACACCTTGAAAGTACACCCTCAAGAAGTGCGTGGGTCTCTTTTGTTTCGAGGCCACGATTTCAAAGACGGAAAATACATTCACGTCTATCATCACGATGGTCATTTTGATACCATTACCAGTATCACTGGATTCCTGGGATACGGTTACTACTGTGAAAAATGTGACTATGGTTATAACAATCGAGAACAACACAAGTACTGTGGATCAAAATGTGAGGGATGTTTGGCCTCTCAACCTTGTCTGGACAAAGGACAAGTACGAGTGCATTGCCCTGTGTGTCAGCGTACTTTTGTCAGTCTTACCTGTTACCAACAACATTTGAAGATGCAAGGTTCACAGCAGAAAAGTACTTGTGAGCTTCTGAGATTGTGCCCTACTTGCGGACAAGGCATACGTACCAATAGTGTTAAGTTACACGTTTGTCGAGGGAAGAAACGATGTCACATTTGTCACCAAATCGTGGATTTGGAACACGAATGCTTCATTCAAATATACCAACCCCAACCAGAAGATACCCAGAAGAAAGGGAATTTTATCTTTTTTGATTTCGAATGCATGCAAGAGACTGGAATTCACATTCCTAATTTCTGCGTGGCTCATCGAGCGTGCGAGCAGTGCATCCAAGAACCTATCTTTAGTCATTGTCCTCACTGCAGCAAGATTCCTGGAGGACGTGAAAAAATCTTTCGAGGGCCAAACACGCTAGCCGATTTTGCCCAATGGATCCTAAACCCCATCGACGAAACGTGGAGTCTAGAAGACATCGAACGTTACGGAGAGTGTCATCGCCATGCTACGGTCATGGCTCACAATTTCTCGGGATACGATGGGCAATTTCTGCTTAGATACTATGCGGAACAAAGTACCGAACGGCCTCAAGTGACTTTGAACGGAGCCAAAATCATTTCTATGCAAGTAGGACAAGTACAGTTTAAAGATTCGATGTGTTACTTGGCCATGCCATTTAGTAGCATGCTTAAAACGTTTGGTATGACAGAAATGACCAAAGGTTTTTTTCCACACTTTTTTAATACTGAATCCAATCAACATGCCGTTCTACCCCATTTGCCCGAGGCTGACGACTACGACCCCGACAACATACGCACCGAACAATGAGAAGCTTTCCATGCTTGGTACCAGACTCACGCCTCGGACCCCTTTGACTTTCAAGAAGAAATGTTAAAGTACTGTCGATCTGACGTGGACACTTTACGACGTTGTTGTGGAAAATTTCGAGAAATGTTCATGGAATACGGGGGGATCGATCCTTTGAAAGAAGCTTGTACCATTGCCAAAGCATGTTCCTTAGTGTACCGAAAACGCTTCATGCCCGAAAATACTCTAGCTGTCATCAGTCCTCAAACGACAAATTTTGTCAAACGTCAATACTCGGTCAAAGCCCTACGTTGGCTCCATTACTTGTGCGACAAGGAAGACAAATGGATCCAACACGCTCGCAACGGAGGAGGCGAAAAGACCATCGGAACGTATTCGGTAGATGGATGGTACTTAGAAAACCCTCAAATCGTGTACGAGTTTAACGGATGCTTATTTCATGGATGTCCTATGTGCTACTCTCAGCGTAACACCAAAAATCAGTTTTTACAACGAACCATGGAAGACTTGAACCAGACTACTTGTCAACGACGTTTGAAGTTAGAACAGCAAGGATACCAGGTGGTGGAAATGTGGGAACACGAGTACGATCAGCGTTTGAAAACCGATCCCGAGTTTAAACGCATCGTAGAAAGTTACAAGTTCGTGGACCCCCTGAACCCCCGGGATAGTTTGTACGGAGGACGAACGAATGCCACTTGTTTGCTGTACCGGGTGGACGAAGAGAAAGGAGAAGAAATCAAATACTTGGACGTGTGTTCGCTGTATCCTTACGTGTGCAAATATTGTCACTTTCCCGTAGGACATCCAGAATTGATGACAGAACACATTGACTTGGACCACATTCGTCAGTACGAAGGATTAATCAAGTGCAAAGTCTTGCCTCCCACAGACTTGTACCATCCCGTTTTACCTCACCATTGCCAAGGAAAACTGATGTTTCCTTTGTGTCGCACTTGTGCCGAAACGTGCAACCAAGACCAACCTTGTCATCACACCCAGGAAGAACGTGCCTTGACAGGAACGTGGGTGAGCGTGGAATTGTTTAAAGCTCTGGACCTGGGATACCAACTGTTAGAAGTGTACGAAATTTACCACTTTTCCAAGACACAACAATACCGCAAAGGCGACGAGACACAGAAAGGTATTTTTGCAGACTACGTGGATGCCTTTTTAAAACTAAAACAAGAAGCTAGTGGCTATCCTTCATGGTGTCACACTCCCGAAGATCAAAAGATATTCAAAGAAAAATATCGGGAGCAGGAAGGCATCACTTTAGACCACATCGAGAAAAACGGAGGAAGGCGATCGTTTGCCAAAGTGATGCTCAATTGCTTGTGGGGTAAAATGGCACAACGACACTCTTTACCCAAGACAGGGTATTTGTCCGAACCGTCTCGCTACTTCCAGTTGATTCACGACAAAACCAAAGTCATGAAACACGTGGACGTCATTCGTGAGGACTTGATCTTAGTCAATTACGAAGAAGAACTAGACTTTGTAGAAGCAGACAAATTTGGAAATGTCATCATTGCGGCTTACGTGACAGCCCACGCTCGCTTAAAATTGTGCGAAGTGTTAGAACTGTTAGGAGATCGTGTGCTGTATTTTGACACGGACAGTTGCATCTACATTCACCGACCGAACCAGTGTAACCCTGTCATCGAAGGAGACCGTTTAGGAGCCTGGACCGATGAACATCCCGACGACAAGATTCTATGTTTTGCAAGTGGTGGTCCTAAAAATTACGGCTACGAATACCGAGACCCCGAAGGAGAAATGCACACCGAATGTAAAGTGAAAGGATTGACTCTCAATTATCGCACCAGTCGAGTGGTGAACTTTGACGTACTACAAGAAGCCTTACAGTCTGGACAGGATGAAACGTTTAAAGTGACTACCCACGAACCGCACAAGATTGTCCGTTTACCCACACATCAAATTGTTAGCCGACCTTTGGAAAAAGTCTATCAAATCGTGTACCAAAAAAGAGTACGACTTCCCAATCACTTTACTCTACCGTACGGCCACGTCGAGATTGGGCAGCATATAAAAAGGGACATCGTCCAAGACCCATAGTTCATTTGTCACTACATTGACCAAGCGAAAAGAAGATGAATCCATTTAAACAGACATCATTCAAATTTGGGAATTCTCAAGTGGAGTGCGATGCTAAACCTTGCGATTGTAGTGATGCCAGGCGCTGCGACCTTAGCGATTCAGCAGGATATCGTGGGAACTTTGCTATGACTACTACCCCTATATCTACCCTGGAAAGTGATGCTGTGCGTGTCAAACCTGAGGGATGCGAAAGCGGTGCCACACGTTATCGTGGACTCCTAGGAATTTCACCGTACCTACATCGAACTGAAGTGAGGAGAGTCGAATATTCGTTCCCGACAAGTTTCCCTGAATACTGTCACTTTAAAAGTCGATTCCAAACCTTCAAAGATAAATGGCCAAAATATCTGCCTGGACCAACTCCTGAAGAATTAGCCAGAGCCGGATTTTTCTACTTGGGCGAAGGGGATAAAGTCAAGTGCTTCAGTTGTGGTGTGTCCATTTACGAGTGGGAACATAAAGATTCCGCTTACCTGGAACATGCTCGATGGTCTCCGAATTGTCAATACCTACCTTTAGTGGGACCTAGTGATTGGAAGTGACACTACTGCTTCATGTCGTGTAACAAACCTAGACCAGTATATAATATAAAACATAATATTCAAGGATTACCACACGAATTGCAAGAGAAGATCTACAAGGACGTTTGGCAGGGTCTTGCTAAAGAAAAATCTCAAGGGGTAACTGTAGAACTTAAGTGTCGTGAAATTCACAAGAGGAAAGTGACAAAAATTAACCAACGTATTAGATTTCTCTGGATCAAGGGTATTTTTTTGCTCTGTTTCCAATTTAGTACGTTTACATCTGAAGATGTTTTGATCCTTCTTAACCGTTACCCTGAATGGCAGTGGGACGAAATTACACGTTATATTAATCACTTTCGCTTTTGGAGAAGATTTGATTCTGTGCAGAATATACACTGATGGTCTTCGACAAAAAAGAAGTATAAAAGAGAACGACCATGCCACTACCTTTATCACTGGTGATCAAACAGATTCCGTGGAAGGATATCAATGAGAAGATTCACACGGTAAAGGATTACGAACACTTATTGCAAGAACTGTGCCCTATGAATTTGGGTCGACGTATAGTGTGTGTTTTAGTGACTTGCTTTCTGGGATTTCGTTTACCTGCCGATTCCTTGTGGACACTTTACGAACACTACCTACCAAAAAAAGACAGTATGGTGACTCCTTTAAATGTCCACGAGAGACTCATTCTGTTCAAAGCCTTAAGCTTTCATCTGGATACGTCTCGGCCTCTACAGGTAATAAAGATTCGTCAACTTTTACGTACGGAAGCGGTGTACGAAGATGTGTGTGTAGCTTGTGATTTACACCCTCATTGGACAGATGTACGTGACTGGAAAAGTTGGGATTTTGAGGCGTGGACAAACGAAGCATCCCATTATGCTCAAGCGTTGTGTTCGTAAAATTCATCGTCGAGTGAAAAAAGTCACTTTTAAACCTGTGTTAGTGACAGTACCAGAAAAAGAAGAAAAAGAATCTGTCACCCAGGACAATCCCTCTGTTCAAGACAGAACTGTCATGGACATTTCCCCACAAAGACCCTTTCGAGAAGACACCTATGTGACTATACCCCATGTAGAGGAGACTATAAGAACATTACACACTAACTCTAGGACACCTTCGTTACCCAAACAATGTTGTACAGTGACTTGTTTATATGCCACTTTGATCGTTTCCCTGTGTATTTTATTCCTGTATTTATCCATTTGGCTATTATGTATATTTGTCTTTCGTGTTGCATTGAAATAAACGTGTCTTGAAAAAAAGTATAAAAACCTCTTGTCTTGTCTGTTTTTTGTGTCAGTAGTGTCATACCCTACACGACTATGGCTCACTCTACTATTTCTACTACTCCTTCCTCCTCGACATTCAAAGTCATTGACGAACACTTAGATCATGCTAGTTGGGAAGCCTTGTATCTTCGTCATCCTTTTAACATGTTAATTGCTGGACCGAGCGGTTCAGGCAAAACCGATTTTGTCAAACGTTTGATCGAACATAAACATCATTTGATCGATCGTCCACCTCAACGCATCGTGTGGTGTTACAAAGAGTGGCAATCGGCATACAGTCTCTTGCAAGAAAGTCAAGGTGATTCCATTGTGTTTGTGGAAGGCATTCCTAAAGAAGACGAGGGGATCGTGTCTGACCTTAGTCAAACTCATTGGGTTATTTTTGACGACATGTTAGGAGAAGACGAAGAAGAAATTAAACTGTGGTTTACACGTAAAGGGCATCATCGTAATGCCAGTGTCATTTACATTACACAAAATTTATTTCAACAAAGTAAAGCCCATCGTACCATTAGTCTCAATGCTCATTACGTGGTCTTGTTTAAAAGTCCTCGAGATAAATCACAAGTGCAAGTCTTAGCCAAACAGTTAGGAACACCTTGGCTGACTCATGCGTACGATGATGCCACTCAATCGTCACACGCCTATTTACTCGTGGATTTAAAACCCACTACCCCTGATTATTTGCGATTTCGTACCGATTTGTTTCACGACTGGTGTCAAGACGGAGGACCTGTCGTGTACACGTCCTCGTCGTCGACATAACCATATGAAGCACTAAAAAAAAATCTATAAAAACCTTGGATCACTTTGACCTTGTCTCATACATTGTCAACATGACGTCCCTTCAGTCTCATCTTCCCATCAAATTGATTCGTGCCTTGTACGGTATCAGTCGCGAAAAAAATCCACAAATACATGCTCACGTCTTAGAAGCCAGTCTCAAAGAAGTCTTACGATGGTTTACGGTGACAGCACGTCAAATACTGCAAGGCATCATTCACATTCCACATCAAACCAAACGCTTTTTTGACAGAAACAAAGTAGCCTTGACGCAACTGGCCGATCCTCGCATCGACACTCAAATCAAAAAGCAAATCATATTGAAACCTGGAGGTAGTGGTTCTCTAGGAGGTGTCATCATTCGTTCCCTTTTAAAATGGGATCCCAATGCTTCAAAAGTTCACCCCAAGAAAACCAAAAAAGGAAAAACGAACCCCAACGAAAAAGAACAAGGGTGGCAAGACCAAAGCACAGAAAAAGAAAAGTCTACAGAAAAAAAGCGGTCCCCCGCAAAACAGGCACTTCGGCCAGGACACAACCTTACCTTCGTCAACCACGACCTGTAAGAGAAGATCTACAAGGACGTTTGGCAGGGACTACGTTGTCAGTAGCCTCAGGTGCTTCCACTTCTCCGTTGCGGGTGATGCCAGCCAAAACCAATTTGACACACGTTTTTCCTAATTTGATGAAACATTGGAAATCTGCGTCTCCCAAAACGTCTCATCCACCGGTGACACCCTCGTCCACATTAGCGGCAGTAGCAGCTGCTCACAAAGTACCTGCCCCTAAAGTCAAAGTCCAAGAAAGATCTGGCATGTTAAAGAGTTTACTAGATTTGTCCAAACAAGAACTGTCCCGATTGAGTCCATTGCGAACTCCTTCACGACATGTGTTACCTGCCATGAAGTTGATACGACGCAAAGATAATTAGTGGCGTCGCATTCCAGTATAAAAATGACTTGAGGACAACAACGGGAATCAATATTTTTTGTACCACTGCTGAACACTCAAGAATGCTTCCTCAAAAACGTACACACCACAACCCTCGACGTTCTGCTGTTCAAAAAGGAACAGGAAAAAGACAATCTCGTCATCCCATCAAAGGCTTAAAAACCAAACATCGACGTCATCCCCTCCAAAGACGTAGTCCTTTAAAGAAAAAAAAGAGCCACCAAAAAGGAGGATCCTTTGGCAATTTTGGGAAACACATCGTTACCTTTTTGACGAAGCGGTAGTTCCCAAAAAAGTAGATAAAAGAGAGTGTGTACCAAGTCATTGACACCAGTGGTATTGTGAAACGAACAAGCAAAGATGTCACCTCGCAGAAAACATTCTTCTTCACCCCACAAAGGAAAGAAAAGGAAAGGACTACCTCCTCGTTTATCCAAACACGGAGACGTGTTGTCTGTCCTGTCCAAAGCTTCTCCACTCATGCGAAAGCAAATCATTAAAACTGCCTCCAAAGATGTCATCGATACCGTGTGCGAATGTTGTTTGAATGTCTTGAAAGGCACGATACCTTTGTCTCGACACCAGAAAAAATGCTTAGCCAAACATCGACACGTTCTTCGTCAAATGGTTCAAAAGAAAATATCCATTCGTCAAAAGAAAAAGATGTTGGTGCAACGCGGAGGATTTTTTCCCTTTCTTCTTCCTATGTTGACAGGATTAACAAAAGCCGGCGCAATTTTATTGCCAGGTATGATACAAGGGTTAGCACGAAGGGTCCCCCAAAGTTGATCCTTCTAGAAGATAAAAGGGATCCATGGAGCACCACAATCTCAGACGTAACCTTTGAAAGCCCATGGAAGGACGAAAACTGACTTTAGTTCCTTACAAACGATGGATGGAATACCATCGTTGGCAAGAACAACGTACCCCCCATTTACCACCCAATCCTGATTTGAACGAGATGTCCCAATTACAACACGAATTGCAATCCTTGATGCATCGCCACGATTTGTCCGAAACCGAAAAATCGCAAAAGTACGGTCAACTCTTGAAACGACTACAACTCTTTCATCGAAAAGCTGTGGAACAAACAGCTCTACCTACTCTGTCCGATTTGATAACTCTAATGAATAGTGCGTCACCCATACCCTCTACAGTGGTTAAAACAGACGTCACGCCACCAGTACCCAAGGAAGAAGAAGAACCCCATGATCTCTTTCAAACACCCACTACCACTCCCATTCCGAGTAAGATTGCCGCTTCCTTGTTGACCCCTTCCCCCACTCCTCAACGAGAAGAACTCAAAACTTGGGTTAAAAAGATGATGGCCACTACTTCTTCGACAGAAGTGAAAAAGAAAGAAAGGAAAGCAGAAGTGAAAAAAGAAAAGAAGACCAAAGAAGCTATCTCATTACCTTCACTACCACCACCAGTACCCTCGACGTCAACTCCTGTGGCACATCGGACACGTAAAACCGTTTCCAAACAACCCCCATTTCGTCCCACCCAAAGCAATATCCTCGAAGAGTGGGTCACTTATTAACCAAACCATGGAGAAGGTCTTAGCCAGCATTTACTACGATCCAGCTCACCCTGCAGGTTACGGAGGCATTCAGAAATTGTATCGTGCTGCCAAAACTCGCCTGAAAAAGCTCCGTTTACCTGCAGTACAACGATGGTTACAAGAACAAGCGACGTACACTTTACACAAACCCATTCGACGAAAATTTCACAGAAGTCGCACTCAAGTGGAAGGCATCGATCATCAACGGCAATCCGATTTAGCCGATGTCTCTCATTTAGCCACTTATAATCGTGGCTACAAATATTTGTTTTGTGTCATCGACGTCTTTTCTAAATTTGCCTGGGTCGCACCATTGACATCCAAATCGAGCGGAGAGTTAGTACGAGCTTTGCAGCTGGTGTTGAAACAAAGTGGTCGTCACCCTCTTCGATGGCAAACCGACAAAGGCACCGAATTTCTGAACCAAGCTTTCCAACGAGAATTAAAGAAACGTAACATTCATTTTTTCACCACCGAAAATCCTGAAACCAAAGCCAGTATCGTGGAACGTTTTCAACGTACCTTGAAAGAACGCATGTGGAAATATTTTACGCATCAACACACTCTCAAGTACATCGACGTCTTACCGCACTTAGTTCAAGCCTACAATCAATCTTACCATAGAAGCATTGGACGTGCCCCACAAGAGGTGACACCTGACAACGAAGTGACTGTTTTTGAGCGTCTGTTTGGTACGTCCCGGACGATGGCTGTCCCCAAGAAAGGTGGAGAAGTGTTAAACCCGGGAGATTGGGTACGCATTGGTAAAACGAAACGCACTTTCAACAAAGGTTACTTACCCAACTGGACCACCGAATTGTTTCGTGTGACTGGACGAGTGCGCGATCGTCATCCTACCGTCTATAAATTGGAAGACATGAACGGAGAAGTATTAAAAGGAACGTTTTACTTGCCTGAGTTACAACGTGTCACCAGAAAAGACGACGACGTGTACGATATTGAAAGCATTCTCGAACGAAGAACCCGTAAAGTAGGAAAACGTCGTGTCAAAGAAGTCAAAGTACGTTGGAAAGGATATTGTCCTAGTTTTGATTCTTGGATTGACGCATTGCAAGTCATCGACTATAAAAAGAAGTGACCATCATGCCCTTCAATACAGCTTCAGCGACCACAGTGACTACACCTTCACCCACTTCATCTCTGCAAGATTTACAAAAGCAACCCTTGTGGGTGTGGTGTGGAGAACGTGTCCCTAAAACGCAAATCGTCTTTTTCTGTCAAATCTTTGTGGTGTATTGTGTTATCGGTGCAGCCATTGCTAATTTGAGTTTGCAACAAGGAGACAAACAATTGTGGACCATTTTACTCAGCAGTTGCATCGGGTATCTTCTTCCCAATCCTTCCCTGAAATACTCTTACAACGGGAACAACAGTAACAATATTGGGAGCCTTGCATCCAACGTTAGTCATTCTCCTGACAGTCACCCTTCCAATTACAATCCTCTTTTAGACACTCCATTAACCTCGAGTGACTCCTCGGACAGAAGAACATTGGAATTATGAACAACACTGTTAACCAATTTTACTTAACGTTACCCAGTGACAGTTCCATGAAGGTGTTTCCTAACAACAAGTTATGCTGTTACACGGCTAAATTACCTCAAGCCATGCATTTGGATCAAGATGCTCATTGGGAAGTGGCTTTAGTGGAAATAATACACCCGACACAAATCAAAAACATCGTCGAAAATCAAAACACTTTTACAGTAGAAGTGATTGACAGGAAATTGCAAGAGGCCTTAGACGCACGAGGCATCACTGGCGAAAAGAAATCAGATGGACACAAAACTAATGTCCTGTCCACACATGTGTTCAGCATTCATTCAGGTTATTATTTTAGTGGTCAACATTTAGTGACTACGATTGCTACCAGGTTCAATGTTTTGTTTGGTAAAGCCATGGAGTCCACAAAGCCTCCAAAAAGTGTTACCTTTGAGTACCATCCAGTGGCTCGTCGACTCCTGATGACATTTTCAGAGGAGAGAATGATGGCCATTACTTTTTGTCCTGAATTGTTTGATATTTTAGGTGGAGACGTCGAGATGCTCAAGAACAAAAAGCAAATACCAGGCATAACCAATAACTTGGATTTTGCAAAATATTTTCGATTCCCTGTTGAATTGAACCAAGGTCTCAACTTGATATTTGTGTACTCCGATGTGGTGGAGTACAACGTGGTAGGACACACCTCTGTACCGTTACTGCGCGTCATTCCTTTCAAAGTGGATTCTACCACTGCCACTAACGAGGAAGGTGGAAATACCTATCACGTTCACCGTGAATTTGTACATCCTCATTATTTACCCGTCAGTAAGTCGTATTTCGACAGTGTCAACATTACTATAAAAGGAGAACTAGGACAAAATATTCCATTTACCAAAGGGAAAGTCACAGTGAAACTCCATTTTCAAAAACGATTCTCAAACAACTGAAAAAGTGATGTATCCTGTGTACCAAGGAGTCACTCGACAACGAGGACATTGTTTAGGAGATATGTTTAAATCCGCCTTTCGTTCTGTGGTTCCTGTTTTGAAACCGATGGTGACACGAGGATTGCACGCCTTAAAAGATGCCGCATTGACTCACGGCAAAGATTTTCTTCAAAATGTTCTCATTGACAAACAAAACCCCAAAGAAGCTTTTTTAAGAGCAGGCAAAAATGTCTTGCTTCAAACGGGTAAAGAGATTTTGGGTCGACGAGAGAGTCCTATAAATGCCCTGAATGGTACCGAGTCTGGCATTCCTGCTTCTCTGACGACACAGCAAGGACAAGGCAGAAAGCGACGACGAAGGCACCCTTTCAAAAGTCTCCGTACCTCTAAAGTTAGAAAGACGAAGAAAAAAAGAACCGTTCGAGACTTAGACATTTTGATTATTAAAAGTGAAGAAGAAAAACATAAAGAAAAAATGATGCACCAAGAATCTTGTGCCTGTTCCAAGTCGGAACTAGATCTCTTTGCCATGCCACCCACGATGATGACCATGCAAGAAGCCCAATGGGTTGAATTTCATCCCGTCTCCTCTTTGACGGATTCAGCTCCCATCGAGTTTGAAATCAAAGGACAACCCGAAAATTACATCGATCTCAGCAACAGTTACTTGTATTTGAAACTGAAAGTAGCCAAAACGGACAACTCCGTTCCAGCAGCCGATGCCCGAGTAGCTCCCGTCAACAATTTCATGCATTCCTTGTTCAGTGAAGTGGATTTGTACATGAATAACAAACTGGTCAGCAGTAGCATGGATACTTACCCTTACCGAGCGTACATAGAAAATCTCTTGACGTAAGGAAAAGAAGCCAAGAACACTCATCTAGATGCTTGCGTGGTATGGAAACCTGACACCGCAGGTGAGAATACGTTTGTCACAAAATCAATCCCCAATATTGCTAGAACAAATCGTCACTACTACAACACCGCCAACAACCGCGATGACATCAGCGAACTCAACCAATCCTGAGTTCAACGTTAGATTTTCAACTGAATTCCAGCCAAGGAAATAGCCTTAGCACAATTGCGAGTATTTTACAGCTGGCCAAATATTAGATCAAAGTCATTCAGTGGGTTGCAAGCAAATAACTCATTAGTGTTTTCGTATAAAAATAAACCTGATGCAACTCCAGACTAACACGTTGAAGGTATTCCTACAGAGAGTTATCAAATCGAACAGAGCAACAGTGAATTCCAACGCAAGATTAAATCTATTACAGGAAAAGAACCGAAAATCGCTCTTACGGTTATGAGTTATGTCACGCTATTTGTGCTCTATGATCCGAGAATCAAGCACTCTTCGTATACCATCCGCTCCGGTGGCCTAGTGGCGCGATCTCGGTAGAAGAATAATTGGTAAGTTCACACAAGGTGGCAAATACGACAATGCAAGATATTCTTCACGGTTGATTATAGACAATGCTGAATACGATTTTATAATCGCAGATGTAACATCTAGGGGTATATACGTCGATCGTAAAGACGCTTTCTTATCCGATGGAACCAAATTAGGTACAATTGTTACTTACACAGATGGAGAAAATCCTCAATATACGTACTTAAGGTCGTATATGCTGGCTTATGCTTCTGTTAATTTACTTTCGATGATAAATAGATTTCCTGAATCCGCAGTTAGAGTAGCCACTGATTCATTTTATATAGACGTAAAATATTGCGAAGCAGTAACTGAATTCACTAATTCAGACGAGAGTTGGGGATCATGGAGATATAAAAAGGAAATACTGCTTGATTATTCTAAATCAGCAGATGTTACAATTGAAAACAATTACTTGAAAAATAATCAGATATCAGATCTATATAATGCACCGTCGTGTTCCGATCCAATATGTAGATATAAAACCAGTTATGTAAACGGCTGTGGTGGGTCATGGAAGACGACTCGTGCGATTGAATTATTTCGAGGGAAATCAAACATGACTGCTCTAACACCAACACACAGACTTTCAAGAGAGATGAAACAACGAGGAATGAATGCTTGCACTTATCACAGTTTCTATTCATTGGAAAGGTGACGAATGGACTACTGATCGAATGGGCGAAAAATATATTCCTGAAATTATCATTTGGGATGATATATGCACGGCGTTGTTAGATGTATTACAAAAACTTCTTGATTGCTTATTGCTAGCGAATACAAAAGTGATAATGTGTGGCGAACATGGTCAACCACCATCATTTGTCGGTTTGTCTCCACATGATTGGCTGAAGAATTTTGTAGACTATTATGAAGAAATTAGTACTGATCATAGATCACTTGAACAATTACGCGAGTTCAAGAAACTAATCAGATTACAACCGGATTGAATCCAGTGTGAAATAGCACGTGAAATAATTTCGGAAACCCCATTAAATGACTTTTGGGAAGCATAGAGACCAAACAATTTGATAGTGGCAAGTACACAGATAGTCAGAGACACACTTCAAATGAAGTTATTTAACACGCATAAAGAAAAATTTGCAACACTTCCAGTGCCGCTGTGTTATAGACCCAAGGATACACGAAGAAAAAATATCGAAGTTGATATTCCTGGCTTGAAAAAACAGATTCTAGTGTTAAATGATATTGTGTTGGTTGATATCAATGTCGTCGAAGATGCATTGCGCGCTGATAAATCCCCATGGAATCTAGGATACGCAGCGACGAAACATTCTTCGCAGGGATTGACTATATTCGATACAATTGTTTGGATCATAGATAATCACATCGAGTGGTCGAATTTAGTTTATCTTGCGGTGTCCAGAGTACGAATAAATCAACTTCGAAGAGTTATTTTAGATTATAAGGACACTACAATAAGTGATATTGTCAGCAATGATATATTCAGAAAAGAACTATCTGGTTATAAACAGCAGGATAAAAAAATAACAGAAAATTTGACATTGATGCCGAATTCATAATCACACTGAAACAACAACAGAATAATCACTGCGCGAGTTGCAATTGTATAATGCGTTATTGTTGTTCGGATAAAGATCCTCGCCAATTTACCGTAGACAGAAAAAAATAGCAGTGTTGGTCATACCAGAGATAATGTGATGCTGACTTGTCTTGAGTGCAACAGACGAAGAAGGTGCTAGTTAAGACCACGCGGCGGTAATTGAGTATCCTCGGGTATCACTTGTAGTTGTTTCACGAGTAAACCCACGCTGAGGAGCAGTTGAATCCAACCTATAGACTGGCGGTCTACCCGTAGATCGTGTTATACTAGATGTTTTATGTGCAGTAACACTCCAAATAGGGTCAGTAGCTCTTTTTGTGCCGCCTTCGAGCTCTTCTGGTTCATATAAATATCTTACAGTGACATTGCAGAGTATTGGTTCTTTTGAAAATTCACCTTTCGGTTTTACGGGTATATACTTTTTTTATCGCATTGCTAGGTTTCATGTTGATTGTTCAAGTAATCGCATTATTTAGCACAGTAATTACGCATGGTGATCTCTTAACACATTCACGAGATCGTTTATCCTGAATAAATTCCTTCGCGTATTGATATCCAAATAACCGCTCAGCAAGTGTCCGATTAAATCGTTCAACAATTGTCTGATCGCGATGTAATGCAGTATGTCCTTATCTGATGGTGGCATTAGGATGCTTCATTGTTGATAACACTGCACCCTGAAATTCCTTGCCAGGATCAACTTGTAATATATTTGGCCAATGCAGAGGACCCCTTCGATAAATCCTTTCAAACGCAGAAGCCACTTCAGTTGATGACTTCGTCTTTAATATTAAGGTTCTGCTTGTTTGTATCGATTCGCAACATCAGCTACGGTTAGCGCGTATTTGTAAACACCATCATGCGGCAGAAATAATATATCAGCCTGATGAACCTCATTAGGGAAGCTGACATCAAAATGCGAGACGTTAATTTGTTTAGGTGGTGGTAGATAAATTTGCCATATCGCCTGTTTGGATAACCAATCCGCTGCATTGGTATTTTTCACCTTTGCAGCGCTAGCGAGTTTACTGATTGCTGCTTTACCAATCCAGTATCCTCTTGGGGAATAATAAATAGATTCCATGATGTTATTAATTACCAGCACCCAACATCAATTTACTTTTCATCACCGATTTTATCAACCATGAAGCCGATTTTTCTTTGAACGATTTATCAGTGATAGAATTCAACGCATGAATCAATTTTACATCTGCGTTATGTCTCTGTTGCAGATTGCTGCTTTTATAAGCAACATCATGAGCATGACACATCTTATCAATGGCATTTATTGGATATTCACCAGGTCGGGGTTGGTTTTGATCATCGAGTCTGATGTCAAGTCTGGTCCCGGGTCCACAATAACTATACCCTGGAAGGTGCTTTTCTCCCGGATATTTTGCCCATGGTGTTCCAGGGAGTTTTACTATCTTGTCTTCAATATCACCTCCTCGTTTTTTTAAAATCATCTGCAGATTTCATAGAAGCAAATCTAAATTTATTGGTACCACATTGTACACACTTACCAGCAAGTGCTGATCTGTTATTTTTAGTTGTAATCGTCGTCAAGTCGTTTGTGCCAGTAGGCTTCTTACATCTCACACAATATAGATCCATAATTTATTTATAATAACATGAATGTAATTGATTTTTCGGCGTCTAAAACACGAGAACCAGTTAAGCATGATGCAGTGCTACCAAATTCTATTCGCACGACTATAATAGGACCAGCTGAAAGTGGCAAGACGCAACTGCTATTTAATTTGATAATGAGATGGATGAAATGGGATAAACTATATTTTATTGATCCTAGTGTAGACGATCAGCGATGTTACGAGGTGTTAAAAGATTTTAATGAGAAAGCAAAATTGGAAATCGATGAGGATATTATTGAGTTTATAACCGATATCGAGGAAGCACCGAGCCTTGATGATATTGATAGAAGTATTTACAGTTTAGTCGTATATGATGATATGTTATGTATATGATGATGTGAGGTTAGACAATCAAAAGAATCCTGCTAGGATATTTTCCAGAGGTAGGCATACAAATACCGATGTGATATATATATATATATATATATATATATATATATATATATATATATATATATATATATATATATATATGTATGTATATATATATATATCACTCAACGATACACTCAGATACCAAAAGTGATCAGAGATAACTGCAATATTATTGCTGTATTCAACAATGTTGGCACACATACGCTACGAAATATTTGGCAAACTTGGTGCGGCGGTGATATGGATTATAATCTCTTTAGAAATTTCTTTAGTCAAGCTCAGTCAATTCCACATGGATTTGTAACGATAAATGTGCATGATTCTAGATCAAGATATCGTATCGGACTTAATCAAATATTCGGTTGAAATCGTAGAGTTTTACCATAACAATTCATCTCCGCAGTGACATCGGTGCCGGGTCTGTAGCGTGACAAACCGAAACCATTTCTCTTTTTTTTTGACTGCCTGAAATAGTTTCGGTTTGCTTGAAATAATTTCGGTCTGTCCACCCTCTTTGCTGCTGTTTTAAAGCAATTACTTTTCAGGATTCTCATATTGACATAAAGGACTGCATAATTTCATCATCGCTCGGCCAGTGTTGGGAATTTGGACCCTCATAAAGTTTATATGTTGGATACAGGCTCCAAGTGGACAAATCGCTTAAAAGATTCAAGAAGATTTAAGTTTCGCCATCTTAAGCGTAAAAAGGGCCGTTTACCAAACATTTTTGTGTTCTTAATGGATTAATTTGTGGGAGGAGAAAAAGGATTGAGCGCCTCGATTATTGCTCCAAAAAGATAAGTTTCATTATTTATCCCAACATTTTCTTCATAATTAGCAGATGAAGAGTTTGAATCACAGATTCCTTTATCCAGAGGACATTTTTAAAACTATATTTATTGAATGTATATATTCAATCGTTCATTTATTTGTTTCAGATTTTATTTTATTGGTGGTGCCATTCTTTGTATATTTCATTCATTTAGTAATTAATTCTTCATCTATCACAATCACACTTTAAAAATGAATATAAGTGGGCGACGATGCTTCTTTGATAAAAGGCATGAAAGACAGAACCCAGTTATCCGGTTCATAAAACTCTTTTATCACATTTTGCAGGCTTTGCATCATTTGAAAATTCTCACACCACAATCGCTAGGCAAATATCGTACAAACGGTTTTGATCAACAGGTTATGCAATTGAACAACTTTCAGAAACCGGCTCAGTCTAATTTGACACTGAAGAGCAATTTACTGGGACTTAACAGAATGTGGACAACTAAGGTCACTCAGACTCTATGCACACACTACAAAGACAGAATTTCCGAACTTATGGGAATGATTGTCGGCTTAGACTTTTCCGAGTTCACCATTACCATCCCAAGATCACAAATTGGTCAGCATCTCCTCGAGCCCCCAAGCAACAGGGGCAACTGCTGCATTGACTTCCATATAACGACTATCTAGGTGTCTGTCTGTCCCAGCCTTGAATATATTGGACAAGATGTCAAGGTCACCATCACCAAGACGTGGTCTTTCACCAGGGCGCCAGTCATTATCCACAGTAATGTCGCACATTACATCTCCAACAATCCCGAAGAAGACGTATGCCACTATCGTTAGCTCACCAACAAAACCGGGCAGAGTAACGAGGCACGATGGCCCAAAGTCGGATTTGGACATACCTAAAATAACCAGTGCAGATCTGATAATCGGGGACTCTTTCTAAGTTTACCAATTTGGCGCACAAAAATGTACAGGTAGAGACACACCCTGGTGCTACAATTAAACATGTATTAGAATTAGTACGAAATTATCGCCATCAGGAAAAACCTAAAAGAATAATTATTAGTGTAGAAATTATTGATGGAGAAAATCCAAACACAAGTATAGTGGGTCAAGTACTGAAAGACCTGCTGAGAACTACTCGGGGGGGGGATTACCTAACTCCAAGATTTGTATAGCGAGAATTCCAATTTCACAAACTCTTCAATTAAAGAAACCTACAGAAGCTTACAACCTATCCAAATTAAACGAAAATATATCCAAGATTCAAATCGAGGGAGTAAAGGGGTTGTACAGCGGGAAAAATATGTGATGTCGTTCAGAAGGGATGGAATTCACTGGAGCCAAATGTCAGCACAGTGCGTTCTAGAAAGTTGGTATGAACAAATGCACGGTTTTAAGCAGGTTTTTCAGCAGGTACAGAAAATTGTAGGAAGGAGATAAGAAAACGACTAGGGAAAACAGTGGTAAATTTGAGCTCTAGGAGATTCACAGAAATATAATTTTCAGTTTTTAATAAAGGTCTAACATTCATTTAGACTCCTACATATGTGGATGTAGCGACAATCACTCAACCACTGAAAGAATTTATCAGAAAACTGATGATAACTAATTTCTATCATAGAACCTATAATCAAAATCCTTAAATAGTCACTTTTAACCTGTTGAATATGGTTGCTGATGGCATTATCAAAGCATAAGGTCTCATGAACTTTGTGTACAAGTGTGATAAAATGAACACAAAATCAATTAAAAATGACATCTGCTGAAGCCAATTATAAAACACATATACAGAGGTAATATTTTGTTCATGAAGATACCGTCAGACCTTTTGACAAAGACTTTTGGACTCCAGCTTTCGAGTTTAATAACATGAGAGATGAACAGAGAGATGGACAGATGAATGGTTACATTAATATTAAATGTTGATACATAAAGATTAAAGAAAGGAACATTAAACATAACCCTTAGAAACAGTTGTACTATATAAAAGTTTAATAAGATAAAGCAAATCCAAAAAATATGATAAGTAATCATATTATAAAAATATAAATTATTAAGTTTAGTTTTATATTTTATGCTTAGTATAAAACAAAGAGATTACAAATAACTTTTACATAAACAAATATATTATTATCATATAATATGTTATATGAAAAGAATTTACTATCATAGAAACTGTATTAAGATACCAGTAGCCGCATGTCTGAAACTGCTTACCTGCTTCAAAATTAAATTTACTTTTCACAAAATCAATAAAACTTTTCTTGAGACTAATACATGCAAACCAAGCTTAAGTGAAATCAGTTTACTTAAACTTAAGTTATAATCACCGAGTTCAAATCAGATATCCACTTGCTTGAATTTCATTGTATAAATGTAATTAAATTACCAGTAACTGTTTTTGAGATAATGGGGTCGTTATGTTCCTTAAACACTACTGAATAATTGTATGATAAATGGCATATGATAGAATTTCACACTTCATACGGGAATATGGGAATTAAACTGAAGATGATTTAAACAAGACTGACCCATAAGCAGCATATATACAGCAAAATAAAGATAATACTGATTGTGTCTAGCAATAATTAAATTTTCTAATGCAAAATATAGGGTTTTTAAGCATTAAATATTCCGAGGTACAAATACAGCTTTTGAAACTAAGAAATAAAAACTTGTAGATTTACTAACTGATTTTAACACATTAACCGCTGGATCTTTTTGCTGTTTTCACATGCAATGCAAGTAGGAAACACATTATGGGGACTATTTCTGAATACATGCTAATACATCATAGGCCTTAAGTCTAAATCTAGACAGGTCTAAAAATTAGGTTTTTCCCTCTGTATTTTGTAGTGCAACTGAAATGTCCAGATTATTTGGTATCATTGTACAAGCTAAATCTGTGTACCTATCTATAATACGACCCACTTTAGTGTATCATACATGACCTAGACGCTACAGACTTTGGCAGTAGGCTACTACCTCCTGCCCGGTAAATGCGGCGCTAGGGGTTAATATGTTAAAGGCTCATACACGATCTAAAAATACAATAAAAAAGGCTGATTATAACAACAGTTCTAGTCTATGGATTGTAACAATAGTCCTTTTTTATGGATTGTAACAATAGTTCTGTTATATTGATTTCAACAACAGCCCCATGAAGAGATTGATGAAATACTGATTGTAATAATATAAATAAAATTGTAATGCATGCATCTAAAGATCTGCAGTGAAAACAAACCTAGATGGTTCAAAACTGTCTTAACTATCATCGACTGAATCAAGATGACAACAAGAAATGTAAATATCTAGAAAAACAATGAATGGACAGATATGCACTTACGACTTTAGTAAACATGATAGCAATTGTTTATTGGTTTGATCAAATGACACAGTTAAACCTGTCAAATGACTTTGCATGTGTCTTCCTTGGAATGAAATTCTGCAGTAGACTGGTCTCAAAATCCCTATACAAGTGGCTATTGAAGCAAAAAATTGATCTTGGTTATAATACAAAATTTGTTTCTGATTATACTTGTATAAACTAATATAATACAAAATTCGGATTATACTGGTTAAAAACTAATACTATACATCATTCATTATTTTTTTGATATCACAAATTACAGTATTATAGTATATAAAAATACAGGAATACATAATATACAAGGCATATCAATATACTTTCTATTTCAGTGTTTTGGTTTCCATGGCTTATATCAGGATTTTGAACTTGCATCATAATTGATTTAATTTATTTCGTAAATTTTATTAGAATTTAACACTTTATTAAATCCCTATAACCTCTCCCTGAATAACTCGTGCACATTGGGGTCCAAAAACAATGGTCACACTATAAAGCGAAGGAGCGACTCACTGAGGGACTTCTAAACGTGCAGAGAACAGTAGTAGTATTGATTGGGGCAGGGGGGGGGGGTAGAAGAAGAGAAACTGGGCTGTTAGACTGGATCCTGGTTTTATAATCGCAAAGAGAATAAATGTTAATAAAGCTCTTTTCTGATGAAGTTGTTCCTTATTCCGTATAAATTACATTTATTTTCAAAATGTCCAAAATCTGAAAGATCGATAGCATAATTCCAACTGGTATGTGAAAACATGTATTACGTCACACCATTTTTTGTTGTTGATTAGTCTGGTTACAAGAGTGGTGTGTATAGTATTTAGCTATCAAAATTAATTAGGTTCTCAAAGAAATGCTAGCTAACAGCTGTTACAGTAGATTGACATATTTACATTTAAAAGAGGATACATTGCATTTGTGATGATTACACAAAAAAGGAACTAAAAAATAGAATGAGAACACACATTTCTGTTGATAAAAAAGTTATTGAATTGGTATTTATTTATTAAAGTACTGCCTCCACTAGGAATAAGCAGGTTCACAAATTATATAGGCACGAGTTATCGAAAGAGTGGTGTACTCTGTGATGTGTAGGTTTTGAAAACTATAACCACTGTTTCCCTCTTTTTTAACAAAGCACAGATGGTTTTGTTTTTCAACTAAGCCCTGAGGTAAACATGGCATTAATTCTGGCACAAATTATCTGGTAGCAATTGTGAGTCACTTTACGTTTGGCACTGCAACACCAGGACATTTTTGAGGGAATGCTGTCTTACTTTTATATGTCATGGTGATGTTTTTGCCAGTTTGTTTAGGCACAAAAGATTGGAAATCACCATAGCATATTTACACATCATCTCATCAGCATTCTACTCGAGGGAGAACAGATTCCTTGACCCCCCCACACACCACACACATTTTTCGCATGAGTTTGGCATTCATCTTTTTGCATAAATATCTTCCACTAGCATTCTTTAGGACATTTGTGTTAGGTTTAATGCCATTACTCAGTGAAAGTTACGCTATATATGGCAGCCATTGTAAATAGTGGGGGAAGAATCTGGGTATACCCAAGTAACAGCTGTTGACTCAAGGGAAGCTACTGGCAACTTTCTCACATACTCATATTGGCCAGAGACATTAGGATAATAATTATTATGTTTACCTTCATCCAAATTTTGAAGCACTTTCGTATGAGTGAACATTTTAAATAATCAAAATCAGTTGTATCATTGCTTTTTATCTATTTATCTCAACAACGATATCTTTATTGCTTTTACCTCTGAAACATTATAAAGTAATATTTTAATGTTTGTCAGTTTTTACATCTTTTTACAAATGTGAGTGGGATTACTTTCTATCTTGACAGAGATATTACAATATTTTAAACTGCATCAAATACAATGGCAAAAATGAAATAGCAGATAAGATTCCATTCTTATTATTATAAGATTCCATTCTTATAGGCAATAATGGATCTGTGTCTTTTAGTACAGGTATAATGTGACAAGTTCAGTTATTGTCAATAGGCATGGCATTGAAATTCCAATGCACATTTTCTATGGGAAAGGTTTTCAAAAACTTTGCTAATGCAATTCAGTTTATATAGTGATGTTATTCTTTTTGGATCACAAGCATAGCTTAAAGCTAGTTTTACCTGTACCTGCATGTGACTTCACCATTACTTTTTTCTCCAAAATGATATAGACTGGTTGTTTATTTTTCTGTCATTGTTGACAAAAGAATAATTTCACTGTGTTCAACTTTTTAAAAAACGGTGTTGAAAGAAATTGGTCAACAACAAACAAAATTTAATCCAAATAATGTGGGATTTTAACATCTAACCGCAGACTGAAACCATAACAATATTATCCCCAAGTCCTGGCACAATTAATGCACACCAACATTGCTTCTTCTCAGTCACATTACATTTTCTCGAATTCTTTGTCTAATATGACATCAAAACAATACAACAATAATATGAATCATTTAGATCTTGGAGCTGATGAAATCAAACTCTATATGATTGTTTGGCAGTCAACACAGACTAAGTTGCACTGAAATTAGTTTACTTTTGGGCTAAGCATACACAGCAGCATTGAAACCATATAACATTGGGCTAACACAAATGAAGTTACATTGAAATCAGATCATCATTGGGCTAACACAAATGAAGTTACATTGAAATCAGATCACCATTGGGCCAACACACACATGAAGTTACATTGAAATCAGATCACCATTGGGCTAGCATGTACCAAGTTGCACTGAACTCAGTTAACTGGAAATTAAGTTACAATCAGAGAAACCAACATAGATGTCCACTTATCTGAATGTCTATAAACATTAACACCCTGCAACATTTATTGGTGGAGTATACAAGTACCTTAATTGCTTAAAAATAGAGACAAATGTAGGTATGTGAGAAAGTTGTCAGTAGCTTCTTGTGGGTCAATAGGTCTTACTGGGATTTTCTCAGGGTTCTTCCTCCTCCAGTTAAACATATCTGCCAACCCCGACGAGTCCATCTCAGTAATGCAGTTGATTTTTATCTGTAAGATTGAGCAGTTTTCAGTAAGGTGTAACAAAATATCAATAACTGCTAAGGTAAAGCTGGAAAACAGTTAAAAGTTTGACGCATAAACGATAAACATTATGTTCAACTAAAATGTTAGAAAGTATGTGTAGACTTTATTTATCACTAGTACAGTTGCACATACTCTAGTTCTAAACCCTATGTAGCTCAATGACTTGCTGCTATCTCTCAAATTGACATAATTCTTGGAAATTATTTCCATTTCACATGACGACAGCAATTATATTTCCCATGAAAAGACATACGCAAGTTCGTATGTGATGTCCAAAAACGTAATTGTGTTCTTTCCAGCTTTTATTCAAAAGAAAACTCCATTTTATTTTTCTGTTTTGATTATTAATACTGTTCAAGAGAGAATCTTATTTTCTTTTTCATCTTAAACATGTATCACTCTGGATGCCATTTTTAAATATTCTATGATCAACAGTTTGATCATGCAGATGCTTTGCATGAACATATAGACGCAGTTAAAAGCATCTGGGGTGTGGTTGTTAAGTTAGTCTGGTTCCCAGGCTAATCTCACTAATTCTAAGATGAAACCTGGATCCCAAAATAAAACCCACAGATGAAACAATTATCTTGATTTTTCTGCAATTATCATTTTTCAGTACTGGTAGTTTTTGCTAGCATGCAATAAGTTCATATTTTAAGGGTACTTTTTTTTTTAAAGACTTTCAGCAAAATTGAAAGAGTTGGCAGGTCTGAGTTACAATGGTCATCAAATCTTGCACTAAACAATGGCGTTAACCCCAAGACAACAAAAACAATAATAAAAATGTAGATGAGACTAAGGAGTTGTTATGTTCCTTTAACACTAATGAATTAATAATAATATAAGGTAAAATCATAAGCTGAATATGATATGTAACATTTCTTGCTTCATACTAAATAAGTAAATATTGGACTAGGCTAATTATGATGTAAACAACAGAAGATAGAAAATGTGTAGCCAGAAGCAGAAAATACACTGTACAAATTTTTGTTCTGAGGTCTAATAATAATAATAATAATAATAATAATAATAATAATAATAATAATAATAAAATTGTCATATACAAAATAGAGGATATAAAACTATTAAAAATTTTCATGTACAAAATACAGTTTAATTGAAACAATGACATAAAATATTAAAATTATGAAGGCTTATACAAAGATAAACAATACAATAAGTAAAATTGATTGTAACAACAGACCACCCATAATGGGATTGATGTTCTACTCAATGTAACAGTAGTCCCATGATTGGATTTATTTTTACTAATTGAAACAATATATAGAAAAAGGGGGCTCATGCCCTACTGGCTAAAAAGAATATCCCGGAATTGAAAAAAATATCACTTTTTAACTGCTGAGTGCTGAAACCATATCTGATTTTAAAATTAGCGGATGTGGCAGAGATAACAAAATAGGCACCATTTGTATGTTAATGTTATCATATCAAATGTCTGTGTGAAGCCCCATGTATGCCCTTCCTCTCAGGAGTAGTGGTTAATAAGATGGTGACCATATTGCCAATCAATTGTCAGGTTTTATTTAGAATCAATGATCTTTGTTGCATATGCCTTGATCCTTGAAATGGAAATCTATACAAGAGTTTTTTAATCTCAAAATCAATCTTTTGATATCACAGTTGAAATAAATTGAGACATAATTCCTGAACAGCATGTTTCATCCTTACTTCATGGTCTTGATACTGAAATTCTTATTACACCAGTAAACAGAACATGTCAGTTTATCTTTAAGGATGCTACAGTTAATTATTAAAGTATTACATTCTCTTTTTCAAAAATGCCAATTCAGATTTCAGACAGAAAACTTCCACTTCAAAAAACAGTATCAAAGATGTCAATATTTTTTATAAAATATCTTATTAAGTGGAAATAATTTTTAAAAATGTATACAATGAAAAAGCTGGATGTATGAATGAAAATATGTTTTGTATTACATCTTCATTGTGACATGTAATAGAGAATGAAAAGTTTGATTCTTGATATCTTTGGAGATATTTCAACAAGATAAATCACCATCATACTGATGTCATTCATCTGTACTTGACTTAATACCATTCTTCTTCTTTGCTTCACTACTTTCCTTCTCCTCGTCACTCTCAGGAAGAGGTTTGCCCCTCTTTCCATAATCTATATCTGCATACACTGTACGGTCCTCCAAGCCATGGATGATAGGGATCCCACCTTTAGTTGATGGAGGACCAAGTACCACGTCAGCATACACTAAACCATCCTTGCTAACCTGAAATAATTTGATACACACTTATTAAGCTAATTGTATACCTTTCACAAGAAAAGCTTGTGAAAGTAAATGATGGGAATAAACTGAAATTTTTAACAGCATTCATTGTGGACATCACATAGAGAAAATCAAAACATTCTTTCTATAATGACATATAAGTATGAGAGCACAAACAAATATTAATGGATTGTTACTGTACTACAATGTCTGTTGACATATCTCAAAAATACTTTGGAAGATGCTACTTAAATATGCTTGATAGAATCATGTTCAGGCAGGTTAGTACTTTGGAAGATGCTTTGACCAAACAGATAGACAGAGATGATGGCAACAGGTCACTACATAAGCTCCTCTTGGTCTAGGCCACCAAAATGAGATTTTATTGCAGGGAACACAAATTCTCCTGCAAAAAAAAAAAATCATGAGATCCCCAAACAAATTCATCTTTATTCACAAATTTGATGTTATGGTAAGATAAATTTGTGCTGTATAGCATGCTGCTGCAAGAGTGACACTGACACAGTTCCCAAGCATAAATATCTACTTTCATTCACTCACTTTACACAACAACTACATTTCCTTTATCATACCAAACAACCTTCTTATGAAACCAGTATACATATAAAATCATTCCTTGCATAATTTTAACCTTACCTCATTTAGACCATCTTCCCAATCATCTTGGTCACCTAATCAAATAGTAGATTTAGAAAACTAAATTAACACTATATTTACTTTACAATTTCAACTGAAACACACACACATCTACCTTTTGTGTAACTGTCATATCTTCTGTGTCCTTTGATGGATAGAAAGATACCACAATATAATGTTCCAGGTATTCAGCTATATACTACTTTTGGTAATCTTATTTTAATCAACATTTCAAGTACACTGCGAAGACAGGGCATACATTCATTCACTGGATTCGGAGATATGACCTTTAAATATAAAAAAAATGCGACTTCTACAGAAACAACCGAGCGACTTTTTGTAAACAACCCAATACATACATCCGAGTTTGTGATGTCACAAGAGGAACCACCAATTGGCTAGCAACATGGCTACTCGTTGCAACAGTCAGAGCGAACATGAATCAGAATTGGATTATTCTTCCTCTTCATTTGATGAAGGTCAAGAAGAGAGTAGTGAAAAGGTGTTGAACCTTACCGCTATGAACCTATACAAGTGAACAGTCAGCATTCAAGGAAGAAAGGGAAGAAACTGAACGAGATATCGGCAACAGACTTAACAATACCGAATGGTAACTTGGATCGGCTTGTTTCTATGATATTTAGGCTTATTTCTCTCATAGGTCTATTTATGATTTTTTCCATCGTTATATCATTTCATTTTTATATGTATAATATAGAACAGAAACGTGAATAGATACAATTCTTGCTTTATTACAAATATACGTATACAAATAGGCATATACCCTCCTTGATTCGCACAATAAAGCCAAAGCAGTTATTTGGAATTACCCTTTCCTTTGTCTAGAAAGTTCAAAAGGCTTCCTTGGTGAGCTGCAAGGCAGTATAAAGCTTTATCAGCCATATTTCTCATTTTGGTGACCTAGACCAAAATTCAAAATGGCCACCATGGTGTGAGACTCTTAACCAGCTCCTGAAACATTCCGACATACAACTGAACAGAAGAAAGAATACTAGTTCTAAGTGCTACCAGCAACTAATTTAGGCAGTGCATAAAGTGTAAGGGTACCTTAGTAAGCTCAGTCTGTGGATACAAGTATAGTTTTGCATTTTTGCATATTCAGACAAAAGAACAGTAAAACAAATATGGCCACTTCTTCACTGTCTCACTGGATCTACTCATTTTTCAAATCAGATTCATCAGATTCTTTTTCAGGATTTACTCAAGATGATCTTTTAAGTGATGTAAATAATATAGACACAATCCATACTGAAGAGAAATGTTCATCTGACTCAGAGATAGATTCAACTTACCAAGATTGTTTTCCTTTAAAATCCAACATGGCTGACTCCTCCTATCCAGTTCCAAACTTTCTTAAACTCAAACATAATATGAAGAGTATAACAATTACAGCTGACTCAAACCAAATTCCAACAATCAAAAAATTCTTGGATGAGAATCTGCACATCCAGCAGGGACACTCCCAAAATGGACCGATATATAAATCCATGGATAAAGATTCTACCACAGTGACTCTATACATAACAACTGGTAAAATTCATGTACAAGGGCCAGGCTACACAGAATGGGTAAATCATTTTATCAACTCTTTTCACCAAATAGTACACAACACCAGACTGCAATTAATTACCTCTCAGCCAAGGGCTTCAACACCCATCCCTAAAGCCCACATAGTTAACAGTAACACAACTTTACATGAAATTAGCCAGATTGCTATCAGTGTAAAGGAAACTCCAGGAACCCAGTTCATGATAGGGGCAACAAATTCCTTTGAGTTCCAGGGAACCCATAACCAGACTTGTACCTCCATACAGTGTTTAGCAGTGATAGGTATTCTCCAGGCCCAAGTAGAAAGGTTAGAACAGGAACTCTCTGCCCTAAAATCAAAGAATCTACACAGTGTTGAAATGGATAAACCAGGGGCAACAAAAGTGTGCCAGAAAACCCAGTCAGCACAATACACAAACAAGTCAAAGGAACAAAAGACAAGAGCATGTCAGGGCACTCAAACTATACCAACACCAGCTATAAGAAAAAAATCAGTATACACACAAACAGATGAAACCACACCAATTAAACAAGACCAGTCTCTTCTACAGGTATTAGATGGCCAGAACCAAAAATTATCTAAAGCACATGCTGTAAACACTGACCACCATGTGTCAAACTCATCATCAAATCCTGGCACAGAAGAAACTGTTCTAAAGACAACCTTCAATTACCCACAGCAAGAAGCTAAATTAAATACAAATACTAAATACAACTGTCATGAAATTGTCAGTCAGTCTAGTCATGGAAAACAAGAAGTTCAAGCAATGCATCTGAACCCCCCACTTGTCAAAATCAACAATATAGTTAAAGACAGATCTCTTCTCATAGGATCATCAATACTCAAAGGAGTAAGAACAAGAGGGTTATATAAAACTGACGTAAAAACCCATAGAGGTGCATCGATTAACACGATTGCAGATAAAATATTGGAAATGGATATGTCACCATATCATACTGTAATTCTTCTCATTAGTGGGAATAATTACAGTAATGGCCAATCTTTGAAAGGCATTGAGGATGATTATGAAAGCTTGTTGTATGCCATCAGGTCCAAAAACACAGAGTGTAAAATAATCATCTCAGGGCTACCGCCAAGAAAGGATGTACTTATGACTCAACTTAATGACACCCTAAGTATGTTGTGTGAAAATTTCCAAATACTATTTGTTCCGCAATACAGGACCTTCTTCAAAGACAATCGTGTGAACCAACAATTATACCAGCGAGACCAAATCCACTTGTCCAACAGAGGTACTGCCTTGCTCCTTAGGAATATAGACCAGTACATAAGACTTATAAAAGGGGTTAGGCATGAGTCAGAAAACTGCTTGTATTGTGTGAGCACGGTCATGTAACACAGCGGTGTCTGCATGGAAAACAGATTCATTGCCATCTTTGTAACGAACTAGGAGATAAGCAAAAGTTGTGCACATACCAATAGGTAGAAGGCTATGAGGTACAGGCCTATGCAACACACATCCAAAAACAAAATGCATTAGAATATGTGTATACTTTTCAATGTAATAATTATAATTCTGTGAACAGGTTTCAGGCACTATCTGATTTGTGTACAAAGTGCAGCTTATTAACTTGTAAACATTTATGCGATACTGTTCAAGTTACTTCTCCCTCTGAGGTTCCCCAAGTTTTTAATATGTCAATGTTTTCTTGTATGCATGTAAATCAGTCTCATTTTAATTATTCTCCCGCCTCCACTACATGTGGTCATTGTATGACAGATGGATCTTATATGTTATCTTCTTCATGTATTGATGTAAAGAAACAAGGCAATGTAAAGAAATCTGTCAAGTCTACAAACAATACATGGCATACTGCCTTGTCTGAAAATTAATCCTCTGATAAAACTTGTCATGTCTTTGGGCACCTCAAAAGTGGTCTGCATGTAATCAACCTAAATATTCAACACATCCTCCCAAAACTGGATGAGATAAAGTTAATATTACAGCAAACTAGATCAGTCAGTATTCTATGTCTATGTGAAACCTTTCTTTCCGATGATACTGATGGTTTGGCTCTCCAAATACAGGGCTTCCACTTTGAAAGAAAAGACAGAAACTCCATGGGTGGTGGGGGTATTCTTCTCTATGTAGACAGTTCCATTAGTTATAACAGACGTGTTGATCTAGAGACTATTGGGGTAGAGAGTATCTGGATCGGAGTAACCCTTGTCCAATCAAAGCCAATACTCTTATGTTCAGTTTACAGGCCACCTAGTTCCACAGCTGATTGGATTCATATATTTGAGGCTCAGATTCAAAAAGCATTACTAAAGGAAGATTTAGAAACTATCATATTAGGTGATTTTAACATTGACTACATGAAAACTCCACCATTAACATGGATAAGTAACTTCGAAACTTACAACTTTACTCAATTAATTAACACCCCAACTAGAGTAACAGATAAAAGTGCTACTATCATTGATCATGTCTATACTAATAAACCTGAAAACATAAATGAAATAAATGTGCCAGTGTATGCACTGAGTGACCACTACCCAGTCTGTATAACTAGACATGTTCTGACATCATCTAAAAATGGGCAACACATTGAAATACAATACAGGGACTTAAACAGTTTGATGAGGAAATGTTCTTAAATGATTTAGTATGCAAACCCTTTCAATCAGTCTGCAATATAGCTGATGTCAACACTGCTTTAGATAAATGGTATCAGATGTTCAATGCAGCCTTAGACAAGCATGCCCCAATTAAAACAAAAAGGGTTAAACACCAAATTACATCCAAGTGGATTACCCCTGAGATCAATGAGGCTAGGCACGTAAGAGATAATTTCCACAAGAAAAAAGACATGAAAAGCTATAGAAAGTGGAGGAATAAAACTAAGCATCTGATAACTAAGGCAAAAAAGAACTACTATAAACAGGCTATTAATGAAAGTAAGAGTACCAAAACATTGTGGAAGCATCTAAAAGAGCTGAACCCACCCAAGAACAGTTGTCTTCCCCCTAGACTTAAGCAAAATGATGATATAGCAACATCTGTACAAGACATTGTGGATACATTCAACAATTTCTTCATAACCATCTCCAGTAACAGTATTCAGAACCAGACTAACATCCCAATTGAACTTGATGCTCTACAGTTATTTATAAGAGCTAAAATTCCTGAAGATAATTATTTCTCAATAGCTAATGTCAGTGAAGCGGATGTTTTTGATATGCTAATTAAGTTGAATATTAATAAATCCTCTGGATTGGATGGTATTAGTCCACGGATCCTTAAAATTGCTGCACCAGTAATAACAAAGTCATTAACGCATATCATAAATTTAAGTATAATGAGTGGTAATTTTCCAGAAAAATTGAAATGTGCAAAGGTTACACCTATCTTTAAGAAAGGAGAAAAGGAGGATCCAGGAAATTACAGACCAATATCAATTCTACCTGTATTGTCAAAACTGTTTGAAAAGCATGTAGCCATTCAGGTCTATAAATTTTTTGAAACAAACTCTCTATTTCATAAAGCACAATCAGGATTTAGAAAGTACCACTCATGCCAAACAGAAATTACCAAATTAATTGATCTTTGGCTGAAGGAAATGGATAATGGGCATATTACTGGGTTTGTTTTCCTTGACTTCAAGAAAGCTTTTGATCTTGTTGATCATGAAATTCTGCTGCAAAAGTTGAACTGTTACAGGTTTGACAATCCTTCTTTAAACTGGTTTAGATCATACATAAGCCAAAGGTCTCAACAAGTAAGCATTGGCAATATTAGCTCTCAAACTCGCACTATTCATTCAGGAGTCCCTCAAAGCTCAGTTTTAGACCCTCTCCTCTTCCTTATCTATATCAATGATCTACCATTAAATAATGAATCCACCAATACAGAATTGTTTGCAGATGATGCAACCTTGTATACATCTAGTTCTGATACTGAAGTTATCCAAACAAGATTAAACTCAGAACTTATTAGAGTCCAAAACTGGGCACAACAAAATAGGATGGTAATTAATGAAGGTAAAACAGAATGTATGATTCTGGGGACGACACAAAAGCTACACAAGTCAGGGAACCCAAAACTATCGCTTGCAATAAATAATCATCCATTAGAAAATGTCAATCATGAAAGGCTTGTAGGTGTGTCCATAGATAATAATTTATTATGGAATGACCATATTGATAAGCTTTGTAAAACAATGTCATCCAAAATTGCCCTTCTCAGCAGAATCAAGAAATATTTACCTATGGAAACTCGCAATCTATACTACAAGACGTATATTCTTCCAACAATGGATTACTGTTCTAATGTATGGGGAAACTGTGCTAAATCTGAGCTTGACAAGATTTATAAACTCCAGAAACGAGCAGCACGTGTAATTTTAGATACATCTGTTGACCATCCCTCAAAAGCATTATTTACAGAACTCAAATGGTTCACAATATATGACAGGATAGATTTTCACAAGGCAGTTCTTTTATATAAATGTCTACATGGAACTGCACCAGAGCATCTTCAGGACTTATTCAGGCCTTTTTCAACACAATACCAGTTGAGATCAATCTCACATGGAAACATTCTAGTACCAAAACCAAGAACAGAGCAATTCAAAAAGAGTTTTCAATACTCCGGTACAGTTCGGTGGAATAAGCTTCCACTACATGTAAAATTGGCTGAAAATATTAGAGTATTTAAGAAGAGATATCAGGAGCATGCATGTGTTTCTAACAGATAATGGAATTTAGTATTTTGATACGAAACATGCTAATATAAGCACTAATTATTGCTTCTTCACACAATGTGCATTTGTTGTACTTTCATTAAGAGGGCCTCAAGGGAGAATAGTCCTTGACTAATGAGTCACCCTCTATAAATAAAGCATTATTATTATTATTATTATTATTATTATTATTATAATTATTATTATTATTTTGGCACATTTTATAAACTTTCTTGTTGATTCAGTAGCAGATTAAATAAAATGTTTAACCTTGTAACTGTCAAAAGCCTTCACAACCCCAATATAACTGTTTGAATATCTCAGATGTGGTGGGATATGTTAAATGAAACTCAGACTTCCTGATGTGGTACACTCTTTTGGCAATATTGCTCATCCTTGCATGCATTTTGTCACAAGATTTTATGGTGTAATAAATATTTAATTCCAATAAGCACTTCTTACATTAGCAAGACATGCCTCAAATAACTTGCCTGGGACTTTTTTTATTATACAGGTGTCTTTGTGCTCAGTGTCAAGTTATGCCCACAGCAGAGGAATCTCGATGCTACCATGAAATTGCTAAAACGTACGACAAAATCACTGGCTTTAACGAAGCATTGCAATGTATCATTGACCATCCTGGGTTTCCGACAGTTTGGCTGGACTGGTACGTACTTGAGACAGCATATTACCAGTACAGATAGCAATATGATCAACACATGGAAGACAGCAATAAGTACATTTTATTACATAGCTGAAGTCTGTCAATATTTCAGAGTTACATTCACATTTATCAGGCATTTCTGCTCCTTAATTTGTAACAATACCATGACTTAGTTTTGAGCATAAACAATTGGAAATATTAACAACTGCAAATATCTCAATAAAAAAATGAGATCCATTGAATAAATTATAATTAGTATGTGTAATTGTATTTTCTTGATATCTTAAGTTTGTCATGTCTTTTTTATCAATTTTCAGGAGGAGGCGGTACGTGGCATATCGGCAGTTTGTTCGATGGTGTTGGGGTTTCTTGGGCAAAGAAGTCAGAGTTCCACTGCCAGCATGTGCTGTCCACAAAATAAGACAAGCTTTCCCATCTGATACCTATGTTGGATTCAAATGGCCTAACTAGCTTTTGAATATCGAGACATGTGTGAAGACACAGCCAGCTCTTTCTCAGGACGCTGGTACTGTGCACACAGTGAAGGAGGCAGGATGTCTCTTGGCAACTGCAAGCCAGATTCTTCATTCATTTTGGTGTTCTCTGCAAATACCTCCACCATTTCCATCAGACTATCAACATAGCCTATAATAAATGAAATTTTATAATTAGCTGATCAATTGTTGGATTGCATCTGTTTGTTGCCCAATTCAGCTACTATATTTAGACCAGAAAAGGAAGACAAATAATTTCAGTGCTAATATTTTGAAAATAAAATTTATCTCAAATCTCAAATCTCAATATACCAGAATACTGGACCTGAAGGCATTTCAAGCAATTGATGGAATTACGATAGTACTTTTCTGTTGTTGAAATTTATGAATTAGTATACATATTTGTTAAAGAAACAGCTTCTAGAATCGATTTATAATACTAATTTTACAGAGTATTATCCACATTTGTACTTCGGGAAGGTAATCTGGTAACGCAGCTGTCCATCTGATGTTCTTGCTTGCGGTTTTCTGTTGTTCTCTTCAAAATGTAATGCAGCCAAAAATGCTCTGACATAAAAACTGAAAATATATTCTGTAATTCTTCAAACATTTCTATACACCTTAATTCTTTTGAAAAATATATATTTTATGTTCTATTATTCTACATATTACTTCCATATTAAAATTTGCTTCAGGAACTTGTAACACCTTTTTACTTATAAATATTCAAACACCCCAAAACAATTATGAAGAAAAGAGTGAACAAAATACCTGCAAATTGTGCCATAGTAGGAAAACCCAATAAGCTTTGGGGCAAAATGATTCAGCACACTGTGAAGGCTTTCCAGCTCAAATGTTTGGTGCAGTGGGGACAGCTGTTGTATGTCTTTTGTCACTTGACGACTTGAACCAAATCACAAAATCAGGCAACTGCAGCAGAACCTGAGGAAGAAATTTGTTATTTACTTAATTGTTCACCTATATACTGTTAACTTGTATACGTTGACAAACCTAAAAACACTTGAGCTTAACCTGAACATTATCGAACAATCTTGCAGATATACTGGAGATACTATCTGGACTTCAAGGTTGTATTCAATAATTTTTCAGTGACAAAAATGTTCCTTTAATTTAAATAAATATCCAACTGCCACAAAATGTTGCTATTCCCTGTAATAGCAGGAACTTAGGTCATACCTGGCTTTAGCCATTTCTTCTTGGTTTCACATCCCACTAGTTTATCATGTAAACATTTGGGGTCTCCATGTCCATCATGAATATTTTGTATATAGTTCACTATCTAACGCCACATTTCCAGCATCACAGATTTGTTACCATCAGGTGTTGATGCTGCCAACCAGTACATGTGATTGGTCACACTCCTGGTCCAAAACTTTAAATCACGGCATTCTTTCATCTTGGACAGTAAGTTCATCTTCTTCTTAAAGCCTGGTAAACTAAAGTGACTTTTTGAACAACAAATTGGGACATTTTTGCTAGATTTACAATGTTTGATCTTGGTTCAATTGTCACCTCAACACCTGAACAATATGGGGTGCTTTTAGTTTCTCTACCCACCCACCCTTTTTAAAATAAAGTTGTCTAAATTTTTCAAATGTTCAAGTACATAATCTCCAAAAATTGCCATTAATAAAGATGAAACATATTTACCCTTAGCACAGTGCCAAATGTCATACTAGTGGGTGCAGTCTGATGAATTCTCCTTCACCCACTTTGTGACTTGTGTGTGCCTGTCAGTAATGATTTACTCTATGTGAATTCCATTCTCCTGTAACATATCATTTGTGTGCATAAGGCCCTCTAACTTCATATGATAACTGCTATGGACTTCATTGCTCTATAAGTAAAACCAGACATTGTTTTTATTAATTTAAAAGCCATTTTAAACTTTTGCTATAACATGCAGAGGAAACTAGAGATAATTGTCTTCCCTACTGACACACTGAGGCAGTTGACACTGGCTGTTAATGAATCCGCAACAATGGCATTACAAGTCTGACACTCGACCACAGCTCCCAAAATAAAGCATGAATATGTTTAGGAATAATGAGTTCTTTTGAAGACTGAACAATTATACACTCTTACATGACTACCTTATTATAACATTCATCCTCTACCCTATTGAAATAGACCCTGTATATGATAACATTCACCCTCTACCCTAATGAAATAGACCCCGTATATGATAACATTCACCCTCTACCCTATTGAAATAGACCCCGTATATGATAACATTCACCCTCTACCCTATTGAAATAGACCCCGTATATGATAACATTCACCCTCTACCCTATTGAAATCGACCCCGTATATGATAACATTCACCCTCTACCCTATTGAAATAGACCCCGTATATAATAACATTCACCCCCTACCTTATAAAAATAGACCCCATATATGATAACATTCACCCTCTACCCTATTGAAATAGACCCTGTATATGATAACATTCACCTTCTACCCTATTGAAATAGACCCCGTATATGATAACATTCACCCTCTACCCTATTGAAATGGACCCCGTATATGATAATATATTGGTACTGCTGATTACCTGCACAAATTCCATATTGACTACTTTCCCAGTATTTATATCCACAGTAGAATAAATAACAAACTTGGTAGTATGACCAGGTGAGTCAGCACGACCATCTCCAGCTACAACAATGCTACCACCACCACTCCTCACCTCCTCAAAGAAGCTCTCTTGATTTTGCTTCCAAAAATGTGTAATTGCTGGCTGGAGGTAGTACTTTTGGTGCATATCGAAAGTGTCTATGTTGGTATGGGCCATTATCAGGAATTAAAAAATCCTCAAGGCTTGTGAGGGAATGGCTCCAGCAAACAAAATAGCAGCTGAAAGTTGTAGGTTTCCAGCTGGAATGGCTCCAACGAAGGGGTGGCTATTCCAGGATCTCTTGTAATTACAAAAGTCACATTTCTGGACAATATTAATAAAACTTCCCATTCCATGGTTAATATGTCCTTGTGCTTCATTTCCACAGTTAAAACAAACATTGAATAGGCTTAGGAGAGCACTCGCTGCTACTAAAAACTACCTTTCTTGATGAGTTGACTTTTGTCTGTAAGAAAAATAAATATTTATTGTATGATACAGACTTCATGTACAGCAAAGAAAGTTGGAAATGAAAATATAAATACTAACAATTCATAATTAGTCATATGACATAAATGCTGAACTATGCTTCCTTTTCTCTCTAGGATTTTGAAATTGATAAAACCAGCAAAAAATAACTAGAAACTCCACCTTTGAGTTGATTGTAACTACAAATGTCATCACCATAAACTATGATATTTACTTCCTTGGGCTGTATTTGCTTTAAAAGAAAAGGATAATGTTTAACACTAAAAAATACTATTTGGACTGTTTCATTAATGAATTAGTATCATTACTTCAAAGCATTTTAACAAAACTCTTTGTCTAACAGTCCTCTCTACAAGAAAACTACATTGTTGTAAAATGAAAGACTGATCTTAACACATTCCATATCAATAAACCTTAGTAAATATAGAGGCACTTTTATATTATAGCTAGATGTTGACAATACTAAAGGTGGGCTGGTGACTGTATTACATATTCATCATTGTACTTGCCCCTGATCCTCATTAAAGCTGCTCTGCCAGGATGAATTTCTTGAACTGGTTGCAGCATAGGAAGTTGACTATTATTTCACTGGACTCGGATGTTGAAGAGGTTTTCAAGTCATCCACAGTAACTGTGGTGTGCTGTGGTTCATCTGTACTATTAGGGTTATCAGTTTGGGTACCACAGCTCCTTACTTTGGGCTTAAACAGGACCTGTAAACCTGAGCAAAAATATAAAAATATTTACTTGTTGTATGTGTGTGTGAGTGTGTGTGTGTGTATATATATATATATATATATATATATATATATATATATATATATATATATATATATATATATATATATATTGCTGCTGGTATTGACTAATACAATTGTTATTCATACATGTGGAAATTAGTTATAAAAGAAAACCCATTAAGTCTGATTACAGTGAGCAATAAGCTTAAAGTGACGGCTCGCTGTTATAATGTAAGGCTTTCATACAACTAAAGGTTTGAATTGGCTTTGCTGGGCCACATCATGGTCAATACAAGTTCTAGACCATCAATCATATCCATTACCCTTGTCAACTTTCCTTGGTCCACTGCATTGGGTCCTAGCAGATTTTCTCTTTGGTCTACTGACGTCTGACAACCCGTTGTTATTGTTTTCACCCTTGAGTCACAGGCATCATACTTCTAGAAAATTTTAAAAGGAATCAAGTATAACAACTGCCATGGATGACTACAGCCTAATTTAAACCCAGTAGATATCCTGCACACCCACCCAACCTCCTTTCCACCACTGCTAGACTGTGACACTTTCAAGTTTTGTATTTAAATATATTTACTTTTGTTACTTTTTACCCGAAACTGTATTTAGGAGAAAATACCTTAATAACATAATATTCAAATGACAATGTCAACTTTAGGACATGCATCATTGTAGAAAAGCACAATAGTACCAAATCACAGGGGTGGAATAACGATTTAATAGAAAAGCACATATAAAAAAGTGTGTGACAATTTTGTCATATATTCGTATTATTCAAATTCAATATTATTTGTTGTTCAAAAATTTAATACCAAATTATTTTAAAAAACATCTATTTAATCCTGATTGTTAAATGCTCTGCAGTGCTTACAATCTTGCTCAGTGAAACCTACCATATCTGGGTCAGAAAAACAGTTCCATTTTCTGCCTCATCTTCTGCTACATTGTCAGCTGAACTTGTACATGTAGCCATTAACATCCTGTAATGTCTGAAAGTTAAATTTAGCTGATGTTATACTGCCATGCATTATACTGATGTTATACTGCCATACATTATACTGATGTTATACTGCCATGCATTATACTGATGTTATACTGCCATGCATTATACTGATGTTATACTGCCATGCATTATACTGATGTTATACTGCCATGCATTATACTGATGTTATACTGCCATGCATTATACTGATGTTATACTGCCATGCATTATACTGATGTTATACTGCCATGCATTATACTGATGAAATGCTCATGTGAATCTTTACATGAAGAAACTTTATTACATACATTTATGCAAAATATTTTCCACCTCAGTATTACACCAATGAAACCTGACCATATTAATATGTGACAGCCGATTCTCTCTCTCTTTCTCTTTTTCTGTCTCTCTCTCTCTCTCTCTCTCACACACACACACACACACACACATACAAAAACATGTCCACTAACATGAAAAAAAAATCACAAAGCAACAAAATAAAAAGAAGAAAATTTGCAAAAGTTAGAGATACTATATTACCCGTTCTCTCTCCCTCTTCTTGTATGCCGATCTTGGGCACTTGGGTGTCTGGTCTGAACTATTGATTGTGGTGGATGGGTGGCTTTCATCCACATCAGGGCTGTGAGCACGCTTTGCTCATGGTATAATGGATGGTACTGCATCAGGGGGGAGAGTAGCTCTTTTCTTTATTCCAAACACAGCCATCAAACTCTGACTGGGCCCAAATGAATTGGGTTGAAAATGTTCACTACAGATTGTAGCATGTTTTGAAGGCTCTCTCCAGTCCGCTCGTCAGCCGCTCAAACCGGGACCAAAGTCCATTATATTTAATGTCCGAGGGAAACAAGTGTAATGAAACACTATCTTTTGGTGTATTGCTACATCCACCAATGATACACCTCTTTCCCATACTGAGTAATACATGCAGTCAGAATACAATCCAGAGATGTTTCACGCTTGACAACGATAAAAACAATGGTTACTAGCAATGCCGGGTTCCTCTTGTGACGTCACACTGCCTGAGATCACGGAAACTGCCTAAGTTGTACTTGGCTTACGGAGAATATTCATGAGATGTACATTTAAACTAAATATCTCGCCATCCGTTGATCGCATAGGATAGAAATTTTCAGATATTACATAAATCATGATATTTAATAATTTAGAGTTAAGTGATATAGGGGTCTCAGGTCTACCTTTAAGCACCTATGGAAAATATGAGAGAGAGAGAGAGAGAGAGAGAGAGAGAGAGAGAGAGAGAGAGAGAGAGAGAGAGAGAGAGAGAGAGAGAGAGAGAGAGAATTTATAGATGAATGCTTCTGAGACTAGATATGGATGGTACTGAATAATAGATAAACATGCTAATTCCGGAACAGAAAATCTTTTATTTACAAAGCAGTGATATCCGACATAATTCAAATACTGCTGAACAAACTTTAATGCCACTACTATTTTTAATCTAAATCCTTCAAGGTATCAAATTCTTAATTGTCCACTCAACCTCCTTGGGCTCAAACCCATCAAACTTGTCCTCTTCGCTGTCACTGCCACATTCATCACAGTCAATATTTCTTATGACATTGTCCTCACACCCATTCGTTTATTATTAATACCACACACTTTAAAGGATTGTCATATCCGATCTAGCTTGTCTTGAAGCGATTCAACTGCTTTCACAATTCAATCAAGAACTGTTTGCTTTAGTCTGCACTATGATTATGTGATGTGTTGTCATCTTCCTGGGAAGGGCCCTCTGCTGCTTTATGAACTTAGTTTGCCCAGCTTTTCCTCATGTTGGACTAGACTGGTTTATTAATACTGATGTCTAGTGGCTGCAGCTTGGACATGCATCCACCTAGAACAACTGCAAACCTGCCAACCCTAACGAGACCGTCTCAGTAAGGCAGTTGATTTTTTTCCATAAGTATGACCAGTTTTCAGTAAGGTCTAACTAAATATCATCATCTACTGTAAAATATTATTTAAAAGTTTGGTATTCAGTAGTCCTACATGTAAGACGTCAACACTGATATTTATGTTTTGGGCGTCTAGGTCTTACTGCCTAAATAACGGCGCTGTGTAGTGTGTTTTGATGTCAACTAAGATCGTAACGAAAGGCAAATTTTCAGAAAAATCGCACAACTGGCAGCCAATAATGACTCTTTTCTACAAAGTAAAGCCATAATCTTTTAGTCAGACTTTACTTACTCTTATGTCTTTTCTATAATAAAATCAAATTCTCACAAAAGAAATGGACCTGTTTTCATGTTTCATTGGCCTACATTTCAGTTGGCTGGAATGCGATGGAAGCCATGAATTAAGAAACTGGGTTAAGCTGAAGTAAACTTCTTTAATGAAATTAATAAAAACATATTAATATCAAAGAAAGTGTTTAGATACCTTTGTTTTGTTCAAGATTCTTATCATCCTTTTAACCGATTTCAGTATTCCAGGCTTATCATCAAATAAGTGTTTATTTATTTTATTTTTGTAAAATACAGTCCGGGGTGGGGGTGAGGTGGGGGTGGGGTGCACAAATTTAACACTGATTATTTAATTTCCTAAGTCTTGGGACATAATGACCTTGGTGAAATAAATTTTACCATAACTTCTGGGACAGGAAAAAAATTATTTTATTGTATCCCAATAAATAGGGTAAATATGGTAGCATGCACCTGACCATATCATAGCGGTCTTTAGACACGAGTAAATTTTTTACTTTCAGTTACGCTCCTATTGATATTTGTAAAGGTCTTTTACTACTGTACATGGTAAATGCTTTCTGTTTGGTTTACAGTTTTGTGGCATTAATGCCATTTTTAGCACATGATAGATTATATATGGCAGCCAGTACATTTGGTGGAGGAAGAACCGGAGAAAACCTAGGGATGACTCACCAAACCATGGGAAGCTACTGGCAAGCTGTATTACATACCCTTGTTTGCCAAGCCAAGACTCGAACCATTGCAGACAGATGAGATGTAAGTGATCTGTAAAGGTAAGCTCTTTAGACCACTTGACCACGCATGACCCCTATCAAGTATTTGGAGACTTTCAAGAATTTTAATAAAGCAACTGTTGATTGATATATCAAACCTGACAAAATATCTCAATGCTGAGGAATACACTGGGTCTTATTCTTATAAGAAAGGTTTCATGCAATAAAAAATGTACCTACCACTAGATCTTTGCCTGTTGTTGCCCCTGGATTTTCATACACATTCTCATCAGAGTAATCCACTTTCACATTTTCAAAATTCTTATGCACATTTGATTTACTTGCACTTCTGTTAATAATAGTAGCATTTTCATAAATATCTCCTGAAATACAGAAATGTGTTGTCATTCAATGAAAACTGTTAATTTGTTTTCATTATTATAATTGTGATATTTTGGTAAAACCTTAGCAATGGGAACATACAACGTACAAACTTAATCTTCCATGTACTAGTTGCTACAATAGTCTTTCATACATGTCCAGTCTCTGGAAATATTAGTTTAAATATATATAGATACTCGTCCACATTATGTAACTGGAAGTGCCTAACTCTGTGGATAATATTATTAGTTTTCCTGGATTACTGAATCCATGCAAAGACTTAAACTCCAATCCATGTCTAGGAAATTCACCATCACTGGATGTCTCCCTTTTATTGATATATAAATCTACCCTTCAGGAATGCCAAGAACACCAAAAATCCTAATGTTCTCTTGTTCAATGCCAGTGGAATCATAGATCCTTTACATTGACCACTGGGACAGTTATGTCAGAAACACATATGGATATGTGGAATTGACAATGACTGTCCCTCTAACATTGCCAAAAATAAAAAGGTAAAGACTTATCTTCCCTTCTAATTCCATCCTATAATGGTACCAACTCTACAACTTCCGAAGAAAAACCAGAGTCTGACCTGAAGAGTTCTCATTCACTACCACAATTTATACATGCATTTGGAACATGCAGAATCATTATGTGCCAAAAACGTCCCTCTAAGTATTCCAAAATTGAATATACAAGATATTATTGACATGGCTTCCATATATGGTGCCAAACAGTTGTATGAGAAACGATGTTTTCTACCCAGGTTGCAGTACATCTCTAACACACTCACTGCCAATACTCTTGATATATTGCAATGATAAAATTCAACATGTCTTTAAATGTTATCACAGTAATTCCAATAAAACTACTAATTTCAAATGTCAAAGCACCTTGTAACTTCAACGAATAACTCAAATAAATTAATGAATCATCTTAAATGATCACATCTATATTACTCCTTTATGACTGATGGTAATGCTAAGAATAAATCATTTCAGTCAATTATCCTTATATGAAAAATAAGATCAATACCAGAATGAGATTCAACTAATCATTTTGAAATCACTTTAACTGTCAACAACTGTACTTTAGCAGCTAGCCAACCAGGAATTAAGTAATCTGGTTTTTAAAGAGGGAATCCAATCAAATTCATCATCAAAATTTCTTCCACAGCTTCCATGGTCAAAAAGGCCACAATAACATGTTTACTCCTATCCTGAAGCTATAATATACTTACTCGAATGAAATGACCTCATCCTGGAGTACAAATCTACACTTTTATATAAATAATGAGATAATTATTAATTCAATACTGTGTTTAGTTAATGACCCTTTCAATGTATAATCATAAAAACTAACACACATTATATATATATATACATAATAGTCATTTGTAATAGGAGTTAAAACATCAATGTCCTTGGTAGGTTTTGGTTGCAACATAATAGGAATGGAATTAATAGTAATTTAACATCTCGAAAGAGTGTCATTGGCAAGTTGCAAAAGCATGCATGTGGACTAAATCCGGTTGAGAAAAGCCAAATTAATGTACAGGATATCCAATAATAGTGCTCCTGAATATTTACAATCACTATTCCAGTATAGGTTACCTGGTAATACTCCCCACCTGTGATCCAAGTCTACAAAACAGTATAAAATTCCCAAACCAAATAAGGAATTATTCAAGAAAAAGTTTCCAACACTCTGGAAGTCTGCTCTGGAATAGAATTCCATTTGAGACTAGAAATGCCCACTCAATTTCCTTCTTCCAAACCCAATATATCCAGTCACTTCAGAGATGCATTTAAAATAAATAAATTTCCTTTATATGAGGGCCTCAAGGTAGATTATTTCTTTAGCTAATTGTGTTACCCTCTTTAAATAAAGTCATTATTATTATTATTATTATTATTATTATTATTATTATTACTCTGAAAGGACATGTAAGGCATTCATTGCTTTCCTAACTGCAAACTAGCCAATGATAAATATGCTAGAACAGAGGACCCGTAAACATACCCCGGTTAGAAGCGGTGTGGAGGGCTCACTCTGATAAACTATTCTCTAATGATTTGTTATCAGGATTTTGCCATAGTCTGACATAGGTCCTGGAAACTTGTATACGTTGCCTCATTAATATTGTTACGAAATGCCCGATATGGCATAGTGGATACACTATACTCCTCTAATCTATATTTTAAGCTTATCAGTCCTGTTAATTTTGTTATATAATTTGTTTGTCGTTATTCTGTATTTAATGAATTATTATTTTTAAACTCGTTGTTATGACACTGTTACGCAATACCCGATATGGCGTAGAGGGTACACCATACTCCTCTAAGTGAGTTGTCCTATACAGCGAGTCGCACGTGCCGCGCGTATCATGAAGGTTTCACGCGAATTACTTTATACAAGTACGGCAGACTACTATATAGGTACAGTGCGGGGTCTTTTTAAGACACAGTGGACATTAGAGCAGACCTCTAAACGTTACATTTGTCGGATATTAGAGCCAAAAAGTTGGGTGAGTTAGATACATTCTTTTTGGTATAATGTTTAAGTTGAATGTTCAGTTTCGGAATAGCACGTTCGTTTTTATGTATTGCGTAAATTCATTTTTATTATTTGGAAAAATGTCCATTTTTATATTCAGCTCGCCGGTCGTGTGAATAGATGAGTATTCAAGACCAATGTTAACCGGTGGAATGGAGACGGACAATGAACTACTGTCGCACCGGAGGGAAGTGAAATGTTAACACTTGTAGTTTTGTTTTGTTGACTACTCTTATGTAAAACACGAATAGCGTGTTTGTAGTCAATAGAACCCTCCGTTTGCTTTATTGACTATTTGTGTAAAACACGAATAGCGTGTTTTGTCAATTGGATAGTTATATTTGGTTTTTATTGATTATATTTTGTGTGTGACACGAATAGTATGATTATAGTCATTTAAACCTTATGATTTGATTTACTGACTATGTTGCGTGGGGTACGAATATCGTATCAAAGGTGAATGTTATACTACGCTATGGATATATAATACAGTAGTGTAGGACTGTAGAGATATAATACAGTAGTGTATGACTATGAATATATAATACAGTAGTGTATGACTATAGATAGATAATACAGTAGTGTATGATTATAGATATATAATACAGTAGTGTATGACTATGGATATATAATACAGTAGTGTATGATTACATATATATATAGTACCGTAGTGTATGACAACCGTCATATAGTAGGGCAGTAGATTCATTTGTGTGTGTATTGTGTGCTCATTATATATATATATACCTATCATGATGATTTCATTTTTTTTATAATATAAGTTTTATTTAAACAAACAAGTTTGTTATTTCTTCAAAACCCTACCTAATCTCAAAGGGTCGGCTCGACTACGTTACAAATATAAAAACCTGAAATTTGCTAAGAAGTCATTTGATACAACTATTTCAACTGGAGGTTCAAATACCATTTGACCAAATTCCATATCCACAATATTTCATCAGTACTCTGGGCAGAAGGCAAATACTCCATTTAGAGGTTACTATTGATGTCTGACCTTCATGACAGCCTGATACAATTGTCTAAATCAGATGTTTGACTAGGATTAATTTTCTCTATCTTTTATCATTATAGGCCATGTTATTAGTCTCAATGTAAAACTTGACACAGAAAGCTGGATGTGTAAAACTAATACTAAAGATGCCTTTAAAATGCTGCCAAATAAGCATAATCACTATCGTGTTTTGAAGTGGTGCAATACATGTTGGTTTCATACAAGATATGTTTCTGGTAGTAGATTTAGCAAAAAAAGTTTTTGATTCTTTCTCAGAGAAAATTTGCTGGATTTACAGAACAGCTGTCATGTGCAGCTGTACTGCATTACATTTGTTATAATTGGCCCCTTAATGCCAAACCAGATAGAACAGTGGGATTTCTTTCTTTGATCTTTAACAACTAAATGTGACTCTGTTACCAAACAAAACTGTTGCACCAAAGATGGTTCACAAATATTTGTGCATCATTATATATAATAAAAATGTGGAGGATGTCTAATATTGTTGAATATCTCGTAGCACATAGTGAAGAAGGAAAACAAGAACACAAGAACAGTGTCTTTGGTTAAAACCAAGATATAATTAGTGTGTGTGTGTTTAATTTGGAGTTTGAATGTAGCTTTAAACATATTTGAGCCATATCGCTGTGATGTCTGCAGTACGACAGTTTACAGTTAAGTCTAGCACATGCCACAGACACAGAGCATGATGTCCCACCCAGTCACATTATCCTGACATCAGGTCAACGAGTCCTAACACTAACTTCTTAATGCTCAGTGCTCAGCAAGGCAGCTGCTAGTGCCATTTAATAAGTCTTTGATATGACCTGGCTGGTGTTCGAAGCCACAATTCCCACATCCTAGGTTGAGGCTCTAACCACTTAGGTCACTGGAGTGATGATATAATAAATTATTAGTTTAAAATTCAATTTTCTAAAATGTGTACTAGTTATACATGCACAGAAAAATCTTTCCAGGAAACATACCTCTGGGGACTTTACCAGGTTTTCCTTTGGGTGCATCTGAAATATTAGGGTACTTAAATCAAACAAATTCAAAAATTAAAGAGCATAACTATGATGTTGAATGTTAAGTAACAGAAAGAAGCAAAACACCAAAATTTGTAAAACTTAACAAATAATTTAATTATCAAAGCTATAAATGAAATTGTGAAAGGGACTTTGAGTATTATGGAGTGAATCCAAAATAATCCTGATAAAGTTCTATGAAAGTCCAAATGAATGAAAAGTTCCATAAAAATTTAGAAACCGGAAATGTACTGGTCTGCCTAAAATCATGAGATTTTAAAAATGGCATTGTCCAGAACTCTTTTGAATAATTCACAACAGTTCTGGAATAATATTATAGTCCAAAATAGTGAGCACTTTCTATTCCCAGAGTCCAAACAAATGTATTTCTTCTTGAATGATACCCAAGTAAAAGATAAAAAAATCTATTCTCTAAAGTTTCAACCCCTTATTCCAACTCTCTAACCAATATCTGTTTTCTGAAGCTCTTCTTCTTCCTGAAGCAAAAGATTTCCTCACTCAACTTCATTATTCAACAGACTCAAACCTAAAGACTCTTGAGTCTAAATAAAAGCCTTCTCTTTCATTATAATTAGCATAAGGTTGTATCAATCCATTTGGTCATTTGACAACTGTTACATTTGAAACTCCTAAATTCACAATTGGATAAACAGGCAGAATTTCACAATATGGAGTTAGATTCGCATTGGGATATTTTGTAATTTTAGTAAGGAAAGATTAAAAGTCAAGAGAGTATATCTGATCTAGTTGTTTAAGGGCTGGAAGATATGATTGAATATATTGATCATGTTTTACTAAGAGAATGTGCTTCTATGTGACAAACAAAATGACATTACAGAGTTTTAAAAATGTTAAAGTCTATAAGAATGAAAGGTTAAACGTGTCTACTTTTAAAATGGATGAATCATTTTGCAGTTGGAAACTAGTAGAAAAATTTATTCCAATAAAATCAAGGATGGGGTTGAAACTTTAGAGAATACAGCTCGTACGGCAGGTACAGCTAATGTTTATTTTTGATTCACAAGGTTCCATTTCCAAATAAATCTTCCTCTCAACAGGTTTCAGTTAAGAAACCATTTCAGTCTCATCTGAGTACTTTCAAACCTCAAGCTGATATAACTGTAAAGAATCAAATTTCTGACAAGACAGATCAGAAATCCTTATCTCATCCAATGTGCACTTACTGTAAGAGGAAAGGGTATGGTATTTCTGATTGCTATAGGGTGAAAAATAGGCAACAAAATTTTAACAGATCAGATGTTTCTAAGAGGTCAAAGTCAGCATAGGGGCTAGCTGACCACAGTCTGTTTTTGTAATGGAAATTTACAAGCCATTCATGTTGAAGGGTTCATTTGCTGGTGACTCAGCATCACTTGTCAGTGATTAATATGATTTGTTAGTGATTTAGGTGAGGCTACTCTTAGTAAGATGTTAGGAGACACAGAAGCTTCTCAGAGTTTATTAAATACTTTGCCCTTTTCCAAGAAGACTTCTTCTGGTGAAAGTGCTCTAATACACAGTGGGGGTGTTCATTTGTTACTAGGTAATGATCTAGCTGAAGGTAAAGGTCGTGGTAAATCCACATGTAACTGGCAAGCTTTGTATGGGTATACGAGATGGTCCTACCTAAGTAGAAATTCCTTGTTTATATCCAACTAGGGCAGTTACTAGAGCTATGGCAAAGCATGCTCTTGTTGAACAGGATTCTATTCCTTTAGCAGACAACTTTTGAGGTCACTTTTGCTCCTAGTTTGGCTCAATCAGGAAGTATTTATCACACTGATATTCTTTTGTCTACACATTCTCTAAAACATAATCAGGGTGCTAAAAGAAAATCACTAGTTGTCCTACAGGAAGATGATCCACAGATATCATGTTTGTTTCAAAGGGCTATAAGTAAAAGTGAAGCCACACAAGAAGGAACTTGTTACTGCTTCAAGAATGAGGTCTTTATAAGGAAATGGAGACCACCTGAGGTACCTACTGACAGGTAACTTGACAAAAGAACACACGAAGAAAGAATGCAGACAAATGAGCTGAGAATAAAGAGCGCCGACAATTAAGCGCAATAAAGTGTAGTTTCTTTTCAAAGTTTTGAGTAGAGGTTAATTATTGAGCTAAGAATCAATGATGTCATTTTGCATATATAGTGAAAAGTGTAGTACAAACTTTATTTGTAAAAAGTTTATTAATAAAGAAACATGGATAATATCGAATCACAGAAAGGAAAGATTATGTTATTGGTCAACAGCTACAGATATCGCAAAGACAAAGAAAATGCTGATGGAAGTATGTCATGGAGATGCTGCAGAAACGAAGCAGCGAAGGTTGTGTCTACTATACATAGACGAGCAGTTGAAGGGGTGGAAAAACAGATTCAGCCACAAGCTTCTAACATATGCTAATGTTAACGTGATGGATTATCTATGAGGCATTGCCCACAATTTAGAAATGTAACTATAAATCAAAGTACATATATGTTATTTAAGTGATTTCTAATCTTCAAATTGTTTACACTTCATCTAAGTTATTTAGAATGTTTTAATATTATATTATTTGTATAACCTGTGCTATTGTCTCTGGCACTATTTTGTCGGGTAATTTGGCGCTCTTTTGTCGGTAATTAAAGGACGCTCTTTTGTCTTGCGCTCTTTTGTCAGGGTGCCCTGCTGATAATAAGTGATCAGTGAGCTATCAAATTGTTATTCCTTGATAGTACAGACAGCAAATTCTTAGTTTAGCCCATCAAATGCTGTTGTCTGGTTATTTAAGAGTAAATAAGACTTATCACAAGATCATAAATCTTTTTTTCTGGCCGAAACTTAAAAGTGATGTTTCTAAGTTTTGGAGATCTTGTCATACTTGTCAAATAATAAGAAAATCCAATCAAAAGATATACAAAGCTCTCTCTCAATTATTCCTGCTTTTGACGAACCATTTAGTAAGATAATGGTAGATTTTGTAAGCTCTTTAACTAAGACCAAGCTAGGCAACCAATGCTTGTTGATGATTATGTTTGTATCAACAAGTTTTCTTGAAGCCAAATTACCCGACAAAATAGCGCCAGAGACAATAGAAATTATTCCACGATAGTGAATGAGTGCTTGGCTTTAATGATGGCCTTAACACTTTGAAGTGTATGCTAGTGCAGCTCCTTCTTCAATTGTTGTCTTCCTGCAGTGATCATAAACCCCTCACTTTTATGAATAACATGAAGAATAAGAAACAAAGATTGTTATGATGGAGTCTGTCGTTACAATTATATAACATCAATGTCAGGCACATCACCGAAAAAGAAAATTTAATTGCAGAAGCACTTTCACATGCACAGAAATATAGTATTGCATTGTTTTCTTGTATCATTCATTTTCTTATGCAAGATCAATTACATTGATATTCGATAAAAGAAAACTGTGGTATAAATATTTCTTTCCTTTAAGGAGGAAGGTGTTATGGAATTATATATCATCTTTTGACTTTACAATATTTTTATTTAAGTCATTTTGAGACTGACAGTTATATTTTAAGTCCTTTAATTCAATGGTTAGCACTGTAGTAGTAAAAGTTAAGGTGAAATCACCAACCAAGTAGGTCAAGAAGAACACATGTATATGAATGTGGGTCACATAAACAAAGTATGTAATTTATAGTGAAATTGCCCTATAGTGAACTATGATGTGAGTTCTAGCATTTGATTGGTTCAGTAAGATTTGAAAGTCAGAACTGGACTATTTGTGCATGTTGATGACTAAGCTATTGTGAAAGGGAATAATATGATTTAGATTATTCTAGAAATTGTGAATCAGAGACTTTATTTGAAAAGCAAATGTGCATTGTACAATGACCATTATGCATCATTTATTTTATTCTTGTTCAGTTATGCTAGTGTTTGTGAGAGTTGTTGAGAAGAGAAAAGGGATAAACAATTATAAGTTCATTGATATAGCTCAGTCAATCAAGCTTTGATTTAAACGATCAATACTTTCAGATGATGTGATTATATTCAAGGAACTAAATATTTAATAAATTCAATTGGATTATGTGAAACTTTCAAGGACTTCAGTGATATTCTTCGTTCACAAGATTCCACTCAAGTAAAAATATTTGGATTATTAATTCTGTTAAATTTAGTGGTGTAATCACTTACACAGCCATGTATTTTGAGAAGACATCAATCAGTCAAAATGTATTTTTTGTAACATTTTTTTCTTAAATTTACATGGTCATTCAACTAAACAACAAATTGTTTGGTGATATGCTCTGCATGCACAAGTCAAGCATTTGTTTGAAAAAGTTTGTAAGAAAGTTAATACTTTGAAATATTTGAAATAAAAATTGGATTGCTTGTCCTTGGAAAGAATATCATTGTATCCATGATGCATAGAACATATACAAGGATAGGTATATTTGGAAAAAAATTAATTTCAAAGCCATATGAATAGTAACAGTTGCTACCAAGAGCTTATCTACAATACTAATATATGATATGAGGAAACTAAATAGGAGAGCCTGAATTCTCATTAAAAACATATTAATTCAGTTGTTTAAAATATCCCATCATAATGATCCAAACCAGTTACAAGATGTAATCTGATCCTCTGACCTAAACCAACTGAGTACAGTATTTGGCCCAACAACCCCCTTTTGTAAAAATACCTTGTACATTTCTGCTTTCTATAATTTAAATGTGGAACACTTTATTAACAGAAATAAGTAACCCATCCATTCAAAATTTCAAGATATATCTGAATCCATATACCGCCCTCATATTATTACAATCATGATCCAGCGATTCAAGCCAGTATTTGCTGATTGAGAACCACTATAGTGGTTTAAATAATGACCCTTTCTTAATCATGTTTCCAACATTACTGTACATGCGGAGCCATAGCTAAACAATTTTAAATTATACAGTTCTAAGAAATGATGCTCTCTTTTAACATCACTATATCAACTTACAATTAAGAAAAGTTGGCAACTTCATACACATGCATTTAAGTGAGTGGAAACTCTCATAAAATTAAACAAATGCTTTTTTTGATTAATAGAGATTACAACCACACCTATCTATTTCATTTTTTCTCATTATTGTATGAGCAGCAGAGGGAGTAAACCCTACAACTTTTTCCGACAAAATTGATTGAAGCCTCAAAACGGAAAATAGAGCCTTCCTGCGAATCTCATATTTTAACACAAAAAAAAAATAAGTCTCCATTTAGCAAACGGAGACTTTTTGATTTTTTAATCAATTTTGGTCGCAACGATGTTGTCATCGCCCCCCTCTGCTGCTACAGGTTAACAAAAATAATAAATGATTTTAACCAAATATTTGATCAAGTCCGATACGATATCGTATTCGGGGATCATGTAAATTTATTGTTATAAATCCGTGTGGGGTTGACTGAGCATTACTAAAGAAATTTTTAAATTGATTGAAGTCCATATCAGAGCACCATGTCTGCCAAATATTTCGTAGCATATGTGTATCAACGCCGTTGAATACAGCAAGAATATTACAGTTATCTCTGATCACTTTTGGAATCTGAGTGTAGCGTTGAGTGACATATATCACGTCGGTGTTTTTATGCCTGCCTCGGGAAAATATTCTAGCTGGGTTTTTTTGATTGTCTAACATCACATCGTCGTATACGACTAAATTGTTAATGCTCCCATCAAGGTCATCCACGGATGGTGCCTCGTCAATATCAGTTATAAAATCAACGACGTTCTCACCTTTAATCTCTGATGCATTCTCGTTAAAATCCTTTAACACTTCATAGCATCGTTGATCATCTACGCTAGGAGCAACTAAATACAACTTATCCCACTTCATCCATCTCATTATTAAATTGAGCAACAATTGCGTTTTGCCGGATCCAGATGGCCCAATTATAATTGCGCGGATAGAGTTTGGTAGCGCTGCATGATGCTTAACTGGTTCTCTTGTTTTAGTCGCTGAAAAATCAATTATATTCATATCTCTATACATAATTATGGATCTATATTGTGTGAAGTGTAAAACGCGTACTAGCACAAATGATGTGACGACGATAACAACTAGCAATAACAGATCTGCACTTACTGGTAGATGCGCAACATGTGGTATAAAAAAGTTTAGATTTGTTTCTATGAAATCTGGAGATGTTTTTAAACAAAACGAGGAGGTGATATTGCAGCCAAATTGGCAAAGCTCCCTGGAACACCGTGGGCAAAGTATCCAGGAGAAAAGCATCTTCCAGGATATAGCTACTGTGGCCCCGGAACACGATTAGATATCAGACTTGATGATCAAAATCAACCTCGACGTGGTGAAGAACCAATAAACGCCATTGATAAGGCGTGTCATGCTCATGATGTTGCATATAAAAGCAGCAATCTGCAACACAGGCATCTCGCGGATGTGAAATTAATTCATGCGTTAAATGCTATTCCTGATAAATCCTTCAAAGAAAAGTTGGCTTCGTGGTTGGTAAAATCAGCTATGAAAGGCAAATTGATGATGGGCGCTGGTAATTAATAATATGGAATCTATTTATTATTCTCCAAGGGGATACTGGAGGGGTAACGCTGCAATCAATAAACTCGCCAGCGCTGCAAAAGTGAAAAAGGCTACTGCGGCTAATTGGTTATCCAAACAAGCTATATGGCAAATTTATCTACCACGTCCTAAACAAATCAATTTCTCGCATTTTGATGTTACCGGACCTAATGAAGTTCATCAAGCTGATTTATTGTTTTTACCACATGACAACGGTTACAAATACGCGCTAACCGTAGTTGATGTTGCGAGTCGATACAAACAAGAAGAACCGCTAAAAACAAAATCATCACTTGAAGTTGCTTCTGCATTTGAAAAGATTTATCGACAAGGCCCACTACGCTGGCCAAATCTGTTACAAGTTGATCCTGGCAAGGAATTTCAGGGTGTGGTTGCATCTACAATGAAACATCACAATGTCACCATCAGACGGGGGCATACTGCACTACATCGCGATCAGGCAATTGTAGAACGATTTAATCGGACTCTTGCTGAGCGGTTATTTGGATATCAATACGCAAAAGAATTCATCCAAGAAAAGCGATCCTGTGAATGGGTCAAAAGGTTACCAGGGGTAGTTGCAGCGCTAAATAACGAGATTACCAGAGCAATCAGTATGAAACCTAACAACGCAATAAAAAAAAAGTATATACCACAACCACAGCGGGATAGCGTTTCTCAGCCAATTCTCAGCAATGTCACCGTGAGATATTTATATGAACCAGGAGAACTTGAAGGTGGTAAAAAAAGGGCTACTGATCCTATTTGGAGTGTCACTACGCATAGCATATCTACTATAACACGATCAACTGGTAGACCTCCAATCTATAAATTGGATTCAACTGCCCCTCAGTGGGGTTTTACACGCGAACAATTACAAGTGATTCCTGACGATACTCAATTGCCGCCACATGGTCTTAACTAGCACCGTTGCGTCTGTTGCACTCAAGACAAGTCAACATCACATTGTTTCTGACATGACCGAGACTGTTATTTTTTTCTGTCTACGGTAAATTGGCGAGGATCTTTATCCGAATAACGCCAACGCATTATACAATTGCAACTCACGCAGTGATTATTCTGTTGTTGCTTCAGCGTAATTATTAATTCAGCATCAATGTCAAATTCTCGTTGTTTTTTTTGTCTTGTTGTTTATATCCGGAGAGTTTTTTATTAATGATGCTAACATCAATATCATCCATTGTGGTGTCATCATCGCCCGACTCTGTCAGGACAATTCTTCGAAGTTGATTTGTTCACCGTACTCTGGATACTGCAAGATATACTAAATTTGACCACTCAATGCGATTATCAACTATCCAAACAATTGTATCCGTGATGGTTAATCCCTGCGAGGAATGTATCGTCGTTACATAACCCAGTGTCCATGGCGATTTATCAGTACGCAATGCGTCTTCGACAACACTGATATCAAACAGCACAATATCATTTAACACTAGTGTTTGTCTTTCGGGTCCTGATGAAGTCACACGTCCTGGAATTTCAACTTCAATATTCTGCTTTTGTGTATCACAGGGTCTATAACACAGCGGCACTGGGCGCGTTGGGAATTTTTCTTTGTGTAATTCAAACAACTTTCTCTGAAGTGTATCTCTGACTATCTTTCTACTTGCCACTACAAAATCGTTTGGTCTCCATGCTTCCCAAAATTCCTCCATGGGAGTTTCAGAAATCACTTCCCGAATTATTTCACATTGTATTTTATCGGGTTGTAATCTGATTAATTTTTTGACCTCACTTAATTGTTTATCGAGCGACGTGTAATCGCTATCAATTTCTTCATAATAGTCAACAAACCCTTTTAACTAATCATGTGGACCCGCGCCGACAAATGGTGGTGGTTGGCCATGATCTCCGCACATTATTACCGCTGTATTCTTTTGCAGCAACCAATCAAGAAACATTTTTAATACATCTAACGAAACCGTACATATCTCATCCCAAATAATAATCGCAGGGATGAATTTTTCACCCATTCTTTCAGGGGTCCATTCATCACCCTTCCATCGAAAAAAGCTGTGATAAGTACAAGCTTCAACATTTCGTTGTTTTATCTCTCTCGCTAGTCTGTGGGTTGGTGTAAGCACAATCATGTTTTTCCCATGATATAATTCAATCGCCCGAGTCGTTTTTCCTGACCCGCCACAGCCGTTTAAATAAACTGTTTTATATCTACAAATTGGATCGGATATCGGCGGTGCATTAGAACGTTCTGATAAATTATCACCGTGTAAGTAATTACTTTTAATTTCAACGTCTGCTGATTCAGAATAATCACGCAGCATTTCTTTTTTAATTCTCCATGACCCCCAACTTTCATCCGAATTAGTGAATTCAGCAACTGCGCAACTGTACTTGCTGTTAATGTAAAATGAATCAATGGCAACTCTAACCGCAGTGTCAGGAAATCTATTTATCATTGAAAATAAATTGATACAAGCATAACCCAGCATAGACGACCTCAAATCTGTATACGGAGAACTGTGTCCATCGTTGTAAGTAACAATTGTACCCAATTTTGTTCCATCGGACAAAAAAGCATCTTTAAGATATGTTTTTAGATACTGCATCCGCGATTACAAAGTCATATTCGGTGCTATCTATAATCAGCCGTGAAGAATATCTTTTGTAGTCACATTTTTTCCCTCCCTGAGTGAATTTTCCAATTATTCTTCTGCCGAGATCTTTTGCTTCGATGTTTCGTTGATTAAATACCCGCTTGGACCACTCAATGATATATTCTTTGTCGGCATCAATATGTTTTCTGGATTCCTCAATTTTACTATCAAGACTTTCTGGTGTTGGTAACCAGACATTGGTTTGTTTCCGATATGATATAATTGCTTCACTGACCGTCAGCGAAATTAACATTTTTGTATCAATCATGAATCGTAATAGCGCTATTGGCAGCCACTTCTTTTCAGACATGTGTCTACCAATCCAAATATAACAAGCGCGATGAAGTCCTGCTGCGAACTCAAATGATACTACACGAGCGAATCCAGTTAAATCAAAATCAGGCAGCTACCCATTAATTGCAACACGAGTCATTTCATGTACGGGATGTCCAAATCGTTTAAAATACTCAGTACACTCTCCATAACCAAGAAAACTCGCTGGATAACAAGCAACCATATCAACTGAAATAATATTATCACTGTCGTATTTGTTATTCCATAAACCGCCATGATTGAATTCTAAACAACTAGCCTCAATGTCTGGCAAGAATTCTACGCGTGTTGGTTTCCATGCATTTTTGATTCTCGCAAAATGAGCTGCAACCAATAGGATTGTAAAACAGTTTGTCAATAATTGTTCATCATTGATAATTTCATTATTTATGGCTTCGCCACATGTTAAAAACCCACTAGCTGTTTTTTTCATTTTATTGTGAAATGCTTCAGTGCGGTATACTTCACCGTCTGGTCTTACAAACTGATCAAACGTATCCGTGTCATTTTCAGTGCTGCAAAGTAACCACACCGACATGGGGTCGTTTTTACTCAAATGCGCAATAGCATCGAATAGTTTCTTTTCAACGAGAAAACCATTCCTGGAGAAATCTTCTCCCAAGAATTCGTCGGGTATATACTTTATTGTTCTGTCTCGTGGAAATATTGTGACCGCGGACGTCCATGCGTGTTCGTTATGATCAATAATTTTAATTGGGGCTCCATTTTTTTTATATTTCGGTTCGTATAAAACTTCTCCGGTTATCGTTGTAATGGTTATTGGAAATCTCAGCGACTTTTCTAATTTAGCTAAATCGCTAATAGTTGCCCCGTTCTTCCTAACTGTTAATTCCCAGTCATTTATTTTTTTGCGTCTTAGATTGGTCAATTTATTTCCACGCAACGCATTTGTGAAGTGTTCTATTATTCGTTCTGCTACACAATTGAGTGGCAAGGCCACTGACAAGTCGCCGGTGACAAGTATTTCATCGGCGCTAGTTTTCCTATATCGGGTTTTTCATTTAACGGATATATCCCATACACAACTGCTGTTTCAGGGTATGCTCATTCATAGTATGGTTTGTCGATTCCAGTTAACAGACCCGGCTTAGAATCACGGCTAACAACGACTGTTTTCTTGTCTTTGAGAATCGGTTCAAATTTGTCTCATATAACCCAACCTCCTGATTCTACACGGATAATGAATTTCACTCTGAAAAAATACTTTTTGTTGCCAAGTTGTGATAACATCAACGCTGCGTTACTGTCGTTCATGGTGGCATCAACAACACCATCAATTCAAAATGTTGACCAGCTATGAGATGCACCGTCGCGCTTGAATTCAACAGCACAGTCACGAATTTTTTTTATTAAGCTGTTATCATTTATTGCCCGTTTTGGCACATCTTTGAGGGTTCTATCGAGATTAAATTTAATATTTTTGTAGGGCTTAATTGCTGATAATCTCTCGAATTCCTCAGTCATATAATTAAAACAAGTATTTAAATAGAGAATTTATATATAATGAATCATTGCAAATGGGTTATGATTGGATCAACAACCCCGTGTAATAAATCATGTAGAGGCGAATTCTGTGGGTATCATTTACAAAGCGTTCGCAACGGTTCCCTTGGCCCTCTCCCATGCCTCCGATGTGGGGTGGGCGTTAGGGGAAAATCACAATTATGTATCAGCTGTGGCGGCAAACGATACAGAGAACTAAAACGTTATTATGACAAATGAATAAAAAATACCGTCATTGACCCTAACGATGACAAAGTCATCAAAACCCCTCAAGATTATATCCAGAGGTTTATAATTAAAGCAGATAATAAATTAGATAAGTAGTATTATTATACAAATGAGCCAAGATTTCAGACCCCATCCAGTGCTTGTTTATTATGAATCCTCCAGTGATGGTGCTGTTAGAAATTGCAGACTAAAGAAACCGGTTGGATCTCTGAATAATATGGGATACTTGATGTTTACAGCCGGGAAGAAGAAATATCTTAATCACAGAATAATCTATGAAGTATTTTACGGATTAATCGAAGACGTCCTTGTTATTGATCACATAAATGGCGTGAAGACTGATAATTGTCTTGAGAATCTTCAAGCCGTCTCGCAGCGCGATAACCTTTTAAAAAGCAATGCTGGTAGGCACTCAAAACGCCCTAGGAGGGTCAAATTGTTTGATTTAGAAAATAATGAAGAGAGAATCTTTCAATCAATAAATGAAGCCAGTAGATACTTTGACATTTGTAGGACTTCAATACGATTTGTTGCAGAAAATATAATTAAAACAGCTCTGTCAAAGAACAATGGCCATAAAATAAAATTCGTATACACCTGAAACGATTCAAGGGAGATAAATCCTTTATGAATAAGTCCAACCACTCATAACACTCTACTCACTAAGTTCCCTTGTATTATGACCGTCGAGGTATTTGTGTCGTCTGCTATTACCTGTAGGAGAGGTATAATTGACATGTGCGCGCCCACGTGACTGTAATGGAGTATAATACATGAGTTTCGGTAGAGTTAATAAATAAAACTTTTAACACACTTTTAAAACTTTTTATTGTCGCTTGGGCTAAAACTGCATCATTTAAACAGTTGTATTTATTTATCTACATTCAGCTATACTTTCAGTACAAACGTTCTTTATAATTCAACGCGTTACCTATGTTCGCTCAGCTGGAATGGTGTTTCCCATTCATTGAAGTAAGTGGGCGTGGTTAAAATCACTATGTGAGAGTTGCAGTTATATATTAAAAATTCCTCTTTGTGACCTATAATCGGTAACTACACGTAGTTATCTAACAACTGTATTCTTTTGTGTAGTGTTTTATTCAAATATTTGTCTGTTTTAAATGTTGTGAAACAGCATTAATAAGTAATTCAAGGAAATAAAATAATACACCCGTGAATTATCGCCGCTGTATTAGTCGCCTTATATAGCACATGAAAGATATTAAGCTTGGGGCTTTCGAAAGCCAATTCCGACCAATCAAAACTAACCCACGCCATTGACCCGGGCGTGTGGTTGTCTTTTGTCAATCATGCAACTGGGTTAATTTAATTGGGTTGCTTTTGATTGGTTGGATTGGCCGTAGAAAATCCGCCCCGTCGTTTCATATTTGTGCTGTCTTGTGTCGTCCCACATCATTACATCACAAATTCCATCATCGTTTCATTGAATATAATCCATCCTTAATTAATTTAATTAAGTATATGTTACGCCTACAATCTGCCACAACACTCGAGTGGAGATATATATGACATTGTGCCGTCCTTAATTAAGTATATGTTACGCCTACAATCTGCCACAACACTCGAGTGGAGATATATATGGCATTGTGCCGTCCTTAATTAAGTATATGTTACGCCTACAATCTGCCACAACACTCGAGTGGAGATATATATGGCATTGTGCCGTCCTTAATTAAGTTAATTAAGTACATGTAGTGACGTCCCCCCAAGCATATCTTCTGGGCGGTCTAACATGACGTTTGTCACCTTAGGCCTCCCTTCCGGAGATGTATGTTTCGGGTCCCCTTGGGCTTACTTGGATGTGAAGGCAACCAAGGAGTTCCAAAGATGTGTTGTCGTATATGTAACCTCTGGGTCTCTTTCACGTTATTTGACGCGAAAGGGATTTCCAAATGGGGTTTTCATGTATGTGCTGTCCTTAATTAACTTAATTAAGTAACCTCTGGGTCTTTCTGACGTCATAGGGCGCCAGCGAGATTGCCAAATGAGTGTTATTTTTTTTAAAATTAAAGATAAAATGTATTATATAAATAATGGATATCAAAGATGTAAATGTTATAATTGCTGAAATCTCAAATTTAAAAAATAGAGGGATAGTATTATCTGAAGGTCTCGACTGCGACAGGATTACCTCGGAATATGAAGACATTGAGTATCAGTCTAGTAAGGGTCGTTTTGTTTTACCTAAGATGTACAGGCTCGTGAAAGGAATTCAAAAGTCCATCAATGCTTGTTTGTACGGCAACAACATTAATGTATTTATAACGCTATTTAGCACCGTTGAAGCAATACGTCAAAAGCTCGGCCAAGAGTATCAAAAACGAGCTGAAATTAGTTCTAAAGTTCGTGATCTCAGAAAAATATTAAACGAGGAAAAACCAGTATCTTAACCACGTGAGCGTTACTATAAAAAATAGGCTTTCAGTAAATTTTTTAATAAAATTTATTTTTTTTTAGCGCTTTTTGTAACAATTTTCTCCTGAAAGAATACTCAGCAGTTTGGGTTTGCTCATGCAGTTATGTGCGTACTGGATGATCTGGTTGTGGTAGCAAGTAATCACCGCGACGCCTCCATTTTCACGTAGTTGTTGTTGTTGCCACGTCGTTAACAAAAATTGTTAATCGCCGTTCTCAGATATTACAATTTTGAAACCCCCAGCAATATTATTTCTGAAACATTCGCGGATAGCGTTGTACAGTTTAACCTTGTCAGAGATGGATACGTTAGCTTGGTGGTACATTATTTAATAACTCAGCTTTTAATTGTGATAGTTTCACATTTGAAAACTCAGTTCACAAACAATATATGGTAGGTGAATTGCTTACAACTAGATTAGCCCGAGAGCGGCTAGCAGCAATTAAAAAGTTTATACCGGTTCGAGACAGACATCGCGAGAAACTTCAGCAGCGACAACAAGCACAGACTGACTTTTCTGTGTCAAGTGAACAACTGTTTACTCCGATAACAAGTGCGACCAAAGATGTGAAAAAGTTAACTGAAGCAGCGATATACGGAGATATTCCTGAGCGAGAACGAGCAGCGAAGGCGCCGCTGCTTGATACTCTTGAAAAGATAGCAGCAGAGACTGAACAAACACGCGCAGGGATACAACAGCTATCCAGTGTTATAAAAACCCAACGCGAAATTGAAAAACGCGAAGAAGAAGAAGAAGGTGCAGCTGCAGGAAGAGACTATTCACCTGAAAGTATATTTACAGTCTCAGCATTAAATGAAATTAGAGGAAAACATACGGATTCCGAATTAGCTAATTTTGCTAGAAACAATTTTCCAAAGGGTAAAAGAGAGAATTTTTTAAGCGACGAGTTTAAAAGTTTTATAAAAACCAGAAGGGAGTGGGCATCAAAAATATATTTAGCGAGATACAGCGGAGATAAAATCAGACCGTTGCAGCACCCTGGTTATGATGACTTTCTAGCTGCGGTTAGAGGCGGTCCACAACCACCACCTTATATGGAGGATCCAATCCCGGAGGAAATAGACATAAGAGCAGAAGCCGGTTCTATGAAAACAAGCGGAAAAGGATATTCAATTAAAAATCCTTTGGATTTCAACGCAACCGTGACATGTCCTGGTAATATTCTCAGTGATATATCACGGCTGGAAGTACTTATCGGAGGAAAACGAGCCGGAAACAACTCCGTCGAGATAATTAATGAAGCAACTGATATCTGTAGACGATTATTTGCCGGCGGTATCATGGGCATTGATGTATATCGAGAACTCATTGCTGAATTAGTTGAAAATCACAGAGACGCCCATGGTTATGATGAAAATCCTATGGATTTTAGCGATTGATCACTAATTGAAAAACTACTAATTTTATAACAAGATGATTATACACTACAACCATGATAAACCCATAAGCGTCTACGTGGTGAACTCACGATTGCCTGTTTACCGCGCGTGGTACGGAGATGGTTTCGGCAATAACATTGCGGGGTTATTTACAAGAATGGCCCCAAAAGTGGCGCCGCTAGCTAAACAATTATTAATGAAAGCCATCGATATTATTCGTGATAAGGGAACCAGCAAAATCGGAGATTTCGTTGGAAATCTTGCCGGAAAGGCATTTTCTGCCGCGAAAGATAAAATAACATCATTGGTGCGAAAGAAACCAACAGTGCTGCCATCAACTACAGTGATGCCTGCAAAAATCAGCAAAGAAATAAATAGCGCAGTGGAAGAAAAACTAGCATCGTTGGCTGCTTCGGTGACTCCGTCGCCATTGACAGCTTCGCCGGTAACAGATAACGCTATCATGAACGCGATAGCAGGAAGTGGTTTGAAACGAAAACAAAAACGACGATGATTACAAAGAGTTTCACAATTGAAAGCACTAAATAATAATAACAATGTTTAAACGAACAGCCGATCCCGCGCTTGATATGGAAACCCCAATGCGCAAAGACGATTCCGTCCGCGATTATCAATACTATTCCTATCATGCAATACAACCCGACCTACGATCGCGAATTGAACTTCAAGTTCAAGATACCAGTAAATACTTTTTGCCGTGTGAAGCATTTATTGAAATCGAGGGAAAACTCGTAACAAATGTTGCAGCTGATACCCCATATGCAGATGACCCAAATGTTTGAGTTGATTTTGTTAATAATGGCATAATGGCGTTATTTGAATCCGCGAGATATCTCATTGATGGAAAAGAAATTGAATCAATAGAACGCGAGGTTGATGTTGCAACAACAATAATCGGACTAGCAAGATACTCCGATGATTATACAAGATCGGCTGGTCCGTCTATGATGTTTGCAAAGGATACCTCTGATCACGCTGATCACATTCATCATACTAGGGTAAAAGCAACACGAGATACCGCAGTTGATCCAGCACCAGCCGGATATACTAGACCGGCTGGTAACTTTGATGCCGTAGATATTAATCTCAATTTCAATCTAGGGTTTGCAACATGAGTAGTGATGTTACAAGGACAACAACGATATTTTTCATGTGCAATTCCACTCCATCACATATTTGGATTCTGCAGAAATGTCAGAAAAGTCATCTATGGAGCCAAACACACAATCGCGTTAGTGAGAAAAGGCAATGACAATGATGCAATCTGGCGTACCGGTGCCGCTGATGGTAAAGTTGTTTTGAGTAAAATAGTATTGTGGATGCCAGTAATGACCCCATCAATTACCACGGAGGAGCGGCTACTTTCATTTATGGAAACAGGCGGCAAATCATTGCTAAGTTGGCTAACAACAACGACTGATGTCAAACAGGATGATGTTAATGGTACATTTACATGGCACCTGGCATCAAAACAAGGCGTTTCAGCTCCACGTCATATATTTATAGCGCTGCAGAATCGGAATCGATTAGGCTCCCAAGAACGCAGTCATATGATATTTGATCAATTAGGAGTCAGGGAGGTTTCGCTGAGAATAAACGGACAACAAGAACCAACCGAGGATATACAGCTTGATTACGAGAGCAACCATATAGCACGTGCGTATCATCGGATGCTGTCATTTATGTGTCGTGATCAAAACGTTGATACTGGTTTGCAAATATCGCAACTTGATTTTAAGAAATTGTATCCGATTTATTACTTTTCGCTGGAGCATCTTGATTTAACAAGGCAATCCTTCGTTGATATACATTTTCGAGCTCGAATAGAACCCCCTGGTGGTGTTAATTATAGAGCGGTTGCTGTCATTCTTAGCGACAAATCAATGTTGTTAGAAGGGGCTGGTGGACGAATGAGAATCGTTGATGCTCCAGTGGAAAATATGTAAACGATTCACAATTAGATCAATTGAAAGCATAAATGTGTTTACAATAAAATGCCATATAGTGTTGTTAGTGTCAAGCTGACTGATGGTCAGGTCAAGAAATTAAAATCAAAATCCGCTAAAGAATGTGGAACCACAATAACGTTGAAACCAGCGCAGATGTCCGGCGGTACACATAAAATATCATTAACGGATCGTCAAATAAAACATTTCAATGATGCGCTAAAGAAACAGCGAGGGGTTCAAATTGAATTTTCAAAGGCTGCAGTCGCCAACATGATAAAATCGGGTGGTATATTTCCATTGTTAGCCGCAATACCAGCATTGATTGCAGCGGCTGCCCCAGCGGTGGCGAAGGCGGTGGCGTTGGGAGCCGTTGGTATCGCAGCAGGGATGGCGTTGAAAAAGGCAACTGGGAAAGGATATAAAAAAAGGGAAAGGGTCTAAGACTACCAGGAACCCCGTATTCATGGTACAGCGGAAAGGGTCTGAGACTACCAGGAACGGTTTATTAGTTGAAAGCCCAATTCTTCCTATGTCCAATTTTGATTTAATTAATGCTGCTAAAAAACTAGCGATAAAAAACTTCAGCGGGGTTTTTATGAGAGATCAGTTGCCGAGAAAACCTAAACGCGTTGAAACCGGTATCATCAATCTTGATAACAGTAACGGATCGGGAACTCACTGGGTTGCATACGCGATTGATCCACGTGGGATTGTTTATTTTGATTCATATGGGCTAGCTCCGCCAAGCAAGTTTATGCGGTATATAAATTCAAAGAATCAATCAATTCCGATTTTTTATTCCACGCTGCCAACACAACAATTAAATGATCCACCGATATGCGGCCGTGAAGTATTAAATGTCCTCACGGAGATTTCATCGTCACAGAAACCATCTCATCTGGTTGTAAATGAATACACGAGTGGAAAATTACAAAGTAATTTTAGAGAACCAATAAATTGAAAACACAAGTTACGCTAACAATAATGATTGATATTTGGGGACGATCTCTGTCAATGTTGAAACCCACCCCGAAAACATCTGTGGGTTCTATCGAGGATGTAAAAAAAATAATTGAAGATGAAATCGCTGAGACGTTGAATTTAGCAAGTGTTGACCCGAACGAAATAGTTGTATTTCAAGATCGCCAGGGTAAATTGAAATCCAGTAATATATCCGCGGATGACATTTTGATACGGCAGAGCGATGCCACTGAAAACTCTATTGCGCTGTATTCCAGCGATGGACAACTTAAACCAGGCGCACTTGTGTCTACGATCACCGACGCGATTGCTGCCCACGGCCGTGATCTGGATGATTATATACGAGGTTATAATACTTTTCGCAAAAATGTCGTACATAAATTCTTTGGAACCCCGCTTCTGGTTGGCATGACTCTCGCTGAAATCAAAGACCTTCTGAATTTATTCTTTTTTAACATGGAGAAGGGGAGGATAATGACGGCCGCCGAAATCAAGGCAAATTATCTCGATATTTACACAGATATTTCTAAACTAATAGAAAATTTTGAAAAGGTACAAAAACCCACTAACGAAATTGTTAATAAGTTCTTTGAGGGCAGTAAACCCCAAGATATCACGATGAAATTTTCTGATATCGACTTTTATGTTAAAGACCAAGAACGGCTTAGAATCAGACCCCTTCTGATTTTATTCTTTTTTAACCCGAAGGAGGGGAGGATAATGAGTCCTGACGAAATCAAGGCAAAATATTTCGATATTTACATGGATATTTCTAAACTAAGAGAAGATTTTGAAAAGGTACAAAAACCCATCAACGAAATTGTTGGTAAGTTCTTTGGAAACCCACTTGTGGCAGGTATGACTCTCGCTGAAATTAGCGAGTTTATTAGAAAACATACTCAAAATACCTACGTCGCTAATAATTTCTTTGGTGTCCCGGCTACATCTACAATGACTCTCAAAGATATTAATATGTTTATGGTGAGACAAATAACACTTAATACCATCGTGGATAAATTTTTGGGGAGAACACCTGTGTCTGAAACCACATCTCTGACAGGCCCGACCCTCGCTGAAGTTAAAGCGGTTACCGATTGAGCAAAAATTCCACACGACGCGCGCGCCGTTAATAACATCGTATACACAGTTGATAGTGGGACCTTTGATTGGATCCGAGAAAACAAAAATTATTTTATGTCGGCCACAGACATACTGGTGTACCAGGTTGCTACCGACTTACAATAATACATCACCGTAAATTTGATTTGGAATTCAGCTCAACAGGTATCTGCGGTGTTAACACATTGATATATATACTCGAGAAAATACCACCACCTCCACCCTATATACCAATCCCTTTGACAATTACTATAAATAATTCCGACGAGTCCGTGGTTAGGGAGTCGCTACCCTGGATAATAGAATTTGTATCCGGTATCCCCGCCCCCGATCCTAAAACCAGTTCAATAATCGGATAATTGAAAACACCAGCAGGTTTAAAATAACAATGACATCGATGAAATCAATTGAACCGATAATAGTCCCAGAGGTATCACAATCGCATCGATATCGATATGATACCGTGAAAGAATTTTCCGTGAACTTGAAATCACTTTCTGAGCGTTATCGTGAAAAAATGAAAAAATACCGACGCAGCGTAACAATCATCGACATCACCGTGTACTCGGTGTCCGGTGTGATGGCCAGCGCCGGGGTTATTTTGTCGACGGTAACCATGATGGCTCCGATTGCAGTTCCAATCGCTATCTCCGCGGCAACAACAATCGCGGCAGTCGCCACCGCGATAACTAAAAAGTTATCATCGTGTTCTCAGAAAAAACTCAGCGACGCTACAACTCAGTACCGGGTGGTATTTGACGCATACTCGAAATTATCCGAGTTGATCTCGCTGTCGATAGATAATTCGTTCATATCCGATATTGAATTTTCCGCGATGACCCAGTTGTATAACTCAGCGATGTTGAAATTGGAAATTGAAGACAGCGTTAATAATAATGTCACTCGAACTGCTTCAACGAATCGCGGAGAATACCACTCCGATACGAACAAGCATGATATCAATAACATCAACAAACCCACAATTTAGTGTGAACTTCCCTTCTCCGATTCCAGTGCGCGAGATCGCGCTGGCAAAATTACGAGTATATCATAGCTGGCCTAATATCAGATCGGTTGCATTTGGCGGTCAGCAACCGAATAATACACTGGTGTTCTCGTATAAGAATAAACCCGATGGTACTCCAGACTAGAACGTTATTTCTTTACCAACTGGGTCGTACCAAATTGAGCAAATCGATGCTGAAATTAAGCGTAGAATAAAATCAATCACCGGAAAAGAATCAAGCATAGCTATTAATCTTCATGAACCTACGCTCTCGTCGTCGATCGAAATAAACTCCCCTGAGTATGCCGTGGATATCTATAACAGCTCGTTAAGAACAGTGTTAGGATGGCCTGAAAAACCACCCGGAACCGCCGACTTAACCACAGACATACAATCATATCATGAAATAAATCCCATGTATCGAGATAATTTATCTGATATATGAAAAGTAAAAATCGCCAATAGATTCATATTTACCAACAAAAACACGTTGCAATGGGATTTTATTATTAAAAGAACAGATGAGTCAACTGTTACTATTTCATTTACGCTAACTGACATCACTGGTTATTTTAATGAAATTAATCAATTACATGAAATACAACTAGAACAACTACGGCAAAGAAAATCGCGAAAACACGTTGAAATATTAAATCAGCTTGTATCTGATATGGAATATATCAACGAACGAATTATTCAAACAATAATTAATGACAACAGTGACAATAAACAACGATTCCTAACCGGTTACAATATCACAGAAGCCGATCTACATAATTTCAAGTTTCCCGGATATAACGCTGAGGAACTAAAAGAATCTGTTAGAAATGTTATCAAGGTATTACAAGTACAAGATTCAATTATCCTCAAATATAATAATGACCCAGATGGCGGCGGTAGGCATATTGCCCCGCATAATGTAAATATTTCAGCAGTGATTGCGCTCAATTTAGTATGTGATGCAATTGAAGGAAGCTATCAATTTAATCTAGAGCAATCAAATCAAGCTCAACAAGGATATATTCTTTATTCGCTTGCACCAACAGCTCCTCCAGGATTCCTAATTATTGAAAACCCAGTTAATCCTGTCTATATGCAATGCCATAATAATTCGCTAACGAGAATTAATTTCCGACTCACCGACCAGTCAAATAATTTAATTGATCTACAAGAGGAGGTGTTAGCGATTAGTCTGTTTGTGAGATCCTAAGGACTTGATCAAATATTTGGTTAAAATCATTTATTATTTTTGTTAACCTGTAGCAGCAGAGGGGGCAATGACAACATCTTTGCGACCAAAATTGATTAAAAAATCGAAAAGTCTCCGTTTGCTAAATGGAGACTTTTTTTTTTTTGGTTAAAATATGAGATTCGCAGGAAGGCTCTATTTTCCGTTTTGAGGCTTCAATCAATTTTGTCGGAAAAAGTTGCAGGGTTCATCCCCTCTGCTGCTGTATGATCTCTGAAATAATTATACATGCAGAGCTGCCAACCCTCCAGACTCACATTTAGTGAAAAGAAGGATAAAAATTAGTGAAATTTGAAAATAATTAGTGAAAATATCTCAAATGGCAAGTCATGGTCTTCAATAAACTGACCTATACATTCAGCAATTCCACACAATCTCGACCTTGGTTTCAGGCACAAAATTGTTTATGGGTACTTCTAACAAAACTTACTCATACATAATAATTACATCTTATTCAAATTCTATCAAAAGCTGTCTTCACTGAGTGTTCATGTAAGGAATTACAGTTGCAATTTATATTATGCACCATATTTTTTAAAAAAAAGTTCCATTTGGGCCCATTTTTTTTATAAAACCTTCTCTTATAAATATAGATTAAAATATATTAAAATACTTGCTAAACGGCAAACTGTACCAATTGGATATAGTTCTGCTAATATCATGATTAACAGCACAGGACCGTTATCAGTAACACTGCTGTCATTATGACTAACACTTAACGGGATAAAGGTTATTTTATTCCTGATTTAAACCAATTGAGAATTTAGGAATTAGCGATTTTTTTGCATGTGGTGTGAATCTGTGATTTGCTACTGAGAGTACAGTGGTCCCTCTCATGAACAGCCCCCCTGAACAGTGGCCACCCACTATTTGCAGCCAGAATTCCTTTGGCACCGACGAGTTCAAAAGTACCCCTCAAGAAAGGCCACCCCTCTAACGCGATCAGCGGCCAACATATTAGTGCACAAATGTAAAATTTACCCCTCACAAGCGGACACATTTTATAATTAATATGTGTCCAGGACCAATATTAAATACAGTAAGGTAAGTAATCTGATTATCTTTCTCTATGTCTGTTTCCGGATGTTAGGTTTTCATTACTGAAAGAAGTGTTGGCAAAAGTACATGTGCTACTAAGGTTATTATTATATCAAAATGTCGATGTCTGCAGGAAATGGGGTCAGCAATGTTTTGATAGAGCCTTGGCCTTCACAAAGTGGATTTTGTTTTTGTTTTTTTTTTAAATTGCCAATTATGACCGTACGTAATTGTCAAGATCATAACATGGTCAGATAGAAAGATAGAAATGGGGTCAGCAATGTTTTGATAGAGCTTTGGTCTTCAGTTTTTTTTTTTTTAATTGACATATATGACCAGACATAATTGTCAAGATCATAACATGGTCAGATAGAGATGTAGTCAGCAGCATTTTGATACAGCTTTGGGCTTCATAGAGTGTTTTCTTTGGTTGTTTTTTTTAAACTGACGATTGCGACAGACATAATTGTCAAGATCATAACATGGTCAGATAGGCTAAAAATAGATTTTGTGGATTGACACACACACACACACAGAAACAATTAACCTTGAACTAAACAGGGTACTAGAAAAAGACTGAAAAATCATGTGACAGTACATGTATCACTTACTTTATAACAAGGTTTTTCGTTTACGAAAATTACATCTGCAAAATTAAATTGCAGTACTGTACAATTAGCAACATAGGAATAATTCATTACAAAACTTAAACATGTCATCACGTAAATGAAGAAATAATACTTTAGAAGAAAAATAAAAAGTTATTCGACTTAACAACAATAGGGAGAGTTCACTTGCCAAAACATTTTATGTTGGCAAGATTCAATTAAACAAGATTGAAAAAGATAAGGAGAATATTCTGTAGTAGTTGGAAAATGGAATAAATGGAAAGAGAATTATTTTAAATATGAAGCAATTTATGTAAAGATTAAATAACGTTTTTGAATGGTTTTGTAATACGCATACCAACAATATCCAACTCACATTCCACGCCTAAGAATAAGAACTATTAATTTATGTTACCTTGAAATAACTGTTTTAAAGACAAGAAGAACATTTTAATAAATAATGCTACTTTTAAATGAAGATATTAACTGCTTTAAGTTATATGTAGCTTTCTTCTTATATACACATATACATACACATCTCACAAAAGGCCTCTTTCCCGGTGCAGAAGGGGTGTTCGTATAAGAGGGGGACCACTGTAGCGAAATTCACACCATAATTATCACGGTTGGCACTTGTTTTGTAAATCTATATTTATTATAACCCCTGGTACACAATATTATCTAATTTTTAAAATTCTTATTCAAGGCTGTAATGTGTACAAAATATTTTTAGTTAAGTTTTGCCTATGTGACTTGAATCTGTTAAGAGCATAATATTGCACAGGATCTATAAATAGATGTTTACGTACGTGTTTGACAGTTATTTATAATAATTTCAATAATACGACTTAAATAGTGCCTATGCATAGTTTCTCAGTGACTGATGGGATATTGATGTTATAACTCTGCAGACGCATTTTATGTTGTACTTAGATATTATTCAAGAGCAAAAATATTTGTTTGGACAATTCTGTTGAAATAGAAAGTGCTCATTATTTGGACTACAATATTATTCTGGAACTGTTATAAATTATTTGAAGGATTTCTGGATAATGCCATCTTGACAACATCATGGATCTTGGAGGACAAGTACATTTCCAGCACTGAAATTTATAAGGAACTTTTCTTTCATTAGGACTTTGATATAACTTTATAAGGACTAGCTGAGATTCACTTCATAATACTTTAAGTTCATCTCACATTTTTAATTTATATACTTTGATAAATAAACTGCTTTTTAAATTTTAAAAAACATGCTGGTTTTGTTTCTTTTCTGTTACTTAAGTTTGTGACCATAAAGTTGTAACACTCTTGTACTGATTATGTATATCTCATTATTTGTATATGAGCTGTAGTCAAGACATTAGATGAAAAACTGAGAAAAAAACCTTTTTAAAAAAATTATGTTCATAGAAACTATAGCAAAACACATAAGTAAAAATTAAAAATCCACCTTTGAGATAGAAAAGCTCAAATGATATGCTTATTGGAAGTGGACTGCTCTCTAAAATTGAAAAGAAAAAGTACATGCATATACTGTTTATATGCCAGGAGATTGAATTAAAGTGTCAGTACTGTACAAAAACTGTTTGATAAATAATACAGATTAAAGGGTCTAGTTTCTAACCTTTCTTCTTCTTTTTAACTGTCTTGTCAACCTGGGCATAAAGGTTACTTTGGTTATCTGCCTGAGCTTCCTTTTTCTTCGGTTTAACAACTGCATACTCGACTCCTTTTGCACCATTTTCATTAGAGAGGCCAGGTAGAGGTTGTGATGAGTCATATACTGGATTGTCCACCAATCCTACAAACATACATTAAAGAAGTAAACAACGATGTTAAAATTTGCAGAGCAATCAATCAGGGGAAGTATAAAGATTTACTGCATTAAAATTTTCAATTATCTCAAACTATTTTATTATTAATTGTATATCTTTTGTACATTTTAACTGTAGCCTGCTGATCTTGGCAGATTCAATTCTTAATATACAAACACCAGATTGAAATTTTGAAAGTTTGTACAATAAAAATAAAAACTAGATAAAGGAAAAACAAATAATAGATAAGACTTTCCACTCTTATATGATTTTCTCGAGCTGCAAATCCACAAAATAAAATCAACCTATTTCATCCAGTTCTAAAACTACAATTGATAAGCCCATCCGACACTTTCTTCTTTTGTCCTAGTATTAGGCTATCCCTAACCCTTTTCCCCGATTATCACAAGAAAATAACTGGATATCTAAAGTCTTTTAATCTCAAAGTTGATGGATATACTACAAAAATGCTTCAGAAGCAAGGTTATCATTAAAATTCTGCATTCTTGGGACAGAGTCCAGAGTACTCCAAAATTAGCTTACTTATGTGTACAGGTTAAGGCCAAGGCCAAAAGACTTTTAGCGAATCACTTGCCCCATACACAGGTCACTTGCCACAGATACTCTCTAAATGTACTTATCATTACAACACTTCCTATGCTGTTTTACCAAACAGGATGGACAGGTGATGCATGAGAAGCCTACAATCAGATTATTCCTGCCAAATGAGTAATCTTGAGCCCCTGGATGTGGCTGATTAATGTGTCTCAGGATCACAATGATTCATCCAATATGTATTAATCCATCAAGTTGGTTAGGAAAACTGTACCACACACTGGCTGGCTCAACCTGAGGTGCTAGTGCTCAGACACTCAAGACATCAGCACTGGCCCTCAGTTATTCAACAGCTGAGTATTGTGCTCCTGTCATGACTCAAGCGTCCCATACCAAGCTAACTGACATTCAGCTCAATGCAACCATGCACATAATCTTTGGAACACCACCTCCTACTCCTTCACCATGGCTGCCAATACTCAGCAACATTCCTCCTCACATCTTCATTGCCAGAAAGCAACCACAAAACTGCTGACCGAGGTTTATGCCAGTCAGAAACTTCCTCTGTACATCACTTCACACCAGGCAGTCTGCGTGGGTTTGAGACATCCAATCTGGCTAGGTCCAATGTCAGAGGATATGACAGGTATTTTAGTATGCAGTGATGAGTGGTCTTCAAAAGATGTTTTAAACCACTCCTTGTAGCTGAGCCATCTGTCTGTCCTCCTGATTTCAACCTTCCATGACATCTGTGGACCACGTTGAACCATTTCTGGACAGGACAGGTTGCTGTGCAGTCAACCTTGTCCGATGGGACCAGGCCAATGACTCTTCAAGTAGCTGTGGAGCTCTGCAGACCATGTCACACATTGTGAACAAGTGTCCAATGACAGTTTCCCAGTGAACTGCAGGCTCAGCACCTTGCTGATGATGACCCTGTTAAATAGATGGGCATGCATTGCACATGATAAATAAATAAATACCACAAATTTTCTATGACTGTGACCTTGACATTGAAGTTGAAGGGGCAAGCTAGCATATCACAGAATGAATTATCATAGTTTCACAATGATTCATGCCATGTACGAATACATTTTTCAAGGTATTTAACAAATATAAATGCAACCCTTTAATCAAAACCCGAGTTTTATGTGACTATAACTTTGGCCACAAGGTCAAAGAAGCAGGGAAGCATGCTGCAAAATTAAGTGCCTTAGCATCATAATTATTTATTCTAAGCATGAATAACAACCATATATATGGGTGTGTGTGTGTGTGTGCGTGTGTAATTGATTTGTTTTCACTCATAGTGACCTGAATAATTAACATTGGAATATAGGAAACCCTTGGCATCCAGATGAGATTACAAATTATTTTCAGTTTCACAGCTCTTGTTGAATGGTCAAAGAAAAGAGCCAATATCTATGCCCCATTCCACCCAGTAAGACTGCTGAAGTATCCCTCAAGAGTCCCTTATTTGCTGCAAACCCACTGGTCCTAAAGCTTGGTTCCTTACCAAGAGAAAACAACTATCATCCTCCATGCCAACCTTGCCATTGACAGCAGCTATGGTTACATGAAACCCCATCGAGTTCTAGGATTCCCCATCCAAAATTACCTTACAGCTGAAGATTGCTTCCGTAAGGTCGTCAGTGTCCTTAGAAAACTCGTGTTTTGTTAATATTATCTGACTAGACTCTGTAAGTAGCATGGTTATGGTGAAAAAGCAAATTAATTAGGCAACAACTGTGTTTTACCAGACCCAGATGGACCTATGATAATTGCTCTGATAGAATTTGATGTGGTTTTCGTAGAATTAATCACGCTAGTCTATCCTTGCTTGCCAAGAATGCTTTACCAGTAACTTCACCAGTAGCACTAATACCTTATCACAAATAACGTCAATAGCTTTCATCTATAATTGATTTGCAACAGGTATTGCTTTTGGGGCTATCCTTCTAAATAAACCCTGAACAACATCACAGAGTCCATCACCGTAAGTTGCTTTATAAACTGGCAATCGTGAATTTATCGCCATGACCATTATGGGTCCACGTTGAACATTGTGTATAATCATCTTATTTGTTATTTATTTATCTAATCACTGTGATAACCATCAGCGATTTCATCAATGAGTTCCCGATATACACTAACGTCAATGATACCACCTATAAATAATCTTCTGCAAATATCAGTTGCTTCATTAATAATTTCTGGAGAATTATTTCCAGCACGTGCTCCTCCAATCAGAACTTCTAGTCGTTCAACGTCATTGAGGATGCTGCTGGGGCATTTAGTAATAAGACCACTCCCCCTGGTACCTGTAGTAATACCACTTCCAAAAGATTCTCCTGGGTCATACAATTCTTCTTCTTTCTTTTCTTCTTTTGTTTTTAGCTGATCTACTTTTGAAGAAAACCTCTTAAAATCGGGATCATCCCTATTAATACCACCCTTATTATGACAAATTCAAAAGATCGTCTTACGATACTCAGTTTGAAACAAACCATGATAATCTGGTAACATATAAGACATATAATTAGCATCATCTGCAGTATATTTAGCTAGTAAATCATCATCCATATCTTTAATCTTTTCATAAACCCCAGGTCTAAATTTATCAATTAATTTTTGAACGAATGGAAGAATTTCTTTCTTTTGTATTTTCTACTGTTTTTGTTCTTTCCTTTCTTGTTTCAATTCTTCCCTTTTTTGATGTTTCGCTTCTTCGTATTGACTATTTACTTTGGTCACCGTGCTGATGTACTCTATGTACGATGTCCTCTTTGTGTCGATTCGACTTTTATTAGTTCTAATTTTATAAATTACACCATCCCATTGGCTTAACCCGGAAGTGTATTTTTGATAAGGTAACGTTAACATGTTTTTTCTATTTTCATAGCTTATAACATCAAAAACTGGAAATTCATTTGGATCAGTTTTATCAATTGCGATTAAAGCTTCTTCGGTAAATTTACCACGTAATTCTGTGATTATTTCCTCATTGGTTTCTTTCTCTTTAGTAATAGGTTTTGCTGGCTGATGCATTCGACCAGGAAGATCTTGTAAAAGCCTTGATGTTTCTTCGGGGTTTTTTTCAAGTTGAGGAAAAAGAGGTTTCGTCGTCTCAGTAACGGGTTTAAATAATTGTTGAGAACTTTCTGCAAAATCCAGCCGAGATTCTTGACGCACTTGTAATTTTTGTCTGACAGAATCCCTCACAGGAAGAAATTTGTTGATTACCTCTAGTCACTCTCAAGCTAATTTAGCTGTGTAAGATTCCAATGCTGGTCCCATATTATCGATATAATATTTTTTTAATTTACAGCAGCAGAGACGGTGGTTACAAAAACATCGTACCTGGGTAGGCTAAAAAATAAGCTGCGCTGAAGAAATCTCAGTCTAGTTTCATTTTGTATGAAGCCTTATTTTTGCGAATAGACCCTCCTAAAAGTTGTGAGGTTCACCTTCTCTGCTGCTCACCAAGTATAAGCCATCACAAACCTGCATCAAGAAGCCTAAATTAGAAGTTATTGTGTAAATTAGTTTTTATTCTTTCAGTCTCAATGACCTTGTCCCATCACCTTTTGACCCAAAATAAATAGGCCTCTTCTTTACTTCAAATGCAAGCCCTTCACAAAATTTGGCCAATGTATTTGTTCCAGAACTAAAGTAATCATGCAGTTTTCTTCTTTCAATCACAGTGACCTTAACATTCGACCTTTTGACCAAAATCAACCAGCTTCTTTCTTATACAAAATTGCAACCCATCCACAATTGTTGGAGAAAGTATATGGTCAAGAACTGTAATTTTCATGCAGAAACCATACATGTGCCACAGAAAGCCATATTAACAGATTAGTTCAGTACTGTACAGAGGAATCAATGTTACTGTGTTATAACCATTTTTCTTCCTTCACTCACAATAACCTTTACCTATCGTGTTTTGAACCCAGATTTATTTATAGAGTAATTGGCAGTCATAGATCATGAAGAACTTGAGTTATTGAAAAGAGAGAAAATAGAAAACAGATGGGGAGTCATGCAGATGTTATAACATTATATATTCTGTCTTAATATGGTTATATGTTCAGAAACTTACTTACCCCTTTCTTGTTTGTCTCTGCAAATTAAAATATTAGCATTAGTATTGGTATGCACTTCTTTGGGTGGGCTAAACTCTATTTACAGTATTAAGTTCGTGTTACTAATGACTAGCCATACACAAATTCAGATTTAAGAAATACTGACTACTTTAAAAGACATAAATGAGAAAACAATCCTAAAGAAAATTCTTTTCCATGATATCTAAATAGAAGTACTAAAGTGATATAAGACTGATATTAACTTTGCTTCTCTTTTTTCACAAAAGAAATCTTTGTTCTTAAAATCTGCTTTAACAACTACAATTATTGTCAACCACTGCAAGGCAGATTTGATGGGTAAAAGTCATAGGCTTTGAGTAACCTTGGAGTGACACTACAGTACTTATTACCACAATTAGATGCATAGTTTATGTGTCAGTGACAAGCTAAGCAGCAGAGGGGGTCAACTGTACAACTTTGTAGAGGCGTCGTTTCGGCAAACCAAGGCTTGTTAATAAATGTTTAATAGAAGCGTCGTTTCGGCAAACTAAGGCTTCCTCGAAATCAAAAAAAAAAAAAGACGCCATGGCCATGGTTGCTGTCGCGCCCCCTCTGCTGCCATGGGTTAACAATTTTTTTTACGATGAAAATCATTTATGATCTCACAAACAGACTAATTTGTAAAACCTCACCTCGTAAATCAATTAGATTATTAGACTGGTCAGTGAGTCTGAAATTAATTCTCGTGAACGAATTATTATGACATCGCATATAGACCAGATTAGTTGGATTCTCAATTATTAGAAACCCCGGAGGAGCTGTTGGTGCAGTCCTCAACACAGAGAGAAAGTGCACATGTACCTCATTGCCTCCTAAGGTATGCAATCACCAATGTGTTTTCAGAGGAAATCATAACACAGTGACCTCTTATTGGTTGGACACAAGCTGAAGGCCTAAAAAAAAACAACACTGCCCTCATTTCCTAATCATTTATGTGGAGAATTGATTCTGCCAGGGATCATAAGGAAATTCATCCCCACATAGACAAAGTCCTGAAAAGTTTAGTAGAAGACAGCCTTATCACTATGGACCAATATCAAGTCAAGTTAATCCGAGGGACTCTTGATGCCATTGTGGATCAACCAATCATTGAAATACTGGAGGATTGGGATGCCTAATGATTTCATATGAGCTGCAACTACAGTAGTCCCCCTCTTGAACGGCCCCCCTGACCAGCGGCCACCCGCTTCTTACGGCCAGAATCCCTTGGCACCGACGAGATTGTATTCAAAAGTACCCCTCACGAGCAACCAAACATCTAACGCGACCAGCGGCCAGCATTTTAGTACAAAAATGAAATATGTCCCCCTCATGAATGGCCACTTTTGTTTCTTTAAATGTATCCAGAACCAATAATTAATTCAAATTTTGACGTAAGCCTACGGTAAGGTAAGCAATTTTGATTATCTCTATCGTAGATACACGTCTCTGAGTGTCAAGTCGCTGGTAAAGTGTCGACTAAAGGATTTATAGTATATCATTATCTATAAAAGTCAATGTTTACAGGAAATGGGCTCAATAATGTTATGATAGAGTTTGGGGTTTAACGCCTATGTCGAGTTCTTCTCTTTGATGATTATAACCAGACGTAATTGTTATAATCATAACTGGGTCAGCATAGGCTAAAAATATATTTTGTACATTGGCACACAGAGAACCTTAAAAAATCAATAGGGTACCAGACAAATACCGGAAAAATCACGTGACCACACATGGCTTCCTTTAAGAAGTCTGTATGTCGTACACTCGACACACATTTTGTAAGCATAATTAAATTACATACAGTCAGCAATAACTGAATAAATTATTACCAAACATTAAAATGTCATCACGTTAACGGATACATTATTTTAGAATAAAGTCGGTTATGCTACTCGACGACATCGGGGAAAGGGGGTGGGGGTGCCGAACAATTTTATGTAGAAAAGACTCGGAAAAAACAAGTTTATGTTGAAACAATTTGAAAATACAAATTCATAACCGATAAGAAGGTTATTCAGCAGCAGTGGGAAAATGGAGCAAATGGAAACATAATTATGTACCAAGATGTAAATGACGTTTTTGAATCCATTTGCAATGTGCATGACAACAATACCCGCTCGCATATCACACTTACGCCAAGAAAGAAAAAATAGTAACGTATATTCATTTGAAATAAATTTGTTATTATAACAAAACTAAAAAAACTTTTATTGATTAATGTTTCATTTAGACAAAGATATTTAATGTTTTGAAGTATGTAGCTTTCTTACTATGTACATTACATATACATGTACTTCTCATAATAAATTTAGCCCCCCTCTGGAACGGCCACCCATCTTATAAGGCCACTTTCTAGGTGCAGCAGGGATGGCCGTATAAGAGGGGGACTACTGTACTCCTTTGATCCTAGTAAAAATCTGGAAATGGAGGCTAGGCCAAAAGGCAGAGTTTGAGATTAGAAGACCTCCCTATCCAGATAAAACTGGAGGTATGATCATTAGTGATTTCCCATACAAAAAGCATGAATATCTTAAGAGTTCACAATTTCTGGCAATAGCATACTGCCTTCATCAATGACTAATGTTGATCACATGACCAATAATGAATATGGGAAATCACTAATGATTATGAATTATCCAGAGCAAAGAAGCAGCCTTTTCATTTGTAAAACTGGAGTACTTCCTGCATGGAGGAAAGATAGGGATGTGAATAAATGCATCCTGAAGATTGATGGAGACTGCAAACTCACCTGGTCTTATGGTGTTCCTGACTGAGGATGTGGTCTTGATTTTGGCAGGTTCCTCATGCAGAAATCTGTTTAGGTCAAAAAGGTTGATAATTATATGAAACTTTCCCACTTTTTGGGATCAGGAAAATCCTGGAGTAGAAGGCTGGAGACTGGTCTTTAAACATCCTCTCTACTGCACCATTCAACAGAAGGGACTAAACCTCATCCTTTAAATATCCCATGTTTGACTGGTGGAAAGAAATGGGGGATTTTACAAGGGGAAGCTGATCCCAGGACTGAAGCCAGTAGCTGTCCATCAAGATAGAAAGGATCCAGCCTTTGACTATTATGCCTAGCCAAGCCTCTAAAAAGATACTTGGGCTGGTGCCCACAGGAATGGAAGGAAGAGGTCTGCTTAGTAGGAGAGGGTGTAAGTCCATAAGGTTGCCTCCTCTTGTCCTTAGGAAAGTGGGAAGGTCCTGTGAACTTCTTCCCTGGGCCATTTGTGGCACCCCTTCCCAGGGCCTGATTGCCGAGGGGGGCTTGAATTGTTGTTGTTGCTTCGTCTGGACTGTACAGCTTAAAAAAATTTTAACTGATGAGCCCTGTAGGCTGTTGGAATGAAATCTCTTTTTAGCTGGTTTTGATGAGCCAGAATACATGCAAGGGACATGTATTAGTTGTCCCTCAAATCCTGTGTTGCCACAGAGAGGATGAGACATCTGAAGAGAATCTCTCCCTCCAGAAGAGCAGACTTCAGAAGGTTCATACTATGCTCTAGTAGAACTACTGAGGTGTCTAAAGCAACATCCATGCACAGGTGGATAAGTTTAATTGACAAAGCCATGGACAAAAACAATGCATGCCTCAATCTTTTGGTCACAGCCTCCAACAGATGATGAGGGCAATGTAGACAGAAATTCTTGTTTAAGCAAGCTGAATGAGGCTACTAAAAAGAGGTTGGCATGTGAGGCTACATTTACATTGCAACTTAGCCTTTTGTTCTAGAGATTCTAATGTTTTAATTGGAAGACGAGCCAAAGTCCCCATAGAAATATCCACTTGAGCTGCATCTGCATTCAAGGCTGGTGGATTAGTGGGCCAGGATAGGGTATGAACTTTGTACATAGAAGAATTTATCAAGGGCTGCAATGAAGAAAGGGGAACAGACCACTACCGACATTATATGGCAAATTTTTGGCCCTTGCTAAACCTTGACAGTCACCAAGTGGGGGATAACAGGTCATGTGGTCACAGATTTATCAAAGAGATATTTTCCAAGCCTTAAAGAAATTTGGAGTCACCAGGACCAGAAGGTTTGGGACATAAATCAGTGAGTAAGAGACAGTAAGCCTTATTAACTGCTTATCAAATAACCAAGTCTCGTCCTCTGCCTCCTTAATTGATAGTTGAGAAGGGACAGGGGACCCAATAGGAGGGAAAGTCACATTGGCCTGCTATGTATCAATGAGGACAGAAAGGACATCCTTGTCTGGTTCCTGGTCCTGGGAGCATGAATAATGCGACCCAATCTCCTGTTTTGGGGAGACCAAATGGTAATTCCTATCGTGTAGTTAAGGGACTGGTAATTACAGTGGTCTCTGCAGGAGTTTTAAGCAAATTCCCAACAGCCTAGGACATATTGGGGAAGAATGTCTATTTCCTTTTTCTGCCTTTGCGAGATTACCAAGGTTCACTGTCGGCAAACCTGACACCACTAACATGTGGCCAAGGTTCAGAAACCAAAGGGTACATTATGAAAACAAACCAATGCTCTCCTGTAGTGGAAAACTCCACATCCAATAGGGATTAAGAGGGATCCTATGGAATTCTGTTTCCGACAATGGGCCCTGTGGACTTGAAGGGTCCTGCTTCTCCCCTTAGGAAGGACATGACTTACTACCAGCTTAAGTGAACAACTGGTCAGTGGAGAATGTTGCTTCCCACTCCCCTGCCCTTGTGGAGAAGAGAAGGTGCAGTTTCCCTCCGAGGTGGAACTCGGTCTCTGTCATAGATGCAATAACAGGGTGTTTGATCCATCCTTTCTAAATGATGCAACTCACTCTCAGAATGGGGATGGTGTTGCTCCTATTTTTTGGAAGGGTGTGATTCAATCTTCACTGTTTATTACCTCCCCTGGGAGAGGCCAACAATTAACATTAGAAGTCTCTAGAAAGATTTGAGTAACCCTTGTGTGAGATCCTGGGACCCAGACAGGAAGAGCTCAGACAAATTTGAAGCAGAAAAAGAAAGCTTCTTCTTCCTCCCTTGTAAGTCATGTGACTTTCTGCCAAATCCCAAGTCTCATCTGGCCATAGGCTGTAAAAAGGACAGCCATAGGACCTTTCACAGTGAATGCAGGATGAACAGATGGGTGTGCGCCATGGGGTTTTCCGGTGGCTACATCTGCTTCGAAATTCAGAAATATTAGAGAAGAATTAGGACCAGAAACTTGCACATCTACAGCCACATGGAAAGAATGAACCAAAGCAGCCAATATGTGAATATGAGTACTTTTTTCTAGAATGATGTTCCAACCTGAAGAAAAAAAATCTAGCATCATACTGAAATTGTAGATTCATTACTTGTAAAACATCATTCTTACAGGATGAATCCTCTCCAGCAAGAATGTTTGAAAAAGGAAACTGAATATTTCTTGTAGAATGATTCTAGTGAACCTAGCAAAAGCAATTGAAGTCTGCCATGTATTCAAGTGCAGCGAATGCAGATGTATGAACAGTGTTACCAAAGCATATTCTTATTCAATATCAAGAATTGATGACTGCATTTGGCAAAATTGGATATGTAAAATATGTCACAAAGTCTGACCTGTTGAAAGGATTCTGGTAGATTCCACTTACAGACAGAGCAAAAGAAATTTTGGCCTTTTCAACTCCATATGGACTTTACTAATATAAAGTGATGTCAATCAATAACAAAAATTCTCAGTCAACATTCCACTGATTAATGAACATGGTACAGCAACACCTGGAAAGATCACTTGGAGAGTAGCCAGATGGTCAGGGGTCCGACGTTTTCTGGCAGTCAGCAAGCCCAGTTGTCCAGGCATCTCGGTTTTGAGGATCGATTTTGGTCATCTTCCATGTCTTGCGGTCATGATTGATTGTTTGCTTCCAAGTTTTCTTGGGTCGGCCAGCTTTCCTTTGGCTTTCCACCTCCACATTTCTACACCTGTTAATCCAAGCATTGCTTCTCTCTACATGGCCGAACCAGCGTAACCGGTTGGCCCTTAGGGCCAATTTGACAATTATTTTAAGTAAAAGTAAATTTTGCAGAGCTTGTGTCACATCTTAAGGACATATTATGGGATATGGTCAATTTAAGCCTGTATAAGTTAAGATCAAAGCTATCTCTGAATTCCCAGTGCCTATCAGTAAAAGAACAACTTATGTGATTTTTGGAATGGGTGGATATTATCAGAAATTTTGCTCACATTTTTCCATAACTGCTAAGCCCCTGACCAATTTATTGAATAAGAAAACCAAGTCTTATTGGTATGACAAATGTCTGGAGGTATTTGATAAATTAAATGCTATACTCAGAAGTGCACTTGGTCCAGTTCTTTCAGTTCAATCAATCACTAAAGATGTCTTCTGATGCAAGTGATGTAGGGGCAGTGGTTTAATAATTCAAGAAAACAATTCAGAGGAGATATTTTTCAATGGAATTACAAAAAGCTCATTGGACTAAAATATGTCTCTGGGACTACTGTGAATTATTCAAAGGAGTTCTAGAAAACTGCCATTGTGAAATATCAGGGCTGCTGGCAGTCCAGTATTTTCGAGGATCCAAAATTCATTTGGAACATTCAATTTTTTTTTTAGATATGTACCCATTTTAGAATTATTTTGTATTTAATTCACAATACTGTAAGTTCCTCTTACAGTTTCATTGTATAATTTTCATAAATCTTTTGTTAAGTTTTTAAAAAGCTTGTTGGTTTTGTTTCTTTCTGTTACTTAATTTATGACCATAGATTCGTAACATACACCAAGTTGCCTTGCATCTATTTTCATGGATGCCAATACTTCTGTGAATAACCAACAGTTTAAGTTCTGATCAGTAGTTATCTTGAACAAACAATAACCCACAAATATGAAATGAATGTAGTGTATTTCTCTACATTAAGCAGACAAGATTTTAGGTAGTAAAAATGGTTATTAAATGATGAGCAAAGTAATTAAATCATACATGGGGAACAAATCTGGAATGTCTTTATTACCTTGATACATGTTATCAGTGGCTCAGCTTACTGACAGGATAAAATAATCCTTATGGAATTTGCATGGGAGAGGGGCAGATTTCAAACCATATGATTTACTCAAAGCTGAATCTATTTTTTCTGATTTTCTAATTTCTAATATTTCTTTGTTACTAACATCAATGAATGCATGTGCTTGCTACCACCGTTTCAGATGAATTCTCATTTTAAAGAATGAAATGGCAAATGATTAATACTTATTCACACCTGCTGCAAGATTAAAGTAACTTGCATTTTGTAAGTATTGTTTTGTAGTGATTCTTCTCCTCTTGTATCGATATGAACATCAACATGGGAAAACAATCAATATTGCACATCAATACATCGAGTAATCATTTCACCCATATACATGCATGTTGTAGTGACCTTTTCTTGCATTGATGTGCTACTAACAAAGAGGCATATAATCATCAAGTTTAAATGATTTTAGTCTGAACAATTAAAACACAGAATGCAACCAACATCAGCAAAAGGTATCATCCAGATGCATGCATGGATCAAGTTTAATGCTTCAAGGAAAAAAACCTAACCCTATACATGATCATGCATATGGATATTCAGAGCTTATGGTAGGTAAGTAGAATATAAAATAGTGAATTGATCTGGAAAAAAAAAGATATTGTGACCAAATTGTCATGGAATCATTTTATTTCCTCAAAACTGTTCACTGCCAAATACTCTTTGAAACTTAGCAATAATTATTTTCTTGTTCTCTACTGATGATTATTGTCTATGCATTTGTGATGCATTGTTACTATCATTCCAAACTAATGTTTTCATTTTCTATGGCCTTGTTAATTGCAACAATTCAATTTTGAATATTTCATCTGATATTCTATCTGATGTCATGATTACATTTTCCTGGCAGGCTATATGCATGCTGATTAGGATATATTCTGACCCAAAATAAAATAGACCAGGCTGAAAAACTTCGGAAAGAAAGACAAATACAGCCACACTCCCATCCCTAAACCCCATTATATACCATATGTAGGTGTATCTATATGTTATTGAAACTATTAATTTTCACAAATGCATCTAGAATGTGTCAAAAGTTTCGTTAAAAATCTAACCTATAAAAGTTACTGACAAATACAGGGCATCAAACATTGACAAAATGACAGAGTTACTCACTTTTTTTCAAGCTCCATATTCAAATCTTCTGAAACAATAGGAAAAACAAAACTACTAAACAAATAAACAAAATATGGACAATAACAACAATAATTATTATCATGTTTGTCTTAAATTGTTTCTTCTAATATGAAGGCATTAAGTGATGCTTCTGATGTTGACTTAGGTGCAGTATTATTGCAGGAACATGAAAATGAAAAGTTCCATAGCCTATGCCTTCATAATCTTATTACCTAGGAATAAAAATATTCCATCTTTGAGAACAATTGTCTAGAAGTAGTATGCGGTGTTTACAAATTCCATAGGTACTTATTTGAAATCAATTATATCCTGAAAATGGACCACCAGACACTCACTTATTTGAACAAGTCAAAAATTACAAATTCCAGATTTATGAGATGGGCGTTAGTACTCCAATCATACAGAATAAGAGCTCAAGCAATGCCAGGTAGAAAAACAAGGGTGCAGATTATCTGAGCTGACTTGATTATGCACAGGGGTAGTTAATAAAGTGTAAATAGGTTCGCTAATTAAAACAGCCAATAAATAAGAGAAGGATTTTAAGTTTTGTTGTAGTAATGATTCTGTCATTTTTGTATTTCCAGAAAATGTTATACATTTTCTTCCCTAGGAGGAACATGTGTCACAAACTGTCTTTCAATAATAATAATTCACTTGTTTTATTTATGCATTAAATAAGATTAGATTTTCAATATAGTAAAGACCTGAGGCTGTATACTATCAGAAGTCAACTGGTAAAAACATATTATTCGAAGCTGACTTTAAAATACAAACTCAAGTAAGCAACAGGACCATAATAGTGGCATAATAGATCTCACCAGGTAAGAAGCTCATGCACTTCACAATATCTTACTAATGCACTGTATAAATAACATGAAGGGTAAAACTTTGGCAGTCATATGTGCGATTACTACAGACAGGAGCTAAAACCTATACATTTCATGCAGGCCAGATTAAGGTATAAAAGTTCATTTCTTTCCACATTCTGAATAATACCAGGAAAAAGGCTGTAACTGCATACAGTTTGGAATTATACGTTTGGGAAGTTACGTTTTCCTTTTTTTTCCTCTTCTTTTTTTCTCTGTATAGAATAGGAGTAGTTTTTGAGGATTCTATTTTATTCATTACAATTCATTTTAGTAGGTTGTTTATCACTACTTACATATTTATTAAACATGAGTCATTGTGTATACCTAACAGGCTATTATGTTTATCAAATACACTGACTGTAATTTATATGCAAGTATGCAACACTAGTAAGTTGAATATACTATGCTATTATGTTGTTATCTACTTCTAATAACAGCTGCAATGTAAATATTTCATATTTCCATTGTTTTGCATTCATTAAATGTTAGGTTTTCTTTAATTTAGTGTAGTAAGAGGTACAAAAACATAATTGCAGACCTGATAGTGCTATGTATTATTTAATTTACATTGTTTGCTAGTTAGTTCATTTATTAATTATTATTTCATTATATGCTATTGTAATGTAACAGTGTATACTGGGTTTAACCTTGTCCAAAATCAAGTTTATTTTCTACTTGAACTGTATTATTGATTTTTAAAAATTTTATGCTGTAAACAACTAATACTTAGCTAACATATTCTCTGTGTATGGGTTTATTATCAGGATCATTATTACTAGAATAAAACATGTTTATTTGTGTCTGGGTCTAGACTATTGGAATTCCCCTATAATTTACCTGGCATACCAGACATAGTCCAGGTTATATATTATAACTGTACAAACAGATTTTCTAATTATAACAAACATTTTATTTTGTAAACAATAAGAAGGTTTTAGGTTATTTTCCATTAGGTAACAGTTGCTCTTTTTTGGAAAACGCTAATTGTGACATGAGGTTAAGTAGAGTATATATAATCTTGTAACTGGAAAAATTATTCATTCATGCTTTAAGATCTAACAGAATCAATTTTGTATTATTGTTGTGTCCAGAAATTACTTTGGGCTGCAATTTATTTCTTGAAATTATTTAATTCAGTCACTATTTTCTCTAGAAATAAGAGTGCTCATGAGAAAATAATATTCTTGGACAGAAGCATTCACTGGGATTTAGAGTGAATTCAAACCTGGAATTATATTACACTGATTCAGCAAGACTTGGTACAACAACATGATACAGGTTGCCTCAGGCACATCAACATCTTCAGCATTTGACTTCATTTCCAATTCTACTAAAGTTTATTCAGAACTTTAAATTATTGGGACTTGTGTCGGTAATTCTAGAATTAATTTTGGATTTAATCTGCAATACCATCAGTTGTATTTTTTGTTTATACTTTGTATTCAAAGAAAATAAATTATTTTGTTGAACTTTACAAAGCTTGATGCTCTCCACTCTTTTATGTTACTTATTTTAAGAGCACATACTCAAAACAGGATGAATGAGTGTATAAAGTTTCTTGGCAATCCTTCAAGCTGTTGATAGGGAGTAGTGACAACAAAGTTGTGCTACCAGATCGTCTGGTGACATAAGTACAAATCCTGATGGACAACAGGCCATCCCATAAACTCTTGACCAGTGGATCTAAAAGTAGCCACTATATCTGCAACAGTTTATGTCCAAAGGTCATCATTTTCGCATGGGACCAACCTCACCTCCTCCAAGAAGTTTAGGAGTTGTAATAATAACAATGAACAGCTATCATACCATGTGGGATAGATAGGTGATGGACATAACAAACTGAATTATTTTATGCTTAAGAGCTTCAAGTTTTGCATTAAGATCACACCTGGAGAAAACCAGGCTACAAAGTAATCTGCAGATTATTTTCACCAGGAGGCAAACTGATGACATGGTCTTAATTTTTGGAAAATGTTTTTAATCAACATTAAACTAACATTAAGATATATGTTTATATTTTTTCCATTCTTGTTACATGTAGCTTTGTAGATGTTACCTACCAATAATAAGAAAGTATTATTCTGTTCAATATCTGAAAAGCAAATGAGCTGGCACACTAGTATATTCTTACCATCTGAGTGTTTACTGGAGTAGTGATATCTTCTCCAGAATAATATAGCTAAAACAACCATCAAAATGACCACAGCACCTGCCCCAATGCCACCAGCAACTGCAGGAATTGACAGCATAATATATGTTACTGTTTCTGTTTGTTCTGCAAGACACATGACAGTTTTCTTTAGAAATAATGTAAACTGGAAAATTCTGGCATGTGATTCACCATCTACTGAATAAAAAACATGCTGAATTTTAAAAATTTCATCAATGATCAATGTTTATGCCTCTGGCCTGATGGCAAAGTTTGGAAAATAAAATGTTGCAATAAGCACATCCACACTTACTTGCCACCTTAACATAAATTAGGAAACTAAAAAAAATGTATTGAATATCATACCTGCAATTTAAGAAAGAACTTGTTAATGGACTGATTGAAGATCAACAATATATATTGGATTTGGCAACACACTAGCACAATCCCAGCTATATAGTTCTGATTAGAAGGGAAATCCACCCCACCTCAAATAAATAAAAAAAAATTTGCAAACATCTTTAGGAAGATAAACCCTTCCAATTAAATAATTATTATATAGACACATAGTCCTACAAAATAAAGATAACATGTTAATATGTAAAACAATATCTTATTAAATCCATGACTTTTTGACATTTGCTTCCAAGATAGCTAATATACAGAAGCAAAGCTAGTTTACAATAAAAAAAAAACTGTGGGTTTTTTACATTTGTGCCAGGATAGGCAATGTACATAAAGTTAGTTTATGGAAAAGAGAACAATAAGCCCTCAGAGTTTTCTCACTACGCCAGCGATATGAGAATATCAAGGTTGAGTTTGGGATTCATTATGAATTATGTTATCAATAGAAGTGCATGCAAAAGGTTTTGTCATCCTCATGGCTGGAATCCATTTTCCATGTTAGTGCCTAGAGGTCATGTAATTGTAAGCCCAACCGGCAAGTGTGAGATCATTTTCCAACATGTTTTCACAATGAAACCACCAAAAACACTAAGACGTGCAAGGGGTGACATACTCCTTTGCCAGTCCACGGGGTTTTCATGGCTTCAGAAGCCAGGCCGAGCAGATGTTTGCTTGGTTTATGCCATGACAGCCTGGATGCCAAGGTGCATTGTCAAGAAGGATGGCCAGCAAATGCAGTTACTAAACTGGCCAGAAAAGCCCCTTTACAAAGGAGGCAAGGACCAGACCATGATATTCTTACCATGCATTCATTATCTGTATTGACTTTGTGGTTGAATTATATTTACATATCAAATATGTTCAACTGAGAACTAAAAAGTGACAGAATGAGTGAGAGTGTGGTTTATAAATAATTTAACATATACATTAAAATTGCAATCATCTAACTTTAATGAAGAATACTGAACATACAAGTATTTCAGTCATTCCAAAACATTACCGTCCAGAGTGATAACAAAGATGGCCTCTGTCATGTTGCTTGTGCCAATTGAATTACTAGCTGACATGGAAATACTGTAATTTGTACTGGCTGCTAGATCCTTAATGACAACTGTCCCATTGTTTCTGTATCCAGGATCAGATGCAGTAACATTCCTTGTGAGGCCAGCCGCTGATGCCAAAATATGAAATGTCTGCTTGGTTCCACCATTATACCCTGCCACCCACTGCACTGTCACACTTTTTATGGTAACTTCCATAATGGTAATGTTTGATGGAACCTCAGGAACATCTGTCAAAAACAATTTCTAACATACATACTTATTCATACAAAGCACCACCATTTAAAGTGTTACATATATTGTCTTTTTGTTCAAACATATTTTACTGCCATTAAATGGGTTTAATTTATATAAGGAAGTAATGAAGCATTACTCCAAGCACTGGCCAAAGGGGGATTACTCTAAGACTATATGCTAATATATATATATATATGTATATATATATATATATATATATATATATATATATATATATATATATATTATATGAGGATGTGTATTAAAATCCCTATGGTTGACAAATCTAGGGACGTTGATTACTACAAATATTATTACAAATATTGCCACCCTAGCACTAAACAAACAATTTCAATAATTTGTTCCATAATGAGTTTCTGCTTGGTATCTAACCTAGGACCTCTGAATGCGAGATAAGACAACTATCACCTGCCTGTACGTTCCAGTGCCCATGCTACCACGGCCACCACCACATCACCAGAAAATGATGTTTTGGTATCCATTCATATATGGCATTAGAACATGCAGACACTCTTGAAACTGAGATATATACATTATTTGTCCCAAAAAACCTTGGCACTGGCTAGGTTAGGTTTTATTTATATAAGGGAGTAATGAAGCATTACTCCATGTACTGGCCTATGGAGAATTACTCTTAAGACTATATATATATATATATATATATATATATATATATATATATATATATATATATATATATATATATATATATATAATATGAGGATTTATATTAAAATCCCTATGGTTGACAAATCTAACCATGCAATTGATATGAAATTTGCATGGGTAGTGTCACTAAATCAGTATGATTTCATACAATTATATATAATACATTACTGTGGAAAAATAGGTGATAGAGAGAAATGAACAAAATAATGATCACTGCAAAAATTGGAAACATAAGTATAACTACTCAAAATGAAAGGCATTATGTCTTTATCAAAATGGCAGTAAGTAACTGAATACTTAAATCAAATCTGAATACTGATTGAAATGTTTCATGTCTTTAATATATGTTTAGAACAAGTACAAAAAAGATACCAACATTAACCATGAAATCAAATGACCCATGAAACAAAATATTTGTAGTCACTGGGGTACAGAGATGATGTAGATGCTGAACCAATTTCCTACTCTATTCCATATTGTGCCTGCAAGTTAATATGCTGTGGTATGCATTTTCTATATCAACACAACAAGCACACCATGTATTATCTCTCAGATAATTAGAATATAAATAATTATGTAAACCACACAAGTTATTTCTAATTCTAGAATATATCATTTTCAAGTTATCAACTAAAAGAAACTTGTGTTCTCTTAACCATAAGTTTACTTTTGAAGACAGAATGTTCTTTGATAATAATATCAATAATATATAATAATAATATCTATATTATTGTTCACCTTTTCTTGAATTTCAAATATGAATAGAAGAGTGGTAAAAGGAGTTTTTAATTACATCTCTCCCATGATAACTCACACACAACAGGGTCCAAAAAACATAAGTGAGGTGCAAGTTACTGAGGGACCTCAAACAAATAAAAAATATCCACCCAAATTAAACACTGGACACAAAAATAAGACTGATTCATCTTCAGATCTTAAAGAAAGAATGAGTAATTAATCAAATAAACAACAAAGATATAAAAAGCTAAGACACAATTATCAAGCCAAGATGTCGCTCAGTCTCCTCTCTAAAAGATTAAAAGCTGTCAACAAGTTTAGGAATTTCCAAGTGAAAAACCAATATCCCACATTCAAATAGAATTAAACATGTTTACCTCCATTAATAATGATCTGAATATTTAACTGTTAATCATAGAGAAATACTAGCTATGTATTATCTTGTTTACAAAATAAATGTCACTGGTCAAGTACATCATTAACCTGATTTTGGACAAAGGATAACATATAATCATAAATATAAGTCAAAATTATTACAAATTAAATAAACACAACACATTGGATTACCTGTAAATATCCATACAAGTGTGACAAGCTGCTCATGGCATTGAAATACCTCTCAATGTCAATTTAAGAGTGTAAAGCTATCATCTCCATCACTGTGATAGGACAGTGTTCCTTCATTATGAATGTTATTCATGTGGAGCTAGTAGTTGCCACACACACACACACACACACACACATTCAAATACACTGCACTACATATTAAAAAACATAAGGCTGATATTCATATGACATATCTAGCAAGTTGGGGCTTTTGGGGGGGTATGTTTTTTTAATTACCACCTGGGAACATAGCACATCCAGCAAACTTAAACCAGATTGTCGAATGGTAACTAATAATAATAATAATAATAATAATAATAATAATAATAATAATAATAATATAAGAATGCTTTATTTATAGAGGGTGATTCATTAGTCAAGGACTATTCTCCCTTGAGGCCCTCTTAAGGAGAGTATAACAATGCACATTATATGAAAGATAGCAATAATTACTGTTTATTTAAAATGTTTAGTATTAAAATACTAAATTCCATTATCTATTAGAATCACATACATGCTTATGATATCTCTTCTTAAATACTCTAATATTTTCAGCAGATTTTACATGTAGTGGAAGCTTATTCCACAGAACTGTACCAGAGTATAGGAAACTTTTTCTAAATTGCTCTGTTCTTGGTTTTGGTGCTAGAAGGTTTCTATGTGATATTGATCTCAACTGGTATTGTGCTGAAAAAGGCCTGAATAAGTCCTGAAGAGACTCTGGTGCAGTTCCATGCAGACATTTATATAAAAGAACTGCCTTGTGAAAATCTATCCTGTCATATATTGTAAACCATTCAAGTTTTGTAAATAATGCATTTGAGAGATGATTAATAGATGCATCTAAAATTATGTGTGCCCCTCGTTTCTGAAATTTATAAATCCTGTTAAGCTCAGATTTAGCACAGTTTCTCCATACATTTGAACAATAATCCACTTTTGGGAGAATATAAGACTTGTAGTATAGATTGCGAGTTTCCATAGGTAAATATTTCCTGATTCTGCTGAGTACAGCAATATCGGATGACAGTGTTTTACAAAGCTTATCAATATGGTCATTCCATAATAAATTCTTATCTATGGACACACCTACAAGCCTTTCATGCTTGACATTTTCTAATGGATGATTATTTATTGCAAAAGATAGTTCTGGGTTCCCTCACTTGTGTAGCTTTTGTGATTTCCCCAAAATCATGCATTTTGTTTTACCTTCATTAATTATCATCCTATTTTGTTGTGCCCAGTTTTGGACTCAATAAGGTCCGAGTTTAATCTAATTTTGATAACTTCAGAATCAGAAATAGATGTATACAAGGTTGCATCGTCTGCAAACAAATCTGTATTTGTGGATTCGTTATTTAATGGTAGATCATTGATATAGATAAGGAAGAGGAGAGGGCCTAAATCTGTGCCTTGAGGGACCCCTGAATGAATATTGCAAGTTTGAGAGCTAATATTGCCAATGCTTACTTGCTGAGACCTTTGGTTTAAGTATGATCTAAACTAGTTTAAAGAAGGATTGTCAAACCTGTAACAGTTCAACTTTTGCAGCAGAATGTCATGATCAACAAGATCAAAAGCTTCCTTGAAGTCAAGGAAAACAATCCCAGTCATATGTCCATTATCCATTTCCTTCAGCCAAAGATCAATTAATTTGGTAAGTTCTGTTTGGCACGATGCAGCATGGCTAGCCATATGAATTTTCAAATCAAACTAATGGAAATCATGTGAGAGCTACAGTTAAAGGAACTTAGTTTTGTTATATAAAACATAACTGTTTATTGATGGTAACTGTGTCATGTTCAAATCCAATCTTTAGGATTGGTGCTCAGCACTCTATGAAATTAGCAGTTATCAATTTTGCTAAATTCCATTGCCAGAAAATCCATGACTTTTCAAAACTTTGCAAGGTTTTGAGAAATACAATGATTCTTCAAGGCCCTTGAAAATTATTTTAAAATTCTAATACTTTTCCAGGATTCAAGGAAGAAATGCAGCTACATTTGGTGAAAATGGTCACTTTTGGCACTGGGGATAATGACATTTTCCGGATTAGTTGCTACAAGCAGCAAGGGCAGTTTATCTGCATTTCAATGGATCTAGGCAGAGAAATCAGACTTTGTTGAGGTGGAAAACAATATCTTAGAATGTTTGACAATGAGTTCTCAGATGAAGCTAGTGTGCCAATTGACAATAAATTCGTATGAGAGAGAGAGAGAATCGTTGAGTCTCGTCAAGATTCATGGCATCATCAGAAATGCCCCATGTTTAATTCCCAATGATTATGCAACTGACACAGTATGTATAAAAGCTTAGGCCCAGCTACATACATGTATATGTTGATGGCTATACAACACTTGTAATAACATGCCAACTGCCTAAGTCATTTCTTTTAAATATACATTAAAAATTGTTAAAAGAATGTGTGAATAAAAAGGGGATATGTAAAAAATACAAAACCACATAAGTGTTTTATGCTGAGTCATGGGAAATAACTCATTTGATATGGTATAGAAACAAAGTCTTGACCTAATGGTCACGTAATTCCTGCGCCATATAAAACTCATTCTTTCCAATAGCTCAGAACAAAACACATATATAGTTTTGTCTATATTGTTATGCATCTATGATCATAACAGAAAGAAACAAAACCAACAAGGTTTGTAAAGCTTAATAATTTAATTATCAATGTTATAAATGAGCATGTGAGAGGAATTTAATGCATCATGATGTGAATCCAAATAATCCCGATAAAGTTCTAAGAAAGTCCAAAAGAATGAAAACAGTTCAAGAAATATTTCAAATTAGTAAATGTACTGGTCCTCCAAGACTTGACATCAAGATGGCATTGTCCATAATTCCTTTGAATAATACACAATAGTTCCAGAATAATATTACAGTCTTCAGTAATGAGCGCTTTCTATTTCCAGTCCAAACAAATGTTTTTCCTCTTGAATATTATCTAAGTACAACATAAAAGACATAAGCAGACTTACAACAGGAACAAAGCAAATGATGCTGACTCCAAAATAGAAATGAATCTGATTGCTCAGTTAGCTCTTTATATACACCTTCTATTACAACTACATTTCATAACATACCCCATTTGATAGATCTTACTACTCAGTTTATGTTAAAACTGACTAGTCATGTGACCTAGCCCAACCAATTAGAAGTTACTGAATTATTTTAGAACCATCCAAACCCCATCAACCAATGAGAAATTAGCCCAAAGTTGTCATTAAAGCTTATTATTAACATTATTATTAGTAATTCTCAACACATATGCAAGCATATGTGTATAGATCCTATGTTATTTCATGCTCTTAATAGACCCTAGTCACGTACAACTTGCAGCCACGAATACAAATTACAGAACAAAAAAAAATCATGCACCAGGAGTTACAAAAAAACATTGACATACATGTACATAACAAAATATATCATACTGAAACTTTCAAAGAGTTCACTATTTACCTGCTGGTATAATTTCAAAAACTTCTCTGGCAAAAGGAGGCAATGAGTTGTCTGCCATGACAGAATAATTCCCAAAGTCATCGATGTTCAGACTGGTAAATCGGAGTTCAGACTGTCGTCCACTGACATATGGACTTGCAGAACCAGGCAAACCTCTGCTCTCACTGCCATTTCCAAGGAACATCCATGTAAACTTTGGAAGAGGGTATGATATCACTGTGTACCTCAGAAATGCAGATTCATGGAGTTTTTTGTAAACCTTGGTCTCAAGAGGTACTTCAGAATCTGTTCGTGGATGACCTTTCCAATAACAATAATAACAATAGCTGTAAAAACTTCATTTAGAGAAGGAAACTCATTTAACAGAAGGAATCAAATCTACCTGGGTCTTATGTTATTTACAACACACACACACATACACACACACTGTTTTGAAAATTTATATGTGAAAAAAATGTATAACCAAAGAAAAGAAGTAGGTATTTATATTACATAAAACTATTTGATTGTCATGGATTTAATCCATTTGAATCACTGATTATGAAAAGAAGAAATAAGTGAGGACAAAGAAAGGCAAAAGCTTGCAACAATTTCTTTTGCAGGCAGTGAACTATACAAACCAAATATTTACCACAAAACCATAAATTAGCTTAATGAGATTTAACATATCCTCCACTTGACAAGATTAAAATAACCGAGGATGAAATTTATACTGTCTAAGTAGGTTTAAATCCCTAGAAAGCACGTGGCCTTGACTTAATGCACCATAAACTGCTGCAAAAATTGCAAAAATTCCAGACCAATGGAAACTAGAAAATGTAGTGCCTGTGCATAAGAAAGATTCTAAAAACCCTGTGTCAAACTGTTGTCCTATACCTTTACTATGTACTTTACCTAGAACTTTTGAGAATTGCATATACAAATACTATAAAAATTACATTGTTCAACACAAAATAATTTCACAAATTCATTCAGGCTTTTCACTAGGTGATTTGACAACACATCAGATAACAGACATCCACAATACAATTTGTTCTGTACTAGAACAAGGAAGGGAGATTACCTAATTTACCGTATATATTGGGACACCGTTTTTGTTGGGACACAATAAATTAATTTTTAAAGTGATATTTTGTGCACTATATGATCTGGGACACATCAGTTTTTCTAGAAGAAAGCTGTGGGACACTTTTTTAATAAAATGTACTCCAACTAAAATTTAATTTTAAAAATATAAAACTGTGTACTTGAGATAAAACTCTTTAATCCACTGCAGCAGCATCTCATCAACAAAACCCTTCTCCTGCACACAATGAGCTTTCTCATACCGTGAAAAATTGTTAGAGGAAACACATCACCTGAAGTAGAAACAGCAAGGAATAAAGTCAGATTTTTTCAAATCTGCACCAGTCTAATTTTCAACTTTTGATCCCCATCTTATTATCAGTCTGTCCAGGAATGTGATCAAAGAAAACTAGAATTTCATCGATATTAATGATCATATTGTTGGCAAAATCATCTGCTTCTCTTCTGACCTTCACATAATCATCACATGATTTTATTTTCTCCAAATCTTCTGGGCAATGCTGGGTCATCGATGTCTATGCATGAAGCGATATATGTTGTCACTTTAAAAATTGTTCGATTCTTTCCTTTCAAAAATTGCCATGAATACCGGTGAAAAGGAACCAAAGTTAACTTCTATATTTTGGCCGTCTTTGTATATTAGCACCAAAAAAAAAAATCAGCATACTTCAAAGAATCATATTTGGCTTCTGAGGTCAGCATGCTTTGCAATAAAATAACCTTTGTTTTGATATCCTTTAAAAAAACATGGCTTCAGAGTATCCAAAGTCAGCTTCCAAGGTCGGCTTGCTTTCTATTAAAAATAACCTTTGAATTGATGCCATGTCGGTAAGTTCAAAGAAGGACTTTACTGCTTGCTGCCAGTTGTGTTTATTCACTACCCAGGCTTCTATGTGCTTGGCATCTGTAGTTATAATTAATACAAAGGAGCATTGATGTCTGTGGGTAAATAGTAATGATACTTTTGTAACCCATGCTGGTGAAAAGATTGTCACTTGCACTCAAGTGAATGTGTTTTCAAATAATGATTTTTATTTGGGAGACACTGTCATACAGTAGACCTGGATATAATTCAATCTTGTTTATTTTGCACCTAACAAAGTGTCATGCATGAATGACAGTTGTCTTCAAGATATTGGGTGATTATTTCCCTCTTTTTGCGATTTTACTGGATCCAGTTTTCAATCAGATAACATATTCAAACCTCTGAGCACAACCAAATATGATTTGTTTCTCAATGTTCATGTCAATGAACAACATAGCGTTTGTTATCGGACATAAGCGATACACGCTACAGTATGGAAGCCTATGCTTCATATAGGGCTTTTGTGGATATATTTTATTCTTTGATGCTCATGTTGAAAAAAAAGGAAATAATGATAACAATACATGGTTAATTTCTTTCTTTTTATTAACAAATATATATTTTATCTGTTTTATTTCAATGTGCATGTGGGGGGAGCACAAATGCAATAAAAATTTATTTTGTTTCTTAAGTCTATGGACATATGACGTTGGTGAAAAAAAGTTTCACCATCCATGATAAAGATTTCTAGAAAAATATGGAGGCTGTGAGTATAATATTGGATGCAACAAAAAGTGCATCTTCTTCACAACTGTACCATGAAACTAGCTGGGAATGTCTAAACTCTCATTGCTACGAGCTAAACTGTTTCAATTATTTAACATTACCACAGACTACCTCCCAAATATCTTCAAGACTCAATTCAACCATTATTTATAAAACAGGAGACCTACTCCATTTGATCCTAAAATGATCTTCAACACCCACAATGTGTGAAACAACCTTGTTCTACAAGTAATTGCTACCTTCTATGATTCGAATATGGAAAGTGTTATCCGCTGAAATGAGAAACAACCCTTCATTACATGTATGTGTGATTTAGATTTTTAATGTAGCTTGAACAATTTTTCAGTCATATCACTACCATGTCTGCATTCTGGCAGTTTATAGTGCTGTCTAGCACTGGGGAATCATGCCACAGACATGTACAGTAGCATAATGTCCCGCCCAGTTACATTTTCCTGACACTTGATTGATCAGTCCTAAAAATAACCTCTAAATGTTGTGAGTCATGTGAGACAGCTGCAAGTACCAATTTTATAAGTCTTTGGCATGACTTGGCTGGGATTCAGACCCACAACCTCCTGCATCTGAAGCGGACACTCTAAACACTTAGGCCCTCAAAGCAGTCCCCCTCATCACATAATTTCAATGCAAAATTTCTGAATCACAATTAATTAGTTCTTTTATTCATTGTTATGCTTTGCATGTAAGTGTATGCATATTTTCTATAAAACTGTTGGTACTGGCATTGAGATCAATGCCGTTATATTTTCTTTCTTGTTACCTTCGGGAGACAGTACTAATAAGTTTATGCTTTCTACTGAATCACCCAAATCATCTTTGTAATTGCATTTGACAAAGTTTTTCAACTAAATATGGTTAAAATAAGAAATGCTTTGAACCTGCCATGGCATTTAATTCCATATCAGTGGATAAGTGTAATAAAAATTATTTTTTCAAACAATTCCTTCTTTGGCTTTAGTATAATGTAATTTCTATTGTTTTAAGAGACTTCAACTTTGGAGTACTATCAGCATCTCTTTGGTGGAAGATATCTTTCAATTACAATTCAATTGCTTTCAATGCATATTATACATAACTTTGTCATTTTTCAAGAATATTATTATTCTGTCAACATTTTTACACAAATCATCACATCCTGAAAATTGTCTAATAAATGGAAGCAAGAATATAATTTAATTCTAGGTCAATCAATAACTGATATAAAATTAAATTATATGCCTCCATTTGGAGTCCGACAAGTTGTCTTATCTTTGAATTAGAGGTATTAATCCAAATTACATTACAATAGTTCAAACATGGTTAAATTCTAACTGCATACATGCCAACCCCTGGTGAGGAAAACGTGTAATCCAAGTGGACAAAAAGAGTAACCCAAGCAGAAAAAGAGTAATCCACATATAACATGATAAAAATTCAATGAGCAAATGGACTTTTAACATCAATTACTGTTTCAAGTTTTCATATATAACACTTTGAGCTTTAAAAAGCAACAGACTCTCATACTGCATTTCAAAACACTTTGTACCAACTGAGACTATGAATGTTTTGTACACCTGCAGAACACTTAGTTCCAGGTTACTGGGCCTGGATCTGAATTCAGTTTTATTTTTGTTAACAATACTGAACAATCTCTCACAACATTAGAATGGTAAAGCACCAATATTCCTTTCATAACCTGAAAAAGAAGAGGAAATTTATATCTTCCAGTTATTGGGTCTTTTAACATGGAAATAATGTGCCATTCCACATCAACTATCTCCGTATGAAGTACATTGTCAGGTAGAATACCAACTTGATACTTCAGGAGTTCTCTTTCTAATTTATCAACAGCCTTTCCAGCAGCAAGGTGCATCAAATGACAGGGACAACCTGATTTGTACACTGATGGAGACATTTTTCAAAATATCGAATGCAACTCCTTTATGAATTCCAGTCATCACTTATGCATTATCAGCTGAAAACCCCATACAGTTCTGCGAAGTTGTAGGACCCGGCCTATAGAGGCCTACATGATCATCGTTACTAAATTCACTTACATCAGATGTAATGAGCTAAAGCAGCATATACTAGTAATATACTTGTGTACATTTGGTTACATACATATGTATTAGAATAGACAAGCTAGAAAATTAAAAACCTTGACAATGACACATTTCATCATATTTGTATTCTTGCATCCTCGCAATCAAATAAAATGTGTCCAGATATGGGAGAGATAGAGGTTTCAGGATGATGTAATTACTATTTAATTTAATTTGCTGTTTTCTCTCTTTGAGAAAAGCCCAATCTAAACAGAGATAGTAAAGTACAAAATTGCATGAAGACAGGTTGCTTCCTTTCCGTCTCATATTGGGGCATAGTTTATTTTGATCATGAGGAGCAAGACGTTTAATGTGATGGAATACATGTTTTCCTCTCTCTCTTCAACACAACTAGAAAAAGCAATTTTTCATCAGTGATGCAATTTTCTTATTGCTGGTAATCTGAAATAGCATACAGTAATACAATTAATCTTCACAATCCTAACTGTAACTCTGTAAAATTTCAGGTCAGGACCATTAAATGTAGGTAAAAGTGCCTAATTCATTTAAAATACTTCTTGTGAAAGAAATTAGGTACTTTCAGCTACATTAAATGATGATGACCTTAAAAGTTACTGAGTTGCAGATAGCATAAAATTTGTGAAAGTGCGGAATGAACTTTAATTAAAAAGACAAAACAGAGGTAATCATCTGGCCTTTTCTTTATACTCAGCATCGACTTATATATGGATGAAGGATGAAAATGTTACAAAATTTGCAAATTCATCTTATACCCTGCATTCACTTATAGACAGGCAAAAATATGGTAATCAAGCAAAAAGTCGTAAGTACATCAAATAAACCAATAAGTGTCATTCACAACAATATGGAAAAAATAATAATAATAACAATATGACGTTATTTAAAGAGGGTAACACAATTAGCTAAGAACTAATCTACCTTGAGGCCCTCGTACAAAGGAATTTATTTATTTTAGCTGCATCTCTGAAGCCACTGGATATATTGGGTTTGGAAGAAGGAAATAGAGGGGGCATTTCTAATCTCAACTGGAATACTATTCCAGAGCAAGGTTCCAAAGTATTGAAAACTTTTTTAAAATAATTCCTTATTTGGTTTGGGAATTTTATACTGTTTGGTAGACATGTATCGCAGGTGGTTAGTATTACCAGGTAGCCTATACTGGAATAATGATTGTAAATATTCAGGAGCACTATTATTGGATATCCTGTACATTAGTTTGGTTCTTCTTAAACAGATTCGGTCTTTAATAGGTAATATTTTTAACTTACCAGCTCAATTTTCCTTGCTTTCTTTCTGGATTGATATTAGCCCAAATGCTCTTTTTTGAAGATGTGCCAGCTTTGCTATGTTTTTATCATTTGAATTACCCCATACTGTATAACAGTAGTCTACATAGGGTTGTATGTAACTGTTATAAAATAGTTTTCTGTGCCTTTCAGAGAGAAAATGTCTTATTCTACTGAGAAGCCATAAAATTGAATTGACTTTTTTTTTTACTGATATGTTTGATATGTTCAGTCCATGATAGGTTATTATCTACCAGAACACCAAGTAGTCTATCATGACAGACCATTGCAAATTGTTATCCTTCCATCTCAGATATAGTTCATCACTATCAAGATTTGTCCTTTTTGCCGTGTTGAGATAAGTAATATTTTAGTTTTACCAGTATTTACCACCATGCCATTGCATGTGCACCAGTTTTCCAGTTGTTTAGGGCATTCTGTAAAGAAATTTCGAGTTCATGCTTTGTGTTTTGGATGTCGGACAATGTTGTGTCATCTGCATAGAGATCTGTGGATGATATTGAGTCTCTTAGTAAAAGTGGTAGGTCATTAATAAATAAAATAAATAGTAATGGACCTATAATTGAGCCTTGTGGTACTCCATATATAATTGTTCCAGGCTCAGACAGAACATTATTTATATAAACATGTTGTGTTCTCTCACTTAAGTATGAAATAAACCATCTATAGATTTTCAGTTTTTTCAAAAGAATTTCATGGTCCACCATGTTAAAAGCTTTCCTGAAATCTACAAATACAGATCCTATTATTTTTCCTTGGTCAAGTGCTTGAAGCCATTTATCAGTCAGTGAGATCAAGGCAGTCTCACATGAATGTTTCTGTCTAAAGCCTGATTGATTAGGGTGTAACAGCAAGTGTTTGGTTAAGTATGACATGAATGAGTCCTGGACATGTTTTTCAATCAATTTTGACAAGTTTGGTAGTATTGAGATTGGTTGGTAATTATCAGCGTCATCCAGATTTGTGAACAGGAGTTACTTTTGCAGTTTTCCATATTTTGGGGACATATGAGGTTGCAATACTTAAATTGATTATGAATGTTATACTATCTAAAATAGCAGATGTAGAAGATTTAATGAGTCATGGACCAATCTGACCAAGTCCTGTAGCTTTCTTGGTATCAAGTTCACTGAGATATTTTTAACAAAGTTTCTTGATACTGGTGGGATATAGAAACATACCTCCTTAGAGATTTTGCTGCTGCAGAATTTTTTCAGTTCATTAAAGTCATTTTCTATCACCGGTTCTTTTAACTTTGAGGTGATGTTGGTGAAAAAATCATTGAAAACATTTGCAATGTCAGTGTCATCAGAGACAATGGTGTCATTTACCAGAAGTGAGTGAATTGTATTCTTCTGATCATTGTGTGTTCCTCCAGTGAGTTCATTTAAGACTTTCCAATTGGAGTTTGTGTTGCTCTTTTTGTTTTCAAGCAATGATAGATAATACGATTTTTTAGCTTTTTTAATCATACTTGTTATTTATTTCTCCATACTTTATATTGTGTATGGTTTCCCATAGCCTTGAATTGGTCTTGTGTTTTCATAGCATCTAGGATTTCAGTAGTAAGCCAATTAGGTTGGAGTTCATTCTTTACTTGATGAACTTTCAGTGGTGCATGCTTAGAGACTACATCCATAAATAAGCCAATCCACACCCTCAGAGCTTCATCTCTGTCATCCAAATTTTGGATCATATTCCATGGAACTTTATATAGGTCATTGAGAAATTGTTTTTCATTAAAATTTTTGAATGATCTGTAAGTGATCCTTTTGTGTGTATTTTTCTTATTTCTCTTGCATTTAACCTTTCTTGTCAAAAAAGTAGGATAGTGGTCACTAAGACCAACATTCAGTACATGAACACAAGCCACATTATCTGGTAGGTTGGTATAAATGTGATCAATAAGAGTGCTTGATTTTTCTGTTACCCTTGTGGGCTCATTTACCAGCTGGACAAGGCCTAATGATTAGTTGCTCCTTATTTGATAATTGAGAATGTCCTTATTTATATTACCGAGTATATATGTTTCTTTATCATGTGCAAGTACATTTTCCATTTGTTTCAAAAAGTTATCATTCCAAATTGCTTTGGAGGAAGGTGGCCTATAAATGAAACCAACTAGGAATGATTTTGCATTATTTTGAGAAATTTCCACCCAGATACTCTCAGTTTCATGTGACTCCAAGTCAAGTCACCTTACTGCATTTACATCTTCTCTAATGTATACAACAAGACCTCCGCCCGCTGTCTCTCTGTCCCTGTGTAATGGATTACTGTAGCCTTGACAGTGAAATAGATTATCATTGTGGTTAGCATTTAATTTAGTTTTAGTGAGTCCTAACACATGTATATTATTTTCCTTGGAAGACAACATTAGCTTAATCTGGTCTGTTTTTCCAACTATACTTTGTATATTTAAGTGACCTATGTTAAATCCTTTTGAATTTAGTTTCACATCAATTATATGTATGTCATCATGCAATGGGGTACTCACTGAGATTGTCTCCATACTACTTTTGTCATTCCCACATTGTATTTCTATATTTAAATGTTCATATATATTAGCATCTTCAAAGTCACACACAGACCCTGAAAAACCGTTAACTTTAACATTTACAACAGTGTTCACTGAATAGTTAGAGACAAGAGTCTTACTAGGTACATTTAGATTTGTTGTAAATGAAGCATTGGCATAAAATACATGATGTTTCAGTTGGCCCAGGGTCAGTTGCAGTTTATTGACTTCAGTTTCTCAATTCCATCCTGGACTAACTTCTCAACAACCTTGTGGTTGGAGACCACGACCTCTGTGCAGATGTTTGTTGATATGCCAAGACTTCCCTGCATGATGAAACTTAAGTTCCAGGTTTGGCGCATTCACCTGTGAAGGAATCTATCTGGACAAGTACATGAACAATTGTGGTAAGTTTTCTTAAACTTGGTTGCCACCAACTGGTGCCTTTTATCTGTCACTGACCCATGAAGGCATTTCTACCAATGATTAAGACCATGGCAACAACATCTGGTTCATGTTTAGTTGTCAGACTCTCAATGACTACCGCAATCTGTATTTGTGCACTAACGCGTTGCTTGAAGATGTCTTTATGGTATTTTGCAATATTGTCATGCATGCCTATAAGCTTGACCCCATCCATTACTTCTCATCACTGTGAATAACCTGGGATGCACTGCAAGTGGGAAACCAGCAACATCAACTTGAATTTGTCAATGGGACCCAGAATTCACTGGGTCACATGCATGGTGACACCCCAACACCTTTTGTATTTTGACTTGTAAAGGCTCGTTCTGCCATGTTAAGTCACAGATTATTTATAATGGGGCTTTGCCACCCAATGACATTCATCTACTGTTGTTTTATTCATTACAAACATTTATTCATTACAAACATTTATTCATTACAAACATGAACTGATGCACTATTTAATCGACATCTCATCACTAAAGCATTGCCTACACTTGAGTATTTACAAACCCATTATGTGCCTGTTAATTTTGAGTGCAATGCCAGTTGACATTTAACGACAAGCACGTACAGCAACCCAATCTGGATCCAGTGTGGATCAGATCAGATTTACCACCAAAGTAGATTTCAGTGAGTTGACTAACCTAGTTGTTGTTGATGTTGACCGAAGCAAGCTTGTGATTCTTCAAGATCCAACTGGAAAACTTCAAACGTCCAACTTGGACATCAACAATGTTATTCTGAAGCTGTGAGCCTCCATCATAAAAAGCTTGACTGAGATCAGAGACTGGCATGTCAGTTGTTTTCACCAAAGATTCCATCAATGCAAATATGTAGTCTTAAGTTAAAAAAAATCCAACAAGTAAATGAGTGGGGATCTTGCAATGGAAACAGATGCATGAGAACATCAATAAAACTGATGATGCAACAAAACAGTATGTGGATGGAAAAATCTCTCAGAAACTGCCTGACTTTAAAAAATGGCAGGGATGGGATCTATTAGTATTTCATTACTAAGTGAACTTCCTGAAACACAGGCCTCAAAAGCATGGCATAAGATTAAAAATCAAAGCCAACAAAACATTAAGATTTATAAATTTTATTTAAATTGAATCCAAATGACAAGTCACTGAGAACATTTTCAGTTACATCCTCATTTAGAACAAATGCCCTGGAATGAATTGAAATTGAGGGGCTAAATATTGAGAATGAAGTACTATTAACCATCTTTGTTATGTGCTTTCAAAGACCTCTGACCTTGTATAAATGGAAGATGTGATGCTTAAGAAACCAAGCTTCCCATGATAACAAACACAAAAGTCTTTGCAATTTTCAATTTACATTGATGGCATTTTGGACCAGCTGGGGGAGCATGCCAACATCATTGTTGATTGTGCTCCACTCCTCAATGAATATCAGCATGAAAATGAGCTTAATAAAGTATAATCTTAATGAGGGTCAAAGAGAAATCAACTCGGACCACCCTGATGTACCAAAACCAACCTGAGGCGAACCTTGAATCATTGCATTAGCATGTAAAAATGTGCAGAAGCCACTATAGAGTGTGGAAACATCTGTTACAAGTCTATGCTCTTAAAATAAGTAATAGAAAACAGTGAGAATCAAAAAGTGTTGCAAAATTCAACAAATAATTTATTTCTCTGGAATACAAAGTGAAAATGTAAAAAAAGGAACTTACTCTACTGTGAATGAGATCCCAAATAATCCTAGAAATACAGACACAAGTCTTAATAATTAAAGTTCTAAATAAACTTTAGTGGGAATCCAAATAAAGTTCAGCACTGAAAGAATTGACATGCCTTTGGTGGCCTGAATCATGTTGTTGTACCAACAGTCTTTTGTTGAATTATAGTAATATAATTCCAGGTTTGAATTCACTATAAATCCTAGTGAATGTTTTTAGGACCACTGTATTTCTGGAGACAAATCACTTAAATTAAATTATTTGAAGAAATAAATTCCAGCCCAAATGAATTTCTGAACAAAACAATAAAACAAATAATGCAATGCAAATTAAATATACATAACACATCAAAGGATTGTTTCTGCAATGATGAAATGGATATCACTAATAAACCCACCATAATAAAATTATCCATCAGGAGACACCAATCAAAGGAATAATCCATGTTGTTTGGTTGGAATTGCATATTATTTATCCTTGATCATTTCTGCGTGGATTACATACAGGCCATTCTATAGAATTGGGGAGGGAGTGCATCAAGTGTACATACGCAGGTGGGGTGTGTGTAAAAAAAGTATGCATGTGTACAGGGAGGGGGGGAAGGAGTCAAGCTTTGCCCGATTTTTGCATTTGTACTTAATGGATGGCCCCTTATACTCCTTTGTGACAATATTAATATAAAAGCTGTAATGGGCCCTCAAAGATACAGATGCTAAAATAAAAATAATAATTGAAGTAGCTGCCAGATCACCAAAATGACTGTTATACTCAAGAAATATAAATCAACATGTTATTGAGGATGGAATATATAGACTCATCGCGGTAATAACCATTGGCCTGGGCAAGGTGGGAATCGCAACCACTGTAACTATCATAGGCATGGCAATTAGATTTGCTGTTGAGGTTATATTAATACCAACTGGTCTTACTGGTGGTGCAGGAAAAATAATGTCATTACAACCAAATCAGACATGATTTTGGCTTTCCATTAAAAAAACTGAAACAAATGTGTAGTGGGATTTGGGGTCCACCCCTAATGGGTCTCAAGGGGCAGCAAAGTTGTTTCTGGTGGACCTTATTATCATAATATACTGCAAAGTTGTTACTTCATTTTATGAAAAAAAAATAATTTGAAATTTTTCTTTTTACCAAAACTTATTGCTACTTCAACTTGTTCAGCAGTAATATTAGTGTTGAAGTTATTACATGTGCATGACAGTGTTCACACAGTAATTCACTCATAATAATTTGCAGATTTTTGCAGCAAATATTATATTACATTTTCCTCTCTTTTAAAATTATGACCTTTAACCATCAGAATCTTTAGCTTCCTGTATTACCCTTAAGTGCAAGCCATCTACAAACCCTGCTCAAGCAATTTACTCTAGGACACAATTTATTGTGTAAAATGGTTTCCTTTCTTTGAGCCATGATGACTACATCCTTTGGCCTTCTAAATAGGTCTCCTCCTTACCCCAAATGCAAGCAATCCTCAATCTTTGGCCCAAGCCTGTGATTTAGACCTAATGTCATCATGCAGAAACAATTTTTCTTCTTTCAGTTACAGTGACCTTGATCTTTGACCTTTTGACCCCAAAATGTAATAAACATCTACCTTACACCATGTGCAAGTAGTTTGTTCAGGTTTGTTATTTAGAATATTTCTGTGCAGAAACCATTTTTCTTTTATTAACTGTGGCTTTGCTCTTTTGACACCAACATTTATGGGCTTCATTCTTGTAACAAGTGCTGTGTTTGGTAACTGTTGATTGTGGAGAAATGGAACTATTGTGCAAAAATATTTTCTTTCAGTTGCAGCAACCTTAAACTTTCACCTTTTTGGCACTCAAATCAATATGGTTCATCCTTACCTAAAGTACTCAACTCAACTGTTAATGGCATACCTCAAGGATAGGTTATGATGACATTCAAAAACTTATAAAGTCTGAAGAACACTGACATTGATAACATCACCAAAAGGAAGGTGATTTCATCTATCTATCTATCTATCTATCTATCTATCTATCTAAAAATATATATATATATATATATATATATATATATATATATATATATACTAATGCTGGCAAAACAAAGATCTTTCCTTACCATGCCATCATTCTACTTACATTTTACAAAAAACTGTAATGTCTTATTGGCTTGTGTCCAGATTTGATTGTATGCAGAACAAGTATAGTTGTCTGTATCCTGACACTGGGCAGATTCAATCTTGTACTGACTTTGTAAAACTCCTGACTCGGTCTTAAGAACAGTGTTGGTGCCTTCTTTCTTCCATATTACGGTAGGTAGTGGGTTGCTGTCAACTTGGCATTGGAAAATGGCTGATGAATTTTCATTGACAGTGTTACTATCCTGCACTGACAGGCTCACTATTTCTGCCCCATCTGAAAGTATTGTTGTATATGCATATGCATATGTTACATCAGAATAATTCATTAGTAATAACACAAACACTGCATTCTAGAATGTTTCATGCTACAGCCATTTGCAGTCAGTGAAACTGAGAATAGGCACCTTTCATTAGCACAATAGGTTATAACTCCTAAGCTTCCAACCTTATCACAAAGCCTTCATCAGAGGAATTACTTCTAGAGTGGAGTTAAATGATCAACTAAATGTTGTCCAGAAAATTAAAGATTTGCAAGTCACTGAAGGGAAAAGAATTAGCATCCTTGCTATGATGACTAAAGCAACAAATCTTTTTGAAACTGAGTGTGTGACTAAGTTAAAAGGTTGCTGGGCACAGTTATGTGCACATGAATACTGTTTTTGTGTATTGATAAATCTACAGTTGTGAATTTATTCAGAATAAAGCATAAATTCAATAACAATGTTTCTTGTACTGTCTTTTATTATTAAGACATAACTAATTTAACAAGATGAGCAGATAATAAAGAGGTTACTGCATTCATATTGGAAAATATGAACTAATTTTTTGTTTCTGAAAAATACTGCACTTTGCAAGGTTGTTTATTTTCACAAGGTTGTGCAGTATATTTCAGAAAAACTTGTTCATATTTTCAGTATAAGAAAGTATAATGCAGTATAAGAATTGTCATACTTCCAGGACAGAAAATCAAATTCTTTAGAATTATATAATGTTATATTGTTCATAAGCATGTGCTGACAGAAGAGCCTAAGGCCATGGCACAAGTTCAACTAACCTGTTGGACAGCCTAAAATGAAACTTTCTATTTACTTACAATATACACTTATGTTGATTGATTTACTGGATGACCGATCTAAACCAAGAACTTTATTATAGGCTTCACATGTGTAGTTTCCTCCTGATGTCTTATTTTCTACTACCCCGAGAGATAAAGTAGCACCACTGCTGTACAAGGTCCTGTTGTGATACCAGCGATAGTCACATGGGGGATTACAGGTGGCATTGCAGGTAATGTCTTTAGCTCTCTGATGAAGGTTAACAATAGTTGGAGGATTAGATCCCAGATTAACACTGTCTCCTGGACCATCTGAAATGAAAGAGATTTGAAGAATAAGCAGGAAATATCCCTCAGGATGATCAAATATAATATTATTGTTAGTCTAAGTAATTAAAATAAATATTGATTATTTTGTCTTAAATTTCAAGGTTAGGGTTAGTTTATCCAAAGTAATATATTGCAACTATTGGCAATGTCTTATATTCATGTATAGGCCAGTGTTCTCCATTTCAAAACGTGCATCACCAGTTCATGTGATGTTTGAAAATGAAAAATAAATATTGCAATATTTCAACATAAAAGTCAATTGTGCATGCCAGCCATCAGCTTAAATAATGCTTCAGATCATAACAGTGCATTCCAATACAAGACTTCCTGAGATTGTCAAATTTAACTAGCTGAAATTTTCATGAGGCATATCTGGCCTTGTAATGCCTTAATGTATGCCAAATGTATTTCCACTTTGCTTAGACACTAAGACTTGAAGGTTTACATTCTCCATTTTGCCCATTATCAGGAGAATGAGGTTCATAACTTTTTTCAGTGACTCTTTGTGTTGCTTAAGAGCATGGTTAAAACCAGGGTCCAACAAGAATCCCTTAAAAAATCTGGTGCTGTACTGGATGAAAGGGATTTTGAAGAATTCATAATCATTTCTTGCTTTTAGCTGTTGAATGTTGAAACCATCTCTGATATTCTTCAATGACAACAAGATTACCAAACTTAACTGCTATGGTGGACATAGTGGATGTCAGGTTGTCACCATTTTAATTTAGGACATTAAAAGACTGTTGGTGAAAATCCCACATTACAAGGATCATCCATTCAGGAGAGTAGTGACAACAGGATTTGTTAAGATGGTCATCAGGTCAGCCATATTGGATGTATGTCTAGCATCATTACCATTCAGGACCAACTAGTCATCAATAGAACTCTATTGATTCCTATTTTTCCATTTGGAAGGAGTAGAGGTAACAATATTTTCAAGATAAACTCCATGGTGGCCATATTGACAGTTAGTCTTTTCCATTAAAGACCAGCCAGTCACCAAGAGAATTCTTCTGATGAAAGCCCCATTTAAAAATGATTTTCTAATCAAGTAGAAATAAAACAATGTTTTCAAGATGGCCAGATCACTGCCATCTTAATCTATAATCAACAAAACATTATATGAAGATTTTCAGTCAAAACCCCATGCTGACACGAGCATTCATTAAAGAGAATTGATAGAAAGTTTTTCAAGCTAATCATTGTGGGAGCCATACAAGACATTAGACTGATACGATTTTCATTCAGGACCAATTAGATATCATACAAAGTCTATTAGTGAAAACCCTTGACCATCCATTTAGGACAGTCAATAACAAAATTCTCAAGATGAATACCATGGTGGCCATTTGGACATTGGATCAGCAACATTTTCATTTAGGACCAATTTGACATCATACATTGTCCTTTGGTGAAAAACCAATGTATAATTGACCCTCCATTCACTGGAGAAGTAGCAATAACACAATTTTCAAGATGACCAATGTGGTGGCCATATTGGATGTTTGAATAGTACCAATGTCATTTAGGACCAACCTAGACAATGAGATGAATCTGTGTAAACCTTCATGTGTTACAGCTCTATGGTCTTAAACTAAGTAACTGACAGCAAAACCAACAAATTTAGTAAAATGCAACAAATAAATTTCCAAAGAAACATAAATTGGAAATTAAAAAGAAACTTATAGTAGTGTTGACTAAATTCCAAATAATCATAAAAGTCTGAAAGTAAAGAGTATTTTCAATGACTTCCAGTATTGACTGTGCTAATGTGCCAATAGCTTTAGATGAGCTGATCTGCCTACAATCTTAATGTATCACAATTATATAATCTAGAATGATCCCAAATTAGTGATTTAATTCAAAATGTTAATGAATACTTTTTAAATGAATGATTCCTCTCAAATTATATCAGAAAACAAGTGAACTTTAATTAGGAATGAAACAAATTTGTTGACTTCATAGAAACCTAAAACACAATAAGATGACCAGGATGTGAGTAATTTTCCCATGAAATTTGTAAACAAGTTCTCTTCTAGAAGATTCCAAGGGTAAGCCCTAAACTCCCAATATAAAAATAAACTTATTATAACTTAAAAACATGATAAGAAGCAGGTACACCTTCTACAACCTTTTAAGGTCAAAAGGCCATGTAAACATATTTACATTATCTTAAAATACAATCTACAATCACGGAAAAAGTTAACCATATGTTGTTTAATACATGACTCTTACAATCTACAATCATGGGCAAAAGAAACTATGATATATGCTGTGTACATATGACCCTTACAATCTACAATCATGGACAAAAGTTAATCACATGATACAGATATACATAACACATCGCTATTCTTGAAGTACTTTAGGAGGAATAGAGATAAGAAACTTGTGCTAAGACCAATGGACAACAGATGAAAGACCATCCCATGAACTATGGTTTATGATCTATAGCTAAAATATAGGAATAGTGACTTCCCCCATAAAAAATGGGTCAATTGCATCCATATTGATTTCGTATGGATTTCATTTGTTTCCAGCTGATCAAGGCTTTTGTAAAACCATATTCAGCCATATGCTGTATTTCACGCATTTTTTTATCCTTAATTGTTTGCACACCATCAACCTATACAAAGAATAAACATATAGAACTTTTTCATACGTAGAACTTCATATTTTTATTTTCAAATCCTCTTAAATTTCATAGACTGCAAAGAATTACATTAGTAAAAGTGATAAAAATATTGCCTCTTTAGTTTAGCAACAAAGAATATAAGGATTAAAATCATTGGGTGTTATTTTTTGCATTTGTATTTATCTATTACTTTTATCTCATATTTTGAAGTGCTAAATTTGAAGAATGGTTATCATTTCAAATGGCTAGGAAAATGTAGCAAACTTTGATTTAGGTACCGCCAAGAACCAAGGTATTGTTTTGCATAGCATGTTATCTTTCAATGGTGACTAACTTTGGAAACATTCATAACTAAGGCATCATATAGTGAAACAGGAGATTAAGAAATATAATAATCATCATGTATAATCATGCAGAAAGGTCAATGATTATTTATTTCACTTTTGTATCATGATATATTTATTTGAATCAAGGGTAAGTTCATGTTTCAAATGGCTCTGAAAAGACCAATGTACATTTTAGAAATATGAAACAACCAATATGCTGTTTCCCAAGTATGTTTGGTATGATCTCATATAAAACATAAATATTTGTTGCCTCAATGAAAACCTAACCCAAATTATCTGTTCAACTGTTAATTAAATATTTAACTGAGGCATCCAAAAGTGAATCAGGAAATTAAGAAATAATGACCATATGGTGAAGCCCTATCATTTATCTGTTCCCGCAGTTGCAAAGATCATCATATAAAAAGACGATAACTGATAGTCGGGATGAGAGAGGTGCATGTTAGAGACACCGGCAGGGACTAGTGTGCCATTTAGCTTGTGTACTGACATGCTGGCATCTTGTAACTTGTTACCACCCATAATAATCATTTGCGTAAAGATAGACTTAAAAAATCTAAAGATCCCAATAGGAGTTTTAGTGAAAGTTCAACACAAAATCTTGATGGATGAACACCTTAAGCTGGAATACATTGATAAAATCTAGAAAGCACATACAAAGCACTTCCATTGCCACCTCAAAGATGGAGTTAAAATATCCATGAAAAAATCAAGAACAATTGCAGTTAACCCCAGTGGATGCACCAGTACATTGCAGCTACTAGACATATATTTAAATAATCCTTTCAAGGGACTGCTGCCCCCCCCCCCCAAAAAAAAAATCAACCAACATGAAGGACCAGAAGAAAAATTAAATGATAATCAGTAGTGTCAAAGTTACTGGACTTTCAAAATGCAATTAATGGTAGGGAGGACTACTGCATTTGGAGTAACAATGCAGCTCCACTGGAAAGTCTTTCTAGTGATGAAGATAATGAATGGTTATGAGATGGAAAATTTTAGAACTTTTGAACATTCTGAACTTTTCATTGAAAACATTTATTGCATTTTTTTGTTTGTTTGTTCAACATTGGACTGCAAATTATATGCTTGTAAATAACAACAATCTGTGTTATATAAATATTTTCACATATACATGTATTAGTTGTCATCTCCATCCACTCTTTTTCTTTCTTCACATTCAAGTCTAAAATTATTTTCTTTCCATTTATTTCTGAAGTAAGAAACTATGAACAATAAATGCAGGGTCAAATATACTGAACAATTTATTTATATTAGCATGCCAAACAACAATTCTTGTTTTGATTGGAACTTTGTGTCCATCAACACAAAAATTATCAGGTTCGGCTTTTCTACACAGTGCAGGAGTCTTGAGCTATATTCCATATACCTATCAAAATGAATCCTGATACAATAATTTACAGATTTAATTTTACTCCTAAGAATGATTCTGACCATGCAATCCAAAGTTTGTTTCATAAGTGATTGTTGTGACTGATATTTGCTCTGCTATGATACCTAAACATGTCAGCAATTGTTGAACTGTATCTCCTGATAGTTATAAGCTTTAACCTTTTCTTGTCAAAAGGCAGAAAACAGTTAACCAGATGCATTATCAAGGCATTCAACGGAACAATAATTTTTTGTCTCTCCACTAGTCTCGAAAATCTGACCACTTTCCCTGATAAGCCTTCAAAGTGGAGGTCTGTCTGTTGAAATCATAAACAAATGGTGTAGATAACCAGAAATGGGACACCACTGAGCCAACAGTGGCCATGCAATATACATGCATGGAAGCTGGCCAAGATTGAGATGGGTCAGGAATTCTATAACAAGATGGACAAAGTGCTATGATGGGGTAAGGTCCAACTTCTTCCAGTTCACTAGAAATCCAGTTTTACAATAGGCCATGGTGGGGTGGGGTGAAATATGTTCTTTTTAAGTACTCCAGCAAAAATACATTTACATGAAATCAAAGTATGCCACATACCCTGTTAATGAAGAGATCCTGAATAGGGTTTAGATGTTGTTGATCATTCTTGCCAATGTGTACTGACATTGAGGCTGAATCAATTGAAGTGTCTGAAGGCATTTTGATGAAACTTGTATGAAGATGGATTGATAGTTACACTAAAATATGTGCTTGTCTGATTGAGGCTGATCACAAAGATGTCCCTTTTAATGGAAAACATGACTGAATTAAAATTATGCTTCAATCTTCAAGGCTGATCATAAAGATGTCCCTTTTAATGGAAAACATGACTAAATTATTATGCTTCAATCTTCAACTTAAGTGCTGTTTTGTATTCATTAAAATGGCAAATACAAATTTCACCAGTGAGTTTGCACATGACTTTGATATAAAAGAAACCTTAGCTAAAATTCTAGAGAGCTTGGTTCGTGAATTTCTTCTACTGGTGCTTATAGAGTACAAAATGGTCTCCTCCATTAAAATGTATGTCTTCACAAGATAGGCCAGCATTTGCATCATGGATACGGAACAAAAAAGGAATTGGATAAACAAATGCAATGCTTCACCAAAACTGCCTGAAGCACTCATTAGTTATTCAGAAATAGACTGATCAAATTTATCAAAATTGGAGAAGCGTGGTACCAGTGAGAATGTTCAGCAGGCAATCAGGGTGGTAAACCACAAGCAGTTGGTGGGAAGCTTTTGGAAGGAGAAACTTGGCTTCCTGTCAACGTTATTCAAATCGCTTCTGAGACTGGGAGGTCTGCCGCTTTCTGAAACTGAGTCATGGCCAATACTGTTGTTGTTGGACAGGATTTGGCCACCTATCCCTCTACTTCATGGAAAGTAAAATGGTGGTTAAGGTAAGAAGTGCCCAAAGATCAGCTCTTGTGCTGTCATCTCTACAAATCCTCTATACAAGCCTTAAACAGCAATGATGATTCAAAAGGCAATTAGCATAGGACCAAAGAGTTAGCAGGTTTCAGTGACAAGAATGGCAGAATAGTTTTGCTGTGCTAAATCAAGATTTGAAGATGTCATAAGGGTGTTGGCAATAGAATAATTATACCCTATTGATTACTTCAGTTAGGTGGACAGTTTACTCTGTTGATGCTTCTTGCCCAATTATGCAGACAGGCAAAATTTGCCAATGACACCAAGTCAAGCATTGATGACATGGCCAACATATTCCGCACAAGTGTGTACTTCAAACTGAACACATGGTGACTGACCTTACATAACTGCAGAATCAGCATGTTTATAATGTGATGTTCTTACCAATGTCTTGAATGTTGACATTGTACATGGTCAAGTACCAGCATGAAGGAAAATGTGCTAGAAATAGACTATATGAAGAAAAGACCTATGAATTACATGGGTCTTGGATTCTCTTCATATGATGACCAATGCCTCATGAAGACAAGACAGCTTCAATTTCAATGTACATAGAGTAAATGACTTCATCTTCTAAAGAGGCTTTCAAAATGAAATGCAGAGTATTGTAATAACAAAGTTCAGTGCTCTCATGGCCATTTGAAATTCTATATTTTTTTTTTCAAATGAGAAAAATATTGATCTACATCTTTTTCTTTAAAAGGGGGTACTAATCTAATTATATTTTGTAACACCAAAAACTGAACCTTAATGGAGTTTATTCTGCTTGCCAGTTCTAATTCTTTAAATTTTAATTGCATTTCCATCTCTTTCTTCTGCTTGTGTTTGTAACATCATTTTCATCTTTCTTCTTTTTGCATTTACAACTTCATTTGCATTTCTCTGTCATTCTTTTGTATCTGTCTCTCTCTTTTTTTCCTGCCTTTTCATTTTTATTTCCACTCCTTTCTCTTCTTTTTATAATTTCATATATATTTCTTCTTTTTGAATTTGTCTCTCTCTTTTATCTGCATTTGCATTTGTAACTTCATCTCCATCACGTTTTCTTCTTCTTAAATTTGTCTCTCTCTTTCCTCTTTCTCACACTGAAGCTTTCTTTACTTTATTTCATTCTTGTATTTTAATTTCAATTCCATAACCTACAGGTTAGAGACTTACTCATCAAAACCAAAGCATTTTTATCCAAAATGTTCTTTTCTACCAAATTTTGTATCAAGATCTTTTTTATTTTGTTTTAACAAAGATGGCTTTGCTTTTGAAAGATGTTGTCTGGTGAGTTGGAGCAATTCATCCTTTTTCAAAGAATCTTACTGTTCGTGGCTAGCATTTAAAATAGAGTTTTCTACTTTGGTGGACATTGTGATAACTTGTTGGTTTCACTAATCAAAAGATTAGGGACTAAGAAAACTCTGAAATAAAATGAATTTAAATTTAAAAACAAAAACAATTTCAATTTCTCCAAAATTTGTATCCTGGACAAGCACCCAATTTTCAATTATGACTCTATGGCCACAAACTAAGCAATAGAAAAAAACAAAACCAACAAGTTTGTAAAACTCAATAAAGTATTTAATTATCAAAGTTATAAATTGAAAAAGTTAGAGGAACTTGTAGTATTATTAAGTGAATCCAAACTAATCCTTAGAAAGGTCTATGAAAGTCCTAAATGAATGGGAAGTTTCTTTTAAATAACAAAACCGGGAATGTACTGATCTTCCAAGAACCATCGCATTGTCATGATGGTGTTCTCCAGAATTCCTTTGAATAATTTATAATAGTTCCAGAATAATATTATAGTCCAAACAATGAGCAATTACTATTTATTCTGAATAATCCAAAGAAATATTTTTCCTCTCAAGTAATATCTAAGTACAACATAAAACACCTCATCAGACTTTCAATGGGAACACAAGAAAAAAGAACGATTCCAAAATCAGAATGAAACTAACTGCTCAGTTTTCTCTTTATACATGCTGTGTATTGCAGCCCTATTTTGGAAAAGACCCCATGTGACAAATGACACTACTCATTTTGTGTCAAACTGGACTTTTCATGTGACTAGCCCAAACAATGGAAATTTACTGAATCATTCTAGAAATATTAAAACCCAATCAGCCAATGAGAAACTAAGCCATAGGCAGCATTTAAGTTTTAGTATTAAGATTAAAATTAATAACTGTCAACACATACAATATGGCTGTCAGAATAAAAATCCTTTTTAAGGAAATTTGACTATAGTAACAATACTACATTACTAATTCCCAACCCATGTAGAAACATTACTCTATATCCAGGCACTGATTTTGTGTTCTCCATAAACTGATGAAATAACAGTACTACAACTGATGTAGTAACAATACTACAAAGCTATCCCCCCAAACCCATGTAGTAACATTACCCTATGCCCAGGCACTAATTTTGTGATCCAAAACCTGATGTAGTAACAACACTACAACTGATGTAATAACAATAAATACAGGTCTAATGCTATCCCACAAACCCATGTAGTAACATTATCCTATGCACAGGCACTAATTTTGTGATCCAAAACCTGATGCAGTAACAACACTACAACTGATGTAATAACACTAATACACAGGTCTAATGCCATCCCCCAAACCCATGTAATAACATTACCCTATGTCCAGGCACTGATTTGTGACCTCCAAAACTTGATGTAGTAACAATACCACATAGCCATCACAGCCATCCCCCAAAATCCATGTAGTAACATTACCCTATTTCCAAGCACATATTTTGTGTTTTCCAAAACTTGATATAGTTACAATACTAAAAACAGCTATCCCCCAAACCATGTAGTAATATTACCCTATTACACTGATATTTTGAACTCCAAAATCTGATGTAGTAACATTACTACATAGCAAACCCACCAAACCCATATAATAACATTACGCTATGTCCAGGCACTGGTTTTGTGATCTCCAAAAACCTGATGTAGTAACAATACTACATTGTCTATCACCAAACCCATGAACCAGTAATAACATTGCTCTTTTTCAAGGTAACTGATGATTTTATGATCTTCAAAACCTGTTGTGATAATAATACTACATTGATTCCTAAGCCCATGTAGTAATAATATCCCATTTCCAGATGATAGTGTAAAAACTGATTTTGGAATCACTAAACCTTATGTAGTAACAATACTACATAGCTATCCTCCAAACACATGTAGTAACATAACCCAATTTCCAGGTGGCTTGGTAAAACTACTTTTGTGACCACCAAAACCTGATGTAGTAACAATACTTAGCTATCCCCCCAAACCCATGTAGTAATATTACTCTATTTCCAGGTGACAGTGTAAAACTGATTTTGTGATTACCAAAACCTGATGTAGTAACAATAGTACATTGCTAATTGTCAAACCCATGTAAAACAAATTACTCTATTCCCAGGGAACAGTGCTACATTGATTTTGTGGTCTCCAAACCCTGTTGTAGTAAGAATACTACATAATGGTAAACACCAAAATCATGTAGCAATATTTCCCTATTTCCATGTAAGAGTGTACCACACATTTTGTGACCTCCAAAATCCTGATGTAATAACAACACTACATTGGTAATCACATAACCCATGTAATAATATTACCCTGTTTCCAATGTAACAGTATATCACTAATTATATAATCTCCAAACCTGATATAGTAATAATACTACATTGCCTCAAATCCATGTAGTAGCATGAACCTATAATTTTCCACGCGAGAGCAGAACATTGATTTTGTCTTCTCAAAAACCTGACGGAGTAATTTTGCTACAAGGATGAAGTTTAATGATATGCAATAATGATTTTTGGTATTATAGTAACATGATGACATTGTTTTTCCTGAATCCCATCTTGTATTGATTTTTATTGCTGATGATGCTTTACTACTTCCAATGTAAGATGTCAGTACCATTGTTTTGATCTTCAAAACCATTAGTTATAACTACATGTATTACAAGTCCAAAATTTACTGCTATGCCATATTACTTGTTAATGCAGAATTTCTACATTGTTAATCTTGTTATGCATATTTGATTTAATTTATATTTGATTTAATTTAATTGTTTGTAAGTTTAAATTTTTTTTATTTTTAATTTTATTACATGTCAATGCAATGTAATTTTGTTTACTAGGAATTTGATATTTTCCTGAAAATTCAGTTTGACCTGAATCTTTTGATAAAGACCTAATATTAGAAAGACTGTTTCTATTTTTGAATTAGTTACTGGCCTTGATTAGGGGTCAAGTAAACAACTTTATTTCAATCATTTATGGTGTATAAATGGTGTAGGTGAAATCAAGGCAGTACTGTGCTACGTGCCCTTAGAAACCGGGAAGCTGTTCTGTGTCTCAAGTTACTGTATAAACTTTGTTTATAGAGATATTTCATCAGTTGGGGCTTTTCCTTTTTACTGGAAAGAGTGTGTTTCTGACCAGTTTGGGAATTACATGTTTTTTAATTTTGGTTTGAATTATTTGTATTCAAAAAGATTAATTCTTTCTCCTGGAAATATGTGAGTGCTCATACAGAATTCTTTGACAAAGACATTGATTCAAATTTTATTTGGAAATTCAAACACAGGAAATATTATTGACTGTGGAATAACAAAGGACTGTACATATCAGCTCTATACTGACTACAGTATACATCATCGCCTTCCATTTTGGATTTTTTGTCGGGGCTCCAACTTGAATTCATTAGAACATTTCATTACCAGGACTTCTAAAATTTAATTTGTGGATTATTTTTGGATTTGATTCTTAAAACAGTTATTTTTTCATTTTTATAGTGTTTTTCCAGGGAAATAAATTATGTTAAAATTTTTGTAAAGCTTGTTTTAACTCTTTCTTCTGTTACTGTTTATTTGAGCCTAAACTCATAACATAAGAATTGGGCGATCATCCTGGATTTTTTAATTTTGGCTTCAATATAACTTTGTTTTTTTAAATTTGAATTCCTCTAGCTTTTGAAATCTTCGTGAAATCAGCAAGCTTTTTCTAAAATGTCATCAAAAGTGGAAACCTTTCAGTTGTCTTCGAACAGGAAAAAGATCCTGAGATCTCTTGTTTGTTTCAAAGGGCCATTAGAGAAAGTGAAGCAACTGAAGTTCCTGTCTGTTATTTCATTAAAAATGAAATTATGAGAAAATGGAAACCTCCCGAGGTACCTGCTAATGATGAGTGGTCAATGAACTATCAAATTGTAGATCCAAAACCTTACAGATTGGAAATACTTAGTCTGACCCATGAAACTCCTTTTGCTGGTCATTTAGGGATTAAAAAAACTTATCACAAGATCTTGATTCACTTCTATTGGCCAAAAATCAAAAGTGATGTTGCCAAATACTGTAGATCTTGTCAAACTTGTCAAATGGTAAGAAAACCCAATCAGAAGATACCTAAGGCTCATCTGCAACCTATTCCAGCATTTGACGAACCATTTAGCAGAATTATGGTAGATTGTGTATGTCCCTTATTTAAGACCCAGTCAGGTAACCAATACCTGTTGACCATTATGTGTGCATCAACAAGGTTTCCAGAGGTTATTTCTTTGAGGAATATTAAATCTAAAAAAAATGTAAAAGCTTTGATAAAGTTTTTAACTCAATTTGGCCTCCCCAAAATCTGTCCAATCTGATCAAGGCTCAAATTTCATGACTGGAATTTTTCAGCAAACTATGTATGAATTAGGTATCCAACAATTTAAATCTTCTGCCTATCACCCTGAGAGCCAAGGGGCATTAGAAAGATTCCATCAGACTTAGAAAAATATGATTCAATCATATTGTTTTGATACAGGTAAAAATTGGGATGAAGGCATTCATTTACTATTGTTGCTGTTAGGGAAGCAGTTCAAGAATTTCTAGGCTTCAGTCTCTTTGAACTGTTTTTTGGACACACTGTGCGTGGAACATTGAAGTTATTGAAAGAAAAACTTCTTTCTAATGAAGATACTGAAATTAATCTTCTTGATTATGTTTTAAATTTTAAATAGAAGATGTAAAAAGCTTGTGGGGTTGTAAGAAATAATCTGCACTCTACTCAATCAAGAATGAAGTCAAGAAATGATAAAAACTTGAAGGAAAGGAGTTTTCAGCCTGGTGATACAGTCCTAACTCTCTTGCCCATACCACAAAATCCTCTTCAGGCCAAGTAGTATGGTCCCTACACAGCTGACAGGAAAATAAATGATTTAAATTACATCATAAATAATCCTGGGAGCATCAACAAAAACAACTCTGCCACAATCATGTGATTATAAACCACCACCCCCTACCACCGAAGCACTTCTGCCCTCACCAGGTAGAAATTTGCCCACCACAGTCTGCTTGTAAATGTTTCAGCCCTGATTCAGAAACATAGAACAGACAAGATTTTTCTACTTGCTTAAATGGCAGGATAAGTTATGATAATGGTGGATGAGTGATCTTCAAGATCAGGCATTCAACTCACACTATGAAAACAGGCATGATGTTGATATCCATGATTCCAAGTGGGTAATTAATCTAATATCTTAAAGTGAAATGCACCAAACAAATGATGCCACATCAACATCAATCTAATCCTTGTCATTGTGGAACATGCAATACCATCCCACATCCAAGCCTTTGGGAATAGCCTAGGTGGTGTGGCTCTTGCAATTTTGTATACATGTATTTATCTTGTACACAAAAAAAATAATTTCTTCTTAAAAGTACAGAAAATATTGTGTAAAACATTTATTTGGCAATGTCACAAATTGTGATTTATTTTCCTTTTTATAGCATTTCTGGTAGCTGAGATCAACCGGGCGAGGCACTATCTCATAATGGATCTTTCAGACGACTTACCTCTCATTGTGGATACAAGTAAAATTCTTCTTCTTTTCACTCAATGAATTAAATCTTATATAACACATAAATTAAATCGTTTATAACACATATTGTTTTTGTAGTAATCCTTGTCAGAACAGAACACCTGTAGGCCTTTTTTTAAAAAATTATGATGCATGTTTGGAAGGCAACATTGCTCAGACACCAGAAATTTCAACAAACAAAAAGGAATTTAAAAAAACAAAAAACAAACCAAAGCAAACAGAAAAAAATTAAAACACTGAGATTTACTTCTTAGTCTATCTATGCCACCATTGACCATGACTAGCCACAATCGACCAACTTTTGAAAGCAGGAAACGTAACTGTTACAATCGGCCAAATGACGGCTAATTCCTTTTGTTTTTAAAATGAACCCAGAAAAATAGTTTTTATGAAACTTCAAAGAAGCAATGACAATCTTTATCATGGATGGACAGACAGAGACACAAAACTAACATAACAGTCAATAACAATATCCTTACTCTTCAATGAAGTACGTGAATGACAAAATCAATCAGGTAAGATAAAGAAATGACAAGAAGAATTCTTCAATAAATGTCCCTAACAAGATTCACTTTAAGAGACCAATGCTTTACTTCAAGAAAATAATTGCCTGGAATTCTACATAAGACTGTTTCTTTCTTGTAACAGTTGAGTGTTGTAACCATCTCTAATATTCTTCAGTGATACAATTTTCAATTTAGCTCCAGCGTCAGCCATATTAGATGTAAGATCTGCACCATTTGGGACCAACTACACACCATTAGAAGATATTAGTGAAAGCCTCAATATGATCATTAATTCAGGAGAATTTGTTACAACATTTTCAATATAATCATTATGTCCTCCATATGGCATGTCAACATGGCACCATTTGCATCTAGATCCGGCAAGATATCATAAGATGTACTTTGGTGAAAACCCTAAATTTATATGACCACCAGTTTTGGAATTGTAGCAATAAAAAAATATATTCAAGATGGCTACCATGTTGGCCATACTGGATGTCAGATCAGAGTTATTTTTAATCAGTGAGAATTAGACATAAGAATCCTTCAGGAGAAAACTCCATGTTAATATAACTTTTCATTTAGAAGCAGTAGCAACAGGAAGATTTGCAAGCTGGCATATTGGCCATACTTGCAGCCAGACTGATCAGCATATTTTCATTTGGGGCCAACTAGACATGTTAATTAGTTTACCGTATTTTGTTGTGTATAACGCGCACTTTTTTTACCTAATTTTCTTATCTTAAGTCGGGGGTGCGCGTTGTATACAAGAACTAAAAAAAAAAGATTTTTTCCAGGTCGATCTGAAGAGGATGAAGGCACTCACTACTTGTGAAATATTAAATCCATTGTACATTGCATTGTAACTAAAATGTTTACCGGTACTAGCCGTATTAAAGAAATAAATAATGCTTACAAATAGTCTTGTTCTTTGATTGCTTATGTTAATAAACTGGTTTCATTTCACGTCACTGTGTCAAGTTTTGTTCTGTGCCACGGCCGGAAACACATGTACATAACGACTGGCAATTTGTTCAAAAGCTGTGCAAAGTGCCGCATTGGAGCGGAACAAATACCACTGTGTGGATTACCGAACTTGTTCCGTAAATGTTCAGTACCGTATTCCATAACTGTTGATCTAATCGAATTTTTCTTCATTTAATATTGGTCGAATTGAAATATAATATGTGTAGAATTCAACTAGTGTTAATGTTCTCATCAGAGCATCTGTTGCGGACATATATATTTTTGCGACTACGGGTTCTTTCTTACGGGAACACTGATACGTTGTGGAACAAAATAATCAATGTATGAAGTCGTAAAACATTTTTTTCCTCTTTGGAAAATAAGCTTGTTACTTAGTTTTATTTCTCATCTTAAATCATAGTATTTGAGATATCTTTGCGATTATACAGTGATCAATGGCTTCAATGCTTCATCGACTCGGTGTGGTCTTTTCACGGTAATCGGCGCCATGTAAGCTTTGATGCGCTCAACATAGTTACAATGCTTTGTCTCGGTGAGCAGTATTTAATTGATTCAGGACATACAGCGACTTTTCAAAAGTGATGAAGACAAAGTGGAATTTGAGGGATTTGATGCAATAGACTGCGTCAACTAGACGAACATTTAAAGGCCCATTTTAAGGGCCAACAATAAAATCGGAAAGATACAATATCAATATTGCCACTTTTTCATTCACTATCTAAAATGACCAACTGTTGTTGCACTATGAAAACGGAGCGAAATAGCGGTAGTCAAAATTTTAAAATGCATTATATCACATGCGCGTTATATGGCAGAACTACGTTTTTTCCACTTATTTTGGGTCGAAAATCGGGGTGCGCGTTATACATCGGTGCGCGTTATACACACCAAAATACGGTAAAACCCATTAATTAATATCACATTTCATTTAGGAGTAGTAATAACAAGATCTTCTAGATGGCTGCGATGGTGGCCAGGTTTGATTTAAGATTGGCACCATTTTCATTCAGTATCAACTAGACATTATAAAAAGTCATCTCGTGGAAACCCCTATTGACATAATGATTTTCCATCAAGGAAAAGCATGCATAACTTCCTCTGGGACGCAGGTTGGACACACATTGTTTAAAGCCACACCTAATATGACACAAATAAAACCAGATCATGGGCCAGATACAACCTACAGGCTGCAAGATACACATGCCTGATCTAGCGAGTATAACTAAGATTATAAGATGACTGATGTGGTGGCCATATTTGAAAAAAGATCAACACTATTTTCATTTATGAAAAACTAGATGTTGTACAGTTTTTTTTAGTGAAAACTTCATACAGATATAACCATCCATTCAGGTGAGTAGTAACAACATGAATTTTATGATGGTCACAATGTGACCATATTGGATGCCCAGACATGACAAGCTAGATATCATAAGAAACCTTCCAGTGGAAACCTCATACTGGTATCACATTCTATTCTGGAAGAGTAGTAATAACAAGATTTTCAAGATGGGTGTCAAGGAGATTTTTATATAGGATCAATTACACCTTAGGATGAAGCTGCGTCAAAAGTGTCATGGCAATCCTCCAAGTAGTTTAGGAGGAATAGGGATTACAAACTTAGAATAAATGACAGATGGATGACGAACTACAGCAACAGGCTATACTACTCTGTAACATATTCCGGTCTATGACCAGCAGAGCTAAAATGGGCCAGAGAAAGAAAGCAAAACCTTATGACACATGCATGCCAACTAAAGACGTAGCCAAAAAAGTTTAAATAAAACAAATCCTCCAAGTGGTGTCGGATGAGAAGTAATTACAAATAAAATATACCTTTTGGGAAATGTTTTTGCAAACATTTCTGCCAAAATGGGTCAGATGAAAAATGACACCTTACTGCACATCCAAAACATTTGCATATCTAACCTTCCATAAAATTTCAATAAAATTCTGTGAGAGAAGTGATGATGAGCTAAATACACTATTTCTGACAATTTTTCATGAATTTCTCCTTAAAACATCATTGTGCATCTACACCAACCACACAGCTAGTCTACAAAGTTTCAAACAAAATCCTCCATGTAATGGCACAATAGCCTAAAACATGGCACTATTATAAGCCTCAAACAGGAATTTAACATGGGAATGGCACTAGCCTCAAACAGAAATTTAACATGGGAATGGCACTAGCCTCAAACGTGAATTTAACATGGGAATGGCACTATAGCCTCAAACAGGAATTTAACATGGGAATGGCACTATAGCCTCAAACGTGAATTTAACATGGGAATGGCACTATAGCCTCAAACGTGAATTTAGCATGGGAATGGCACTATAGCCTCAAACAGGAATTTAACATGGGAATGGCACTAGCCTCAAACGTGAATTTAACATGGGAATGGCACTAGCCTCAAACGTGAATTTAGCATGGGAATGGCACTATAGCCTCAAACAGGAATTTAACATGGGAATGGCACTAGCCTCAAATGTGAATTTAACATGGGAATGGCACTAGCCTCAAACGTGAATTTAGCATGGAAATGGCACTATAGCCTCAAATAGGAATTTAACATGGGAATGGCACTAGCCTCAAACGTGAATTTAACATGGGAATGGCACTAGCCTCAAACGTGAATTTAGCATGGAAATGGCACTATAGCCTCAAACAGGAATTTAACATGGGAATGGCACTAGCCTCAAACGTGAATTTAACATGGGAATGGCACTAGCCTCAAACGTGAATTTAACATGGGAATGGCACTATAGCCTCAAACGTGAATTTAACATGGGAATGGCACTATAGCCTCAAACGTGAATTTAACATGGGAATGGACCTGGGGGTCAGTGGGAACTTAACATGTGTGACTTCATGTGATTTAGAGGAACAAGGGTTTATAGGGACAATAGGGTATTTATAGGGACAAAGGGATTGATTTGGACAAGCACAGAAATACACAAATACTTATACAACACAAAGAAAAAAATAATTTGGCAATGAGTATATCTTTTCGAGGCAATAGAGTGCCCCTGAAAAGGGCTGTTGGTTTCTTCTTTTATTTCTTCCACCATATTCTCACTTTCTGGAGGAAATTCATCTTCTTTTCATCCTCTGGCATCCAGTCTGGATGCCCCATCCATCTAAACTTTTCTTGGACATTCATCCAATTTTCATTTAGCCTATCAAAGTCTTCCTTTCTTTTCTTATTTTCTTTTTCCTTCCTCTCCTTTGCTCAGGTAGCTTTGATCTTGTCCACTTCCTCTTTCATGACTCTCACAACCATTGTCTCAGCTTTGTTTGAATTGGCTGATCCCCATTCCGCACTCCATTAGGATGTTTAAGACCAATCAACCCAGTCCTCTATCTTTTCGAGAAAAAAAATTGATTTTCACCATGCAATCAATAGCCTCCTTCAACTGACCCACTTTACAATATTCAAAGGTCATCATTCCTCTCATCTTCTTTACTTCCTACTCGAGCACATCTTTGACCAGCTCCCTGGCTGCTTTAGAGCTGTCATTTGGCTTGTCACATGTCTTGGGTGACTGGATACCACAAATAAAAGGCACTTTTTTCTACCACATACTCCACATCCACCATCCAATACCAAGCAATTATCATTCACTGCACTCATTCTTATAGTTGATGAGTCAACGATGGTAGCCAGACTGTTGAATGCTACATTTTATATACCTTAAGCACCAATGTGAAGGGAAACACCCCCTCACAAAAACTACACATCACGTACAAAACATCCAAAAGAGATAGTAGCATGGACCTAACAGAAATTCTCTTTTCAATATTTTACATACAAACACATTACAAACAAAACACACTATAGTCTATACCAACATATATTGGAGCAGGGAAACCTTTTTTTAAAAAATATACCTAACAAAATTACATACAATCACCAAACATACCAAATACATACAATCACCAAACATACCAAATACATACAATCACCAAACATACCAAATACATACAATCACCAAACATACCAAATACATACAATAACACAAGCAAGGTTAGTAAGTGTTTATAGTCACAACACTAAACCCTCACATACAAACACACATTAGAATTGGGAGATATTGCTTTTCTTGAGGGAGAAAGGACACACACACACACACACACACACACACACACACAAAAAGAAACAAACCCATCCATACACAATCATTTTTTGGGGCAAATTGATCAGCCTGTTTTCTTGACATCTGTTGGCTCTGAAAAGGGTTAGAGAGTGTTTTTCTGACTATCAATATTGCACCCAGGTGGACTGAAGCAAACAAAATGTCTGCTTCAGTGCACCTGGTTAATGCCCAAGGCCTAGCACCACACACACAAAGACAACTCCAGTCATTCTCCCATGAAATGTTAACATTAGCGAGTGCAGACGGGGGATAGGTGGCTTCAGTATCTCAATCCTCCAAATACCAACACACTAATATACAAAAAAAAATATTTTTAGCAACTGAAGAGTATGTCTTTTCTAGGATGGGCACACACACACTCCAATCATTCTCCCATAAAATGCTAACATTAGAGAGCGCAGATGGGGGATGGGTGGCTTCAATATCCCAATCATCAGTCTGAGGGATTCTGAAGTTTCTTTCTCTCACCACTATGTGATGACTGCCTGTGAATGTTGTGGCACTCGTGGTTGTTGTCACTGAGGCTCCCACTCTTGCCTCTGTCTCACCAATTCCATATCCTAATTTTCAATCTGGGAGACAATGGCCCTCTGTGATGCTGGTGGTTGGCCTTTTGTCCTCCAATGCACCTGATTAATGGCTGCACCTTCCAGGCCAGGCACCATACTCACAGTGACGACTCCAGTCATTCTCCCATGAAATGTTAACATTAGCGAGTGCAAACAGGGGATGAGTGGCTTCAGAACCTCAATCCTCCATTTGAGGGACTCTGAAGATTCCAATTTCCCTCTGCATTTGTCACTGTGCATATGGATGCTGCTGTGGTGATTGGGGTCTATGTGCTAATGGCAATTCCAAAATCCAGTCCTCTTTTCCGCAGAATAACTACTATTCTCTGCTGTGGTGGTGGTGTCCTTGCCAGATGTTTGACGTCACAGGTCTACCACATCATCAGATGGGGTAGTGCCGACATTTCTTTTCCTCTTCATTTCTTTTGTCTTCTTTTATTTTCCCCACTTAATGTATTGCCTCCATAGCTAGCTCATATTTGAGGTGATGAGCATATTCCAGGTGCATCTGGAGCTCTAACAATTTCTGTAGTCTGATTATTTTTCAGTGCTGACATGTCAATGAAGGGTAATTGGACTGGCGAGCACTCTGCTTTATATTACTGAAGAATGGATGTGAAGGAAAACACCCCTCACACAAAGTATAATATGTTGTTGTTGTTATAGGGTTTAATGCCATTTTTCAGCACACGATAGGCTATACATGGTGGCCAGTAAAAATGGTGGAGGAAAAAACAGGGAAAACCCCAGAAAGAACCACCGACCCATTTGAAGCTAATCACAAGCTTTCTCATGTACCTACATTGGCACAGACCGAGACTCGAACCAACGCAGACTGGTGAGATGGCAGTGATCCATAACGGTGAGCACTTTAGACCACTCGGCCACTCAGGGCCCCCTCTAGTACAATATACAACATACGCAAGACCCTAACATTTAAAACATGTACCGCGCAGACTTAAATGAAACACTGTCTTCTTTATTTACATATAAACACACTATACTACAACTAATACATACAACCATACACCAAACCAACCAAACACACACTATACCAGCAAGGGTATGAAGTGTTCATAGACACATCTATAAACCTTTACACAGAGACACACACACACATCCCGATACTCAAGCTTATCAACACCAACACACTAACAAACAAAAATATTTTTGGCTATTGATTAGTCTCTTTTCTAGAGATCTGGGTAAACCTGAAATGGGCTGTTTTGTTTAGTTTTGGCAATCTCTTAATGTCTGCGAGGACTGCCATGTCTCGTTGCAGGTTTTCCCACTGGAAGGCTTGCTTCCATGGTGTCCAGAAATGCTGCCAGGAATATTTTTAAGAGGGGGAGGTCCCACTACTTCCAGGGTTCAGGGGAGGGGGATTTGAGGCAGGTCTAGCTGATGGGTAACAACAGTATTATAAAGAATATGCATATGTAATTTAATACAAGAATTGATCTTAAAGCACTTATTTCACAACAAGCATATAAGGTATCTGCATACCTAATTTTGTTTGTTGAGCTAGTCAAAATTCTAATCTGCTTTTTCTCACTCCACTTCTTCAGCTTAGTTGGACTAGAATATTTCCAAACTGGCAGGTTCTCCTAGGCAATATGCTGTTCATTTGGCACAAATGACAGCATCACTTTTTTTCCACATTATTGAAAATGCATGTACTGATGCTGACTGGAAGTCCTTCTGTATCATACTTTCCCTATGTGCTTGGACATGATCTGCCGAATGCATATGTCGTGTCAAAGCTGATGTTCAAAAATTTGTGCAACTATTTTCATCTGTAAATGAATTGTCTTTCTTATATTCTTGACACAAAACACATAACATCCCTCCTTTTGGTTCATTCCTTAACCAGTTGTAGGTACTCAATCACTTGTCTTGGAATTTTGTTTTTTTCTCTTTTTCTCAGCTTTTGGTTCCCCTTCTACATATTCTGATGACGAGGCGCCAGCAAGTTATGTTCACTGGTTTGTGAAGTGTTCATTTTGCGTTGGGACTTAAGAGCTTTCCTCTTGCTCTTTAGAATTGATCGTGGCAGATGATCTGTGTTGTCTATAGCAGATGATCTTACTGGAATGAAATCTGTTATCTTCCTTTTCAGCATACTTAAGCTTGCTGTTTGTTACACTATACATTTCTAGTATGGCTGATCAATGGATCAGAATGTCTTACAACTCTAGGGTTCAATTAAATCAGAACCCCTCAATAATTTTGGCAAAAGAACATAGACTAGTCCCCTGTTATATATACATATATAATTACACAAAATGGGCAGTATTTATATATCAGCCAGGAAACCTGGCTATAAAAACAGCAGCCATTCTCAATCTTAGATTTGCTTGTATTGAAACACTATCTACTTCATTATACCTTAAATCAGATCACTGGCAAAATGGACAACTAAGACTTAATTTTCACAAACTGTCATTTTTAATTTCTGTCATTAATACAAGAAAATAGCATGCATTGGGTACAACAAATTGAGGGAACCACAAATAATTTGTGTGACCATTCCCCCATTGATTTTGAGTTGTGTGACTAATGATTGTTTTGCGAGAATCACGCAATTCTGCAACCTGGGAGCATATCTGGGGGTCCATTCTAAAGATCCAGAAATCGTCTCTCTTGCTTCTGTTGTTGTTGTTGTTGTTGTTGTTGCTGCTGCTGCTGCTTCTGCTGTCTATATATCTCTGTTCACTTTTACTCTTTTTGCTTCACTTCCTCATAAAAGGTTTCTTCATGAGGTTTTATGTTATTTTTAACATCCTGACATTCTCTGTTTCTTCTGGATTCTGAATCAGGTTCTGTCTGACACGAAGCAAATGCACATGAGCCTCATTCAGTTTGATAATTTTGAAGGAATGTTTATCAGTTGACAAGTCAACAATAGATCACCAGACTGGCGACTGTGCTGTTTTATATGCCTCAAGCGCGGACACAATTGAAAACATCCCTTTGGTTTTGTCGGAACGCAATTGCTAACATGACACAGAAGGATAGAGAGAGGCACAAGAGCATATATTCATACAGTGTCAATTTAAGATAAACATCATACACCATTTTTCAAAAATACATTTTATTCACAACAAAAAACTTCTCCAATACAAAATAGCAAGTAAACAATCTTTTTCAAACAGGAACATATTTACAAGGTTGACAACTTTGTGGAGTAAAACTTTACTTCCACTGATTGACATCATTTGGCCATCAGTGCACACTATATTTCCAAACTAAAGACAATAAAAAAAACTATGTTTGCAAAACCATCTTTCTACTTTATCATTGTTTCTAGAATAGTCACTATCAAAATGAGTCATTAATGTTCTAAGGGGTATACAAGACTGCATTGATGAAGAAAATGTGCATAATATTGTCCATACACCATGAAATCTGTGCCTTGTAATTTCACATTATTGAATTGAATTGTCCTTTCATTTCTTCACATAAAGTTGATGATGCCATCTTCCAAAAGGCAGTAATCCCTAAGAATCGATATACTCCACTCTGTGAATTTTGGGAATGTAGATGGCCACCCAATGGGATCCTGGTTGATAGCTGCATTTCTTCTCATAGCGCCGATGATGTGATCTTCAAAAAGGTGGTACTCCACACTGGTTATTAGGAAAGTAGATGGTCACTCAATGAGTTCCTGGTTGATGACTCTTATCAGTGTTGATGACATAAGCTTGAATGTCTTTAGGTTTGCGATGAGGAAGTTCATCTTTAGTGCACACAAGAGGATTCCAAGAAGCTGCGTAATAATTGTTTGTCAAAAAGCAATGAAGTTCCCAGGCACATATTATGTTTTTCATAGGTAATGATAAGACGTCAATTCAATCCTGACTCTTTCCTTGAAAATCAAGTAAATGGCTCTACGCTTAATGTCCATATGTGGACAAAGAGATTCAATGTGTTGGATCTCCAGAAGTCAATGGAGGGGAGGAATAGTCATCCAATTCTTTATAACACTGATACATCACTGCTTCTTCCTAGATGAGACCCAAGCATCGTTCAGATAATAATAATAATAATAATAATAATAATAATAATAATAATGACCTTATTTAAAGAGGGTAACACAATTAGCTAAGAACTAATCTACCTTAAGGCCCTTGTACAAAGGAATTTATTTATAGATACTCTTCCAATTTTTCTTCTTGGATTGACAGTGATGACTCTTTTGAGGGATTCATTGTTGATTATGCCATTTGTCCTTGGAAAAGATCATTTTTGCTCTTCGATCAGAGTCCCACAGCAATAGTAAAGGTTTTCACTTCCCACTTTGTGTAACATTTCCACTTACTCATCAAATGTAAAACGGTACTGCTTCAATTCAATCTCAGGCCACTTCAACAAATACCTGTCTCGCAAACACATGTCCAAATGCAAGCAACCCATCAGTTCTAAACTGTGCCCTAGTATAATTTTCTTTTGACAGTTGTTAAATCCCACATTATGAGGACAGTTATCTTCTGCTGTGGCTGTGTCATTGAATTTCTCCGACGTGTCAGATTTCCACACTTTGCAAGTATCCAGAGGAGTTTTCTTGCCTTCTTTTCTGTATGTCAAGAGATTTTCTAGATACTCATGGTAAGGGTAATCATTTATTCTGCTACTGACCAGATTGTTATTCAAATACAAATCCACTTTGCTGAACAAGGAATGCATGAAATTGTTGACGTGAGTTACTCTAGCAACGTCTGCGGGATTGCCAAACAACAAATGTGTAAAATTGTTGAAGGAAGCTACTATGGCATCAGTTCCTGGAGCGGTATCATCCATTTTAAGAACTTTGACTTTCAGGTACAGGTAACTGCTATTCAGAATGATTTAATCTTCAGTCTGTCCTTTGATTTCAAATTTGATGGGGACTGAGGTCATCAAACACAAGACAGGATGAAACTGTACCCATTTGGGATTCTTGCATCATCATCATGGTGTATGGAATGGCAAACATATCCATTTCCGACTTCAAACATTCACAAGAATCTCGGCGAATCATTTTTCCATTTAATAATCAAAGACATCTAATTCTTGGGCTGTTCTTCTTTCCTTTGTCTTTATGACAACGTGTTTCCATCATCTCTTTCTGCTTTGTCTTCGCTGTGGAGTGAAAGAAGAAGGAATGCCATGGTCAGCAGTGTGCAGCACATTTATAGCAGACTCTCAGCGAGACAAAATGTATTTTCCAGTTTGAAGCAACACATTTTTGCTCTCAAGAAGGCTTCTTTCTTATTTTATTACTTGATGATGACAATTTGGAGAAATTCTTTTACTTGTGTCAAAGCGACATCTTTCAAAGCATGCAATCCTTGTGTCACCATCAGATTCAAGACAGGAGTCACTGAACAAAATGCAGATTTCAGCATATCTCCTAAACTATGTCTTCATTTTCAAGCGACTCCTTGGTACATATAATACATCATTTACAAGTCGCTAGATAATCTTTTCCTAAATGTAGTTTCACCAACTCTTTTCCTTTCAAGAATGGAATATTTTGTCCTAGATCTCCTTTTATACCAATGTTGACACTATCAAAATACGACTTACTGACAGGCAAATAATGAGGATGTACAAATTCTCGGTGAACATAATACATGTTTCCACTGTCCTCGTAAGCAGCCATGGCAGAATCCACTTTGAAAGGAATGACTCTTAGTTATGGCATAGCTATGTTTCCCACCACATTATACTCCATCACACTGGAGCAAATATCAAATCCAATCCTTCATTCAGTTGCATAAGGTATTTCAAATACTTGAAACATTCCTTGTTGCTGTTGATGGATTTTCTAGGGACCATTATTGGTGACTCCACCCAAAATAACATAAAACTCAAGACAAAAAATGATGGCCAAAGTTTTGGGCATCCGAAACTTACATGTCCAGATGATGAGAAATTTTCTGGTATTCCATTTTGACAAGTTTGTTATTTTTTACCAGGACATTGATAAACCGTTCACCAAGCAAGGAAGCAATTGTTTCCACCACATGTCGAGTGTTAAAATAATACCCCACAGATTCTCATGTTATAGATATTCGAGGATTGGATGGTGATGGTCTTTTGAATTCATAAACCAGAGGATCATTTGTACCCAAGTGTTAATGCACTTGTTCATTCAGGATCTCAACCATGAAAGTGTTTTGATTTTTGGTGATATTTAGGATTTGAGTGGGATGAATGATTTCTACCAAAGCCACTTCTCAATGCGCTTTGTGATCTAACTAGATGGCCTGAGGTAATCTGGCTGTGAAACAGCACAAGGTATTGTTGGGAAACACATCCATGGAACTGGAAGTTAAGTAACAATGGTTATTTATAATTTGTGGATTTTGCTTTCTGAGGAGTCACTCAAGGTTAAAGGAGTTTCCAGATGAGGGTGGTTACTGCTGCTGTTTTATGGTTGACTGGCATTGGCTGCAAGACTCCCATTGTGACTGGAATATTTCAGGGAAGGATTGGGTTAAATGTAACCAATGCAACTGCTAAGTAAAATGATCCACAATTGTTTGCCTCTTTGTTACAAACTCAAATTGTTGATGGTGAAACAAATGGGACCATACGCCACAAAGATTTGGCAGAAAAAGACCATTTGCATTTTAAGCACACATTCTCTGCACCACATCCACATGTAGATTTTGAAGAGAAGAACACTGAGTGGGAGCAGTCACTGCTGCTGCTGCTGTGTTGAACGGCATGATGGTCACTTCATTTTACAAATGATGACTTGTGAAGCATCGATCCAAAAATCAAAACTCAAAGATATCCTTTTCAATGCACTTTCACTTGTCTGATTTGGCATTTGTCTACCTTATAGGTTCTTCGATTGACAATGCTTTCAAAGTCATATGTGTTGTCTTTGTTTTCAGTCACTCCTAGATTGTGTGTGTACTTTGGATTTTTAACATATCTTTAAAAAATTTTCAGTCATATTGCTACGATGTCTGCAGTGTGGCAGTTTATGGTGATGTCTAGCACTAGGACATCATGCCGCAGACATGTAGCATGATGTCCCACCCAGTCATATTATCCTGACACCAGGCCGACCAGTCCTATCACTAACCTATTAATTTTGAGCGCCAAGCAAGGCAGCTGTTAGAAACATTTTTGCAAGTCTTTGGTATGACTCGGTGGGGATTGAACCCAGGACTTCTCGCATCCGAGAACAACTTTTCATTCATGTCAATGTCAACAATGGTACTGCTGTCATGAATTTAGTTGTCCTCTGTGTCTGGTTCTTCTGTCAACTTGGTTAACACAGGTTTAAATGTCACATTCTTCACCTGATGTTTTAAGTCCACTTTTTCTCTGGGATCAATTACAAAGGCTTAGCCATTGTCAGACACTTCATGTATCCACACATCAAAGCCAACACTTTTCGAACCATATACATCTTTCCAGTGTGGGTGTAGGTCACATGCTGCACACATCTTCATAAACATCCAAAGTCAATCAAGTTTTACAATCTTTTCTTTACATAGAGTTTGAGAAGTATCGATATAAAAGACCAATGCTTTTAACAGAATGAGTGTCTCATGCAAACTTACAGGAACTATCACAGTGTCTGTGTATGCATTTTAAAGTGGGTCAATTGAGGGAGGAGATTGATTGCATGGTGAAAGTCGGTACTTTTTCAAAAATATAGAGGACTGGGTTGATTGGTCTTATCCATCCCAAAGGAACGTGGAATGGGGATCAGCCAATTCAAACAAAGCTGGTTGTAAAAGTCATGAAAGAGGTAGAGGACAAGATCAAAGCTACCTGGGCAAAGGAGAAGAATGAAAAAGAAAATAAGAACAGAAAGGAAGACTCTGATTGGCTAAATAACAATTGAATGAATGTCAAAGAAAAATTTAGAAGGATGGGGCATACAGACTGAATGCCAGAGGATGAAAAAATATGTATTTCCTCAAAAAAGGGAGAATGTGGTGGAAGTAATTGAGCAAATAGAAGAAGAACCAATGGACATTTTCAGGGTCACTTCATTGCCTCGAAAAGATATATTCATTGCCAATTTTTTTTTACATTTGTGCTGTATAAGTATTTGTTTGTGTATGTCTATGGTTGTCCCCATCAACTCCTTTGTCATTATTAAAAACCTATTGTCCTATAAACCCTTGGTCATATAAATCTCATGATGTCATCTATGTTAAATTCCCATTAATCCCAAGGTGCCATTCCCATGTTAAATTCCCTTTTGAGGTTATAGTGGTTATTGTGCCGCATACTTGTAAAAGATATAATCTTACTGCACATCAACACCAACCACCTAACTAACAAAGAAAGTTTTAATAAAATAATCCAAGTGAAGTCTGATGAAAGATGAAGATAAACTTGGTCACAGATATAACAGACATGTTTACTTAACTGGAATGATGCATGTAAAACAGTCCCTGGGTGTACTACCAAAAGGCATGTGATTCTATTCAGTCAAAGTGTTTGGTTTTTTATGTGCATTTTGAAAGTGGTAAATTGTCCTATTTGCTAACAATCATAATAGCAGTCTTCCTGGAAATAAGTTTGTTGATAGACTAATACCAGTCAAGCCATTACACAAGTTTTTCAAACTATATGACCATTATTGCTAGAATACTCACACATCACAATGACTGTGACACTAGCCATAGCTGATTTCATTGAGTTCTCCTCATTGGATGCAGTGCAAATGTAATTCCCTCCTTTGTTCCTGTCCACAAACCGTGAAAGCTGAGCACCAGACTGAGAAAAATCTTGTGGACCAGTCCATGTGAAGCTACAGGGAGGGTAGCAGTCAGCTGAGCAGGTAATGTTTAACATGGTGCTATCTTCAACACTTTGGTTTGACTGGATGGTAGATAACATCACCTGACCATTGGATGGTCCATCTGAAAGAAAGGATACAATAAAACAATACATTCTGGAATAAAGTACATGAAGGTCACATTATAATAATAATCTGTGAATTCATGATATGTCATGCTGTACCAATTTTTATAGCTGTTTAAAATCACAAATTTAAAAACCCAATAAACAATATTTCTCGACAGTAAAATAATGTTAAGTCATATCACCGATTGTTTCTAATCTGATAGATTCTTTTTTAAATGTTGTGAATTTACTTTTCCTACACATTTTGTTTGTGAGATTCATTCATGTAGACTGGTAGAAAGTAGTAGTGAGTTTCAAGGGAGACTAGTAACATCTGTATTCTGAGCTACCCTAGTTAAATAAATAATTTTATTATTATTATATTATTATTGCTTATGCCACAGGCTGTGGTGATTGACGTACACATACACATTAACTCTGGACATATCAATCATACTGAAACAAAAGACAGATTAGAATGCAAAGACACAAGACTGGATTCTCCCTGCATAGACAAGGGAGATTTTACAAGTTCTAATGACATGCAAATCAATTAAAAATCAAGTATCAAGCATTTGAGGTATTTTTTTCACACTTTCAAAAGAAGCTGCTGATCTAACTGATGCAGGCAAAGAATTACATACTTTTGTTCTAGAATATTTAAGACCACATTGCAAGTGTTCAGTCTTAGGGTTTGGTAATTTCAGGTGGCCATGTAAGGTCAACCATAAAGCATATGGCTTTGAATTTCATCAAATAGTTCTGTCATACATTTTGGCATATTGCAGATTATATATTTGTAAACAAGAACTACCTTTTGAGAGTTTATTTTGTCATTTATTTGAAGCCATTTTAGTTCAAGGAAAAGAGTGTTAGATGGTGTGTCAAAAGGAGCATCCAGAATAGGTGACCTACTTGATTTTGTATCATATTTTTTTTAACAGACTCTTGGGGCAGTTTCCCCATACTGTCAAATACAGAGTAATAGTCAATGACACAAAATGTAGGCATTGTAGTACATTATTCTAGTTTGTATGGATAGGTATTTTTTAATTTTACTTAGTAAGGTTAGAGATAGAGATCAACTGACATAGTATGTTTGTCCCACATTAAGTCATTTTCAACTATCATTCCGAAAAGTTTTTCTTTATTAACATGTTCATCAATTGGTATACTGAGTGAACGCAGACAAATTCTGAAAAGGATGGACATCAATAGTGAGAAGAAGTGGGGCATGTTTAAGTGGATGAATACACACTTAATAATTGAGTTAGGAATAACTGTTAATAAGCAGGTTTTTCCTAACAAAGCTCTTCACTTTTCTGTATCAATCACCTTTATTTTCAATATGTTTAATCTCTGAAAAATTTATCCAAGTGGTTTCACATGTGTAAGAGTAAAAGCATTGTGTATTATGTCCATGTTTTTGCATGTGAATGAGGATACATTTTATCGTTACTTTAGAATCAGAATAAAAACATTCTTTATTTCAAAAAGAGTGACATTTATTTAGAGAAGAAAAAACGATGAAACAGCAGTCATATCACATTTATGATGATTACAATGAAACCAAACAAAACAATAAAATTGAGACAAGAATTTCAATTGACAAGTCATCTAATAATAATAATAATGACCTTATTTAAAGAGGGTAACACAATTGAAAGAACCACAGGAAACAAGCATGAGAGGACAAACAAACAGAAAAGAATGCCAGCTGGGTGGTTGCCTGGACAAACAAGTGCCCCGTTGTAGGTCTAGAGCAAACCTGGGATCTACTCCGAGAAGTGGGTTACAGGGAAGGAACGGAGGAAAGGAGAGACTAATTGATGCGAAGCATGGTGTGTCAATCGGCACATGGAATGTGAGGACACTCTGGAAAGACGGGAGCCTGGAACTTTTTGGCAACAGAATGAATGACTGGTTTAAATGGGACATAATTGGTTTAGCAGAGGTGTGAAGAACTGGTCAAGGAATAGTGGAATGCGATGGTCACACATTATTGTACTCCGGAGAAGAGAAAAAACGTCAAGGAGGTGTCGGCTTGCTTTTATCGAAGATGACATCCAGAAGCCTAGACGATTGGAATCCAATATCATCAAGGCTGATCAGCGCAAGATTTAATGGTCAAGGACACAACATCACTATCATCCAAGCATACACACTGACTACAGACTATAATGATGAGGTAGTCGATGAATTCTACAAGACATTGCAATATGCAATCGACAGTGTACCAAAAAGGGAAATCAAGATCGTAATGGGCGATTTCAATGCACAGGTTGGAACAGACAACATCACATAGAATGGAGTATTGGGACGCTACGGCTATGAATCAATGAACGAAAGAGGTGAACGACTACTACAATTTGGCAGGCTCAACAAACTGAACATCATGAACACCTGGTTCGAACATAAGCCTTCGAGGAAATGGACTTGGACATCACCCGGTGATCGAACGAGGCAGATGATCGACTATATCATGATTGACCGAAGATGGAGGAGCTGCATCAATAACGCACGCAGTTACCCAAGTGCAATAGTGCCAAACGTGATGAATGATCACAATCTTTTGATGGCAAACTTCAGAATAAGATTCAATGTTCAAAAAAGGACACATGCGAAGAAGGTGGACATTGAAAGGCTGCGTATTCCTGAAGTCAAAGAACGATATGAGATAGCGATCAAGAATCGCTCTGAAGCACTTGGCAACATGATCGAAAAGGAAAGCCTAGATGAAGCACTCAAAATTGTTAACCATACGATAAAGGTGGCAGCTGAAGTAGAGATTGGTTTCAAGAGGTACAAGAAAGACCCATGAATCAGTGATTAGATACTCAACCTGGCTGACGAACAACAGGCAATAAAAGTGAAGATAAATAAGAATCAGAGAAATCCGAAAGTTAAAGATTGGAAACGTCAATACACACAGCTGAAGAATGTCATAGACAATAAGGTTGAGGAATACCGTGAAGAATGGTTTAACAAACAGTGCCGTGAAACGGAAGAAGCAAACTGCATGAATGACATGCGATCTCTCTTTCAAAAGGTCAAAACGCTCAAGAAAGGTGTGAAACTGAAGGATAGGCGTGGAAACATTAGAGACAAGGATGGTAAGAGCCTCTACAATGCAAATATAGAAACAGAGAGCATACTCGAATAACTTTGGCCAAACTGTAAGAGGGATGACCTTGAACCGAATCTCCTTGAAAGTAAAGTGAGGAAGGCTATTGCTAGGATCAAGCCGCATAGAGCTCCTGGAATTGATGGCATCGAAGGAGAACTGATAAAGGGAGGTGGACAAACGGTAATACGAATTATGCACAAGATCTGCAACAAGATTTGGGATGCTGGAGAATTCCCAACATTTTGGGCGAAGTCTATTGTGGTCACCATCACGAAGAAAGGGGACACTACCAAATGTGAGAATTACCGAAAGATTAGCCTCATTTGCCACGCAAGTAAGATCATATTGGAAATAATCAGGAGCCAAATGAAGAATACAATTGAAGCGAAAATGTCAGAAGAGCAAGCCGGTTTCAGACCAGGAAGAGGCACAATTGAACAAATTTTCTCACTGCGATTGATAGCTGAGAAGTACCTCGCATTGCAGGACAAGGAATTGTACTTGATTTTCATAGACTTCAAGAAAGCCTTTGATCATGTATGGCACCAAGGCTTGTGGAGGGTACTACACCATTATGGCATACATCCAAAGCTGATCAATCTCATTGAAAATTTGTACAAGAGAACGCAAAGCGCTATCAGAGTTGGAAACGATATTATGAATTTTGACTAAATCACAGAATTTTCTGAAATGCGAGTAAAAAAATATTGTTATAATATTTTTTGATGAAATTCATCAGACCAATATACACAATCTGATAGATTTAGTACTATTATGCCTATGATAGATTTTCATTATACTTATTAGATTTATTAGATTTAGTACCAATATACCCATCAAATTAATGAAATTGTTTGATAATCTGGAATTATGGGTAATTTACCCTTTATTCAGAATTAGGTAACATTTTTTAATCTGATCAAATTTAATGCAGGAATGTGCATAATTCAGAATCTGATCTCGTTCACACTTGATCATAACAATATTCTCGCCGCAGTTTATCTAATTACATCTGCGTTAATAAAAAATCTTTGTAACCTACTCATCAATAAGTATGTCAATGCTAAATTGTTCTACCTGTGTAAATACCCTCTTGATTGCATTTTCAGGATTTTCTTTGTCGTGTATGAAAACCTTCACGTGTTGGTACATTATATAATATCCCTTTGATCAATTCGTGCGTCAAGATCTCACATAATGATTTATTGACAAAATTTCATTTCTTAAATTAAGTAAATGTCTATGCTGGTCATTAACTTTACAATTTATTCTTGACAAATACAGCTTATGACAATGTAGATATTCCGCATTGATTGGTTCTTGTACAATCAAAAATCCAGGAGAATCTTGCGGAGTAAATGTATAAAGAATATATCCTTGCAGAGCTTGATTTGATTGTTGAATGTCTATTTGATAACTGCCATTAATTACATCACATACAAGATTGACCCAGTTGCTGGTGTTATATTAACGATTTCTTGTGAAATATGTCTACCGCCACCATGCAGATTATTGTTATATCTGAGAATAGCTGCTGGTGGTGCTATTTTTCTCCACACAGAAACAATTTAAGGAACATTATCGTTTATAATATAGTTGACTGATTTTTTAAGTTCAGCAATGTCAAATCCTGGTATTACAAATTTTAATAAATATGCTTCAGCTATTTTATAATGCTCAGCATATAATCGCCTAATGTTTATTTTTTCATTATCGAAATCATAAGTACTAGCATTCATTACCTCAATGATAGTTCGATTACCATATTCAAGTTCTGATACAATTTGATTTAAATGTTTTATTGACACAATAATTTGTTTTTCTTAGATCGTTATTAGCATACTCCAGAATATAATTTTTAAATAATTGCACTAATGTCATGGACATCGTTATATGTTCAGTTTTAATTTCATCAGCTAATGATCCGAGATCTTTTTCATTAACAATATATTTAAAAGTTTTTTGATCAACATCAAATATTGATATTAGTACTATAGGAAATCTTCTACGATGCATTTGTATATATCTATCCGTGTCACGCCATGGATATTTATCTCGACATTTTGGAGTTGTTATAAGCGCATTATCGTTGGTACAAAAATCATCTCGACGCGGTTCTGGTGGTCCTTGATATTCTTATGGAATTTCTGGCCATCCTAATACGGATCTAATCGTTGATTGATAAATATCAACGACATAATTGGAAGAATTTATTTCTATCTCAGCCGATAATGTTGGTTCGTGAACGTTGATAGCTATTTTTGATTCTTTTCCCATAATAATTTTATTCTAAGCGCGAATTCATCATTGATTTGTTCGATCTGATAACTTCCAGTTGGAAGACTAATAACATTCCAGTCTGGGGTTACAATGCCATCAGCGTTGGCTGAGATTTTTATTTGCAAATACAAGCGAATTGTTTGCTGGTAATCTACTAAATGATTTTGATCTGATATTAGGCCAAATGTGATATACTCATAATTGTGCAAGTGCGATCTCTCTCACTGGAATTGCGGTTGGAAAGTTGACGCTAAATTCAGGTGTGGTTGAGCTTATTGATATCATCGTTTTCCTTCGTGGAGCTGTGTTTGTGACTATCTGTTGCAGTTGTTCGTGCGTCATTATTATTAGTGTTATTTTCTAAATCAGACGTAGTCATTGCCTCGTTTTAGATCTTAATCATTTCTGCAAACTCTATATATAATATTATTCCATCGCTGATCGTGTATGATATTTTCGAAGATAGTTTTGAATACGCAGTTGTTGCCGAGCAAAGTTTCATTGTGTACTCGTGCAGTTTATTTTCGCTGCACGTGGATATCTTTTTTGCAATAATATTAAGAACATCAGCAATTGTTGTCGCGGATGAAACACAAATAGTTACAATAATCAGCGACGTCATTGTTATCGCGGATAATAACAAACCAATTCCAGCGCCGAATACACAATTATGTCAATGACAACTACAAGTCGTTGATATTTTGTTATTTTTATGGTGTACACGTCAATGATATTTTTTATTTTATTTTGCGATGCACAAACCTGATTGTACCAGTATTCTTGAACGTCAATCATTATAAAATTACCTAGCAAACAATTGGCGTTTTAGCAACAAATTCCAGACACCAATAAGCTACTTCGGTCAAATTTTTATCAGGCGGTTCAAGAGTAAACGTTTCTTTGTCGCCGCTAATTAACAAACGGATATAGTTCCAGAAAGATCATCAGTTGAATGATGTAAAAACCGCGTTGTGATTATATTAAATTTTCAACACTAAACCCAGACAACCTATAAACGCCATTGACTTCTGTGGTATGTTTAATGGTTTTATTTTGTTCTGTCCATACTGATGATCTTAACACTACCGTGTAAACATTGTTAATGATATTATGTAAAATTTTAATCAAATTAAGTTTATCAACAATCTCATGAATTCCTTTAACAACATCGAGAGTTTTTAATCGTTTTAATTTCTGATATTGCTGTGTTAATGTCGTTGAGTTTTGCATTAATCTCAGAGAGTTTTATGTCAACGGTGAGTGGACTTCCAAAGAAATCCTCACCGATTTTATTAAGTTTTTGAAAATTTCTATGAACGTTTGAAAAAGTGCTTAAGTGAACATCATACACAAGTTGAAATGCTGTTAATTTATTCTCGATGACCTTATCACATACATCTACGTAGTTTTTCGTTGATGCGTCTTTGGGAGATGTTGGATTCCTCAAAACAACAATTTTATTTCCGTTCATGCTAAGTTCACCTGTCATTATATCACTAGTTGATTTTACACGATTAGAGACACTTTTTGCAATTTCATTTCTGATAGCTGCAATTGATATATTTGAGTTTCTAATTTTTCAATACGCGGTAAACACTGGAATGTTATCCATGGTAGCGCTAAGAACTATATGGATTATCTCACTCCACATAATGTTGCTCGTTTTTAAAACACCGAATTTATCCTAAAAAACAACAACTTCATGACAATCAACTCCAGAAAGGTTTGTAATATCGGCAAGTTCATCTTTAGTTGCATATTTTGACAAATCAATATCATCTTTTTTTCCTGCTGTGAGGAGGTCTTCCGTAAATATCAACCATTATACGTATTGCTGGTATTCAAATTAGCGGTTTTATGTGGAGGCAATGAAGATTTTGAAATAGCATTAAGTACTACTTCACAACCACATATCGGTGGATCTATTTGAGTTTGTGTTGGTAGCGTAGAATACCATATCAGTGTTTGGTTGCAAATATGAAAGAAATTCCTTTTGTGGAGAAGTCCATACCAATCAAAATAAACAGATCCACGTGGATCAATTGCGTACGCAACCCAGTGAGATCCTGAACCAGAACTGTTATCAAGATTAATAATTCCGGTTTCAACGCTGTTTGGATGTTTAGGTAATTAGTTGCGCAAAAAAACACCTCTGAAATTTTTAATTTTTAATTTTTCAGCAGCATTAATTAAATCAAAATTAGACATTGGAAGTATCAACAAAGTGTTCCTGGTAATTTCAGGCTGAGCCTGTACCAATGTGGGGTTCTTGGTAATCACAGACCCACACCTCTTTTTCTAAATCCTTTTCCGGCTATTTTCTTTAGTGCCATTCCAGATGCGGTTCAAACAGCACCTAATGCAGCTGCTTTTGCTACGACAGGTGCGGCTGCGGCAATTAATGCTAGTAACGCAGCAAGAAGTGGAAATATTCTACCGGTTTTAACCATATTTTGAATAGCACTCAGAGAAAGATAAAATTGAACTCCGGTTTTTCCTTCTAGAGCCTTCTTAAAATGTTTAAATTGATTTTTAGTTAGCAGTAACTTGTTTGACCACAATGTATTTGATCTCGCTTTAGTGATATTTTTGTTCCGCATTTTGTTGCAAGTTTTGATTATAATTTGTTCACCTGACCTTGAGTCAGAGTGGCATTAACGTGAAGATTAAACATTTTTATAATATCATATGCTGTTTTATTTACATGTTATGTTACATATTTTCTACGGATGCATCAACAAATCTCATTCGTCCACCAGCATCTTCAAGTAACATTGATTTATTGCTAAGTACAACAGCAACTGCTCTGTAACCACCCGGTGACATTCGACCTACATCAGCTCGAAAGTGTATATCAACGACAGATTGTCTGAATAATCTAAATGTTCCAACGAAAAGTAATATATCGGATATAATGTTGTAAATTCCAACTGAGATATTTGCAAACCAGAATCTATATTTTGATCACGTCCCATATACTTCATTAAACGATAATATGCATGTGCAACACAATGTTGTTTAAAATTCAGCAACACTTCTTCAGAAGGTTCCTGATGTCCATTTATCCTCAAAGTAACTATCAGAAACTGCAAGTGTGTCAAATACCATTGGATTTCTTTCCTGCGAACCTAATCTGGCATTTTTCTGAAGTATGACAAATATATGTGGCACAGAGATACCTTGTTGTGATGCTATCTGACATGTCAGCAGCATTACCTGGATAACTATCTGTGGTCATTGTAAGCCATGATAATAATGATTTACCACCTGAATTCATGAAAGAAAGTAATCTTTGTTCTTCGGCGATAAATGGAGTCATCACTGACATCCACAACGTTAGTTTTATTAATTTTACCTTACCAACAGCAACTGCATCATCGCGCCATATTGCATCATTATCAGTATCTTTTCTTACAAGTACAACTGTATGTTTAGCGCCAAATCGATCTTTTCTAACATCCCTGCAAAATCCAAAGATATGAGACAGCGGAATTGCGCACGAAAATTCTTCATTCACGCTTAACATTGATCAACGTACAGAAAATCCTAAGTTAAAATCATCATTCATCAATGCAACTTCAGTTCCAGCTGCATTTAGTAATACTCTTCTGTTATCTGGATGATCAGTTGTATCTTATACAAACATCATCGATGGACCAGCTGATCTTGCGTAATCATCACTATGTCTCACAAGACCAAGTACAGTTGTTGCAACGTTGACGTTTTCAACGCATGATTCGATAGTTTTCCGTCAATAACATATGAGACGCTGCTGAATAACGCCATGATACCGTTATTAACAAAACCAACTTGATCACCAATTCTATATGCTGTATTATCTACTTTCAAAAGTATACCTTCGACTTCGATAAATGCCTCACAGGGCAAGAATTATCTACTTGTATCTTGAACTTGTAATTCGATTCTTCCAGGATCGTTAGGTACACGTGCTTCATAAGAATAATACTGATAATCACGTAGAGAATCATTTTTGAGAATTGGTGTGTCAATGTCGAACGCATCATCGGATATACGCTTGAACATTTTTATTATAATTTGTTATCGTCTAACACGAAGACCACTTCCTGCTATCAAACTCGCGGATATATTTTTCTCTCTTTCTTTTGACAAAGGTACATTAACCAATTCCACTAGGTTTTTATTTGCGGACTGATTTATTATTTTACTAACATCTGCGGGCATTATTTTAGTACTTGGGAGTTTTACCAGTTGTTTTTATCGTACTAACAGTGTTAGTCTGTCCTTGATTGTCGAAAATGCTTTACCAGGAAGATTACTAATTACACCAGGTAATTCATCACGAATATGATTAATAGTTTTCATTCCTAATTCGATAGTTTTCATTCCTAATTGCTTTGCAATCGGTATAGCTTTGGGGGCAACCCTGCTAAAAAGACCTCGAACAACATCACCAAGTCCAACCAAGTCCATCTCCGTAGAATGTTTTATAGATCGGCAATCATGAATTTACCACTCTGACCATAACTGGTATACAATAAGTATTATGTACAATTATCTTATTTATTATTTATTTATCTAATCGAGCAGCAGAGGGGGTGAATCAGACAACGTTTTTAAACAAGTTTTCGATGGATTAGGGCTTAAACCCCTATCAAAACGGCTACAAATCAATGAAACAGGCAAAAAATGACTGAAAAATCAATGAAATCAGCCAAACAAAAAATAATGAAAAAATCAATGAAATCAAAACAAAGAAAGCCTCCATTTGCCAAACGGAGACTTAGTCATTTTTGTCTGAAAACATGATTCTGCAGGGTTTTCAAAATGGGTTAAAACTCTTCAACCGAATATTTTATCAAGTCCGATACGATATCGTGTCCTAGGATGAAAATCCTTTTAGGACTTCACAGACTTATTTGTAAAACCTAACCTTGTAGATCAATCAGATTATTAGACTGGTCAGTTAGTTTGAAATTAATTCTGGTTAATGAATTATTATGACACCGCATATAGACTGGATTCACCGGAGACTCAATTATTAGAAACCCTGGAGGAGCTGTTGGTGCAAATGAATACAGAATATATCCTTGCTGGGCTTGATTTGATCGTTCTAAATTTATTTGATAACTTCCCTCAATAACATCACATATTAAATTCAATGCAATCACCGATGAAATATTTACATTGAACGGAGCGATATGCCTGCCACCGTCTTCTGGGTCATTATTATGTTTGAGGATTTTTATTTCCGGTGATGCTGTTTTTTTCCACGTATCATGAATTATTTTAAAACCAACATCGATGGCATCATTGAGAAGTTTTTTTAGTTCTGGTGCGTTATATCCTGGTAGTTTGAATGATGGAATATCTTCTATGCGGATACTATAATCTGATGCAAATGTTGTTCTCAATAGGGGATCATCATCATCTAATATATCCTGAATAATTTTGAAATTAAATGTTTCCATCTCGTTGATAATTTTATTGCATGTTTCTATGACGCTGATAAATTCATCTCGGGTGAGAGAGCCGGATTTAAGAGATATTAACAACAGTGAAAAATCATTATTCATTGCTGTGAAGTTTTCAACGATTTTAAATTCCCTAACAGAATGATATCTCTCTTCCTTCTCTTTTCCAGTTAGATAGTATCCGATCTCAAAAAAATCTCTAGTAACCCTATCGCTATAACTCTTTATTGGATTATCAGATTTTCTATTGTTGGTGATATAATCAGTTTTTTTTGGTTCTGGTAAATCAACGGTTTTCCCCCCGGGTGGTAATTCAGGCCATCCTAGTACGGTTCTTATAGAACTCTGATAGATATCTACGACATAATTTGGTGAGTTTATTTCAATGGCAGATGATAGTGTTGGCTCATGAACTGTTATAGCTATTTTTGATTCTGCTCCAGTAATCGATTTTATTCTACGTTGCAATTCGTTATTGATTTGTTCGATTTGGTATGATCCGGTTGGTATGGAAACAACATTCCAGTCTGGGGTACCGTCGTCTTTATTCTTATTTGCAAACACCAGTGAATTATTAGGTTGTTGACCACCAAATGATTTTGATTTGATATTAGGCCAACTGTGGTATACTCGTAATTTTGCTAGCGCGATTTCCTTCACAGGGACCGGGGACGGGAAATTTACACTGAATTCTGGATTCGTTGAGGTTATTGAGATCATGCTTGTTTGTACTGGGTTTGTGTTCTCCACTATTTGTTGAAGTAATTCCATCTGTGTTGTCATTGTTATTATACTGTTGTTGTCGCTCTAATTTTGACATCGCAGAATCGTAAGTACTGACCATTGCTGAAAACTCACTCTCTGATATAACTGTATCATCGAGAGATGACGATATCAATGAGGATAATTGCGAGTATGCAGTGGATACAACATGAAATTGAATTATGTAGTCTTGTAGTTTCCGTTGGCTGCATGATGATATTTTTTTTGTTATTATTGAAATAATTCCAGCGATTGTTGTCGCCGCGGATATGCAAATTGGAACAACTAGTATAATACCGGCTCCGGTGATTACACCACTCACAGCGTACACGGTAACATCAATTGTGGTAATTCTCCTGCGATATTTTTTAATTTTCATTGCATACTCCTCAGACAGGGTTTTGAGTCTATTTTGATATTCTCTGACCTGATCATAGCGATATTGCGATGATGAAATCATTTTATTTTTAAATCAGTTTACGATTTCAATTGAAACCATTATTTACTTAAATCCGCTACGAATTCAACATACCACGTTGTTGAAAACCTAACAAAATTTTTATCAGTGGATGTTATTGTGAACTGTTCGGTTGTATCCTTGTCGATGATCGTTGAAATCGTATTATTGACCCCGGATGAACTCGACGATGAAATATTAAATTGAGTCGTTGACACTAGTGTTAATCGATAAATACCCTTAACGGTTGCAGTGATATCTAATTTGTTATTTGTAGATGTCCACGCAAATGATCCGTGTTGGATCGCGTATACTACGTTATTGGTTCTGTCATGAGGGATTCTTGTTTTTTCAATGATTGTCATCATCCTCGTAAAATCATCTTTGATGGTCTCGCTGAAGATTTTCGTCTCATCGATGGATTTTTTGATATCCGGTAGTTTTAGTTCAATTTTATCCAACGGGGTTCCAATAAATTTATCAATGATATTTCTACGGAATGAGGTGAATTGTTTTCCGTGTTCTTCAGTTTTAGATTGAAGTGTTGTTAGTTCCAACACAGAATTTTTCAACTCATCGTTGAGAGTTTTTAATCTATCTGTAATCGTCGAAAAAAGTACACCCGGTTTGAGTTTACCCTGATCAGAAAATAACACAATAGTATCCTCGATTGCGTTTCGTTGTTTAATCAAAATATTATCCAGAGACATTACTAGTTTTCGATTTTCCCTGACGATCTTGAAATACAACTATTTCCCCAGGATCAACACTTGCTAGGTTCAACGTCTCAGCGATTTCATCTTCAATTATTTTTTTTATATCACCGGTTGCAGTGCCATCAGCACCGGGTTTCTTCAGCGCTGATAGAGGTCTTCCCCAAATATCAATCATTGTTATTGTAAAACTCTCTCTCTCTCTAAAATCTCTTTGATTTCCAGCGATTACTAGTGTATTCATTTACGACAATGTGTGGTGGTTTTTTCGATGATGAAATAGCATCAAGGACATTTAATACTTCACTGCCGCATATTGGTGGATCATTCATTTGTTGTGTTGGTAGCGTTGAATACCAAGTCTTCATTGGAAAATTTTTTATATAACGCAGAAACTCTTTTGGCGGTGCTAATCCATATGAATCAAAATAGACGATTGCACGTGGATCAATAGCGTATGCAACCCAGTGAGTTCCAGGTCCGGTGCTGTTATCTAAATTAATTATACCGGTTTCAACGCTGTTTGGTTGATGTGGTAATTGATCTTTCATAAAGACACCTCTGAAATTTGTAATCGCAAGTTTTTTAGCAGCATCCATTAAATCAAAATTGGACATAGGAGTCAAAGATTTTTGAGTTAATAAACCGTTCCTGGGATTCTCAGGCCTTTTCCGCTGTACCATGAATACGGGGTTCCTGGTAGTCTTAGACCCTTTCCTCTTTTTTTATAACCCTGTCCAGTTGCCTTCTTTAGTGCCATCCCTGCTGCAGTACCAACGGCTCCTAACGCCGCTGCTTTAGCCACCACTGGGGCTGCTGCTGCAATCAATGCTGGTATTGCAGCTAACAATGGAAATATACCACCTGATTTTATCATATTTTTGATAGCAGCCGCAGAAAGATTAATCTGAACACCTTTTTTTGCTACAAGTGCATCATTGAAATGTTTTATTTGACGAGTTGTCAGCGATAATTTATTTGCACTACCAGTCATTTGATTGGGTTTCAACGTGATTGTGGTTCCACATTTCTTAGCCGATTCTGATTGCAATTTCTTGACTTGACCGGGAGTTAACGCAACACTAATAACACTATATGACATATTATACAAAATAGATTGATTCTAAATCGTTTACAATTTCAATTACATATTTTCCACTGGTGCATCAATGATTCTCATTCTTCCTCCAACACCTTCAAGTAGCATTGATTTATCACTCAGAATGACAGCAACCGCTCTGTAATTAATATTACCACCAGGACGGGTTACACGGGCTCTAAAGTGTATATCAACGACAGATTGTCTTGTTAAATCAAGATGTTCCAATGAAAAGTAATAAATCGGATACAGATTTTTAAAATCCAATTGTGATATTTGCAAACCAGTATCCACATTTTGATCACGTGACATATATGACAACAGGTTATGATACATGCGTGCAATATGGTTGTGATTGTAATCAAGTTGTATATCCTCGGATGGTTCCTGCTGTCCGTTTATTCTCAACGAGACCTCTCTAACACCTAACTGATCAAATATCATGTGACTTCGTTGTTGATTACCAACTCGCTCATTATTCTGTAATGTAATAAATATATGACGTGGAGCTGAAACACCTTGTTTTGATGCCAGATGCCATGTGAATGTACCATCAACATTGTCTTGTTTAATATCAGTAGTCACTGATAACCAACTCAACAATGATTTTCCTCCTTGGTCCATAAAAGATAACAATTTTTCTTCTGTGGTGATTGATGGAGTTAACACTGGCATCCACAATGATAGTTATGTTAAAATGACTTTACCATCAGCAACACCAGCATCACGCCAGATTGCATCATTATCAGTACCCTTTCTCACGAGTGCTACTGTGTGTTTAGCTCCATAAATAACTTTTCTAACATTTCTACAGAATCCAAAAAAATGATGCAGTGGAATCGCACATGAAAACTGTCGACGTTGTCCTTGTAATGTTGCTACACGTGTTGCAAATCCTAGATTGTAGTTAGGGATGTTATTTATGACATCAAAATCACCAGCTGGTCTTACATATCCGGCTGGTGCTGGATTAACTGAAGAAGCATGTGTTGCCTTGACTCTAGAATACTGGACGTGTTCAGGGGAATCAGTAATATCCTTAGAAAACATCATAGATGGACCCGCTGACCTTGTATAATCATCAGAATATCTTGCTAACCCTATGATTGTTGTGGCAACATCAACTTCACGGTCAATGGATTCAATTTCTTTTCCATCAATGAGATATCTTGCACTTTCAAATAACGCCATAATACCGTTATTAACAAAACCAACTCGGATAGTTGGGTTATTGTCATATGGGGTATCAGCTGCAACATTGGTTACAAGTTCTCCTTGTACTTCAATAAACGCTTCACAGGGCAAAAAGTATTTACTGGTATCATGAACTTGAAGTTCAATTCGCGATCTGAGATCTGGTTGTACTGCGTGATAAGAATAAAATTGAAAATCGCGTACAGAATCATTCTTGAGCACTGGGGCATCCATATCAAATGCTGGATCAGGTGACCTTTTGAACATTTTATTATATTTATCAGAGTCTAAATCGTGAAATCATAATAAGATTTTCATCGTCGTATTTATTTAAAGCCACTTCCCGCTATCATGTTTGCTATCATCTTATTTTGGTCACTTGGAGTCACCAATGATGCTAATTTTTCATCTACTGCGTTATTTATTATTTTACTAACACTTGCAGGCATTTCCGCTGTAGATGGCAATGGTTTCTTTTTTCGTGATTTCACTAATGATGTTATTTTATTTTTCACGGCTGAAAACGCTTTTCCTGCAAGATCTCCAACAGTACTAATACCCTTATCACGAATAACATCAATGGCTTTCATTCCTAGTTGTTTAGCTAACGGCATCACTTTTGGAGCCATTCTTGAAAATAATCCTAAAATGGTATCACCGAAACCATCTCCGTAATATGCGCTATAAACTGGAAACCGTGAGTTTACTACATAGACACTGGCTGGTTTATCATGATTGTAGTGTATGATCATTCTTATTTAATTGTTATTCTTCTAATCAATTGACTTCGTCATCAGATTCATAAAACAATTTTTGAATTCAGTCACTATGATACCCATTTGTTAACTCGTCAATGAAATCTCGATATGATTTGATATCCATGATACCGCCTTGAAATAACCGTCTACAGATATCAGCTGCTTCATTAATTATTTCTGGAGAGTTATTTCCAGCTCGGAACCCTCCTACAAGAACTTCTAATCGTGATATATCATTGATAACACTATCAGGACATGAAACGCTAGCGTTTCCAACTAGACCACTCCCCAGAAATTCCTTCTCATCGTATGGGTATTGTTTTTGCTGTCTTATTTGGAGTTGAAAATTTCTTTTGAAGTCTCTGTATTCCTTCATCCTTCTATCTAAACTCCCAGTATTTATTTCATACACTATATCAGCCCATTCATTACGTGACATTCTATAATCCGAATAATTGTCCTTGAAAAACTTCTCTTGTGAATCATAGTTGTTAGCAGCAAATTCACCTAAATTGCCTATATCCTCGTTGAGAATTCGTTGTTTAGCGCTATCGGTAAATATAATTGATATAGGTAGTTGTCCACTAACTAGTTCTTCCTGAAATCCTTCAAATTTTCGTTTTGATATATCCTGAGGAAGTGTTTTTAATGCTTTTTTTGTTTGTTTAGTTCTTTTTCCTATTTTTTCTAACACAGGGAGAAAAGTCTCTTCTTGTTTTTTTCCTTGTTCAGAGATTGTTGACACTATCTGTTTCGTTGCTGTGGTTACTGGTTTAAACAGTTCTTCAGACCCCAAAGCAAAATCAGTTTGTAAACTCTGTCGTTGTTGCAGTTTATTCCTTACAGAGTCACGAATTGGTACAAATCTCTTAATTGCATCTAATCGTTCACGAGCTAATCGGGTCGTTAATGCTTCATTGACCATTATTTGAAATCGCAAACAATTTTTCAATTGCAAAACAATTTTTCAATCCCGACCTAACACCATCGTGGAAGTGTTTTAAGGGCATTATCATTGATGGGGAAAGTGCCAATATTGTATATAAAATAATAATACTGGCACTTTCCCCACTTTTTTGACATGTAGGATGATTTTTGATACGGTCATGGAAGTGTTATTTTGACATTTTAAGGGTGTTATCAGGTTTGAGGGAAGTCACATTATTGTATATAAAATTAATAATACTGTGACTTCCCTCATCAATGACATGTCGGATGATTTTTAACACCATCATGGAAGTGTTATTTTTATGTTTTAACAGCTCTATCATTGATGGCGAAAGTGTGGAAATTCTTATAAAAATTATTAATACCACACTTTCGCCATTCTATTTTGATCCATCAATGACATGTTGGGTGATTTTTAACACCACCATGGAAGTGTTATTTTATCCTATAACAGCTTCTATCAGGTATGGGGAAAGTGCCAAATTTGTATATAAAATTAATAATACTGGCACTTTCCCCACTTTTTGACATCAATGACATGTCAGATGATTTTTAACACCACCATGGAAGTGTTATTTTATCCTATAACAGCTTCTATCATTGATGTGGAAAGTGTCATAATTGTATATAAAATTAATAATACTGACACTTTCCACATTTTCCATTGATCAATCTGACATATCGTCCATCGATTTATTCACTGATTTTTGACACCACCCATGAGGGTCGGTCACAATCAAAAAATGATAAGGGTCAGGCAATCAAAATCGTTCATTTTCTTGAATTAACGCCCGTAGGTTTCTAATTTTAGAATTGACCTCCTTTTTCAATTCGTATTCGTTACCCAATTCTTTTCGTATCCCCTCTACGATAGTATATAACGGGACAAACACACTGATGTCACTGGAAAATGCAAGAGAGTCCCTAATAGAATTCTGAATTCTTTTGATGAGTGCATATTTCTTTGGTAGCATGTATTTGTTAGTACTAACACCATATTCTATATCCTGAAAATCTGACTTGATTTGATCAGGATTTAACCCATCTGATAGTTCAATATCATGACTCTTCAATTTTAAAATTTCAACTATGATGCTACTCATATTTTCAGAATTCATTATTCTATAGCAATGACATATCTCTAATTGAAAAATATGACGCATTAGACATAACTGAATTGAACTTTTTGTCTGGTCTTTTTTGAAATAGCCGTTTTGGTTATCCCCTCTGCATCTCTTCGTACAGAAGGTGGACAAATATTGAAATATTTCCGGCTTCATTCATTGATTGAAAAATTGTTTCTTCATTAGTTGTTGTATTCAAAGATTTCACAGGTCTCGCTTTTTTCGAGTATTTTCCAGTCTCACCTCGTTTCAAATTCTCACTTTGTGTGATAGCTTGCAGATTTGATAAAGAATTGTTCCTTGTATTAGAATCCTTGTGATCAATAACAAAATCACCCACGATCAATCCATTAAAACATTCAAATATGAAACGATGATTGAAATATTTTTTCTTTCCAGCGCCAAACATCAAATACCCGTGATTAGTCACAAAACCAACTGATTTTTTCAGTCTACAGTGTCTTACAACACCATCACTGGATGCTTCATATTTTGTAATCACTGGGTGTGGTCTGAATTCTTGGTTCATTCGTATACTAATACTATTTGTCTAATTCATTATTTGGTTTAATGATTACATCACTGGAGAATCTTTCGATGTAGTCTTGGGGGTTCTTATGATTTTGTCAGTGACGTTGTCAGGGTCAAAGACTTTTTCAGGGTCATAATTTCTGATTGATTGTCCATTTTTTATTATGTTATCATAATAACGCTTCAATTCCCTGTATCGCTTTCCATCACAACTGAGACATAACTGCGATTTTCCCTTGACCCCAACCCCACATCAAATACAGGGTAACGGGCCAAGGCTTCCACGTCGAAAACTTTGCATACGATACCTACAGAACTCATTTCTGCATGATTTGTTACACGGGGTTACTGATCCCACCATGAGCCATTTGCAGTGATTCATTATATATAAATCTTTCATTTAAATGTTTGTTTTTAGTATAGCAATGAGGGAGTTAAGGAGAACACCCTTGAAAAATGCTCAATTCAATCCCGATAGGGAGTTTAAGAGATTATTGAAAATTAATCCTAAATTTAATATCGATAAACCAAAAAAACGTCCAATAGATGGAAACCTGAAGGAGTTTAAGAGATTATTGAAAATTAATCCTAAATTTAATATCGATAAACCAAAAAAACGTCCAATAGACGGTAACATGAAGGAGTTTAAGAGATTATTGAAAATTAATCCTAAATTTAATCTCGATAAACCAAAAAAACGTTCAGTAGACAGAAACAAGAGATTATTGAAAATTAATCCTAAATTTAATATCGATAAACCAAAAAAACATCCAATAGACGGAAACATGAAGGAGTTTAAGAGATTATTGAAAATTAATCCTAAATTTAATCTCGATAAACCAAAAAAACGTCCAATAGACGGTAACATGAAGGAGTTTAAGAGATTAGTGAAAATTAATCCTAAATTTAATCTCGATAAACCAAAATAACGTTTAGTAGACAGAAACAAGAGATTATTGAAAATTAATCCTAAATTTAATCTCGATAAACCAAAAAAACGTTCAAGAGACGGAAACATGAAGGAGTTTAAGAGATTATTGAAAATTAATCCTAAATTTAATCTCGATAGACCAAGAAAACGTTTAGTAGACGGTAACATGAAGGAGTTTAAGAGATTATTGAAAATTAATCCTAAATTTAATCTCGATAAACCCAAAAAACGTTCAAGAGACGGAAACAAGAGATTACCTAAAATAACACCCTGGAAAAATGCTCAATTCAATCTTGATATAGTTTCTAATACACCAAAGAATAAAATTCTTGATAAAGCCATGATTAGTAAAATCAGAGACTGTTTTAATGAATTCAAGCGTGATGGAGCATCTTATTGTTGGTCAACATTTCGAATTGATGGTGTTGTTGACGCTACCATGAATGATGAAAAAGCAGCAGTGATAATCTCACGTGTTGGGGAAAAAAGGCATTTTTTTCCGAATAAAATTCCTTATCCGTGATGATGGAAAATGGATCATTAGGGATAAATTTGAACCCATTCTCAGGGACAAAAAAACTGTCACCGTGAATCAAGATTCCAAACCAGGAATTTTGACCGGAATTGATAAACCATACTACGAAAGATCCTACCCTGTAACAGCACTTGTTTACGGGATATATCCGCTTAATGAAAAACCTAATATTGCAAAACTAGCACCCATGAAATATTCGACAGGGCTCAATTGTGTAGCAGAACGAATAATGGAACACTTCACAAATGCGTCCCGGGGAAACAAACTAACTGATCTAAGACGAAAAAAAAATAACCGAATGGGAATTAACGGTAAAAGAGAATGGGGCAACAATTCAGGATATAACCAAATTAGAAAAATCATTGAGATTTCCAATATCGGTAAGGACAATCACCGGAGAAGTATTATACGAATCGAAATATAAATCACAGGGAGCTCCAATTGAAATTATTGATCATAACGAACACGCATGGTCATCTGCAGTAACAATATTTCCACGGGATAGAACCGTAAAATATATCCCCCCAACAGAAGAGTTTTTTTCAGAGCAGAAATTATTTGATGCTATTTACCATTGAGTAAAGAAGACCCTGTGTCAATGTGGCTATTTCACAGTACTGCAGACGATGAATGCAAATTTGATCAGTTTGTAAGACCCAACGGAGAATTATACCGTACTGAAGAACTGCATAATCAAATGAAAAAACTAGCTAGTGAGTTTTCACTGGAAGGGGAAGACAACGATCAATTATTAGCAAACTGTTTTACGCTACCATCAATTGCAGCACATTTTGCTAGGAAGAAAAATGCATGGAAACCAACGAGAAGTGAGTTTCTATCAGATGTCAGATTGTCCTGTCTTGAATACAGCCATGGAGGGTTATGGAATACAAAATACGACACTAAAACAGTTATTTCCGTTGATATGATTGCGTGTTATCCAGGGAGTTTTCTAGGGTATGGAGAATGCGAGAAATATTTCAAACGATTTGGACACCCTACACACGAAATGGTCCGTGTTGCTATTAATGGACCACTGCCTGATTTTGATTTAACAGGATTCGCTTTTGTAGAATCATTTGAATTGGCTGAAGGACTTCATCCGTGTAGTTCTCTTTGGATTGGTAAACACATGTCTGAAAAACACTGGATGCCAATAGTGTTATTACGGTATATGATTGATTGTGGGATGTTAAAATCATTAATTGTCAGTGAAGCAATTATATCCTATCGAGCACAGAAATCAGTGTGGTTACCACAACCTGATCTAGAAAAAATAATTAGCAAACAGCGAAAACTGTTTCCTGATTTTAATGAACAACAAATCATGGATTGGTCCCAACAATTATTTGAAATCAGAAACAATGAAGCAAAAGATCTCAGTAGAAGAATAATCGGTAAATTCACTCAGGGTGGTAAATACGATAATACAAGATATTCTTCACGATTGATTATAGGCAATGCTGAATACGATTTTGTAATCGCGGATTTAACTTATAGGGGCCTATATGTCAATCGTAAAGACGCATTTCTGTCCGATGGAACCAAATTAGGTACAATTGTTACTTACAATGATGGATACAATCCGCAGTACACACACTTAAGAGCTTCTATGCTTGGTTATGCTTCTATCAATTTATTTTCAATGTTAAATAGATTTCCTAACACCGCAGTTAGAGTTGCCACTGATTCATTTTACATAAACAGCAAAATGGCTGATTTTATAAAAGGTAGTAAGGCTACTGGCAACGAGAATTGGGGGTCATGGAGAATTAAGCGGGAAATGCTTCATGATTATATTCAATCAGCAGATGTTACAATTGAAAATAATTATTTAAAAAGCAATCAGTGTTCAGAATTTTCTAATGCACCACCGTGTTCTGATCCAATATGCCGGTATAAAACAGTTTATATAAACGGCTGTGGTGGGTCAGGAAAAACAACCCGGGCAATTGAGTTATTCCGTGGAAAATCAAATATGATTGTACTAACACCAACACACAGACTTGCAAGAGAAATGATACAGAGAGGGGTAAATGCCTGCACTTATCACAGTTTTTTCCAATGGAAGGGGGATAAATGGACTCCTGAGCGTATGGGCGAGAAATTTATTCCTGAAATCCTCATTTGGGATGAAATAGACACAGTGTCAGAAGATGTATTAAAAATATTTCTTGAGTGGTTGTTATTGAAAAATACAAAAGTCGTCATGTGCGGTGATCACGGACAACCACCCCCATTTGTAGGTGCATCCCCACATGAATGGCTAAAGGGTTTTGTAGACTATTATGAAGAAATTGATACCGATCATAGATCACTTGATGAAAAATTAAAAGAATTTAAGAAACTAATTAGATTACAACCGGATAGAATCCAGTGTGAAATAGCCCGTGAAATAATTTCGGAAACTCCAATGGATGAGTTTTGGGAAGCATGGAGACCAAATGATTTGATAATTGCAAGTAGAAAAATAGTCAGAGACACACTTCAGATGAAATTATTTGAATTGCATAAACAAAAATTTGCAACACTTCCAGTACCTCTTTGTTATAGGCCATCGGATACACGAAAACAGAACATTGAAGTTGATATTCCAGGACAAAACAAATTCTCGTATTAAATGATATTGTGCTGGTTGATATCAATGTCGTTGAAGATGCATTGCGTGCTAATAAATCCCCATGGACGCTAGGATACGCAGCAACAATACACTCTTCACAGGGGCTGACTATATCGGATACAATTGTTTGGATGGTAGATAATCGCATCGAATGGTCAAATTTAGTCTATCTTGCAGTATCCAGAGTACGAAAAATAAATCAACTCCGAAGAATTGTTTTAGATGATGACACCACAATGGATGATATTGATGTTAAAATAATTGATAAAAAACTCTCCGGTTACAAACAACAAGACAAAAAAAAACGAGAATTTGATATTGATGCTGAATTATTAATTACGCTGAAGAAACAACAGAATAATCACTGTGCAAGTTGCAATTGTATAATGCGTTGGCAGTATTCGGATAAAGATCCTCGTCAATTTACTGTAGACCGAAAAAATAACAATCTCGGTCATGTCAGAAATAATGTGATTTTGACTTGTCTTGAGTGCAATAGACGCAACGGTGCTAGTTAAGACCCCGTGGTGGTAATTGAGTATCCTCGGGTATCACTTGTAATTGTTGTCTAGTAAATCCTTGTTGAGGGGCAGTTGAATCCAGTTTATAGATTGGAGGTCTACCCGTAGATCGTGTTATACTAGATATCTTGTGTGCAGTAACACTCCAAATAGGATCAGTAGCCCTTTTTCTGCCACCCTCAAGCTCTCCTGGTTCATATAAATACCTCACAATGACATTACTACCAAGAATTGGTTCTTTGAAATCTTTTTGTGGTTTTTCAGGTATTGACTTCTTTTTAATCGCGTTGTTAGGTTTCATGTTGATTGTTCTAGTAATCTCATTATTCAGTGCGGTAATCACAGCTGGTAATCTTTTAACCCATTCACGGGATCTTTTTTCTTGGATGAATTCTTTTGCGTATTGATATCCAAATAACCGCTCAGCAAGGGTTTTATTAAACCGTTCTACAATTGCCTGATCACGATGTAGCGCAGTATGTCCTCGTCTGATAGCGACATTGTGATATTCATTGTAGATAACACTGCACCCTGAAATTCTTTGCCAGGATCAATTTGTAATAGATTTGACCAGTGCAGAGAACCCCTTCGATAAATCCTTTCAAATGCAGAAGCCACTTCAGTTGCTGATTTTGTTTTTAACGGTTCTGCTTCTTTGTATCGACTTGCAATATCAATTATGGTTAATGCGTATTTGTAACCGTGGTCATGTGGCAGAAATATTATATCAGCCTGATGAACTTCATTGGGTCCGGTTACATCAAAATGCGAGTAATTAATTTGTTTAGGCGGTGGTAGGTAAATCTGCCATAGTGCCTGTTTAGATAACCAATGAGCCGCAGTGGTTTTTTTCACTTTTGCAGCGCTGCCAAGTTTATTGATTGCTGATTTACCCCTCCAGTATCCTCTTGGGGAATAATAAATAGATTCCATGTTGTTATTAATTACCAGCACCTAACATCAATTTACTTTTCATAGCCGATTTTATCAAAAAATGAAGCCAATTTTTCTTTGAAAGATTTATCAGGAATGGCATTCAACGCATGAATTAATTTCACATCTGCTAGATGCCTGTGTTGCAAATTGCTGCTTTTATAAGAAACATCATGAAGGTGACAGGCCTTATCAATGGCGTTTATTGGTTCTTCACCGGGGTTGGGTTGGTTATGATTATTGAGTCTGATATCTAATCGTGTTCCGGGGCCACAGTAGCTATATCCTGGAAGGTGTTTTTCTCCAGGGTATTTTGCCCATGGGGTTCCAGGGAATTTTGCCAATTTGGCAGCGATATCACCTCCTCGTTTTTTTTTAAAGGTTCCTTGGGTTTAGAAACAAATCTAAATTTTTTTGTACTACATTGTACGCATTTACCAGAAAGCGCTGATCGGTTATTTTTTGTTGTAATCGTCGTCAAGTCATCTGTGCCAGTACGTGTTTTACACTTCACACAATATAGATCCATATTTTATATATAACATCATGAATGCAACTCATTATTCAGCTACCCGACGACGGGAACCTATTAAACACCATGAAATGTTACCGAATTCAATTAGAATGATTATAATCGGACCATCCGGATGTGGAAAGACACAATTGCTACTTAATTTGATAACAAGATGGATGAAATGGGACAAATTGTATTTAATAGCCCCGAGTGTTGATGATCAGCGATGCTATGAAGTGTTAAAAGATTTTAACGAGAAAGCAAAAGAATCTCAAATCGATGATGATTTTATTGAATTTATTACTGATATCGAAGAAGCCCCTTCCGTGGAAGACATCGATGGAAGTATTAACAATTTAGTCGTATATGACAATATCATGTTAGATAATCAAAAAAATCCTGCTAGAATCTTTTCCAGAGGCAGGCACAAAAACACTGATGTGATATATGTCACTCAACGGTACACTCAAATACCAAAAGTGATCAGAGATAACTGCAATGTGTTGTGTGTATTTAACGGAGTTGATACTCATACACTACGAAATATTCATCAGACCTGGTGCAGCGGTGATATGAATCATAATCAATTTAGAAATTTCTTTAGTCACGCTCAGTCAAAACCACACGGATTTGTGACAATAAATTTAGCAGACCCGAGGACATGATATCGTATCGGACTTGATAAAATATTCGGTTGAAGAGTTTTAACCTATTTTGAAAACCCTGCAGAATCATGTTTTCAGACAAAAATGACTAAGTCTCCGTTTGGCAAATGGAGGCTTTCTTTTTTTTGATTTCATTGATTTTTTCATTATTTTTTGTTTGGCTGATTTCATTGATTTTTCAGTCATTATTTGCCTGTTTCATTGATTTGTAGCCGTTTTGATAGGGGTTTAAGCCCTAATCCATCGAAAACTTGTTTAAAAACGTTGTCTGATTCACCCCCTCTGCTGCTAATCGTGATCACTAATAATCATCGGCAATCTCATCAGTAAGAGACCGATACACGTTGATGACCATGATGCCGCCGGTAAATAATCATTGACAAATATCAGATATTTCAGTGATTATTTCACGAGAATTATTTCCAGCATGTTTTCAATTGATAAGTATTTCTAATCGTGCAAATTCATTGAGAACATTGTTAGGACAAGGAAGACGGCTTCCAGTAGAAAGACCACTTCCAGTAGTGCCCGGAGGATCTTTTTGTGGTAATAATGATTTATAAAATTCAGTATCAGCTTTGTGTCTCTGCCTTTCTAATACTTTTTGTTCAAATTCATTAAACTCTAAATCACCCAGTTCAATACAATCTTTATCTTTAAAACCAAGATATACGTCTTTAATCAGGAGTTCAGGGATTTGACCTTTAATAAAACCAGATTTTACTTATTGGTCCAATGAATCATATCCATGTGCAGCAATATATTCTGCTTTACCCCCATCACTTCTAATATCATCAATAACATCAGTACATCTTGACATCTTTTTTTATTATATTTGACATAAAATTCATCACCCTTATTAATCCGGGAATTTTTAATTTTAGCCTTAAGACTTCAGCCCAATGTTGTGGACCGATAATATATTTATGATGCTCTGGTTTTAACATTTCTTTCCTGTTATCATATCCTCGACCAACTAAATTTACAAGACCATTTAGATCAACTTTATCGATAATTTGTAAAGTTTCTTCAGTAAATCTACCATGTATTTCTTAAATTTTTTTCTTCATCTGTTTTATTTTACTCCAATGACAGGTTTTGCTTGTTGAGGTATTCGACCAGGAAGATCCTGTAAAAGTCTAGTTGTTTCTCCAGTTTGTTTAACTATATCTCCAAGTGGAACTAAAATATCTTTAGTAACTTTAGGAACAGGTTTAAAAAATTGTTCAGTACCTTCAGCATAATCCACTTGAGATTCTTGACGAGCCTGTAATTTTTGTCTGACAGAATCTCTCAAAGGAAGAAACTTTTTGATTGCTTCTAACCTCTCTCGAGCTAATCTAGCTGTATAAGATTCCATAGCTGATGCCATATTTTGATATAATAATGATTTAATTACAGCAGCAGAGAGGGCGCGACCTCAAATATGACATCAACAAAAACACACGTGCATAAACATTTTGAAAAAAACAATAATGTAACAAAAAAATCTAACCCCAAGTGAGACTCTTGGAGAGAAACTATCGTAAGTTAGATGCTTTGGTTTAACGTTATTGACCTTATATTTTTCACTTTCGTAGGAAGGTTTATTTTTTAAAAAATGATGTTCTAGAAAAAGGTCTGTTCATCCTCTATGCTGCTCCATGTGAAACTGTTCAGCCCCTGTATATGTAAGACATGTTGTTTTATACAATGTAGCTGTCACAGTGTTTTTCTCTTGTGTTATGTAGATAGTACCATTTTGAACACTTGAACTGCATGAAGTCATGCAATGTTCTGAATCCAATATCTGTTTTACAAGTTCAAACTTTTGTGGATATCTATATGCACAGTGATACCGTATTTATTATGTTTGACCCTTAGGAAATCTGGATAAATGTCAGCCATATTGGATAACTCCAAATCATCATCTGTACCCTTTTCATTTTCACTCTGAACATGAATTTCCTGAATGCGATTATCTGTGTGGCTCTGATCAGATCAGTATATCAGACATACTAAAGCCAGAGATTGATGCAGAAAAGGTTGAGCCAAGTGTGCTGAGTAAGGAACCTACAAGGCTGGTATTTAAATATGTCTCCATGATTCTGATATTTCAGCTTGTTCATAACAGTGATAGAAAGTATAATATGAAATAGTTATACATATATACATTATACTAGCACATATCCATAAACTTTTGAAAGAAAGTTTTATAATGTGTTTGAGTTGGTATCATCTGAAGTTCAGATATCATGGTAGATGTACTTCAATTTCAAATTAATCCACTTCAGTAGCCATCTTGGATAACCTAACATCCTTTGTTTGAACAGGTTTCCAAATTTACTTGAATAAATGAAAACATGCACATTAAATTTCACTTACACCAACTTAATATTGTCATAAATTGACAGTATAAATTATGTCAATAGGTATTAGCATATTTAACACCAGTTTTTACACCAAATTCATTGAATATTGAGTGTTAGAACCATCCATACATGGCAGCCATCTTGAAATTGATTGGTCAATTTCTTGATCTACATCTGCCATCTTTATTGATTGAACTGTTTTATTTATGTTTATATCTTAAAGTACTGACCACAGGTATTAATATTTTAACTGATCAATATTTCATTTAATGTTTTGTATAGTGAGAATTTTGCTATTGTTTCAATGTCCATTCAGGAGACTAGTGATAACAAGATTTTCAAAGCTGGCAATATGGGTAGCCATATTAGACATCAGATCAGCACCATTTTTTTCTAGAACCAACTAAACATCCTGAGAAGTTTTCAGTAAAATCCTTATTTTGTTATGAAAATCCATTCAGGAGATATAGTAATAACAAGATTTTCAAGATAGCTGCCATAATGGATATCAGACAAGCACTATTCTCATTCAGGATAAACAATATGTCATACAAAGTTTTCCAGTGAAAACCGCCATGTCAATATGACATTCATTTCTGTATGAGTAGCAATAACATGGTTGTCTAGATGCCTACTGCAACAGCCATACTGGATGTCTGAGTGGTAGGGCTGTAATGATATGCCTTCTGCTGTATCATGATATTTCATGTTTTATTGTAATAATATTGCAACATTTTGAAATATTTACGTAAAATGATAACATTAATACAAATTATAGTCAAACGATAAGCTTTAATAAATAAAATAAGTACTGGAAAAGAACCGTGTCTTTAAGAAATGCAGTGAAATTTGACGACCATAACAAGTAACTTAAAAATGTCTCATCATGACATATAAATACTTAATTTGTGCTTAGTTATACCAATTTAAGAGAATTATATTTTGAAGTTTAAATTTTCTACAATTGTTGCCATTCTTTTCATTTTAAAACTGTTAAAAACTGTTTCATAATGCATAAATATGAGCAAAATATCACAGTAAGCTAAAATTGTATATTGAAAATATTGCATCAAGAGGCATATCATATCAACCGCTCCGGTGGCCTAGTGGTTAGAGCGTCCGTCTCGGATGCAGGAGGTCATGGGTTCAATCCCCGGCCAAGTCATATGAAAGACTTATAGAAATTGTACTAACAGCTGCCTCACTTGGCGCTCAGCATTAAGAGGTTAGTGTTAGGACTGATCGGCCTGGTGTCAGAATAATGTGACTGGGTGGGACATCATGCTACATGTCTGCGGCATGATGCCCCAGTGCTAGACATCACTATAAAGTGCCACACTGCAGACATCGTAGCGATATGACTGAAACATTGTTAAAGCTACATTAAAAATCCAAATCACACACACACACATATCATATCGATATAACTTTGCAACCTTACTGAGTGGCACCATTTTCAGTTAGAATCAAACAGATCATAGGATGAATGTACATACAAGGTTTCATTGCAATAATTGCAGTAGCAATAACAAATATGTGCTAACTGATGGACAGACAACAGACCATTCCAAAAACTCTTGTGGTATTTGACCAGTGCAGATAAAAATGGGATCAATGCCAACCCCTGCATTATAGGTCAGGAGCTATACCGGAACACTAAAATGAGAGAATTGTATAACATAATGTTCCTCACAGGGAACATCCTGGGCTTTGCCAATGTCGTAAATTGCGATTTCTTTTCTTTATTGGCAACATAAATATCCCATCTGGCGATTTTTTTGGCGACAGACTTTTTGGTTATTTAATTTGTACATACAATCATGCATTTGGACTGGTTAAATTCAAAGGGAGAATGAAAGGAAGCCACAAACTTGGCTAAGCAATGCATTGGAATCTGTTTGGTTTTTTTTTTATGGTTTAACGCCATTTTTCAGCACAATATAGGCTATACATGGCAGCCAGTATTATTGGTGGAGGAAGAACCCATACAAAACCCGGAAAGAACCACCAACCCACGAGAAGCTACTTGCAAGCTTTCTCACATAACTACATTTGCCGAATATTAGAGTATTTAAGAAGAGATATCAGGAGCATGCATGTATTTGTAACAGATAATGGAATTTAGTATTTTAATACGAAACATGCTAATATAAGCACTAATTATTGCTTCTTCACACAATGTGCATTTGTTATACTTTCATTAAGAGGACCTCAAGGGAGAATAGTCCTTGACTAATGAGTCACCCTCTATAAATAAAGCATTATTATTATTATCATTATTATTATTATTATTATTATTATTATTATCTTAGACTCGAACACACGCAGACAGAGGATAGATGGCAGTGGGCCATAACGGACAGTGCTTTAGACCACTCGGCCACTCGGGGCCCCTTGGAATCTGTTACACAAACAATCCTTTGTTCGTATTGACAAACCCATCTTTACAGTGCATTGTTACATCATGATCTGCTTATGTTGACATCTGGCCCAAGTACTGTATGCTGTGATAATCCTACACTCAATCATGCTACCGGACTATACCTACAATTGACCGACTTCTTAAGACACTAACATAACAGCTACAATTAATTGAATGGCTAATCCTTCTGTTGTTTCTTTTAAATATACCAATAAAATAGTTTTGCTGAAACTTCAGAAAAACAAATTACCTTTGAAGTACCGACAACTGTGTATAAATACAAAGCAAATGGAAAAATTCTCAATCACAATTATATCTGTCAACAGTGCAACATTATCATGAGCAAACGTAAGTTAGATGTTGCGTGTTCATCATCTCATCCTAAGAATAAGTTAAAAAAATTAATAGCGTTTGGATTTAATGCAAATTCATCAGAGAATACAGTCACTGAACCTGATGATAAACCTGGCAGTCCAACATCATCTACAATTAGTGATGGTAGTAATGCTTCAAGTGCAACGCCACATCATGATGAATGGGTCAAAAGAATCCCGAAAATTTATAGACAGTTGGAAAGTTGGGCGTCCATGGCTGAGATATGATAAAAAGTTAAAACAGATGTTCTGTGATGTATCAAGGCAAAATGCCTCAACTCATTTACAACTGGCTGTGATATTTTGAAGAAGGATTGTGTCACCAAACATGAATCCAGGCTTGGTAAGTAATATAAGTGCATTTTGCTCATTGATCTTTTCCTTCTGCCATCAATCCCGTGTTATGGCTGCAGAGACTTAAACTCTGCTACAAGAAAGAGCAAAACAAACAAGTTTTGCATAATTAAAAATAATTTATTTCTCAAAACACAGGAGTTAAAGAATTAAATTCACTTACAACATGGTGAACAAATTCCTAGTTCCTAAAAGTTCTATCAATTCCAATAGTTGCAAGAAATCAGATTATGTTCCAATGAAAAATGCCCCTTCTGTGTTGAAGTTTCAAATGTACTTTAATTAGTTTCCAAAGAATTCAAATAGTCATTGAATAAATTTAGTTAATACCGTACAGTACAGTTATTCTAGCGTGTCATGCAAAAAATAAAAACTTTTCAAAAGCCAAGTCGGGAGATTAAATCCGAAAACAGGCAGATTGGGACCTTCCATCTGGAAGTTTTTTGCAGCATATTTAAGCATCATTTTCACTAAATATTCTCAGATTTTTCCAATAGACATGAAAATTTCTAAAAGGACATGCATTTTCTCCCAGTGGAATTTCTTATTGCCCCCCTCCCACATATCTCCACTTCATATTCTATACAATAGCTGAAGGTTAGACTTGAGCCTCTTCGACATAATATCAAAGAAACCGCCTGTTCTACAATGAGTGAAAGCACTAGCGACTGATTGACAAATAAACCATGCCCTTTCTCGATATATCTTAAAAAAAACAACTAAAATGGGTGTGAATTTATGCTTATATATACGGTCCAATATTGCCAGATGTTGACTCGTGTAAATTTCATTCGTGGGAATACAGATCCTATTTTGATTGTCGAAAAAATTTCTACAGCATTCAGTGATCATTCTTGTGATTTAGGAATCAATTCACTACAAGCAAAGCATGTAAACAGTGGCAAAAATAAATTTCTGAATTCCTGGTTTATACGTCACTTATCTTACATTGCAATGTACGATCATAGGGTTTTATTATTAAAATGTCAACTAAAGTTGATAATGCATTTTTTTCAGGTAACCACAGTCATACCTATGCGCAAACGGTGATGCGGGATGCCAACACCATGGAAGCAACAAAGATCATTGTCATTAGCAAAAGCAAAAATGCTATTATTAGTGCTATGAGGAACACTTTCTTTGCAGCTTACTACAACCTGGCTAATACAATTGTTCCAAAGCTGCACCAGTTGTGTATCACACAGGTATTGAGAATACCATATCATAACTTGCTAACAGTAATATTCTATGGATTTAAATGACTGTAACATGGGAAAAAGCACGTGTACAACTTTAAAATATTTAAATGTGATGTTACATCTGTAGTACACTGTGATTGCTGCATAAACGCACATTTTTTGCTAATCATATATATATATATATATCTATCAGAACATGTATAATTATAAATGAAATATTTAGGTGATACAAATTAATGATTATTTCTATTTCAGGGCGCTACCCAACTCTCAGACCTCAAAGTAGATATGCACACATCGTATAACAGTCACAAAAGCACCAGTGAGTTTCAGCAGTCGTTGGCCGATGCAATAGTTGACGAGATGGTTACCGAGGTCAAGGAATCTCGTATTTACAGTGTCATGCTTGATTAGAGCACCGATATTTCAGTACATCAGAATTTGATTGTTTATGTTAGGTACTTAACTAGTTTGGTTGGCAGTGTTGAACTAGTTACACAATTTCTAGGTATTCGTCAGCTTCAAACTGCAACTGCAGAATCTATATATTCAGAGTTGTTATGTTTAATTGAGTCGTTTGGTTTTAGTCTGGACAATCTGATTGGTGCTGCAGTAATGTTGGGTTGCAAGAGTGGTGTTGTTACCAGGTTGAAGGAAGCTACTAAAGGTTTGCTTGCAACTCACTGCATTGCACATAGGTTAGCTCTGGGTACAGGTGCTGCAGCTGACGAGGTTAGATATCTGGTCAAGTTCCAAGATATACTGAATAATATGTACAAGTATTTTGCATATTCCCCCCGTAATATGTGTAGGCTTGAGGCTATTCAGTCAGTGTTGGAGTCTTCTCGCACTCGCTTGCATCAGCTATTCCACACAAGGTGGCTGAGTTTTGAAGGTAGTGTGCAGGCAGTTGTTGATAATTTTCAAGCTCTAGTTAGTGTCTTCTTGGAAGAAAAGTCTGCAAGGGTTCCTGCTCTGTATAAGCCCATTACTTGTTTCAAATTTGTTTATACAGCACACTATATGGCTGACATTCTCAGACCTTTGGCAGTTCTGTGTCAAGCTTATCAAAGATCTGATATTGACTTTACCGAGGTTAATCCCCTTCTCCACTCAACTGTTGAGCTTTTTGAAAGTTTGTGGTCCGAGTCTGGTAGTAATATTTCTAGGTTTCTTTCTGAGATTCCAGCAGAACCAAGTCTGGATTCATCAGGTTTGTGTACTTTTGAGTACAATGGCCATACAATTAGCGACGGTGCTAAGCAAAGGTCGGAGGCTGCATCATCTTGTGCCAAATTTACAGATATTGTCATAGACAATCTAAAGGCAAGGTTCATGGAGGAGGGTGATTTGATAGTTTTAAGTGCCTTAACCAAGTTGTTTGATCCCTATTTGTATGGTTCACAGGCTAACAGGCTAACAGTTCCATTCTTTCAGAGGTTTCAGATATTGTTTCAGATTACTTGTCAACTTGTGGTTTAGGTAATCAGTCAGAGGTTAGTCAGGAGTTGGCTGGCTTTGTGACTTATGTTAGGGTTCAAGTTCTCAGAAATGGTAAGGTGTATAGAGGTGTTAAGGACTCGATTCAGTTGGCAGTGAGATCCAGGGCAATATACCCTTGTGCATCTGCGGCTGCTGAGAGACTAATGGTGTCACCTGTCAGCACTGTAGACTGTGAACGTGGATTCAGTAAGATGAATCTCATAAAAACTGACATCAGAAATAAACTCGGCATCTCAACTCTTGAGAATTTAATGAGAATCAGCATGTGCAGATGCGAAGAATTAGACTTTGAAACTGCATTCAACAAGTGGACAGCCCTAAAATCGTGGCGGACTTTCCTGTGAAACTTTGTAACATTTTGTTTATGCTTGTAATTAAAGTATTAACTAACCCATCTTTTGTAATTTTCATTGCCTGTTACATTAATAGACATTTCATTGCCTCTTACATTAATAGACTTGAAAAAATGTACACTACTTGTTCTGGCAAAATATTTTGAAAATTGGCGACAAAAAATTGAAGATTGCCGATTTTTTGGCGACAACTTTTTAAAAGCCAGGACCATCCCTGCCTCATCATCACAAGTACCAATACAGGGGAGAGTAATGTGAACCTGTCTGAAAGATTCCTGTCTGCTGTACTTACAAATGACTACCAATGTTGTTTGAAGACTCCGAGATCCACCAGTTATGCTGTTGGACACAGTACATGTATAGTTGCCTGCATCACTCTTGCCAACACTTGCTATCATCAAAGTCTGGTCGGGTTTGAGATATCCAGGAAACGATTCTCTCTTCCACTGAAAACTACATGTAGGGTTGCAGTCTGCTGTACATTGTATAATGACCGAGTGGTTTTCTATCGCCCTGATAATCCCACCAGTGGGGTTAAGCTGAACATTCTCTGGGCCATCTGAAAATATGAAACAACTAATCAGCTAACAAGCTAAAAAAAAGAAAAAAACTATGGCAATAACTCAAAATCCACAGTAATTTGTATATATGTAAATAATCAGATGATCATCATAGCAGTTCCCAAATTTCATAATCCGATGAGAGATATAGTCTCAAAATCTAAACTGCTAAGAAACACAGCCAATCAGATGCAGGGTATCTCATTAATACAGTCTATATTGGAAGTATGATCAAAATCAAAGCAAAAATATATTTCAAGAGTGGCTAAAAGGTTCGTCAATCAAATGCAAGACCAACTCACTATTATGCATGGATCTTGTCTACTTTCACTATTGTCCATGATCTTCATGATATTAGTTGTTATTCCAATTTTCAGCCAGAAATTGTGTGAAGAAAAGTGATTTTTGGGTATGGGTAGCAATAGCATTCCCTGAGTTTCACAGCACTCCATCAAAACCTTCAGGAACAGTTGCACAAATGAGACTGTGTTGAGTTAAAGAAAATGAGCAGTTAATCTTTAAAAATTGCTGGAACAAAGTGAATTGTTGATTTGGACATCTTAAGATGATGATCAACCATTCAATTTCCAGTTTCATGACAAGCCAATAACAAGACTTCCTCAAATTGACATGTGTCCTACTTTCCATAAGGAATGTCCATTAATTGAAGATATAACCACTTCTTTTTAGCTGAAACCATCTGATCTCCCTGAAGAATATTTTATAATTAGCCTCAGCGAAAGCCATACTGGATGAAAGATAAGCACCATTTTCATTTAATATAAATCTGACATCATTACAAGACATTTTAGTGAAAATGCAATGCTGATATGACCATATATTCAGGATAATTACATGTAAATATGCTCATCTTGGTCAAATCAGCACTATTTTCATCACAAACCACCTACATAAAACAATTAATTATATGATAAAAACAATTTGCCAATATAACTTTCCATTTAAGAAGAGTAGTAGTAATACCAAGATTTTCAAGATTTAGTGAAAACTACAGTACAGATCTGAATATTTTGTGAAACTCCACACTTCATAGATTGGGACTTAATCATCTTCACTTTTGCTCTGCAATGGAGGGATAAATACCTACAAATCATCTCTGGGCCTCAGCTGGCACAATGATGGCAGTTTCAACATGGAGGGGCTGTCAACATTACATAATAGAGGGGTAATTGAAACTTGAAAAAGCATGATTCTGGTAACTGATGCATCGGCATGTAAAAGCAAAAATTATTACATAAGATAGCAGTAAGATTTCACATCTTTAAGTGTTGCTATTTTGTATTACCGGTAATTATCAATTTGAAAGTAGCTTTGGGGAGTTACTGCAAATGGTTATGAAATGTCTTTCTAGATACATGTAGGTTGACATGTACACTTTTTGAAGATAAATGCTTGTGTGCAATCTAATAGCCTAGCACAACAAAAGCCATCAACATGGTTTCTTTTCTCTGCTACTGACATGTTAATTTCATGTGAGAACTGAGAACCTAAATGCACAACAGCAGCTTTTCTGCTATATTATGTTGTCATTAAGTTGATTAATAAACAATGTACTCAGGGAAGAGTGAATCATCCTGTGTAACCATAGAGTATTCCATTTTTTCTCAAAAAAGAAAAATCAGTGATAGAGAGTAAAACTTTCTAAATAATCAATACAGCAAATATCAATTTTCTGGCACTTATCTGTTTACTGTCTTCCATTTTTTGCATTAGACAGATCAGTTTGTCTTTGGGGCAAACTATTCACAAAGATGTAATTTGACATTTTCTTATTGACATACAGCACTTGATAATTTGGCAAGCTTTCTCTAGAAATAACTTCTACCAAAATTAAATCCTGCCTTTAACAATATACAAAAAAAAAGTGTAACTCATCTAAACAAAATCTGAAAACTTACTTGATGTGGGATAAACATTGTAACAAGATAACCAGGTTGGGGTTGGATTTATAATGAAAAACTAATGACAGTTGATACAAATACAATGTTTATTGATGAATGACTCAAATGAAAAAAAGAATTATGATTAATACGTGCATGTATAGGATCCAATTATTGGACAAATTAACACAATCCACATGAACCTAATAATGTAACATGAATGTGAATATAAGCAAATGACCTTACATAGTATAAGGACAAAGGTTAATGATTCACAGTAATTTCACATGACGAAAAGAATGATGTGTTTTACTCAAATACTAAAAATGATGTACTATACTCATATAGTGAAAAATGATGTACTTTACTCAAACAGTAAAATGATGTAAACTTGTGAAAGATATCATACAATATATCTTTAGTCCCAAAACACTGAGTGTAACGAACCCCAACATTAACCCATGTCCAAAAGAATACATGTATGGAGTTACACAAAACACTCTGTCACTAGAATACTTGGCTACCAGTCACACTGGTCAATCAAGCAGTCAGCTTTACAGGCAATCACCGACCACCATTCAATCACTTGGCCAAACAGGCAATCAGTGTGCACCAATAGGTCAGCAATGCCCAATCACCTGCTACTCAACCAGCAAAACACTATTCAAACAGCTCTATGGCTGCTATTCAACTAGCTCTGCTGTTAGCTCTATTGTCAGCTCTACAGCTGCTATGGTCAACTCTATGATCAGCTCTACAGCTGCTATGGTCAACTCTATGGTCAGCTCTACAGCTGCTACCCCGTCAACTCTGATCAGCTGAAAATAAATCTAACACCATGTACTAAGACTGACACGGGCATATACGATAACACATAATGATGTTATATATAGTAAGCTATACAAATTACATTATCGGCACAACATTACAAAGCAATAAACAGGTTCAGAAGTGAACCTACATGTATCGATAAGAATCCTATGGTACTAAACATTTTTTAATGAAATCGAACTTTATCACTAATACAGATCTCCTGATAAGTCACATACAAGAATAGAAAATATTTGCATTATAATACACAAGCCAGAGCTACATAGAAAATATACAAAAATAAATGTGGTAGTATAATAGTTATAACCTATAATATACGTAAGAAATTAATAAGTAACTCATGTACCTCTACAGCTGGAGATCTGCAAGTCCTTAAATAGACTGCTCACTGTTTCCATAGTGTAATGTTTTCATCTACGGTGAGGTATTTTTACACAAACGATGCAGCCCTACATCATCTGCGTGCTTGATGAATTGTTTTTTCCCATCAAATGCACTTTGCACATGCAGCATGGGATGAACCGAACTCGCTGTTTATAAATATTGTACAATATACAAAAATCACCCTTGGGCATTGTTGTACTTTAGGTTATTTTTAATGTTTCACTTTCTACTTAAGTGAAATAAATTATTTGTTCAATTATACCCAAAAAAATGTTTTCACTCTTTTCTGTTACTTGCTTTAAGACAATAGATTGTAACAAAACAATTGGGGGCATGCTCAGTCCCATGATATGAATTTCTTTAAAATATTTCACAGACATTAGAACTGTTTCTAAATTTGATTTCACTCTAGTCTGGTATTTTCTTGGTCCATGGCATTTTTATTTCATATATTTGGGAAATTTTGAGCAAAACCAACAAGCTTTCACCATACATCTCAAGTGGAGTACACATTCAGATCCTACCCAGGAAAGGCTAAAGTCCTTAAAATAGGATGAGTCACTTGAGCTTCCCAGAAGTGTTGGCCCTTCTGATGCAAAGGCTTCTGTAACGAAGCCAGAGATAAGAATATTTTGGTTCAAGATTTGCTGAAAAGGGTATTCATGATAAAAGTGCTTTGAGCTTGATTAGTAAGTCTCTATCTGGTTCAGAGAGGAAATTCAGAGAACTACAGTTAAAAAACCAGATGGAAATAGAGTTAAGAATGCTTCAGCTTCTGCAGAATGTAATATAAAGGCAAATGCAAAGAGAGAAAGAAGCAAATAAAATGAAAATCCAAAGAGAGCAAGGTGAAAAAGAAATGCTAAATAATTATGGTGGAATGCAATTTAAATTAAAAGAATTAGAACTGGCAAGTAGAGCACACTCTGCCTCTCTACATACAAGTTCTGGCTTTGATGTTACCAGAAATATTAGGCTAATACCCAGTTTAAAAAAAGGAAGCAGATCAATAATTTCTTCAATGTGAGAAAATTCCTGAAAATCCGAGTTGACTAAGAGAGCATTGGACTTATTGTTAAAGCATCTGAAGTCAACACTTCACATTCAGTACAACAAAGTTCTAATTATGATGTGGTTAAGGAATACATCTTGAAGGATTATGAGCTGGTACCTGAAGCATGTTGGCAAAGGTTTGGGAATTGTAGAAAAGAAACTGATTGAAGAGTTCAAAAATTTTGCCCATAGTGACATCAAAACCTACTTTGATGAGATAAAAGGTTGAACTTTAGAAAATGCTGCTAGTACAGCTAATGGCTATTACTTGACTCACAAAGTTTCATTTATCAACAGATCTTCTCAGCAGAGTTTTTGGTAAAAACAAATGCCATTTCAGACTCATATGAACAGCTTTTAAATAAGACTTATCAGAAATCCTTATTTCTTTCTACATGCACTTACTGTAAGAAAGATGGGCACTTTATTCTGATTGCTATAGGCCTATAAATAACCAGAGGAATTAAGATAGAACTATTCCAAATATTATTATCTCTAAGTGGTCATGGTCACAGTCATGTATTGAAAGCGATACATTAGTTGGGTAAAACAAACCCCCATCTGATTTTATTATGGAGAATTATGAATAATTTATTTTGAAGGGATCTGTATCAATTGGTGATTTTGCCAAGCTGATCCCTATTAAAATATTAAGACACACAGGAACTGCTCAGAATATGCTATTAACAAGTACTTTGCCTTTCTCTGAGAAGTTTTCTTCTAATAAAAGTGTTCTTATTCAGGGAGTAGAGAGTGGCCTTGTTAATGTTCCTCTCCATTGTTTTAATTTGTCATCACTTAGTATCAGGACCAGTGACTATAGGATCTGGGTTTTATTTACCCATTGAAGGCAGTCATTTATTACTAGGTAATGACATAGCTGGAGATAAGGTTGTTGCTAATCCATTTCAATCTGACAAGACTTGTTTTGGATCAAAATGATGATCCTACTGAAATTGAAATCCCTAGTTTATACCCAGCTTGCGCAGTTACCAGAGCTATGGCAAAGAGAGGTCTTGAGAATATTGTTTATCAGGATAATGTTACAGACACATTTAATGGTCAGTCTTTTGATGAGATTGCTTTTGCTCCTAGTCAAGAGATCAAGTACTGTTCACAATGATCCTCTTTTTACTACTCATTCTATCAATTATAATGAGGGTGACAACAGACAATCAATAGTTGTCAAACAGGAATAAGATCATTCGATCTCCTGTTTGTTTTAGAGGGAGGACTAGGAGGACAGTATTTGCTAATTATATCAAAATCTCATAGTTTTTTTTAGTTGGGGACCTCTCATTCCCATTACTCTAACATTTGTTTTGGGATTAAAAATAAAAGTATACAATTCCTTGACAACTACTACTGTTGGTCATCTTTATCTATAACAATAACATTAAATCACAGAGTGCTAGCACACCTATACTAGATCATCGAGTGTATATATCTGAAACATAGTCAAACCTGGATAAAGATTGGTGAAACCAAGAGATTTTAATATAATAGGAACACCTAATGCACTGCTGTCTAAACCAAGCATAAATTGGTTTTAGGATCTTAGTGAAAACTCTTGGAGCAGAGAAAAGCACACATGGTAAACATACAAACTGACTGCAGTGCATTAGGTGTTCCTATTATATTGATGACTCGTTGACTTTGGATGGTGATGGTCACATTTGCTTGCAAAACACATGGAGTATGACTGAGACATTAAAATCTCTTGGTTTCACTATCAATCTAAAAAAATCAGTGCTTATTCCATCTCAACAAATTACCTGTTTTCATTTTGTTTTAGACTCTGTACAGTTTAAGGTTTTTCTTACTGAAGAGAAAGTGGAAAAGATCCATGTTTTCGCCAATAAGCTCATTGATAGAGAGTATGTTACATTACGAGAGTTGGCATCATTTATTGGTATGCTTATTAATGGCTTTTATGCAATCCGGGAAGCCCCAGTGCACTACAGGTATTTGGAACATGATAAAATAAAAGGCCTTAGTGAAAACAAATATTTTTATAAGTACAGTACAGTTATCTCCACAAAGTGTCCAGGAATTTAAATGGTGGTATCTAAATGTGGCCGACAGGAATGGGAAATCTATTGGACAAAACAAGATTGCTTTTACTATTCAGACTGATGCATCATTCTCAGGGTGGGGAGAATATGCACTTGATTCAAAAACATTAATCTCTGGTAGATGGGAAAAGAGACAATTTTTTTCCATAAATTACCTAGAGTTGTTAGCAATTTCTTGTGCATTACAAGCGTTTCATTCAGATAAGAAAAATGTCCATATTGAGATTCAGTATGACAACATATGTGCTATCTCATTTATTAATAATATGGTGCAATGTCATCAATTCAATTGGATCAACTAGCCAGACAGATTTGGGAATGGTGCTTGGAAATGGAAATATTCATATCTGCAGTCCATAATGCTGGCAAACATAATATACAGGCAGATTATCTGTCAAGGAACTTTTCCGACTCCACTGAATGGATGCTAAAGAAAGAAATCTTTCAAAGATTGTGTACACAGACTTTTGTCCCAGACATAGATCTTTTTGCATCTAGATTAAACTCTCAGTTAAAGAAGTTTACCTCATGGTTTCCAGAACCAGGTGCTTTTAAAATTGATGCCTCTTTTTTTTCTCCTGGCATGATTTAGTCCCATACATTTTTTCCCCTTTTAATCTTGTTTGGAAAACACTGATTGCAATTATTGCTGATAATGTTAGTAAAGTACTCTTAATTGTTCCACATTGGACATCACAATTCTGGTTTCCTTTACTCTTGTCATGTTTAATTTCTCTTCCAATTAGACTTCCAAGACACAAAAATATACTGACTCTTCCACACAATGGTCAAACTCATCCTCTAGGGAAGACCCTATCTTTAGTCGCAGTGACTGTACCAAAACCAAAGACTTCTAACAACAGCTGTGGACATCATTAACAATTCATGTAGACCAGGAACAACTAAACATGGCATGGAAAAAATGGAATTTTTGGTGTAAGATCAGGGAAATTAAGCCCTTTTGCGTCTTTGAGGTAACAGTTATTTTATACTTAGGTTCTTTGGTAACTGAAGGAAAGTCTTATTGTGTTGTCAATACTCACAGATTTTTGAAAGGACTGTTTAGCAAAAGTCCACCAAAACCAAGTTATGTTGACACTTGGGATGTAAACCTAGTCTTAAAATACTGGTGTACCCTTTTTTCTTTGGACACTGTATCTTTAACGTTATTAACAATGAAGCTGGTTGCTCATATTGCTTTATCTACAGCTTCAAGAGCACAAACTCTAAAATCTTTGAATTTACATAACATGACTTTTGTATGGCAGATATACATGTGAAGCCAAAGGCGTTACAGAAAGTATTGAACCTGCAAGAGAGCAAAATCGCATGTTCAGATGTGGAATAGATAAGTTTTTTCGACTGTGAAAATTAATCTAATGGTAAACATCTGAAAATTAGTCAAACGGCCACAATCTAAAATAAGTCTAACAAAAATAAATAAAATGACAAAATGGACACAAAACGAATAAAGGTTCTAAAGAAATTTATTGCAACCAGAGCTGCATTACAGAAGAATGTTGATGAGGAACATCGGGGTCTACAGCAAACTGCTAGACTTTTTAGACCTGTGACCGAGGCCATATACTTGGCAAACAGCCAGATATTTCATCGGTATCACTGGAAGATCTTAAAAAGATATCTGAGGTATTCTTGAAGAGGAGCCAAAAAAAAGCTGCGGAACAAATCATTGAAATAATAGGTGATCCAGCTGTATGACAAGCTGCAGCATTACAAAAAATTGAAGAGTAGGCTAGAGATAGTGAAGAATATATGTGGCCATTTTTCTGGAAACGATCAATAAATTAATGAGAGAAGCTAAATATCAAATATATATTACCAAGTTAAGAGATTTTGAGGAAAAAGTTTTGGGCACAATTAAATAAAGGTTGATGATATGAAAAAAATGAGTGACGATGAGGTAAATAACAAGCGGTGTAATGACTGCAGTACACATTTTATCAAACAGAATAAAAATAAATACAAAACGAAATACATTATGCATGAAGTGAATTTATCACCGGGACAAGTTAACTTAAGCTATTATTAAAGGACAGTCTATTTCGCTGAAGATAAATTCAAAACAAGATTGCAGAGCGATCCACTGCCAGCAAAACTAATGTTAACACAGAGGCAAATCAATAAAATGCAACTGAAGAAACCTTTTATTTAAAATTTCTTATAAAATCGAACATTTACCCATTCAGAAAAAAGTTCAAGTTCGTGGAAATAATGTTAGTCCGACGTCCACGCATGCACGTTATGATTAACGACATCTATCGAAGCTCCCCTTGATTTATATTTTGATTCATACAAAATCTTACTGGTTCGCATCTTCACCTTTACTGGAAATTTTAATTTCTTTTCCAACTTAGTAACGTCTCTGATTGTAGCTCCATTTTCTTTAATGCACTCAGCCGATTCATTATTGTTTTGTGTCTCAGATCCGTTGAACCATTTCCACGTATTCCATTTGTGAAATGTTCTATAAGTGTGCTGAACTCTCTTAACTGACAAAATGAGCAATTCAAAGAAAACTGTTCAGTCTACCTTGAATGGGTGTTACGAAACACCCAAATCCACCCAAATCCACACCCAAATCCACACCCAAATCCACCCAAATCCACTAAAATCAGCCCCAAATCCACCCTAATCCACTAAAATGAACCCAAATCCACCCAAATCACCCCAAATCCACTAAAATCCAATAAAATCAACCCCAAATCCACCCAAATCCAATAAAATCAACCCCAAATCCACCAGAAATCCACCCAAATCCACTAAAATCAACCCAAAATCCACCAAAATCCACCCCATGTCCACCCAAATCCACACCAAATCCACCCAAATCCACTAAAATGAACCCCAAAATCACCCCATATCCACCCAAATCGCATTGTGTATGCCATCTCATCTATAAATTACAACGCTACCCTAAAAAGTAAAAATGTATGCATCAATATTTTGCATTACGGATGAAACTGGCTCATCTATCTCTTGGAATTCCATGTGAAAGAGTTTGAAAAGCTCAAGAACTTGACTGTCAATGGTCTTAGCAGAAGATAGGGTGAACAGACCTGATTTTTTAGGCGTGTATTTTGTTAACAAAGGCCTCGTACGAAACTGAGAAGAGAAAAAAAAATAGTGTTAAAAAACTGAATTAAGGCATCTGACCAACAACGAATTAAAATTTTTATCAAGCCCGATATGATAAAGTGTTCGTGGGTCATGCACGTGTATTGTTATAAAGCCATGTGGTGATGATATTACTGAATCCATGTCTTCAGGATAAAACGGTAAGTATTCTTGTAAAATGTCACAAAACTATTTAGACAATGTATTTGGAGCACCTGTCAATCAAATACATCACATCAAGTCAGCTAATCGTATTTTGGTACCAAATATAGATATACAATCTTTTATCCTTAATCCTGTATTTAATGCTAGCTTTCAAACACAGGAAACTGAAATCGGGGCATCATAACTGCAAAGTCAGCTGGGAATCTCAAAGCAATTATGTTTGACACAGTGAAATTCACACTTGCCGATAACAATGATGATGACAGATAAAGCAGTCATAGGCATCCAAGCATCAGAATCTTCAGATTTCTGACCTGGGTCCAGTCTATACATTGTTTCATGATCTCGTATCTTATTTGGAAATAAAGCTTAAATACTGCACATCTCTTGTTTTCATTTGTGATTCTTAATTGAATCATGGCAGATTTCAGTAAAACAAAACCCAAAGCAAGTTTACCATGTGGTAGATGCAGATCAAATTGTTCCAATGACTGTGTTAAATGTTCATTGTGTAACAACTGGTATCATAGAAAATGTCAACAAATCTCGGACGATGAAATGAAAATATGGAGAAAGATTGAACTGGGCTATGTGTGCGTTTTGTGTCGTACAGTGGATGGGGTAGAGTTTGACTACCTCATGGGCATGCGTCGTCTGAAGAATGTAAGTATCGGCATTTATGATTTGTAACTCATTTTAAATCGCACAGATTATCAGACGCAAAAATTACATTCTTCTGCTATAGACCCTTAATTATGCGTGTCGTCATCATGCAGTACCATGTATTTTGCACAGATTCGACTACCATTTTATCTACTAACAAATGCAGCCAATGCACGAATTCACATATTTTAATTTGTGTAATATTTATATTTTTTCCAAAGAACATAATTGTGTGCTACAATTATGATACAAAACGATCACATGACATTTCAAATCAAACGCACCAGGTGAATTTCATAACAAGTTAGTCTTTACAGCAAATGGGACAAGAATGTACTCACCGGTATATATTTTTCTGCACTTCCTGTGTGAATACTGCTTTTAAATAATTCCGTTATTAGAATGTTATATCCACCCCACAAACTTTGGTACATTCTTATTATTATTTGTAACATATTATATTCAGCGCCGGTACAAGGCATTTTGGTGCCCTATGCGAGATCAGATATCTGCGCCCCCCCCACCCACCCACCCATTCCACTCACGCCCTCCTCCACCCGCCCATTATGAAATAAACCCTTAGCCCAGCGCCTTAGGCGATTGCCTAGTTCGCCTAGCGGAAGCACCGGCCCTAATTATATATCATTTAATAATAATGCAGTAATTTCAATAAGGTTATTGCCTACTAAAATCTCGTAATGTTATGCCAGCCATCAAACACATGAATCCTACATGTTGAGTTAAAAAAAAACGTTCAATTTTCGATAATGGCCACTTGATTCGCAACATCTGCAACTATATTTAGTGAAAATAAACCCCCTGCCCATTCATCTGTCTTAATCGGCAGAAAGAATTCGAAAAAGTACTACTAATTCAATTTCATAAATTTAGAATCTTTAGATTACATGCAAATTTCATGCCAGATTTAATATTTGTAGTGGGTATACATCTTGCAATGGTATATCTTCATCAATTAAAGTACATCACAAATATATATTTCTGATTGTTCATAAATATTTCATAAACACATAAGAATACACATTTAAAATTTACATTAAATTAAATATAATAGTTGTTATAGTCAGCTGGTTTTCATATCACTTACTTTGCTTTAGTAAAGCATTTGTACATCTTACTTTGTCACAATGAAAGTTTATTAATAATTTTCGGTTTATGCGAAATTACTTGACACAACTAAGGGTGCGTACGCAAGTATAATCTATTTAAATATTAACAAGAAACGTCAAAAAAAGTTATGTCAGTCATACCAAGGCCTAACAATTTCCAAATATCAAACTGTAGATAAATAGCTGATGTTCCAGACACGTGCGGTGATATGCATATAATCAATTCCTTTGATAAATAAACAAGATTTGAAGCAGCACCTAATTAAATCAAACGTCATCATTTTCAAAAGGTGTTACGTAATTGTAATCGGATTAAGCTCACGCTCGAGTGTTCATCCACGCGGATTTGTAGAAGTTATGTATCTTCAACGGCTATAGGTAGTGTAATATGGATTTTTTGAAAAACATTTATATATAAATTTCTAAAACTTTTTAAAGAGTACAACGAGAAAAGGAATTAAATAACAAAAATACAACAGGGGACATGATACAAAAATTGAGGAATTACATTATAATTATGCAAAATGATTATATACAGTGCAAAACATACCAGATAACCCAATAGAAGATTATTTCGGGGGTTGTGGTGTTTTCAATAAAATCAATATTGATAGTAAATATGTCATGAAAAAACTAAAGGAAAATGAATAGGCAAGATATTAGTTGTAAGGTTTAACGCCATTTTTCAGCACACGATATTTCAGCATACATGTTGGGCAGTAATATTGCCGGAGGAATAACCCGGGAAAACCCCGGAAAGAAACACCGATCCATGAGAAGCTACTGGCAAGCTTTCTCACATAACTACATTAGCCTAATCTTAGACTCGAATCCACGCAGACAGAGGGCAAGATATTAGAAAGGCAAACCACAATATATTCTTAATGCTACTTTTTTAAACATATTCCTTGCAACTTCGTGGCATTTTCATTATAGTGGATGCATGACCCTTGTAGTAAGACAATACCGAGACCTGTATAAGTTGTTTTTTCAATAAGACCATATGTGTGTTATTGATTTTATGATTCGATCTACTTATCAGTGTCTTTGTCCCTTGTACATCACTTGTGCACGCATACTGACAAATTTATCTCTTGATTACAGGCAGCCGATACGAAGGTCCCGGCGAAATTAAAAACAGCAGTCAAGCGTGAGACCCTTTTTAAAATCGAGTTTAAACCGGTATGTGACAAAGACGTTGTTTTCCCTCCCGTCAGAGTTGATGCCATTGCGAAGGAAGTGATGATTAAATATTTTACTGAAGTCAGTGGTGACCCGATAATCACAACTGGGAACGGCAACTGCCTATTCAATGCAGTCTCCCTTCTCTTGTATGGAGACGAAAGCAAATCAGTACAGTTACGTTATCATACCTGTCTTCGTATGGTAAGCGATTCAACATCGTACATGAATCATCCCCATAGGAAGCGCATACAATGTTTATCACCATCTTTTGAAGCTACCTGTAGTGACTGTGCTACAACTGGTGGTTTCTCATCTGCATGGACAATTTTGGCTCTCTGTGATATTATCCGGCGTCCGGTGCGGATTTTGTACCCTTCAGTCAATGGCGTGAACGACTTTGCACACACATCGTTGAACACGACTTTCGAACCGACTTCAGACGTACCAGTAGGACATTCAACAATCAATATTCTCTGGTATGCTCAAGGGCAACTCCCAAAGCAAGGATCTTGGTATGCAGTGAACCATTTTGTTCCTGTAGTGGATATGAAATGTAAGTCAAAGAACCCTTTGACATATTATAAGGATGATATTGACCATGGATATGAAGAATATGAGAACAGCGACGTCGATAATATATTTACTCCTGATTCGCTGAACTTCAGTGCGGGTTTAGATGATGAGACTGACAGTTTACAAACCGATGAGTATGGAGAAGACATTTACATTATGGAAGCGGAAACCAAGGGTGAATGTAGTGACTCGCTATACCCTATCGTATCTGACGTATCAGATGTCAATATTGACCATAAATCAGCTCCATTGCAAACGATGAAACCAGCTAGCAGCCCTGGAAATTTCATGACCAACGAGGAATTACTGAAAGTTATCAAGTCCACTGAAAGAGGAGAAAAAAGCATCCCACACGGAATAAAATGCGACGTATACATTGTCGTTGAAGCATCTGATGACGATAATGGTGTCAAATATTTCCCTGATGACTGTGGTGTTTGGGATTGGAAAAGTGCTACAACAGTTAATCAGACTTTTGTTGTCACCGATTCGGTTGACAAATTACGTACCGTGTATATGAAAAAGGAACAGTACTGTGTCAAGAAAATGGTCAATGGCGCGATCATATATGAACCATTATTACCTCAGCCGTCGAGTGTTTTAACATTGCATAGATATTATACTAAATTGATGGAAGACAAATCATTCAAAAAAAGAATAACAACAATTGCTGTACTGCCCGATTTATTCCCGGTAGAGAAAAAAATGCTGGCCATTGTGGAATACTGCGGCACAATGCCAACCAACTTGAAAAAGCACGGAAATTCGAAGAAATCTGAGCCATATATAAGGACAGACCCAAAAATTATTCAGAGAGCAGCTGAAATGGCAGAGCACGAGAAAGTCGGCAACGTTATGACAAAACTTATGGAAGAAAACAGTTTCACTGGTCCAAAATCTACGCGACAAATAAACGACAAAAAATTCAGATACCGCAAACGAAAACGTGAAGACAATATGAACTCCAGAATAAATATAGCTGATGATGTGGTCAGTGTTTTAAGCGAGCTTCACAGTAATCCTGTCATCCAAGAAATAATTCTGACAAAACAGAAGAAACCTGTTGTCATTGTTTATAGCAACCAACAGATGGATGACATGATCAGAAACTGTGAAGGAGATGACGGGAGTATTCTAGGGGTTGATAGAACTTTCAACTTGGGTAATTTTTATGTCACAGTCTTTTCCTACAAAAACCGATGTGTCATAAGCGATAGAACCAAGGATTTTCCAGTAATGTTTGGTCCGTGCATGATACATTTTGATGCCGAAGAGGAAACTTACGGGAAATTTTTCTCACACGTCAGCGATCGATTTGGACACAAAGCGCGAGTAACCATTGGAAGTGACGAAGAAAAGAGCATGACGAACGCCCTCAAAGCCAAATTTCCGCAGGCAAAATTTGTGTTATGTACCAAACACATTAAAGATAATATCAGTCGACATCTTCAAGAAAATGGGGCATGTTTACTAGCCCGTAAACGAATACTGCAAATCATTTTTGGAAAAAATGATGGAATAATATTTGCCACAGATGATACGGAATTTTATTCAAGATGTCAGAATTTGGAACCCTATTTAGAACAATTTCCAGCTTTCAAATCATATTGGCAAAGATTCGTGTTGGGCAAAATCAACACTTATGTTTTCCGCCCATTACGCGACGGAGTAATCAGTGTACCATGGACAAATAACAACAGCGAGTCCATGAACCATAAGATAAAAGCGGCAGTTAATTGGGACAGAAACAAATTTCCCGAACTTATTGAAGTGATTGGAACAATTTATAAAAAACAAATTCTGTTTCTCAGATGTGCTATTTATAGCAAAGGAGACTGGCGTCTAGCACCTTCAATGGAACAACATGTTATTCCACAACTAGTATGGCACGGTATGCCACAAATGGAGAAAGACAAACATATACAAAAATTTATGCTGGGAAAACCACCAACAGCAACAAAATCCAGATATATCAGTGCCAGCAACATAGTCTTTAAGTGTCTCAAGGCTTCCGAACATGTAGGGAAAAAGCCAGGCCAGCGGAAACGGCCAGCATCAGAACGGACTAAAAAATATTATAAATGACCAAATGGGCTATGACGCGGTCGGGTTCTTTGGCTCTCAACTACCGCCTTATAACGGGGTCACACTGTGTGTGTGTGTGTGTGTGTTGTGTGTGTATATATATATATATATATATATATATATATATATATATATATATATATATATATATATATATATATATATATATATATATATATACTATTTTGGGTGGGTTGTAGGCAGTTGAAAGGGTTGCTGGCACTTATGAAACTGCCCGCAACCCACGTCATATTCATCTTCACTGTTATTATAAATTTTAATAAAATAAACATACATACTCATTTCTGAATCATATATCAACTATACACACTTATTTACTACACAAGTATTTGCTTTATTCAAGTGTAATTACTACTTTTACCATTAATACTGGCTGCCATGTATAGCCTTTCATATGCTGAAAAATGGTGTTAAACCCTACAACAACAACGACCATCAAAACTAGTACCTTCAAATAAATGTGCTTTTCAGTGAATTTATGTTGTTTACTTTTATGTATCTTTAGTATACTTATATTTAAAGTACAATCTGTTCATGCTGTTAATAAAGTGGTGACTTTTCTTCATTATTGTTATACAGTGCAACAAATTGTTGCTATGTGTCAGTTACAGTGTAGAATTATTGTTTGATTCGGTCTTGATATGCAGCATGCACTGATCAACAGCTCTGGTCAACACCCCCTATGCGTACGTACGTATGAACGACCCCCCACCCACCCACTCGTATAGAACTTCCAATATTTCATCCACGCAGAAATGACACAGGATTAATAATATTCAAATGTTGAATGAAACGGAGCAAAACAGACAGTCCTCAGCTGCTGTATATATAAAAGAAATAAGTTGCATGTTATTAAACCTTTAAAAAGTTCGCCAGTGTCTGCTAAAGGTCAGACAAACGCCGAATGAACCCAGTCAAACAGGTTACGTATAACAGGAATTTCAGCAACAAGCTTAACGTCAGGCTGAATCACAACAGCATTAGCTGCACTATGCTGGGCCGCTGTCTCAATATCCACAGCCTCGCTGACGTCGTCATCCAGGTTTTGATTCAAGTTCTCAGTGTCGGTAGATTCAGTAGTCTGAACGCTTTGGTGTCGTCTTACACTGGCCTGCGACGAGTGATACACGCCGCACACAGGACATGTGTGGTTGATACTTTCAGATTGTGCAAGTGACGGACAATGCAGATCAAATGACGCATTAAAAGGAATTTTGGATCCAAAAGCTAGCCGCTGTGCAAGTGAAGTGTAGTATACATGCGTCTGATCCTTTGCAGATTCTGGCTCAGGAATGCTAAGACCAGCGGTAGAATGTGTAAGTACAACAGGTCCTGGCAGGAAACGATCAGGAAAATAATTTTTCCATGAGGTGCGCCATGGGCGACAGCAGCCGGATTCATCACACTTAATTAACTTCTGCCAGTGTTTTTCCTGCCTGCTCAAAGTTCTTCTTTTCCAACTCCGTGTCGATTGTTTTTCCTGATGCATTGAGATGTGACCCGTAGTGTCATGAGGTAGTACTAGTCCAGCTAGCTCTCGGCTCAGTGGCGAAATCCGGCGCTCAACTCTGTTGTAGGCTGAATAATGTGGTGCGTGGGTGCCTGACAAATACACATCCAGATCCAAATCAATAAATCTAGCAGCTGCAACCTTTAACGGTTTGGGAAATCTTGGATTCTCGTCCGGTCCTCCATCACTCTCCACGACCACTATTGGTTTCACACAATCATCAGCTGTGCACATCAATGGCTGGAAACTTGGAATTGAGCGAAGACGTTCCATATCATTCCCATGTGTAAAGGCTGTACTGCTGCCGTGTTTCATTAAGCGCAATGCAATATATGTAGGACCGGAGTATGTCACAGCGTCGATTAACTTCCCCGGAGTCACGACACAGGCAGCATAGACAGATGGAATTAATTTATGGCGAGACGCGACAGCAAAGTCGTGATCTGGCAAACGCACCGCATACTCGAGATGCATCAGTATAGGCGCCTGTTTTGTCCCTGCCGGAATTTCAAGGGGCACTTTAGCCTTGTCGTCTTGGCTGAGGTAGAAGCACACATCTTCTGCAAACATAGAGCATATTTCATCTAGGTATGACATAGATGCAAACGCAAATGCTGCACCTTTGTGACGGTTATGAGCGGTATTGGCAGCTCTTATCAGTTTTACAGGTACGGTCTTTATGTGACGTTTACCTTCCACTGAGCTAGATCGTCTAGACCTTGACAAATGATAGCCTTGTTTTGATAAAGTTTTAGGTAGGTCATCTAACATCTTGCACGATCGCATTTCCTGCGACCGGCGCCGGTCGCTGGCAGCGGCACCAATCGATATAAGAGGCAACACATCCGATGCACCTGAAATCATCATTGCAGGTGCTAGAGCGTCAACGTCAGCATGAGCAGATATCTCATTGCACTTCAGGCTTCGATACAGTCGCTGCTGGTGCTTGTGCGCGTGACCAGAATGAGAGAAGACTGCTTCTACTCGCCAACGCTTTACTTGCTAGATCAGCAGTAACATATTCATATGTAGTTTCACCACGCTTTATTTTCTCCCATATTCGATTAGCTTCTTTCTGTTGTTCTTCTTTACTTGCTTGCGATTTAGCTTTACACACAGCTTTGTACAAACAGTTATACTTGACTGCATTATCCATCATGATTTTTTAACCAATATTTTATTCACGTATAATAATAATTAAAACTATGTGAACTTGTCAACTATAGTCTATAAAATATAATGACAAACTGTCATGGCATTAACAAGCCGTAGGCACGAGTGTATCCGCCGAGGTACATATGCGTGTTCATCCGCGGATACACAAGTCCCGAGGCTTGCTTACATTTTGTCTTTATCACATTCCCGTCATTGGTTAATAAGTTGCTTGCGTTACTCTAGTCAAGAATTTCATCTGCAACATTAATTACTTTATAAAAATAAAGTTAGCAGTAATACTTGATTTAATATGGTAGAAAGCAACACGAGCCGGCGACCTTGACCTATGCTGCAGGGGCATTACTCAGGTGGCAGGGTCCAGTTTCGTAAATTGGCCCCTGGCAAATTTCTTAACTTAATGGTATGGTGTGAGTTTTTGAGCCACTATTGTGTAATAATTAAAGATAATGATAAATTTGTGCACTAGGTGTTTCAGGCTTGTGTTGTTCTTGAAATTGATGTCAGACATGTACACTTTCCATAGTTACTCTGCAGTATGTTGATAGTGAAATACCAATAGTCGGCTAGGAAGAAGAGCTAGCCTCCCATAGCAGTAGACACGTGGGTTCAAGGCAAGTAGAATATCTCAAAAACGGCTTGGATGACAACTATTATGAATTGCATCAAGCTATTTAGTAGACAATGTTTTTCAAAATTTTCATCCAGGGAAAGGCCTTGCGTTTGCACTGTGAGCACCACATGGTGTCAAAAATGGCCTTCGGATATGAAAAATGCATGTATAAAATAGGGGTTGGGGTACATAAACATTTTATTCTAAGAACTTCAGTACACTTGTCAGGTCAAGTGTGTGATATGATTATGTTGCGCTACATAATACCTATCCAGAAATATGGACCTTTTTGACCTCACTCACGTATTATATTTTTAATGAATTTTTTATATTAGGCAGGTGCATGCGACATTAAATTTGTACATAAAAACTGGACCCTGGACCCTCAGCCGCTAGCGCGCCTGCTAGTTCGCGGATTAATCTGTGACGTCATTAAAGTAGATTACATATGTAACGTGTCTAATCTGGTTAATGGTTATGTAATGGCAAGAATGTGATAAAATAAGTGTGTCGACTGAACATCTGATGTGCTGAAATAGTACACTAATATACAGTGACAGTTTTAGTCGGAGCAGCAGCAGCATGAATGTCTGCAGTTTGAATCACAGCCTGTCTACTCAGGCCTACAGTTAAACTGTAGGCCTGCTGTGTCAAAATTGACATAAACGTAAACAAAGGCTGTATTTCAGTTACATGAGGCTACATATATATTATATATATAATATATGTATATAATTCAAGTTCATGTCATAAATGCTATGATGTACTAGTGCACAGCAGACTGAGGTTCAGTGCGATATCCCAGACTGCACTGCGCATGATTAACTTAGAAATTTCCAATATAGTATACCTACTAGTTTGAAAGCTGAAACGATGGAGCATTTCCACCCCCCTCCTGTTTCTTATGCGTACGTACATTGTCAGTAGACCCCCCCCCCATACGCAAGCGTACGCATTTGGGTCACCCCCCTCCATGCGTACGTATTAAATGGACGACCCTCTACCTGGTGAATTTAGTTAACTTATTCACGTGTGCGCGTGATTATGATAATTCAAGTCTGAAATTGGTATGGGCAGTCTCTGGATTGCACACGCCTTTATTTGTTTGGGAAAAAAAAGCTGTGATTAATTCCTAATATGTAAAAGAACATTTATAACTCACATTTCTGTAGGTTTAGAAAAGTGGAAATAGTATACTACCACAAAAACGCTATTCTTCTTGTGGCGTTTTGCCCGACCCAAAATAGTATAAAAACATGTATAATCAAAGTAATTCGGACAAGCCATTGTTTAATGTTAAACATGACCGCAGGCTAACACTATCCCTTACGTAAGTTTGCCGTGGCTAGGGTGAGAAGCCCGACCATGGCCGTCAGAAGCGCAATTATCACCTTGGTATGGAAGCGCACGTGCAGATCAAAGAAGTTGACCGAAGGAGTGGACGGTTCTTATCTTCCCGATCCGCAGGTTTAACGCCATTTTTATGCACACCATAGGCTATACATGGCGGGCACTCCCCCCCCCCAACTTAAATGAAAAGGTAAATAGTTCATATGGGAGCAATAAGAAGTATTTACTAGAATACATCAGATTAAACTTTTCCTAAAAATTGAAAACATTAAATAGTGTGGTTGTTTGAAGATGTCAAAATTATGTATCTCACTTGCATTTCATTGAAACCAAAAATAATTTGTTGATTATGTAATGATAAATATTTCCTTCAATTCATTGTTTTACTTTTACGATTGCATTATCTCGAGATGTAAAAAAGTTTTTCTACCTGATTGCTGAATCGTTGCAAATAGCCATCACAAACACAATTTGCCTAAAAATATTCCAAATATGGCTGTTTTTTTTAATATAGATTTTAAAATATATTTTGATTTGGTTGCTATCGGAATTAAGATTATGTCATCCCCATAAGTTCATGAAGGTCAGATGGATAACATATAACATTGTTATTGTTAAGTATCACTTTCTAATAAATGAGTAGAAGTTGAAAGAATCATCGTATTCCTAACCTAATTATGTTCATATGAGGAATAAATATTTCAGACTGCATGTATAATAGAGCATCTAAGGTATCAACATATCACAACGTCAGGAGTCTGAACTTTGAATAAATGCACTGTATATGTGGGCAGAACTTTTATACATTTCATTCTAGTTAGAAGAATGCTATGTATAGTACTTGGTATTGAGTAATCAAAGGTCAATACTGCCCACAAGATTTATATACCTGCGCGCTGAGTAAAACACGAATAGGGTTAACAAATAAGTATACATATTGAATTTGAACACTTACATAGTTATTGTATGAGATAAGGCACAAATATATATAACTTTCGATTTGAAATTTACATGAGAACACTGCCTTCCCGTAACCCCACTTTGGGGATCAAATCCCACAACCTACGTAATATTATATATATATATATATATATATATATATATATATATATATATATATATATATATATACACGTCACTTAAATTCGACCACCATCTTATTCTCATTTTGTATTATGCACACTTTGACTAAATAATCACATATACTTTTGCTTTTGTGCCCTTCCCACCCCCTCGACCCCTGGCCTGATCTGGCCCTGATTTGTGTGTTTGTGTTGCATGTTTACTATCCTTAAACGAATACTCCAAATAATTTTTGAAAAAAATGATGGAATAATATTTGCCTCAGATGATACGGAATTTGATTCAAGATGTCAGACTTTGAAACCCTATTTAAAACAATTGTCAGTTTTCCAATCATATTAGCAAAGATTATTGTTGGGATTTAAGTGGATTTTAGTGTTATTTGGGTGGATTTGGGGTGATTTTGGTTGGATTTGGTTGGATTTGGGGTTCATTTTAGTGGATTTGGGTGGCTTTGGGGTTGATTTTAGTGAATTTTAGTGGATTTGGGGTTGATTTTGGGTGGATTTGGGGTTGATTTTAGTGGATTTGTATGGATTTGGGGTTGATTTTAGTGAATTTCGGTGGATTTGGGGTTGATTTTATTGGATTTGGGTGGATTTGGGATGATTTTGGGTGGATTTGGGTTCATTTTAGTGGACTGGGGTGGATTTGGGGCTGATTTTAGTGGATTTGGGTGGATTTGGGTGGATTTGGGTGTGGATTTGGGTGGATTTGGGTGGATTTGGGTGTTTCGTAACACCGACCTTGAATAGTAGTTTTCAGAGTGCTAGGAAGGAAACCAGCAAGCCACTAACAAGGTCAGCTACAAGCTCCCAGTCAGGGGATTCGACTGTTACTAATGAAGAGGTGAGTTGTGTTGAATTAATCCTGAGGGATCTACTCGAAATAAAAACTGGTATTAATTTATTAGTGACCAGAGAGGAATTAGGTGGATTAGTGTCTGACATAGTATGATCCCAGCTGTTTGAGAAACTGAAAATCGAACTGATGAAGGAAGTGGACAGACAAATTGTTAACAAAACAAAAGAGTTAGAGGAAAAAATAGAATCAATGAACTTTGAAAATAACCAGTTAAGTTAAGAATTAGTTGATTCTAAGAAAGAAAGTGAAAAGCTAAAAGAAGAAATGAAACATAATACAGATTGTTCCAAAGAAGCCATGAAGATTACAAACCACAATGAGCAATACTCAAGCAAAAATAACAAAAATTTTCAACTTGCCTGAATCACAAAATGAAAATGTCAGAGCAAAGTTTGCAGAGATGGTAAAGAATGTAACAGGTCATGACGTAGATGAGAGAGATATTCTCGCAATACACTGGATCCCTGGGAAGAATGGTGCCCCTAAACCATTAATTGTGAAATTTTGGAATGCAGAATCCAAAGTCAACATCGCCAAGAGGAAAAGGGATTTCAAGAACAATATAAGAATAGTGGAAGATGTTACTAGACAAAATATGGGTCTCATAAATAGATTAACTACCCATCCAAAAATTGAATCTGCCTGGTACTTTAATTGCAATGTGTATGCAAAAACAAAAGCGGGGAAAAAGGTACCAATTTGACCTTTTTGACGACATCAGTGAAACACTAAATTGCAATTTATAAGCAAAATAACTTTTTTTCCATATTGATTCTGGATACATTTGGATACATTTGGAGGTACAGAACTTTGTTTCAAAATGGATATGCATAGTTTTAATTTTAATTATATATATTTAAATTAGAAAAGTGATTTTCGGAAAAGGACAAAGCCTGTAAATGGTAAGAATGTTCTTATAATCTTGTATCAAAAATTTTGAAATATGCATATTGTATTTCAATCTGGAATCAACAGACAAAAAGTGTTATTTTTCTGTCACACTGTATTGATGTTTATATTTACTAATTATGCCAACACTCCAGCGTAGAACAGAGTTCATGTATTACTATATTGGGCAACATTATATATGTACCCAATGGTGCATGACACTGTACTACACTTATCGATTTTTTAAGCATTATGTGGTTATGTGTGTGAGAGTGTGTCCCAAGGTGTATGTGAGCATTTTTCATGATAATGGTTTTGTGATGCATGTCTATATAAGCGTTGTGAAAGTTTTAGTTAAAACAAGATTTAACAATGGATACTCAAATTAAAATTTTGTCAATGAACGTTAGGGGTCTACATAGCTCTGATCTCAAAAGAAGAGATATTTTCTGCTGGGTCAAACAAAAGAAAGCATCTATTATATGTTTACAAGAGACACATAGTACAGTTGAGACTGAGAAGTATTGGGAGGCTGAATGGGGATATAAGTGTGTTTTTAGCCATAAATCTAGCAGTAGTGCTGGTGTTGCTATCCTGTTTAGAAATAATTTTGAATTTCTTATTCTCAGAAACAGATGTGATTGTCAGGGCAGATACATTCTCTTAGATTTATCAGTTAATGGACAGAGATTTACACTAGTGAATTTATATAGTCATCATGATGATAATGCTGAGTTTTTTAGAAATTTGAAAGAGGATATTATAAATTCTGAAAATTCCTCTGTTATTATTTGTGGTGACTGGAATGTTGTTCAGGACATGGAGCTTCACGCTTATAATATCTTGCATGATAAACACTCCATGGCCCGAGCAGCAGTCCAGGACATCAAGAATCAACTAGATTTACTGGATCCTTGGAGAACAGTCAATCCTGACAGTAGAGTATTTACTTGGCATCAGGCAAACCCTGTGAAACAGAGTAGACTGGACTATTTTTTAATCTCTGAGGACATGTTTTCAAATTGTATGGACGCCTCCATTATTCCTGGCTATAAAACAGATCATTCAGCAATAACACTAAAATTATCTATATCTGCATTACCAAGAGGTCCTGGATACTGGAAATTCAATTCAAAGCTATTAAAGCAAAATGAATATATTCAATTGGTTAAAAAATGTATAACCAACACAGTAGAAGAATATTATTGTGAAGGTGATAAGAAAAACCCACTTCAGGTGAAACTAACTTGTAATAATCAATTGTTTTTTGAAATCCTTAAAATGATAATAAGATCAGAATCTATTATGTATTCACAAGCTAAAGCAAAACAGGAAAAACAAAATTTCAGGAAATTGGAAGCTGAAATAAATACCTTACATGCTTTAGTGAATCAAAATAATAACCCCACTACGATGAAAGAATTAAACAAAAAACAAGCGGCTTTAGAAGAAATGAGGAAAAAAGAGGTGGAAGGTATAATGTTAAGATCTAAGGCAAGATGGTATGAATCTGGTGAAAAAAACTCTAAATATTTTCTTAATCTCGAAAAGAGAAATTACACAAACAAAACAATAAAAGAGTTAACTAAGGAAGATGGAACAAGGGTAACAGATTCAAAAGAAATATTAAATCAACATAAAGACTTTTATGAAAAATTATACCAAAGTAAAAACAAATGTAACTTTCAAATGCTTAACCACTTTTTTAACCATGATAAAAAAAACTCTCAGATTTTGAAAGAAGTTCATGTGAAGGTAAGTTAACGTTTGAGGAATGTGGTTTAGCATTAAAAAATATAAAAAATGAAACTAGCCCTGGTTCTGATGGATTTACGGTAGAATTCTACAAATTCTTTTGGAAAGACCTAGGCGGTTTTAACTTTAGGTCTCTAAATACTGGATACGATATGCAACATTTTTCAGAATTTCAGTCTCAGGGGATCATAACGTGCATTCCAAAAGAAGATAAAGACAGGAAATTTATAAAAAAATTGGAGACCAATCTCACTACTTAATGTAGATTACAAGATTGCTTCAGCGTCAATTGCTAATAGGGTCAAAAAAGTACTCCCGTTTATCAGCAGTGACACCCAAAAGGGTTTTATGAAAGGGAGATTCATTGGTTAAAATAAAAGACTTTTGTATGATCTGATGCAATACCTTGAGGAAAAAAATGAATTTGGTCTTCTCCTATTGATAGACTTTGAAAAAGCTTTTGACTCAGTTGAATGGGACTTTCTGGAAACTGCTCTGAAGTCTTTTAACTTTGGAGAATCAATTTGTCACTGGTTCAGGCTATTTTGCAATAAATCAAAAAGTTGTGTTATTAATAATGGACATTTATCCCCATTCTTTAATTTGGAGAGAGGTTGTCGCCAGGGAGACCCTTTATCACCCTACTTTTTTATAATAGGAATTGAACTTCTTGCAATAGAACTAAAGAAAAACACAGATGTCACAGGCATTTTTTATAATGAAATGGAGTTCAAATTAGGGCAGTACGATGATGATGCTTTTCTATTATTAGATGGTTCTCATTTGTCCTTGAGGACAACCATGCAGATTTCAAATGATTTTGCTTTGGTGTCAGGTCTGCACTGCAATGTTTTGAAATCGAAAGCAATTTGGATTGGAAACAAAAAATATTCTAATGAAAAAATATGTCCAGAAATTGATATTAACTGGTCAATGTCCAATTTTAGATTGCTGGGAGTATATTTCTCTTTGAACTTGGAGGATATGGTAGAGCTTAATTATTCGATGAAGTTAAAGGAAGTTAAGAAACTGCTTGGCTGGTGGAGTAGAAGAAATTTATCCCTTATTGGAAAAATTACTTTGATAAAGTCCTTGCTTTTGCCTAAATTCATTCATCTTTTTGCAGCTTTGCCAAATCCTCCACCCCATATAGAAAAGGAACTGAATACATTATTTTTCCAGTTTATTTGGGGCAGTAAAACTGAGAGATTTAAAAGAGACACACTTATAGCTTCTTTTGAGGAAGGGGGATTAAATATGATTCACTTGCATTCATTTGTGTGTTATATAAAACTTACCTGGATTAGGCATCTCTTAATAAACGAAGATGGCTTATGGCAAAAACTGTTTTCTGAACAAATATTTGGAAAATTTGGAGGTATGCTGTTACTTTCATTAGGAAAAACTAAATTAAAAGTAATTTCTAAATTAATTTAAAATATTTTTTGGCGTGATGTTATTTATGCGTTATCTCAATGGAAAAATGAACCATCTACTGTCAATGAATACTTGTCTCAAGATATCCTTAATTTAGTGACTGTAGACAATTTTAAATCATACACAGGGTGGAGAACAAACGGTATTGTAATTATTCAACATCTTTTTGATGCACAAGGGTCTATTAAGTTTTGATGAAATAAAACAAAAAACAAAAACAAATAATTTCATACAGTACTTTGCTCTTATTTCAAAGATCTCAGTGATGTGGAAAAAGAAAATTACAACTTTCTTTGAAAGTGGAAATAGTTTTCTTGTAGCTTTGGACAAAACATCTCTCCTTAGGGTAAGAGCAAAGAATAAATGTATCTATAAAGACCTGATAAGAACCAAAATAATAAAGCCAAATGGTAAACATGAAACTTGGTCCAGACAGCTAGAGTGTGCGATTGGTACAAATGAATGGTCCAACTCTTTTGTTTCGGCTAGATTTGTACAAAAGACACAAAACTGATTAGCTTTAACTTTAGATTTCTCCACAGAAACATTGCCACAAACCAGTTTGTAAAAAGATTAATTTTAGTGATAATGATAAATGTACCTTTTGTAATGAGGGAATAGAAGAAATTGAGCACTTATTTCATGACTGTTTAGTTACTGAAAACTTTTGGAAACTGTTGGTAGAATGGATCCAAACTTATGACCCAAATTTTAGAATTACACGAAAAAATGTCTTTATAGGAAATAACAACTTTGATGATCTTATTAACTTCCTAATTTTGCTTGCAAAATATGTTATATACAGATCACATTGTGCATCAAAAAGCCCAAATCTTTCCTATTATAAAAATTGTGTTTTATCATATAAAACGCTGGAAAAATATGTCGCCAAAGTGAATAACAGAAGTGACGAGTTTAAAAGAAAGTGGACCCTATTATCAACTTTTGGTACATGAATTATTATTATTATTACTATTATTTTTACTTTTAAAAATTTATATATTATTTATATATTATTATTTTTTTTAATTTTTTTTTTTTTTTAAATGCAATTTCAAACATCTTGGGGTTTGTATGCGAGTATGACTTTGTGTACAATAATTGTGATTGTAAGTAAGTGTCTGTGTGTGCATGTTTGTGCGTGTTGTGTAGGGAACACATGTAGAGATCAGGACACAAAAGAATTTAAGATCATGCCCCATACGCCAGTCAGGTGGTGATGTAGGGGAATATGTAAAATCCTGATACCTTGTGTTCAATAAAAAAAAAAAAGATTATTGACGGCATGGTGGTCCTTGATAAACAGGTGCTGTCTCTGGCCATCAGATTGACGACTGATATTCTTTTCCTGTGATAGATTTGAGTCTAATTGAAATTCATCGTTGATCTGTTCGATTTGATAACTGCCCATTTCAGTGTGGTGTTCATTAGATTTATTTTTATATGCAAATACCAATTAATTATTTGCTTGCAACCCACCAAATGACTTTGCTCTAATATTTGGCCAGCTAGAATATACTCGCAATTGTGCTAGAACTATTTCCTTGGCCGGAATTGCCATTGGAAAGCTAACGTTAAATTCAGGTTTGGTTGAGCTCGCTGATATCATCGTGATAGTTGATGGTGTTGTATTAGCAATAGCAATCGCAATGATCGCAATCGATTTTGCGACATTATTATTTACTTATTTAAATCAGGGATTCTAATCCTTAACAGAGTCCTTGTCTTTAGACAAGGGTGGTTGCTTCATATTAAACCTTAATCATTTCTGCGAGTTCCTGATCTGATATGTTCACCTCCTCTGCTGAATTCCAAAAATGATGATAAATGTGGCACCTAACCCTTTAATTATCAATGTCTTTTTTCCATGATGGCAATGATAAGCTACAGATAACATCAACCAAACATTATGGTTCTCTCTCTCTCTCTCTCTCTCTCTCTCTCTAACTTTACATGTAAATAACACATTTTATTTCAAACAAAGATGCAGTTGTTCTAATTTTAAAAAAAGCTTTATGAGTGATACAGCTTTCGTAAACATGTCATAGATTTCTGATGCTGGAATATGTGTATATTATATATTCTGTGTTGAAAGATTAAGGGCGATAATAAAAATTGAATATGGTTTCTTTTATATACTGCTAGAAACAAATGTTATGCGAAAATATTGCAACTTAACCACATTGTCTTTCTCAGTCCATATTACAAGTAAAAAAGTCTGTTTTCCACAAACAAATTTCATTCAGAAGTTACTGTTTCTTTTGAAACATTGTTGATTAATTATAACCCTAATCTCAATACCATCCTGACTGGCCATTATTAGCAAGCTGACTTCAAAGTAAAAATTTTGACTCCTCAGCTGGTGCTTGAAAATAGATTCCCGAAAAAAAGTGACAAAGAGAGTAACATTTTAAATTAAAAACCACTTCATTGATGGCATGACAATCACTGAGAGAGCTGCCATGAATACCATGCAAGTGAAGCATTAAACAGTAGCTGGTGCATCTATGAACTGTCCTGATTGACTATTGTGGACTTGAAGCAGGAAGATGCAATAGCAGGCATAGCACACGGACTTAAAAGTAAAAATGTTATGCCTTAGCCAGTGCCTGGTTAAGCATATAGATTCGTTTAAAAATAAGTCAGGATAGAAAAAAACTTGATTTTAAATTAAAATCACTTTATCCATGACATGAATGGCAACTGATACAGTACAACAGTCAATACAGTGTGCACAATTCCATGTGTTTAATGAAATCATTGTACTTTCTCATAAACAATGTTATTTTCAAAGCTTAAGGGTACAAGTACAGAATGATCCTTTTGTAGCATAGCTTGTGCATCTTTTCTATTTGAATATATGATGCCACATTAATCATGAAGAATAAAGTTAAGAAAGAAATAATAACATGCATGTCATAATGTACCAGTGTTACTGATTGTACATTATATATTTATTAGCATTTTCAAGCATTTCTTTAAGTGAGTCTTGGTAATAGTATGGTAATAAAAGATAAACCATTACAAATTAATTCATAAATACCACAAGAAATCTTACCATTTTACAGTTTGTACAGGTAAAGGTATAAAATTGACCCCTGCCAGAGTCGGGATTAAATTTTTAGCATTTCTCCTATCTGATTGTTTAGAATGCAGACTAGCTGAGCGAGTACGATAGAATCAGTGAGGGCGCCATAAAATGCACTATTGCTGCAATAAAATCTGTGATGGACCTGAAATAGATTGAGAGGATTTACATGTGGGGGGGGGGGGGGATCCACTGAGTCAACTTTTACTATTCATAATGAGCACATAATCCCCTGCCCCTCTGTCCATGTCCACTATATTTAGTGGGCAATCCATAAAACATGATATGTGTACTTTAAATTACTGTTTTTATTGTATGTCTTTTTGGTCTGAATCTGACTTGTTTAAAGTTGTTTCTTTGTGGCTTTTCCTTCATTATGACCAATGTTTGCAAAAATAAATGGATTTTCATTGTTAGGAGCCATCTGACATGTAGCACTGGGAACCTGAATCAAATAAAATATGCACTATGGATGCCCACTTTGGGTATGATTTAATGACCAGAGAGTAGTGTAAACTAAAAAAAATTAATTTTTGTTATTATTTATATTCAAAAGGACAAATGTAATGTATGCACAGATCACAAATGTTTTGTTTTTTATGGTTTAACGCCATTTGTCAGCACAATATAGGCTATACATGGCGGCCAGTATTAATGGTGGAGGAAGAAACCGGACAAACCCCAGAAAGAACCACCGACCCACAAGGAGCTATTGGCAGGCTTTCTCACATAACTACATTTGCCGAATCTTAGACTCGAACACACGCAGACAGAGGTGAGATGGCAGTGGTCCATAACGGACAGCACTTTAGACCACTCTGCCACTCGGGGCCCCTGATCACAAATGAAGATGATTGATATTGTTCTAGACATTATGGAGGTATCAATGCTTTAAATCTGAAAATAACATATTTAAAGATGGCATGCCATAAAATTTCTTCTAGCAGAAATTCTCCATGCTTTCATGTATGGTAAAGGCCAATAATTAATAAACTCAACGGATAAACTTATGTCATAAAGACTAATGCAAAGAATAATTTGAACAAGCAACATAGAAAAATTGGCAATTTTAATAGATTTGAAAATTAGTAAAACAAATCTTTAGTACTTACACTTCACATCAATGACAAGTTCATTGCTTGGAATTGACTTTGCTAGTGAATCCTCATATGTCACACATGTTAGCCTGCCATTGTTGTCTTGTCTTGTAAGACTGGCAATGGTCAGTTCTGTTCCCTGGACTTTATAGTGTCCCCCTGCAGTAATAAACTGGTCATTTACCTTCCACTCTGACATCATAGTCAGGCCATGGTCAGGAGGTGCACTGTTGGATACAGAGGAACAATTCAGGCGGTAGTCAGACCCCAATACTGCAGAACCAGTGACTGCAACAATCCAAGGCTTGGATGGAGAGGCTAAATGAAAGTTAACATTTTTACAAATTAGAATAGAACTCTCGATACCCTGAAATGAGATCAATTCAAACATAAGTGTCCCTCAAAGAGAATTAACACTCTACAGGCTAAAAAGAATTTACAGAAATTCCAGGTTCAGTTCTTCCTTTTAATGCTGATATTAAAACCATCTCTTATATTATTCAGTGATAACAAGATTTTCAAATTAGCTGCTGTGGTGGACACATGAGATATCAAAATGGCAACATTTTCATTTGGTGGTGCCCATATTAGACATCAGATCAATATTGTTTTATTTTATGACTGGGTAGAAAACATCACAGAAGTCATCTGGTAAAAACCACATGTCAATATGGCCTTAATGAGGCACCACTATCCCATCAGACATTTAATATTTCTTACTTGTTCGTATAAACTGAAGAGATTGTGTTTTTTAATTCATAATGATCTGAAAAGAGTCTAAAAATCATACTGAAACAAGCTGAAATCAGCAAATTTAGCATGCAATACACACATCACCAGTCTAAGCTTGCCCTATGTCAAACATCTGTCAAAGTTCAACCATAGATAAAACTAAACATCAATAGTATCAGCTTAACGTATGTTTCTAGATGAATGACTACGAGTTTGTTTAAGTATGGATTTTCTGGTATGAACTAAAAGTCAACAACAGGGAATTCATCGGCTACAGGTAGCTGCTTAAGTTTTGTTCAGCATGAACAACATACCCAGAGTAGGTGCGAAACAACTAATCAATATATCGATGTTTCATTATATTTTCCATATTATTAGTTGTATTAATACATGAGGTGAATAACTAATAAAAAAAATTACTTACTATATACAAGTGACATTAATCTTCAGCAGCTGAGAATAATTAATAGTCATTTGCCTTCTTATTCTTCATATTGAGAATTCATTTAAGACGTAGAAGGCACAAAGAAAAACTAAAGACAACACTCACTCACCTTCTACAAATTAGCAAACCAAAAGGTGATTAACTCACATGGTCTAAAGCATGACAACCACCCACCCACGTATTCCATGCTGATTATTTTATCCAGTCAGCATGCTCAGCCATTGATATACCAGTGTAAAGAAAACATTCCAGATTTGTTTGCCATGTATAATTTAAGTACTTTACTGATCATTTAATAACCACTCCTAGATAATGTTTTGCCACTGTTTTACATGATATTTACTTGTATTGTATATTTACACCAGGTGTGCCACACAGTGAAATATGTTATAATCAGTTCAGATTGGTAGTTATTATCTGATCAAGTCCAGAATAAACCAATAACCACCAATCAGAACTAAGCGCAGCTTATTCAAAGCATGATACCAGAAGTATTGGCACCCAAACTCAATCTAAATATACACAAAGCAACAGAGAACTTTGCACAAAAGTGACTATTAAATTGATCTGTAAAGTACTTCAATCGTATATGGAGAACAAGTATGGAATCTCTCCTTTTACGCTAATATATGTAATCAGTGACTGAATAAGCAGATTGAATAAAAAAAGGTCAGCAAAGAATCAACAAGGGGAATGGTTTCAACCCACATGAGTTAGTAACTGAAAATTTGTAGAAGGAGAGTGGGTTTCAATAATTTACTTCTGCATTCACAGAAATGAATGTGTATGCAGCAGTTGTTTTTCATCTGCAGGAAGTGCAATGTGAAGGATTTGGTTGTTAGTCATCTCTGCTCTCATACTCGGTCTTACTCTAGACAAGATTTTCCTTGCACTAGAAAAATGCCTTATTTCTTGTTTTGGCGATAACACCATAATGCCTACCAAATTTAAGTGAAGACATGAACTGTGCCAAAAAGATGTTTTAAAGCATTCATGTAGTGTAAATCAAAGGGTGTGGTTACCAAGGCGAGCTCTGCACCATTATCGTACAATAACGCTTCTCAATGTCTTTAAAAGTCCTATATTGTGTGATTTATCGCAATGTTATGCTTCAAATTTATCACTTTTGTTTTGCATCTTTTTTACTAGCATATTTCTAAAAGCATGTAGAAATGCCTTGTACATGTATAAATTCAGTGCATGAACATCTCGCTACTTTTGTATCTAAATGTTTTATGAGAAAGTACAATAAGAATGGGACTAGTAATGAAATGCAGACTCAAATTTAATATTCTTCTGGCTTATTAACAACCTATTATTGTATTACAATTTCAAGATTCAAATATCAGGTGCATCACTTCCAAATAATAACTCATTGATTTAATATCACAGTGGTAATGTGCAGTTGGACAAACACAATTAATTTAAGTAACAGTCTTTATAATAATAATAATAATAATAATAATAATAATAATAATAATAAAGACTTTCAAAAAATGCAACCTGACAGCTTTGAATTTGCTTATGGGTGTGTGTAAGTAATTGGTCACATAGTTCTTCAAAAAGTTCTAGATCAGTCTCTTCAATGGCATTGTTCCCTCCAATATAGAGTACTATTTTAGTAAACTTGGAGAGATCATATATTTTTGTAACTTCCAGTATTGTCTGTATTTTGGCACCTGAAATGGCATGCTTTCTAACACAGTGCCTTAGTCCTCTGTTGATAATTCCATGTAAAATGGAACTACCAATAAGGAGGATGTTATCTCGGCTGGTAGAAGGCAAAGTATTATGTCTACTTTGTATTGATCTAGTTAGTCTGTATGGTGCTTTATTATTCATAACTTTATCAGTTCTGACTGAGTCATTACATCTTGGTCCAATTCACATAGAAGTGAATTTCAATGCCTGTGTAACATCTGCATAATAGCGCATTTCTGTGATATTATTGTAGCATCACCTTTGAGGAAAACTCCTTATTACAAACTATTGGCATTAAGGAAAATAGCAATGATATCATGTCACATGGCTGCTGTGGTATAGTCATGATTTGCTATGTAAAGAAACTGGGTTGGGTTCTCTCTTTTGCAAAATAGAGGCCACAAACTTCATCCAGTATTCTGTTGAGTTTAATAAACCAGAAGATTTAGTCCTTGAGTTATGGTCTAATATAATATTTATATGATTGAATATTCAGTAATTTTTTTTTCATTTATATTAATGCACTGTAGTAAATCTAGTGGCCTATCAGACTTTTAACAGCAAATAAAATCTCTAAGCATTTTAATGCTTAAACCTTACATGCTTCAAGTTTGATTAAACCTAAAGTTTGCTTAAAAAATGTATAACAAGTGTAAACAAAACTGTCAATTGTTAAAATTTACTACGCCACTATAAATTTTCCATGCAGGCCTATTTGCATGTAATCATTTAGGACTCAGGTGTTCCATTCATAGCATACTGTACTCTTGGGTTTTGGTACATATATATGGAAGCCAACAAAGAAACAGATAGCATGAAGCAAAGGGTTAAACTAATAAACTTGTTATCAAGCCATGAAAGCATTTGTCTCTCCACATAATTACAGAGTAATTGGTTAATTGTCCATCCTAGGATGGGAATTTGTATTTAAAAAAATGAGATTGGCAAGTTTAAAAGAAAGTTTAAACATATAAAAACAAAAGAAGTATAAAAAATATGGGAAGCTGCCACGAGTTTCTTAACTTGCAGCATCTTGCTTTCTTGCTTGGCAGCAGGGATACAAAAAAGAAGACAAATGTGGGTAGGTTAATTGCCCATCATAGGATGGCAATAAAAAAAAGATTAAAATTTTTTAAAATTGGGATGAGTATAAAAGAAAATTTGAAGAGAAAATGCAAAAGTAAAATGGAAACTAGGGATGTCACTGTGAGTTTTGGACTCATGACTTCTTGTTTGGCAGCCGTGATACACAGAAAGGCAATTGTGGGTGTTTATATAGCTTAACAATAACTGCCCATCCTAGGACTCCTAGGACAAGAGTCGTACAGGAAAGTTTTAACATAAAAATTAAGTTTTACAAAAAGTATAAACAATGGCACGAGTGAGCTTAAAAGAAAATTTGAACCTAAAAGCACAAAAAAAAGAAAGAATTTTGGATGCAGTCGTTAATTTTAAACTTACAACCTCTTGTTTGGCTAGCAGGGCACAGAGAAAGAAAGAAAAATGTGGGTGTTTATATACAAGATAACAGAATTTGTTCATTCTGGTAAAAACTTCACTGAATTCAAAACATCTGACTTGAAAACTAGCCAAACATTCAAACTCTAAGAAATACTTTATGATAGTGTTAGAAACAATTACCTTTCACAATCAACTTTTGCTCTCCTCCACGTTGAAAACCTGTTTCAATGGCAGTATATGTCCCAGCATCTCCAAGTGTAACATTTCTCAAGATGAAAGATATCTGGTTTTCATATGTGTTTCCAGTGAACTCGAACCGGTCTGCTACATTACTAGATGATGTGCCACTTACTAACATTATTAAGACACCATTCTTGCTTATTCTGATTATTGAATCAATGCTAGGATATGGATCTAGCTGCACACTAAAACTGGCATTCCATCCCACAACAGTCTGTACAAGAGAAGTGACTGTAAGAGACAAGAAAAATAACATATACACAATATGAACCAAAGAGAAATATTAACAATTATTATTATAGTAAAGCTGCAGTATGATTGGTTTAAATAAAGACACTCAAATTTAACTGCCATTATCCCAGTCTCCTCTTGTATATTTTATGTATAGCCATATCCCAGACCATGGTTTATCATACCTACCATGTTTGTCAATGTTTTGTACCTGGAGAACAGAATTATATCAGCAGTGAGGCAAAAATCAAATACAACATTAGAGATACCTGCTGTTACATTAATTTATTTTTTATCATTGATGGTTCAAGTATACAAAAACTTGAGATATTAGTGATGACAACCCCTTCAAATGCTAGGGATAACTGGGCCGAACCCACCATGAAGTGACATCCCAGTGCTGGGCCCTTCACACAAACAGTAAAACAAGTACTGAGAAACAAGCGCCTGTCCCCATGGCCACCAACTTTAGCACAAATATGGCATGTAAATGTATCTGTTGTGTGTTCACAGTGCAAACTGCAACACAAACCAGACTGCCCAAGGTGGTTCCACCCTATGCTGTCCTGGGTCTCTAATATTATAACAAGAGTCCCTTGAAGGGATTGACACTCCACTTGGCAAAATAAATTTCCAGAAATTCAAGATAAGACCAGTTCTGTCTTTTAACTGTCAAATGTCTAAACCATATCTGATATTCTTCAGCGATAAGGTAGTAGCTGTGATACACATAATTCATGTCAGCTTGGCATAATTTTCATTTAGGACAAATAAACATCCTTAGAAGTATTTTGCTCAAAACCTCATGTCATAATGATCATCCATTCAGGGGAAATACTGACAAGACTTTTAAGACAGTCATTGTGGCAGTCATAATGGATACCCAGCTGGCACGTACCGTTTTCGTTTAGGAATTTATGAAAACTTCATATTAAGCATCCATTCAGGGAATAGTGTCAACAAGATTTTCAAGACAGCAATTGTGGCAGCCATATTGGATGTATGACTTTCAGAAACTAGGTAAATTAAGTGTGACACTTGAAATATCTTTGCTCTTAACGATGACCAGCATCACATCACACCTTAAAACTCTCTGACTGACAATGGTGGTACTAATAAAAGGGTACAATAGCAACTGCAACTCTCACCAGTGCTCACAGAAAAGGCCCTCAAGCCAGCAAAGTATCATCAGAAGCATTATCCCTTGGCTCCTCTGAGCTTTCTTATCAAAGTAGAGGATTGCTTGCAGAAAATCATTCTAGACATCTGTGGGTACTCATTATAGCCATCACAATCTCACAACCCCACTCAGGGGATCTCCAATGCATGGCTGGGCCCATAGAAACTGCACAAACAAGATAATGTGTCCATTGCTGTTTTTTCCTTGCACAGTCATCATAGATACAGATCAGGGACACACTGATGTGGGTATAACTGGAACAGTGATGATGGATATGCAGGGTTCTACATTACACTTACTCTCAAGTGATAGTAAGGAATCATTTAGCCGTAAATTAGAGCTTATTACTTGGTATGCCAAATCAATGTATATTACCTCCCCATTGACTGTAATTAAGTGATTACAAGGTTTGCTTTGTTTCTCTTTATTTCAATAATGTATGCATTTTATTCAGCTTTATATTGAAATGTAAGTAATTTAACACTTCTTATAGTGGAAAGTAACCACAATAATGATTTTGAGACTTTTTCTTAACCTTTTATGAGTTTGGGGTAAATGTAGGTATAGATTTATGTATTAGACAACTTTAATATGCAATTCAATTCTATTACTTAAATTTAACAAGTAGTTTATGCAATGATAAGTTTTATCAGTATCTGAATATTGCATAGAAACATGGACTGGCCTTGGCATCGCAAAGTTTTCCACATATTTCTCCACCTCCAGCTTACTTCTTAGCTTGGGGAGCAGCAGTTTGTACATGGACTTTCTGTCTCCACCATCAATGTCAGCATTATAGGAACTTTGGATAGCTTTTTCAAATTTGTCTCTTGTTGTCCTTATGTAACAGACCTCAAATGGCTGTCATTTGGGTTGATGCACATTTTTCCCCATGTTGTGGGGAACATTACCAGTCTTGAAAAAATTACTCTGTCTATTCTTTGCTTCCTCACCCTTCCCCATAGTTGTATATTAAAAAGTAGCACTCAGTTATTTAATTCTTCAGTATCATAAAACTTGTGGAACTTTTCTTTGGCTTCAGTACTTTTTTGTTAAGATTTAGGGGTGATGAATCACATGTGATGATAGTTTAAATAATTCTGGCTTCATGGGTGTGTGCATCCGTCTTACTCACAAAAGGGCAATGGCCTCTTATCATTTTGACCTGTCATGTGGCACACTTATTTGTTTGGTTTGATTGATATGAACAGGGATGCACTGCATCTTATTTCTGTGAGTCAGCAAGAAAAGAAATGCAATTTTGAAATTTAAAAGATTTAAAACTTTTCTTATAGCCGGTGAGAGATGAAAATGCAATGTGTCATGTAATTTGATACCCTATGATGTCATACTTGCTGGTTTCAGCATGTTTGTGCTTCTTTTCTGGAAAAGGACATGTGTTTATGATTTTCATTTGGATGATAACAAAATAAGAACTACAAAACAAGAACTGCATCACGTGACATTGTCAGCCATTTTGGATTACATCGTCAAGATTCGAACCTGGAACTATTAGAACATTTATTTATCAGGACTTGCAATTCCATTAGTGGATTATTTTGTGAATTCTATATTTGTTGGATTTGATTCTCTAAAATTGTAAGTTTATTTATTTTATGAAAATAATTGTACTTAATAAAAATCATTGTTAAAGTATTACAAGCTTGTTAGTTTTCACTCTTTCTGTGTTCCTGCTTATTCGAGCCTAAGCACAATATACAAATCCTCGGTTTGATGTTCATTGTTCATCACACTGATGGCTAAAACACGGAATTGGTGCTGATAAAGGAATTTTCATGTTATATGCATGAAATTGAAAAATTAAACAAGATATGAACCAATTTTAAAGATTGGTAAGCCTGGCATATACCTCTCTTACTTTCCTGAAAATTTCAAGAGGTTAGTGTAACCCATTGTTGAGATATGCATGGAAACAAGCTCTAAAAATGGCCATTTTTTAGCGTTATGTAGTCTCACTCGAAAAAAGCTTGAATATAAAATAGAGAATTCTCTAAATATCATACTGAAATTATGCATTTATTGGTCTGGTTTTATGCGGAATTCTATCCTGCAAATATTGCTTCTTGAATTAAAGAAATCGGTAAAATATTATGGATTTTATAAGCAAAATACCGTCAGTAGAAGTTTTGTTTCAACACTGAAATTCAAACACTAATCTGTTGTTATATGCCAACATTTTGTACAAAATAACATTCATTATAACTTTTATTGACATCTAGAACTCGACTTTATATTATAATAAGTAGTAAAACCATTTAAATCACATGGCTAGCCAAGATATTCGAATGAGAGCTTGTTCTTTGTCAAACTTTCCAGTTCTAAATTTTGTAGTGTCTGTAACCTTTACAAGTTTATATGGCAATAATTTTGTTGTTTCATTATGGAAAAGTATAAATCCTACAAAGGCTCATGTGTATCCATGTGATGTCCAAGTTGGCCAAAATTGGTGGTGCTGTATTGTACCATTAAAAAACAGCAACTCAATAAAAAAAGTTACAGACACTACACAAACAGGTATAAAAATGAAAGATAAAAGTATTGTTCTACTTGTCATTAAAACATTGTTTTTCTCAATAGAAAGTTCCATCTTATGTGATGTAATGTTGCATCATCTATTTACCTCTGCAGCCAAGAGCAAAAAAGTGATGCAATAACTCTCTTGATTGAATATTGCATCATTCTTGCAGCACTGTCTGTTTGAATAATTTACTACAAGACAATGTAACCTGAATTTCTTATCCTAGAAGAAGCTGCCTAATTACTTTTACTGTTCTTTACCATGGTACATCCCTAAGACATGGGAAGACGACAAAAGCAAACCTCTGGGAACAACTCTGGTAAGTTTGTATTGAATTGGTAAACCACACTCTTAAATTGTAGTGTCTGTAACCAATATCCCCTTTATATACTGTCTATGACTTTATCCCTGTTTTTTTTTAAAAATGAAGCCAAATTATGTTTCCTATTACAGTATTGATGTGTAAGGCTAAATTTTGACATATTGTCTGTCTGCAATTTGTAATATTTTGGTATATTTATAGTTTCTTTCATCTAGATTTCTGATAACAGGCAACATTTTCAGTGATTTCTTATAATATGCAATTGAAACTGAGTATTTTTGCATTCCATATCATTAGACTAGTAAATTCAAACAGAAATATTATGAGAATTCAATGAGCTCAGACTTAGTATTGGATACATTGCTGATATTGTCAAATGGTTACAGACACTACTAGACATGTGAATTGACCCTACTGTTGTTTACATTATTAAGGAAAGTGTGCAATCATTGTAAATGCTAGAACATTGAATAATCATCAGGTTTTATGCTATTTCTTTTTCAATCAGATACTTTTCTTTAAGAATCTACAGGTTATTCCAGTTTGCTTATGTATGAAAGCATATTGCGTACTCATTACAAGTATGTTTTGTAAAGTCTAAATTTCATCCGTATACATAGAGGAACAAAACTGAGAATGAAGTTGTTTGTTTTTAGGAAGCAAAGATAAGCCAGAAGAAGATGAACAGAAGATTAAAGCTAGAAGGGAGAAGACGAGGCTAAAGGTACAAGCCTGGAGAAAAAAACAGAGGGAAAATAAGGCGAAACATGAGGAGCTAAAAAGGGTTGATAGAGAAAGAAGAAAAGATGCAAGACTACTAAAAAAACAGCAATCACTTTCCAATTCAAATCTTCAACAAGAATTAAGAAGGAAAAAAACGTGAAGAAATGAAAAGGTATCGCCAGAAAAAGAAAGAAAAAGCAGCCCTGGCATTATCGGTTAATAAGAGTGTTGATTTAAGAAGTCCGAAAACTGCTGAATTAAGTAGAAAGAAGAAAGAAGCTGTGAAAAGAACCCAAGCATGGAGAATGCGTATCAAACTGAATGAAAGTATACAGCAACAGTGTATTCAGACTGATTGTGAAATAGGAAATACTGGGTCAGCCAGAGATTCACCAATGAATAAAGTGTTACCTAAAGCAACTCTGTACAGACAATTAAAAAAGGTAAAGGAAGACTAGACTTAAATACATGAGAAAGTCTGGCAACATGTATGTTTGGCCTGAAAAAGATGATTATTCACAAGAGGCTCTAGATGCTATCTTGTACAGGGTAAAAGCTCCACAAATAGTCAATGAAAGGGGTCATTTCAAGTTTAATGCAGCTGAATTGTCTAAGCTAAAGTCAAATCTGGAAAAAAATCATAAGCACTTCTATTTGAAATGACAATATAAAGTCAAGGTTTAATGTGTAGTGTCTGTAACCTTAAGATCAATCACACATGGGTCTGTGTTTGAGTCAGCACCTTGGGTTGAACAATACTTTAGTGACTATGATTTATTGAACATTCATTATACTTCAATATTTTACTCTTACAAACACTATTTAGTATTAAACTTTCAAGTGCTATTTACCAGTTCATAATTTTAACACAAGTATTGGACATATACCTGTTACAATGTGGTTTTATCATTTTATTAACTAATCAACATTCATTTAATGAATAATTCTAGTCAATGTGTTCATGTTGAATTATTTTTTAAGTGAATTTTATGGAGATATGTATGGTTCTGCAGCTGTATTGAAATGCTATAGTTTTGTAGTGTCTGTAACCAATTTTATGGACAATGTACTTCTGACTCTTATGGAAGTTTGCAATACTTTTGGCCAGTATTAATGATTTTGTTTGTTTAAATATTCTTCTTGGTGTTAGATAAATGCCTAAATAAGATTATTCTATGTATTTTATGTTTGTTATGCAAAAGTTTCATGGTTAGGTTTTTTTCTAAGTGATACCTTTGTCATAGATGTTTTGATTTTGTTATTAAGTTGTTTACCACTTCCAGTTATGTTGTTTACTTTAAATGTTGATATCCTGTTACTGATGTTACTGTGAAAAAAAATTAAGTTTTAAAGTTTTCATGCTGTTTTTCTTGCATGTTATACACCAAGTGTAGTGTCTGTAACTGTTGTTATACCACAGAATTGAAATAATGGTTAAACAAAATCGCATGCATGTTCAAGCTAAATCTAACTTGATCTGACTAGGGGACACCCTAGGGTATATACCGTAATGAGCTTCATTGAAATGTTCTATCAAACATTTCAATTTTTTAAGTGAGTGAGACTACTCTCAGCACCAATACCGTGTTTTAGCCGTGACTGTTTTTGATCAACAGACTTTCTCAAAGTGATTGAGTTTATGACACTTATTGCAAGTCTTTCCTTTTGCAGGGCACTTATCTTGGCTTGAATGCGACTTGTATCCTTAGTGTCCACAGGTCACGTTCACGCTCCGTCTGGAAGACGTGGTCCATTTCTTCTTCGGCTGTAGTTCTTTTGAATTGGCCTGTCGTTGAATTGTTGCATGCTCTTCCGGTCTGGCTGATGCAGACATGGTCTGGAACTGCTCCTGGGCATATTCATGGCTTTGACTGATGTTAATAGCCTTTTCCAAGGTCAACTTTTCAACTTTGCTGATAAGTTTTTCTCGTATCCTTGATGACGATACCCCAAAAACAATTCTATCATGAATCATGTCGTCTTCGTCTTTGAAGAGACAGTCCTTGGCCAAGAGTTTCAATGAAGTCACATATTTGTCTATTGTCCTGGAGTCTTGAATTTCATTGTTAAACTTGAATCTTGCAAAGACCAGATTTAATTTTGGTTGCATGTGATGTTTGAATTTTGTAAAGAGCATTGATGGGTCCTTTTTATCTTCATCCATCAGAGTCCATGTGTTGAAAATATCTTTACCTATGTTTCCTACCCAAAGTAGAATGTAGTTGGCTTTGACTGCATCACTTCTTCTACTCATCAGTCTGTTAAAAATTAATTCACAGTGTTGTTGGAATTTAGCCCATGATGTGGTAAGGTTGCAATTGTCCCAGTCCATGGTAGTGGTTGGCACACCGGAAAGATCCATTTCGAAGGTATTAATTTCATATGCAGAATTTTCAATGTTTTTAATGTTTTAAATTTGTGCAAAATCTTCCATGGATTGTAAAGTTATTGTTTCAAAATATCCATTTATGATCCATGTGCTATTCCAAGTATGATCCCATCTGACACCATGTTGTGTTATTGCGTTAAAACATGAGACGCCGTGTTCTAACCATCGATAACTTTAATATATACAAATGACTACTGTGAGGTCTTAACACAGACTGGTATCAAAGAGGCCGACGCCTGTAGATAGTACCAGTGGAGCTATGACTCATGCACAGAGAGTTCTGATTGGTCAGTTTCACATGTATCATGTTACAATGTATATGTGCATGGGTGTATAGTGTTTGTGTGTCTACATATGTATGGGTATGTGTGTGTACATGTAGTTAATAGTGACACTAAATACTCTCCCTCTCAGATAAACAGTTTCAAAGCCAATACCAAAGCTAAATATTCCTTCTCAATTGTGGAATAATTTCTCTGATGCTTGTTTATTTTTTTTAGAAAAAAGTAAACTGAATGATCCACACCACTTGTATCTTCTTGCATCAATACTCCACCAACTCTTACATTACTTGCGTCAGCAGACATTTCAAAATTTGGTGCTGAAATAATTGGTACAATTTTAATTGAAGCATTTAATTGGTCCAAACCTTCCCAACAGATTTCAGACCAATGAAACCTGGATGTCTTCCTCAACAAATCTATCAAAAGTTTGGCAATTAAGGAAAATGTTAGTAAAGTTTCTGATAATATCCATCCATACCCAAAAAATGCATGTTTCTTTTTACTAATAGTCACTGGGAAATCAGAGATAACCTTGACCTTAACTCCTACAGGTTTAACTTGACCTTGACCATATGTACTAAATATGTGACAAGCACAACAAACTTTTTTTCACATAAATTAACTATCAACCTGTGTATCACAATTATCTACACCAGGTGTAAACATATTCATCAGATGCCTGAATATTGCTTGAGAATTTTCATTCACAATGGCATCACTTTATACTGAAAAAGTCCAGCTTGAGTTCCAAATGCCAAAATTTATTTTGCTCTCTACTGTGATTGGAATTTGCCAGAACCCTTTAAAATGGTCAAACTTGGATACATATTTCACATTTCCAATGTTGCAGATGCAATCATCTATTCTTAACACTGGAAATGAATCTATTTTGGTGATACTGTTGACTTTTCTATAGCAAATAGGAGGTGGAATTGCTGTCATCACAAAGAACTCTATGATCAAACACCTTATCCCTTTGAACCCTAATCTCCCCCATATTTCGGCACAATAACCCGAGCCTCCCCGACAATTTTTGACAATGTTATAAAAAGTAAAATCTTGCAAAATAAAAGTAATATTATGCCTTAGAATGATAATCCACTATGATATAACAGCAAATATCAAATTGTCTCTTTTCAAACATGCTTATAAAATGCTTTTTATTACTATGACTATGTAACAAACTGTCTCGAAATTTATTCATATTTCATATTTTTCATATTTTTTCTATATTTCACTGACCATCTAGCGAATAACATAACACAGGCCGGTATACGGGCCTTTCGGGTTATGACGGTAGATAGCTAGGCCAGTATACCGGCCTTTCGGGTTATGACGGTAGATAGCTAGGACGGTATACCGGCCTTTCGGGTATATACACCGTTACAACCGGCCTGTCTGGTTCAAAGGGTTAACAATACCACAACTTTCAATTTCAGCCACACATCGTTTGAACTAGTCCAAACTACACTCACAATGGAACAAAGGTCAGTCCATTTTTTATGTATCTAACGCCCTCCTCCTAGTAGAAACAACAAGCACTCTTTTTGGAGCAGTTTCCCAATCTCCTGGAGTATGGAAATTCGATAGGTGGCAACCTGATTATTCTTGGAGATTTCAAATTTCATTCTGACTGTTCGGAAAACCAAAACACATAAAAACTCCTGGATTATATTAATGTTTTCAACCTCAAACAGTCAGTTAAAGAACTCACCCATAAACATAGTCACATTTTAGACTGGATTCTTCATAGACCTGATGGTAATATTCTACGGTCCTCCCTGGTATCCCACAAACTTGCATCAGATCACCTGTGCATTGTATGCCATCCTGACGTATCAGTCCCTAACCCTCCACCTTTAATTGCTACTAACAGAAACTCCGTATGATAAACAGAACCAAACTAATGCATGACATCCAAGCAAACCTAACAACTTGCTCACCTCCTACAGCAGAACAACTCGATAAGTGCCTGTGTTCATTGCTCGACAAACATGCCCCAGCCACCATGCACAGAGTATCAATTCAAAAGTGTTCTCCATGGAATTGCAGTGTTAGGGACCAGCTTCACAATGCTAAAAGAGACTGCCGTAAAGCTGAGAGGCTTTGCCTTTCCAGCAGACTCACTGTTCATAAGCAAATCTATGAAGCCGCTAAGAAGAACGTCACATAGTTCATGCAGCAAAATCAGCACACTACAGTACTAAGATCATGGACACTTCCAGCTGCAAAGAGCTCTTCGAGATTACTAACAAGCTAATGTCAAGGAACAAATGTACACCAATTCCAACTACCTTCTCTCCAGTCAACCTCCCGGACCTGTTTGCAAATCTCTTCCATGACAAAGTACAAACCATTAGAGATAAGCTTGACAACACAATTTCAATTGACTCGTCGAAACCATACAGTTGTGATACAGAATTTCAACGGCAGCACTTGAACCTGTCTCTATGGATTTTGTATGTACAATCAAGATGAAGAGTGCACCAAAGTCATGTGAACTTGATCCAATTCCAACATCACTGCTGCTTGGGTGCTTAAATCCAGTATTGCCTTCACTAACTGACGTTATTAATACCTCACTCTCATCTGGGGAACTCCCATCATTTATTGTAAAGCCTCTGCTGAAGAAACCAACACTCGACCATAATGATTTAAAGAACTGCCGCCCAGTTTATAATCTCCCATTCATATCAAACATCTTAGAAAAAGTTGTTCTATCCCAACCTGTATCTCATCTGAATTCAAACAGTCTTTTTAGCAATGTACAATCTGCATATCGAAGTGGTTAATGATATTCTCTCTGCTTTGGATAGCAGACACATTACAGTCCTCACCCTCCTTGATTTCTCTGCAACATTTGCCATGATAGACCATGATATATTACTTCACTGTCTCCAGCATGTATTTGGCATTCATGATACAGCCTTACTGTGGCTGAAGTCCTACTTGGTCAACAGGACACAAATTGTGTCCGCAAATGGAATACACTCCAGCCCAGTTAAGCTATGTTGTGGTGTTCCACAGAGGTCTGTTCTTGGACCTGTTCTCTTCATTCTATAGGCCTTTTCAATAAGGGTTATTGTCTCCCCCTAGTAGGAACTCTTTAGTGCATCTTTTGCGCATGCATTAGCTGCTGCTTCAACTTCCGTGGGCTACCCATTCATCAGCTGTCAAAGAATGCCTCTGGCAAAACCCTGCAAGTATTGTTGCATTTGTAGCAATTTCAGAGGGAAGGAAGTAGATGGGAAAACAATAACATTGCACAGATTTCCTGCAAGATGTAAACTACGTAGAGTTTGGCTTCAGCGGTCATGGCTAGTACGGAAAGATTTCACTTACACAGCGAACAGTTACATGTGTTCTGATCATTTTGTGAATAGAAGTGGGCCGTCGAATAAGCATCCAGTGCCTTAAATTTTCCCAAACAAGGAGTTTCAAACGTCGGTAAGTGGCTACATTGAGTACTATTATGCTCCATCCATGTTTAAAGAGATGCTATTGTGTTTTTTAATCAGCTGTAATCAATAGAATTGTGTATGCTTTTTAACAAATAGTCGTATTCCATATTTAACTTATTTAAGTGTACTCCTCTCTGTGATGTGTTACATACAGATGCTCATAGATAACAAAAGTTATGCATTTGTGAGAAGTTTGCTACTGCATTGTAGTTTAATTTTATGTTGTGATGAGCTTTATCAACAGTTGTATTGTCTTTAAATCTGCTGTTGCCATTGGCACTGTAATGTGTACAGGTGCACAGTTACACTTTAAATATAGACTAACTCTCTACCCATCTAGTACTTTAATGAAATGCTGTAACTTACACCAGCACCAACTTTTAATGTGTATGCTACACATGTATATGTAAATAACTATTATAAAAATCATGTTTATATTTGTATAATTATTTAATTTCAGAATCTGGAGAGTGAAACTTTGGAACTTGCCAAAAGTGACTTTCAACTAAATGCCGATATGGAACAAGGTGACATTGCTGAACAACAGAGTGATGACAAGGATGATTCAAATGATATTTCAGAACCATTTATTGCACAAACTGAATCACCTCTGGACATCTCTATACATTTACATGATTACTGTGGACCAATAAATTTAAATGACATTGCCGCCAGTCATATAAAAAAAAACAATCAACACAAACCGATACCCTACTGAGGATAGATGTTTCTACACAGTGTGATTTTAATGAGATGTCACCTGAACATGGTACACCTGTTAAGAAAGTGACAACTGTAGATTGTGGGATACAGGTTAATTCCCCTGTTTTAACATTTGAGGATATTGAACATGATGACCAAAAATGTCTATTTTATACTGGAATTCCAAATTCAGCTATTTTCAATGCATTATTTGATGCAATTAAGGATGATGCTACAAGTCAGACAGCTCGTTATGGTGCTACAAGTGGAAAGGGATGTCCAAGACACTTGCGTCTGATAGATGAATTCTTTATTGTCTTGATGCGATTGAGACTAGGCTTGTTACTGGAAGATTTAGCAGATCGATTTAACATTGGAACATCGACATGTGGAACGATTTTTAACAAGTGGATTGATTATTTGTATATACAGTTAGATTTTCAAATCCAATGGCCATCAAGACGTGCTGTTGATGAACATATGCCACTTTGTTTCAAGGAAAAATATCCAAATTGTAGGTTGATAATAGACTGTACAGAGTTACGCACGGAAACGCCTAGTTCCTTACAGCACAAATCGTTGATGTACAGTGATTACAAATCACATATGACATGGAAAGGGCTAATTGGAATTAGTCCAGCAGGAGTTGTAACATTTGTATCAGATTTGTGGGCAGGGAGTACAAGTGACAAACAAATTACTAAAGACGGTACCCTGGATGACGTGTGAACCTGGAGATGCCATTATGGCAGACAAAGGATTCCTTATTTCAGACATCACAACCCCAAAAGGTGTCCATCTTATCATCCCTCCATTTAAACAAAAGAAAAAACAGTTCTCCAAAAGAGAAGTGCAACAAACACGAACAATTGCAAATCTTCGTATCCATGTTGAGAGACAGATGGAAAGGATAAAAAAATTTAATATTCTTAAAACTGTTATGCCTTTAAATATGTCACAACAAGTAACAAAGATATGGAAGATATGTACACGATTAACAAATTTACAGCCACCACTTTGCAAATCAAATTAGTATTATATTACTTTAATTTACATGTATTACAGCAGTCTGTTATGATTATATGCATGACATTACTTTAATTTACATGTATTACAGCAGTCTGTTAACTTTAATTTACATGTATTACAGCAGTCTGTTATGATTATATGCATGACATTACTTTCAAAATTTTTGACTTTTAAAAACACCTGCATATATAACAACACATATTTTAAACTCATTTAGTAAATATGTCAACTGCAGTTTTCATAAAGAAAACATAAAACTCTTCAGTCCATTTTGTTGTGTAACCTTTTATTCCAATGTCATTGAGTCGATAAATTACTTGAAATGTCACCGTATGTCATTAATTTGACAATCACGTTATTTCTCTTTCTCTTCATCACTGACCAAATGGTAGAGAGGAAGACCTCTAAGCACATGTGTTGTGTACATTTCAGGAATAATTCCTTTTAAGTAGAAAGAATTTAGTTTTTCTACCATAATATTCCAGAATTCTAGATTGATTGGAATGCGTTGAACAGATGGTGGCTGCTTCAAAGTCCAAACCACAAAATCACACCAGTCCTTGCACGTAATGGCCACTTGTCCTTGCACTTGAAAATAATATGCATGCTTCCTTTTTAAGATTACACTGCCCTGGAGGTCTAATGTGCAAAAGAAATCTGAATCTTGAGCACATTCACTTGGAGACTTAAATTTCCATTTGTCGGATGCTGGACACTTTATTTCCAGTAACCCTGAGGAATCTTGACAACAAGGATCATGAACAACTCCATCTGGACTTGCACCTAAATGATGAAAAAGTGTGTTAACATAAAGTCCACACGGTGTCACATGAAGATCTGGATGAGATTGTGTCATTATATTTATGTAAGTTCTCTGGGCTACAGGTTCATGATCCTTACCCCAATTGACATACTTGTTATCAAATGATGTATATCCCATGATAACTTTTACTAAATTGTCTGGTTGAGTAGTTTCTTGACGCATTACCACTTGGCCAAACTTTGAACTTGTTATTCTCCCTTTGTGGTATTCCATTCACCTATTGTTAGTATGTTGACCTCTCGTTTCAAGTTCTATTTTGACACACTGTTCTTTAGAATAGGATATGTTTCTGAAGTGATTATGAAAATGAATTGTGGCACTTTCAGAAGATAAATCTGTTTGATCAGAAAACATGAAGTCAATGTTGTCATTGAGAGCAGGTATGATATCTTCTTCATCCTTGATCTTCTCAAAATTGGTTAACCATCCAGCTTTGGAGTTTAGCTTTAAAAGCTTTTGTCTAAACCTTTCAACATTAACTGTTGGTTTTAATGATGGCTCCTCAATATTGTATGGTGAGCGGCTAAAGGATATATCTTTTGATTTCTTAGGACTAAGACGTCATTTCCTCGGATTATTCCATTTTGATTTGGCAGAAGTCGAAGCATTTGTTCCATCTTTGTTCTTTTCAGATATATCCACCAGTGCATATAACATTGTCCCAATATGATTGCAGGCTTCACCCAGACTGCAAAAAACAAAGTCAAGAAAAATAACTGGTGTACAAGGTCCATCACTGTTATATTGTAATAATTGATTAAATTTAAGTAGGGGTAGGGTAGGGTGAAATATGTTGTAAATGCATAGCCATACATTTATTTCTATTATTCCAATAAACTTTTTTTTAAGTATAAATAGTGAAGTATGATGCACATGTTAGAATTTCTAAGCAATATATTTGGGTATTTATTTTAACCTGCAACATGGATATTTAAATAACCAAAAGTACAGGATATGCAGACATATCTTAAGCCAATTTGAGAAAATAGGAAAAGTTGTCTTTTTTTTCTTTAACAAAAAGATTTGTGTGGCATCCATGCTTGACATTAGCTGTTAATAAAGCAAGTATCACAAGATAAAATATATAAAAATGAAATAGTTACCCAGCTGTACAATTGCAATCTGCTGAATTCACATTTCCAGTGACTTTGGACAGATTGACCCATATGGTATAATCCTTCTTATCACTCTTTTGGTAGTGATGGTATCACTTTACATCGCATGTAACAAAGTGAACATTCCTTTGAAACATTGTTAAATTCAACATTGTGGACGTGCCGGTCTTGAAAAAACACTTTACTCTTCAACTGTCGCTTTGCCTTCATTGTCAAAACTAAATAATTATAAACGTCATTATCTGTAAAATTAGGAATGTTACACAGATCTTTCGTCCAGTTATTCAATGACGATGGCAATGGCATTTTCTTACCAAGAGGAGAGACCAGTTTCTCGGTTGTCCTTAAATTGTGTCCCTGCTGATTGTTTAACGAAACACAATTTACATCTTGTAGGCCCATTGCTTTAATCCCCTTTGCTCGCTTGACTAATTCTTCTTTTCTCCCACTAACATTCTGCCCATGCTGTCTCAGGTAAGATTTAAGTTCCGGGATTTTACACCTTTCCAAAGCGTCATCGTTTAAGTAGCTCATTGTAGTGAGTAATCTAAATCGATAAACATAGCCCCCGGAAGTGTATTAAGTGATGACAGCGCCACTTATCTAAGGGAAGTAAGTAACTTATTGGAAGGGCCTATACACTCAGCTGATCTCAAGTGTCATAGATAGTCATCTAGTGTCTCACCAATAGTATGCTGACGACACCCAAATATACAAATCTAGCCACCTAACCCAAATTGATGCTACCATCCAAGGTGTAGAGAAGTGCATTTCTGATATGAAATCATGGATGACATGTAACAAACTGCAGATGAACGATGATAAAATTGAGGCCATTCTGATCGCAACACAAATACTTTCTCATTCACATCCTTTACCTCAAACAATAAATATCAGCAACACCAACATTAAATTCACAGTCAGTATGAAACCTAGGTGTTACTCTGGACAGTACTCTCACATTGCACCAACATGTCATGAACATATACATGGCTGCATATCTTGAGCTGAGACGCATCAGCTCCATTCAAAAATATCTTTCAGGAGATACACTAAAACACTTGTGTTCATTAGTACTTTCAAGACTGGACTATTGTAACTCAATTCTGTCTGGTTCATCTCAATATCTATTACAGAAACTTCAAAAAGTTCAAAACACAGCTGTCATGATCATCCTTAGAGTACCATGATCAGAGCACACCTCCCTGCTGCTCTGTACCCTACACTGGCTATCCATTCAATCCAGAATCAAACACAAAATCTGTTCTCTGTGCTACGTTTCACTGACGGACTTCAGTCCAACATACCTATCCAACCTCACCCATGTGTACAAACCAGCAAGATATATATTATACTAATTATTCCCACTATGAAAATGAAGTCGTATGGACAATGTTCTTTTGCATACCAGGGCCCAGCAAGGTGAAACAAATTGCCCACTGAACTTAGACACAAAGATAGTGATCCAATTCAAGAGTGCTCTTAAAACTCACCTATTTCGACTGCAAGAACAAACTTAAAGACCTAATAATGTTTCCTACCTTAAATATTTTCAGCAGGTTTTTATGTTTTCTAATTTTATGGTGTTTGTTTTTTGTAATCATATCATATGTTTTTTATGCTATAGGTGTTGTCTAATGTTGTAAAGCAAACCGCTTAGAGCTTCTAAAGATTAGACGCTATACAAAGTCCTCATTATTATTATTATTAAATACAAATGCAGCATGTATTATCTGGTTTAAGAATACATGTTGAACTCCAGTTACTTTTACTTGGTTCAATAAATTCATTCTCCAATATATAATGAATTTCTTTTTTCAAATAATCCTGCTTGAGAGGATTCATCCTGTAAGGATGCTATTTCACAGAATCTACAATCTAAGCGTCATGGCAGATTTTATTTATTCATGTATTAAACAAGTGCACATATTCACATAATAACTGTTAACTCTTTTCTTGTGGTTGTAGATGTTAAATTACCTTTAAATCTACATTTGAAAGAAGTTTTTCTTTTAATAACTTCAGTGGTCAACAGACAGTATAATCCAAAAGCCAGTTGAAAAGAATTAAAATACAATCATTCTTGAACTGATTCTCTAACAGCAAACAACAGCAAATAAACAACCACATCCCCGTCATTTCCTGTATCAAAGCTCCTTGACTTTAAGGGTGATATGCAGAAGATTTATACTGTTAGATTCCAAATTCACACACAACTTGCTAGAAAATTCCAGATATAAAATTTGACTCTTGGATCAGACAGGACAGTTTCCTGAAGGCCAAAAAGTGTTTTAAAGAAAATAAAAATACTAAAGGTTTTACTATGAATTTAGTTTTGATATTTCTCAAAGAAATTGCATCTGGAAATCTTGTTGATTCACACAAATTGGTCAACAGGTATTTGTTGCCTGACATGGCCTTAGGTAAAGTGCTGACACTAGTGTAAGCCTTAATCTAAGTAGCTTTGAAATATCACTTGATAGTAAAAGTAATCAGATATTCCACACTGGATTAGAACTGATACATACCAACAACTGGTTTATGTCATACATTCACTAGGGTTTATATTCCATGGAGAAAATACTTTCAGGGCAGTCTTTATTCCCCTACCTAGCTGTATTGATGTTAATAAATAGTATAGAACGCCTTCTGCAGTTATTCTTCAATAACAAATAACATCACAATTACAGTCTACTATTATTCTTCTAAATGATTCGTCAATGCAGGAATAGGTTTCAGATGAGCCTTATTAGGTATCTTCTGATTGGTATTACCACCATTTGACAAGTGTGACAAGATCTATAGTAGTTAGAAACATCACTTTTAATTTTCAGTTAATAAAATTTCTCCAAGATCTTGTCATCAGATAACAAAGTTGCACCCTACTCCCTGAATAAGAAAACTCAGCAAATGAACTTTTAGGCAAAGGCAAATAACATGTTAACAAAAGCCTCTGAGAAGCTCCTGTGCCCCTTAATATTTTAACAGGGATTAGCTTGGCAGAATCACCATTAAGTAATATAGAATCTTCTGACATGACTGGTTCATAAGTCTCCAGACTGGTGTTTGTTTGACCCAATAAATGTATTGCTTTCAGTACAAGACCTGCCAGTTCTAATTATTTTAAATCTATATTGCATTTGCTTTTCTCTGCAACTGCATTTTCTTCTCTCAATCTCTTTGCATCTGCATATTGTTCTTCCCTTTTTCTCTCTTTCTCTGCATCAACCTCTCATTTTGCTCTCTCTGATGTCATTTCTCCCCCCCCCCCAATTACAGGAAGTGAAATGAACAATTTAAATAAAATCAATAAGTAATTTATTTCCCCACAATACAAAGTGAAAATTCAAGACAAACTTACGGTATTGTGAATTAAAATCCATTAAAATGACTAATATCTACATTAGATGAGGATAGTATATAAATAAGTCCTTTGCAAACAAAGTCTTCATTCCTGCTTCAATCTTTGGAAATCAATGGTCTGAGTTTGTAGTTGTGTTTAGAGGAATTATTTAAATCATTCACTGGAATTACTAAAGTCCTCATAAACTCAGCTGGCACATTATTTTGGATTTTGTTAATTCATTTAAAGACATTCTGGATTATATCATCGGAAGATGTTTATGGAAGACCACCACCACCACCAACACCATCAATCAATCCCATAACAAATTTATATAAATAATGTTTAAAATTTTATTTACTTTAAAATATTTTTCTTTTTACTTTGATGGCTGGGGACTCTTGAGTTCCATGAGTGAAGAATCAATGACTTGTCATCTTCAAATTCTGTTATGAGTCCTGATGCATTTTTTTTTTGGGGGGGGGGGGGGGGGGCTTGGCATGCATGGGACTTTGCTACTAATACTACTCTGTTGAGACAAAAAAAAAACATGGGAATTATTTTCATGCTTGCAATATTAGTTTTTATGTTCAGTGTATGATTTTTAGTATCCAGTATACAAGGCTATTTTAAAGAACATCAACAATTTAGACCCAAGACCATAAACTTAATATAACATTGATATGAAACAGTTGTTATAAACTAGTAATGAACATGAAGCAATTCTATATATATATGCAATGGATATAAAAGATACAACAACAGAAACATAAGTTTAGGCATTTAAAGTATAAGCGGAAGAAAAAGCACAAAAAATTACAAGATTAGTAAAATTCAACGAATAATTTCTTTCAATAGAATAAAAAGTTAAAATTTAATAGGAACATACAGTATTGTAAATTTTTTTCCAAATGATCCTAAACGTTCTATCACAAATCCAAAAGTATAGTGTTCCAAATGAATTCAGTACTGAATGTGCTGATGTGCCAACAGTCTTGATGTATCACAATGACAGAATCCAGAATGCCCATGAATGAATTCCCAAAATAATGGTTGAGTCCATGAGTCAATGAGCACCTTGTAACTCTAATGACTAATTTAAATAAAGTTTCCTTTGAAATTAAATCTGAACCCAATTAAACTTACAGAGAGGAATGAAAAAGTATGTTTGCTTCAAACTTATATAAAATCCTAAGACATAATAAAATTACCAGGATGTAGGTAATTTCCCCATCAAATTGGTAAACACATGCTCTTCTAAAACTTTCTAAGGCTAGACCATGAACTCTAATATCAGTTAACAAATTATGTATAGTTTACAAACAAGACAAGCAGATACATCTTCTTGAACCTTCTACGGTCAAAAGGCCATATCAACATGTGATAATTTTCTTAAAGTGAAATCTATAATCATGGAAAAAGTTAGCTATGTAATGTGTTATTTACAAATTAACTTTACATTCTACAACCATGAACAAAATTTATGTACGCAATATAAATATACCAGGCATACAATTAACACACAATTCATGCAGGTCATGTAGACATTCAGACATGAAGAATTTAAGTAATGAACATAATTTTCAAGAATCTGATTTCACATACATTTAAATGGCAATAATTAAAATTTTTAGAACAATAAATATTCAATTTAATCGGAGAAAAGGTGCCTTCATGACCACGTTTACATGCACTTTTATTAAGGTTTCCTTATTGCAGCAAGATAGAATAAACAAAAAACAGCACAGATCAGTGTGCTGAAATCATAAGCATATGTTAATTAAATTCTCCTTCAACACTTGATACAAATTAATGAATAATAGAGAAAGTTTCTAGCAAAGATGTTGTGGTTATGTTTTTGTAGCAAGCAATAACAAGCACCATGCTTTTTTTAAAATTCCTGGTTCCACACCTGCCAAAGTTGAAAAGAAAAGGGTACAATGCTGTCAGGCATTTCTGCGCACCTAAGGGTTCCATATCCAATACAGTCGACCCCGGTTAACTGCACACCCTCGGGCCCGTCACGAGACCGTGCAGTCAACCGGAGTGTGAAGTTAACCGGAGTACGGTACAGTACATTTTTAAGCATTGGGAAAAATCGGGACCGGCGTGATTATGTGCAGTTATCCGGAGTGTGCAGTTAACCGATGTGCAGTTAAGTGGAATCGACTGCTGAAGCAAAACGCTTACTGAATTTGACCGATTGACGAAAATAAAATACTGTCACCAGAATATTCTGTTCAAAAAAATATTAATTTTGGACACACGGGATACCACCCCCATGTTTTCATGACTCTTGACAAGTCTGCCTATTCTGCACACAGCTTTGAAAAGATGTAATGTTATTACTTTCAACTGTTTCTGTCAGCATTTCAGTCGAGTAAATAAGTCAGGTTTATAGCTAGCTTTACAAAATTCAACGTAACAATGCCAATAAATGGCAAGAGATATTAAGCAAACTAAACTGATCTTGTAAAAATTCTTTTAGTAAAGTTCAACATTTTATAAAAAAAATAAGCTATTATGTTGAAGAGAAACAACAATGAATAGGATGTAATGTGTTTACAATGTCTTGTTTATGGGGAAAAATAACAAAAGAATTTAAAACAGACTATGCACCGGGGAATTTCTTGAGAATTGCGTTCTAGTGGCAGGTTGACATGTTGGGTAGCAGATGATATTGTACATGTGGGACAACTTCTTGCAAAATTGGAAACTTGGATTAAGGTTCAGAATTTTTTTAAGGTATACTTTTCCATCTTTTATATAATGTATTTATTTGTATGATTCTAAAAGATACATAGTAAACATGATTTTCTGGTTTACTGGTTTAAGAAGGTCATGGAGTGGGTCTTCATGTTGACATTTAGAAATAACATTTTCATATGCCTTTAGAGTCGAAATGTGGGATATATCTATTAGTTCAGGTGATAATAATATCAAAACCAACACCTGCCATCAAAAATTCAATATGATCAATCCAAACTTTGTCTTGACCACTTCATGATGCTTAAACTATTGTTATTAATCAATTTATATGATAAAGACACAAATATTTATTCTAATAGTTTAGACTTTGGTTAATTAACCTACTTGAGTATTAGTCCGAGTTTCCTCTGACCCTTGCCACCCCAATTTTGATATTTGGTTTTTTATGTTGGGGGTGTACACCCAACATAAAAAACCAATTATCAAAAATGGGGTGGCAAGGGTCAGAGGAAACTCGGACTAATACTCAAGTATTAAATTTTGGAGCAACAATATTTAATTTGGTTTAAATAAATGGCTGTACATGACCAAATCGGTCAAGCTTGGAATATTTATAACGTTTGATCGTACTGAATTACACATAGACCAAAAAGTAGGTAAAAGCGGAGAGCTACTTGTTGGTCTAAGTTACACATAAAACTAATTGTAAAGTTTTACCTTGTACGGTTGTTGATCTATCCCAACAGTGAAAAATGAGGATCCAAAATGCACAAAACAAAGATACATTTCCCAGCATCGTATATTATGCGGAGACAACTACCTTTCCATGCTCTCTGTGAAACGTTTAACTTCGATGTGCCAAGCTACCAAATATAATCTTCTCGAATTACGAGAAAACGCCACTTATATTATACTGGTTCCCTGTTGTACTTATACAGGGTCTCCCTAAACACAGTAATGGGCAGTAATGGAGAGTAATTCACGGTAATGGGGACAAATATAATCATTGCGAAAGAAATTATAGTAATGTACATTAAATATTATGATTTTTATTGTACGGACTTAAATACATAAATCATAAATAACAACTGTGGTTGTTATATTGTTTTATTAGTGTTCATAATACGCTTTAATTAAAATAATGCCCAAAAATGGAAGTAATATATATAAATCCTTAATTAAGACTATCCACCTTTTTATTTTGTTTTCATCTGACTCCGTTCAGCTCTCATCTTTTTTCTCTGGTGAGGATTTTCCCTCCTGAAGGTGTCTTTGGTATAGTAATTTTACCATTTGTCGACCTTACTGTTAACTTATTTATACCCTTGTCTTTGAGAAACTTTCTAAATAATGCTTCTCGTTCAGTTTCTATTTCTTGACACCACACGTCAATATAAACTCTGTGTTGCATATATCTGGATGTCAGCTTCAAATTCCCTCTTCCAATCAATGATCTTTCGGCGTCTTTATAATGGGAACTGACAATCGATTGTAGTACATCTTTCAGATCGGATATATTTTGTTGCTTCCCGTTGCTTCCAATCTTCATGATAGTATTGTCAGACTCTGCATTATTATTTGTTCAGTGGGCGTCCACATTTTTTACCCTCGCAGGAAAGTTAACATGATCTTTCAGTATTGGTATCATCTGTTTTTCGAAGTATGGCTGGAAATCCGACGCTTTTTCCGAAATGACATATGTTGCATGTTTTATTCTTGCTTCTACAGAATTACACTGGACAACAAATTTTTACAAAAGTCATGTTACTGAAATAAAATTAGTCAATTCTTATCAATTTTTATGTGCTGTCAAATTGCAAAATTGGCTCTAGTTTTTTTGTAATCTGCAAGAAATTAATGTTTACATAACGAAATGCATTCCAATAGTAAAAGGTCAACTGTAATAGCCTACCTATAAAAAATCAAGTCATTGACTACATCTTAGGTTTCTTCGCCTGTCTCTTGTACAGCTGTTCTGGAGCATCTCTGAGGAGTGTCCAGCAGTAGTCAGCCAGCATTGTAGTGGATCATTTTCCCTGGTATCTTTGTTCCATTGTTGCGATATCTTGATGAAAACGTTCGCCGTGTTCATCACTAACAATACCACAGTTGCTAGGAAAGAAATCCAAATGGGAATGAAGGAAGTGAATCTTTAGAGACATATTGCAGCCAAGTTTCTTATACTTCATCAACATGTCTTCTACTAGTTCCTTATAGTTTTCTGCCCTAACATTTCCGAGGAAGTTTGTAGAAACTAGGCGAAAAGCATTCCATGCTTGTTTCGCGTCACCTTTCAGCAAGTTGTTGAACCGGTCATCTTTGAAAAGCTCTCGAATCTGAGGACCCACAAAAACTCCCTCTTTAATCTTTGCTTCGCTGAGTCGAGGGAATGTTTCATGCAGGTATCGGAATGCTGGCAAAGTCCGGTCAATGGCTTTCACGAAGTTCTTCATCAAACCTAGTTTGATGTGAAGGGTGGTAGCAAGATTTTCTGAGCCTCAACCAGAGCTGGGTGTTGGATATTCTTCTCTCCAATGGCTACATTCTGCCTGTGAGTCCATTCATTCTTCAAGTAGTGCATTTCCCTTGCTCGGCTATCCCACTCGCATAAGAAACACATGTATTTTGTATATCCTTGCTGCAGTCCCATTAAAAGGGCAACTACCTTCAAATCACCACAGAGGTGCCAGCTGTACTTGTTATACTCAATGGAATTCAGTAGCTGCCTTAAGTTATCGTATGTCTCTTTCATGTGGACAGCATACGCTACTGGAATAGATGGAAAAATGTTTCCATTGTGCAAAAGCACAGCCTTGAGACTCAGTTTCGACGAGTCCACAAATAGTCTCCATTCTTGTGGGTCATGAGTGATTTTTAAAGCATTCATGAGGCCCTCAATATCGGAACAGAATATCAGATTACTTTCCTTTCTGAAGAAAGGCTCCAATTGCTGGTGGCGCTTTCGATATGCAGTAATTGTGACATCTTCTTCTAGAAGATTCCATTGTTGGAGTCTTGATCCTAGCAATTCTGCCTTGTTCTTTGATAAGTCCAAATCACGAATCAGGTCATTTAGTTCTTCCTGTGTTATTCTGTGTGGGGTTGATGATGCACCACAGTGAAAATCTGGATCACTGCATGCTGATGGACCAGGAGAAGAACAGGTCGACTCACCTTTGTCTTCGTCAGATGAATCAAGAGAATATTCTGCTGGAGGTTCTGGAATAGGAAGTCCCTCACCATGTGGAACTGGTCTCAATGCAGACGGAATGTTTGGGTAGACCATTCTCGATTTCTTTCGCTTCGTTATTCCGCCGGAAAGAGGAGGAACCAAGCAGAAGTAACAGTCATTTAGGTGGTTGCTTGGCTCTCTCCACACCATTGGGACTGCAAACGGCATTGATGACCTTTTGCAATTCAACCACTGTGAAAGCTGTGTTGTACATGTAGCACAGCATATATGCGGAGCCCAAGGCTTGTCTTGGTCACCAACCTTGCATCCGAAGTAAAGATGATATGCCTTCTTCACTTGAGAATTGATACTTTTCTTCTGGTTGGCAAATGTCACTTCCCCACAAAAATTATAGCAAAAATTGTCCGCGGTATTAACACACTTTCGAGGCATTACTGTTCTTTATTGTACGTAAATGGATAAAATAATAAGTTTTATGTAACAGTAGCTTGAACTGTCTCGCACAACGTCTAAAATATTTTAAATGCTGAACCTATCTGATTGGGCTTTATATAGTACACTGCTTACGTCAGCTTCAGCAGCCGCCTGGCATTAGTATAATAGGCCTACACATGTATAGTACACTGCTGACGTCAACTTACTTCAGCAGCCGCATGGCATTAGTATTGCATTGCATCAGAAAATGATGCAATCAACTGTGGATGATGTGAGCATGATGGTATTATGCAATGTTACATCATTATTCCGGATGTTGCTGCAGTCCTACTGGAGAAATTTACACAGTGAAACATAGAAAATGAGGTATATGAATATCTTCAAAACGAGAGCCAATAAAAAAAATTCACGGTTATATTCGTGTTCGGCACACCAAAATACTACAGATTAGGGCCTTTTCAAGTCAGTAATGATTTCACTGTTGACCAGTGTTATCGGCCTGTGCAATTCCTTCGTCACCGAAAAGGGTGTATACAATTGATTTTCTATCTTGCACGTTGAAGCCGACCCTATTTTTTAAATTATCAGTGACATTTCTTTTTCACGTGAAGTGTACAAACAATCTGTGTGGCTTCAGGGAATGGCCGCTTTAAACTTTTACGAATCGCAGTTTCGTCATCTTAGCCGACAATCATGTTTTATATTTCCTCAGTTTTCAAATGTCTGGCAATTTGTGAGAAGAAAGCATTGTAAGTTTCAAAGTCAGCTTTACCATGTAGAAAAGAGTGGCCAAAAACATAGGAGACTCTCCGGTATCGGTTCGTAAAAGTGCTCTGTTATTTTAACACTGTTAATATTAAATACATTTCTCCAAGATTAAATGTTTTGTCCACACCTAATACCGTTCTCTCCATCGTAAAACAGAGTCGTTTAATATCCTGTGTCTGTGCGTCAGTGTACAGTATGATGGACGGATAGGAATCAACGAGTCGGACAACTCTAATGAAAGGGTGCTATGAATATACTTTACTTTCTACATTTAGAATGTGGTCGGCAAGATTTCTGTTTAAACGTCTTTGGCCGGTTGTCGTTCTTATCTTTTTTGTCTGTGTAATGTTTTGGTATTGATATTTCTGGAAATGTCATAATCATCGTTTCCTTGGTTTATTTTGTCGCAAACGTTTTTTGAGGAGTCCTGTTTTACCATACTTGCAGCCACAACTTTTACGCGTTGTGTAGTTCTTATACATTTTTCGTGTACTTCTGGCTTGAATGTATTTCCATGAATTGTCCTCCCGGGAAATGCACGAACATATTCCATAATCGAGACAGACATAGTGTGGTACATTTCCTATCCAAGTTACACGTCGCTTGTATTTTAGAGAGTTCTTGTGCTTGCTATATCCCCGATGCACAACTAACATGGGTAAAAAAAAAAACCACAAATATACTATCCACACAAACGTACGCGAACGCATACAAACACACACTCTACTATCCACACAAACGCACACTCTACTATCCACAGAAAAAGCTTTTCTCGTCCGCTGTGTGGATAGTAGATATTGGGGGAGGGGTTATAATTTTTTTCTTGTTTGTGTGGATAGTTGAGTGTATGCGTGGGCGTACTTTTGTGTGGATAGTATATTTGGGGTTTGTTTTCACTCCCTTCTGTGTTGATAGTTCAGTTGGGGTTTGCATGCGTGCGCGTACGTTTGTGTGGATAGTAGAGTGTGTGTTTGTATGCATGCGCGTAAGTTTGTGTGGATAGTAGTTTGTTTTTGTGTTGATAGTAGAGTGTGTGTTTGTATGCGTTCGCGTACATTTGTTTGGAATGTATATTTGTGGGTTTTTTTTCTCCCCATGTTGTGCAGCGGAGCTATAGCTCCACTTCCAGTGTGTGGATAGTAGATATTGGGGATTTTGTTCGTATATTTTAGGTTTGTATCCTGCGCGTACGTTTGTGTGGATAGTAGTGTTTGTATGCATTCACGTATGTTTGTGTGGATAGTAGAGTGTGTGTTTGTGTGTTTGTATGCATGTGCATACGTTGCGTTATAGCAGCGGTTCTCAACCTTTCTAGTGCCGCGACCCTTTTAATGCAATTCCAAATGTTGTGGCAACCCAGCCGTAAAATTATTTTCGTTCATTACTGTAAAAATGTATATTTCCGATGGTCGTAAGCGACCACTGGCAAATCGTTGTTCGACCCCTAACGGGGTCGCGACCCACAGGTTGAGAACCGCTGCGTTATATAGCATTTGACGGTGACATAGCGACAAGGGAAATTTAATAGGTGAGGTGACGAAACGGTACTAAACATTGGCAACAATGTGGCAAAAAGTTGACCTCAATCGGGCCAAACAGCAAACAAACAAGCGCTATTGTTCATACATCAATTCAAGTCTGTAACATATAGTGTGTGTGTGTGTGTGTGTGTGTGATTTGGATTTTTAACGTAGCTTTAAAAAAAATTTCAGTCATATCGCTACGATGTCTGCAGTGTGGCAGTTTATAGTGATGTCTTGCACTGGGGCATCATGCCGCATACATGTAGCATGATGTCCCACCAGTCACATTATCCTGACACCAGACCGACCAGTCCTATTACTAACCTCTTAATGCTGAGCGCCAAGGGAGGCAGCTGTTAGTGCCATGTTTGTAAGTCTTTGCGATTACTCGGCCGGGGTTCGAACCCACGACCTCGCACATCCTAGGCGACGCTCTAACCACTAGACCACCGGAGCGGCGTGTAACAAATAATATTGCTTATATTGTTGATATTCAATTCTATTAGTGTTCATTGACAATTACATATCACAGTATATCGTTAAACGATAATTATGTTAGGCCATAAATGTCACTGCCTGCTCAACTTAGTGGATTTTATGTGCAGCTAAAGTTGGACATCAAAGACACGTGCGACAGGTGTGATTGCGGCATTTAATAAATGCACACTATACTAGTTTTGGGTGGTTATGTAATTCAAATGTTTCAGCCATTATTCCTACAATAGAAATCAGTTAACTATTTTTTTTTTAGAAAATTTTGAAAAAAAAAGAACACTTAAGTGGAGTCTCTTAAATGAAGACAGAAGTAAAAAGATAAATATATTAAATTACATAGCTATGCAACTCTATGTTATTATTTGCTAACATAGATTAGATAATCCCGTTCACAAGTGCCAACATATATATTTTATTTTGTTATACATATTTTATTTCCCCAGAAGATTACATGTGTGCATACAGTAAAAAAGGATTGGACGTAAGTTTTTCAACTTACCAGTTTTACTCCATTATAAACATAATGAATGAACACACAGGCTTGAGGTCTCGAAAAAAGTCAAGACAGTTGACATACATGCATAGAATTAAATGAGAGGGATGAAAGAAGGATAAAGTCAGAAGGATAATGATTCATGTGGTCTGTAATGTAAAATTTTAAATTACAATCGTGACGGAACAAAAAGTAAATATGTTTCTGAATGTTTTTCTGTTAATAATAACTGTCTGCATATAAATCTTCTAAAACTAGTTCCATTAATTTACTCCATTCCTGTAATTTCTCTTACATTATAGTATTGTAGTCTCCATTACTGTCCATTACTGTGTTTAGGGAGACCGCTTATACATATGTTCGGTATCTATGTGGGCCGGGAACCAGGCTAGGCCACTATTTAGTAACTTCATTTGAATTTCTTGGTGTGTAATTCCGTTAAGGGGGCAGGGTCCAGTTTTTATGTACAAATTTAATGTCGCATGCACCTGCCTAATATAAAAATTCATTAAAAATATAATATGCGAGTGAGGTCAAAAAGGTACATATTACTGGATAGGTATTATGTAGCGCAACATAATCATATCACACACTTGACCTGACAAGTCTACTGAAGTTCTTAGAATAAAATGTTTATGTACCCCAACCCCTATTTTATACATGCATTTTTCACATCCGAAGGCATTTATGACAGCATGTTGTGCTCAGTGCAAACGCAAGACCTTTTCCTGGATAAAAATTTTGAAAAACATTGTCTACTAAATAGCTTGATGCAATTCATAATAGTTGTCATCCAAGCCGTTTTTGAGATATTCTACTTGCCTTGAACCCACGTGTCTACTGCTATGGGAGGCTAGCTCTTTTTCCTAGCCGACTATTGGTATTTCACAATCAACATACTGCAGAGTAACTATGGAAAGTGTACATGTCTGGCATCAATTTCAAGAACAACACAAGCCTGAAACAACTAGTTCACAAATTTATCCATATCTTTAATTATTACACAATAGTAGCTCAAAAACTCACACCATACCCTTAAGTTAAGAAATTTACGAAACTGGACCCTGCCACCTAAAAGAAGGACAAAACAGTACGTAAGAAGACATATGGAATCGCATCACAATTAATACTTCCAGTTCAGTACCATGTAGTACAATGTAGTTCCAGTCTATTTTTAGAACATTTTTTCCTCTCTCATTTTGGTGGTGATAGAAGAGTTATATTGATGCATATTTGGTAGGGATTTAAAGGTAATTGTTTATTCTTGAGAATGTGAGCAGAGAGGGTGGTTGTCAGTGTGTAATTTGGCGACAGTGCACATGGAGTAATAAGGCCTTGGTAATGATCCGGAAGTGAAATATGTGGTCTGTGTACATGCTGTTATGTTTACAGTGCAGCAGCTCACCAAAATGCCGGTCAACCCTTGACAAGAATTTCACCGTGAAGTCATCTTTGGGGGTATTTTAGATTTTCATATGATTTGTATTGATTGTCACACTGTGGAAAGGTCAGTGCTGAGAAATATATGTAGAGAACATATAGTAAAATTAATTGTGGTGTATGGCCATATGATAGACTGACTGGTCTCTTTTCTACTTATCAATATAATTGGTAGCTCCTCTATAATTTCGTATTTAGCATACAGCTTGCTTTAAAAAAAAAGAAAACATTCCAGGTGCTGCTCACTGGTTATACTGGCCAGAGGCGTAGCGAGGGTGGGGCAGGGGGGTACATATGTCCCCGGGCGCCAAGGTACAGGGGCGCCAAAATGAGGCTTACAACGTTACATTATAATAAGTAAACAAGGGTAATAAATCGGTCACAAGATCGCTGGGGCGCAAATTTTATAGTTCGTCCCCGGGCGCAAAATATCATCGCTACGCCTCTGATACTGGCTATATAAGAAAGATCTCGTATATCTTAGGTATTGTTCAAAGGACTTTTAATTCATTTTCTTAAAAGTGTATGATTGATGTGTGTACTATGGGTTATAGAGTATACAGCTTGGCCTTACATTAGATGTGCATCTATCAAAAATTTGTTAGCTCCGCTTAGTCATTTTCACTTCCTTGAAATCAGACGTCAATTGTGAAAAATAAAAAAACAAAATAAATATAGAGCAGATTTTTTTTTCTTTCCTTTAAACATTTTTTTAAATATTTGTTAATTCATTCATTGCACTTTCAGAAGCTGGTATTGTATAGTCTGGCAAAATTAATTTTCCCTATTTTAATGGTTGCTAAAATAGTGTTCTTTGGTCTCACTGCATAGTTTCGTATTTTGACACACACACACACACACACACACACACACACACACACACACACACTTTTTAAGGTAGAAGGCATGAACCTAATTATCACAAGCCTAGCATTTCTAAATTCACACATAAGCTAAATTTGTAATGTGGTTTAGATTTACTTTGAGTAGGCTTGGAAATGGGTTGGCTTGTTGGTGACTGCCTGTCACAGATGAGCATTGGAGATCAAATGCGTAACTTGGGCTGCAAATGAGCAGCCGACTTGGCTTACATATTTATGTGTGTCTGTTACACAGGCAAATATCTAAAAATCTAGATGGTTGAGGGGTGATCAATAAAGTATGCTAATTTGTTATAGTATTAGTGAACTTTATTCATGCATAAGGCACATACTGATTCTTTTAGCTGCCTTGTCACAGGAAAATATTGAAAATAGCTATTTTCTGTCAAAAATGAATGTAAAATTTAGGAGTTGGTGGCAGTGTTGGTTCAGTATAAAAGCCACCAGTTGCATCAGGAATTAACCTGATTGCTGCAGTCAAAATATAACATGCATGCGTTCTACAAAAATCATTAGTTTGTTTTTATTTGTATCATAAATGTAAAATTATTTTCATTTTTCTGCAGTAGGTCATTGTCAGATGAAAATTCACCAGATAAACTGTCAAGTGAGACCTTTAGACTAATTCAGGCTGATTTTTTTTTTATAGCACAAGGGAGCAGTCATTTTAGTTATCAGTGTGCTTAGATCACATACAATTACCATATGTACAATTTAAATAAATTTCAGCCACACTACATGAAAGTAACAGATGTATACCAACATTATCTTCACTGTGCATGTTACAAAAGTAAACAGCTTCACCTTACATAAGCCACTCTCTTAGAAGTTCATAATATCTGTAGAGCGCCCCCGACAGGTAGAAGCATTTTTTTTTACCATGACATTGTACCGTAATATTAGAGTCTAGCATCGTATCAGTATGGCCAATGAACTCGATGGCCAGTGGCGCTTTGGTATAACGGAAAAAGTCGCGATGATGCGATTTTGGGTCGTAACGCGGTGTGAAATTCAATTGGTTGTAAGAGTACTTGTGAAAGACCGCATCGATCAGTAAACCCTTGGACGCGATCGGAGATACGGCCAGACTAGATAAGACCTGCAGGTCATAATACTCTGGCATCACTCCCACTTGTCTCACAAACGGACACTCAAACTTTAGGAGAACAATGTGGTCGGGATGTACCCATCATGAGAATAGTGGAAACGTTGGCTTGCATCGTCGATGCAGATGTCATTGCACACGATCTTACCTCCCAATAGCTTGTCCGTCTAGAGTCGCAACTCAGGCTCGAACATTGATCCCCACAAGCACGGAAACGTCGTCTAGACAATCGTACCCCCCGGAGAAGATAATTCTTTAGTCATGACCGGATCGATGTCTCAAAAATCTCAGCATTATATGACCGTAGCGAGTCCGAATTCGCCCAGGGGAGTCTCCATCAGCTGATACCATTCCGCGTAGTTTTGTCGGACGCAGTAACGCGCAACGAATTCATACATTTTTTGATGCAAATGCTCAGCCATTAAGCTTATTTAAATAGTTATTCTCTAATATATAAATGCATGACTACAACAACGATGATGTGTTCATCATCGCCGTCATCTTGCACAACCCGGACACATTGAGCGAAGTCTTCGCAACTGTAGTCAGAAACAACGTTCCTGTGACTTTAGAACTCACTGCGACGAGATCCATAGGAGTGGCACGCAGGCAAATCTTGCTCACGCGAAAATAACGTCTAGAAATGTCTGAAGACGATGTTATCAGGGTCATCTACGATGAAGACCTCATTCGGAATTACTGCGTGAAGTGCCTGGGAACGCAATACTTTAAATTAAACTCTTAAAATTATCGCAGTTTTAACATAGAGAGTGAGACATGGCCGGCAACACCCGGCATCTCGCCTATGCCATTATTGAAAATTGTAAAGATCTCGAGGATGCCACCATGACCACATATCATCTCATCATCGACATCAGCGTGCCACTCGCGATCACCATAGTGGTCAGCATAGAAACAGGTGCACATCAAAAAGAACTCTACGACAATGGGACGTTCAACATCATTTACTACAGAGATCTCGTGAAACACAGCATCTCCTGTATCAAGAAGAATTCATCAAACTCATATATGGGGCATCATTATTGATATAGGAATCACGTCTGTTTGAAACAAAATTGTTGGCTAAATGATCTCATAACAACCAGGAACACGGTTGATGTCATTATTTTCCTCTCGATGTCGCTAAGCCCGCTGTTGTTGTTTCCTGATTGCATAATCTTTAACCTGTGCCATGTAGTCGTCGACGATCGGTTTGGTTTTCTTAAACTTGTTGCTTTTTCTTCCTTTCTCGTAATAATATGTGGTCGCCCTGATGGTTTGGCTACCACAGTTCTGACACACTTGTATGCGTTCACAAACACCAACTCCACATCCTAGGCATGGCTGAGGTCCTGAGATTCCTTGTTTGATGATCGCTTTGTGTTTAGCACTGTCTTCATATCTGCAGGTTCTATTACATCTCTCTGTCATGCTCTGAAATAACGACTGACATTGTTTTTTTCCTTTGTGGCATTTTCCTTATGCTCTATTATTATTAAGATAAAAAGTTTGTCTCTAGTTCGAAAAAATAGAAGCAATTAAAGAAATCAAAAACTGACAAGCAATTAAAGATATATTTTAAAAGTATACATAAAATAAGATTAAAAATATCTGAAGCATTGCCACAATGATGGATCGAAAGAGACGCAGCGTGAATGTTATTCTCAAACACGGACAAAATTTCATTCTACAAAATGAACTGATTCGTCACCTGAGACAGATTTACTGCAGGATCACCCAGCGACAAGCACTTTACCCAAGGTCGAATACTACGTTTCAATGTACTCATATCGCTGATAAATGAACTGGTGCGAGCGTTCCCTGGAGGTGATCTCGTGACGGCTTTTAATGGTCTCATCACCCCACAGCGGTATGCGAAACAACTAAGCGATGAATAGAAGGCTCACGGTGTATACCAAAATGAGGACTAAAGTGCTCAAACTTCAAATCGAGGGAGGAGAGCTCAAATTGTGAAGCTTCCCAAGATTGAACTTCAAAGCGCCAAGGACATCAAGGTGGGGTCACTGACACCGCGACAAACCGGACAGGTAGTTTTCCCTATATTTTGATATGGACTACAAGTAGCGGCTCCTACAATTAGTGACTCCTACAACAATTAGCGGCTCATAAAACACTTTTTTTCTACGGCTCCGTTAATAAAAATCAGAATTAACGGCTACAAAACATCTGGAGCTCAGTCTACGAACTACAATCACCGGCTCCTTAATTAGTAACGCCGCTGATAATTTTGATCTTCGTCTTTACTACTGAATGAGATTTCAAATCGAAAACGAGATCTACTAACTATAATCACCGGCCCCTTCAACAGTAATGCCACTGATAATTTTGATCTCCGGCTGTGCTACCAAACAAGATTTAAACTCATAAACGAGATTTTAATCACGTGTTTTTATATATGGATTACCATTATCCTATCCGCATCAGTGTGCTCTATATAAGCAGAGTGAGCATTTTAGCGAGTTATATATAGGTTAGAAGAGCAAATGCTAGTCATCCAATATTATTTGTTGCAAAGCATTTTTTCCAATTAACAAAGAATATAATTTTTTTGGCGCAGGTATGTTAAGAAAACAAATATGGCTAAACCAAGATGTCGTGTATCTGTATAATACAAGTTCTCAAAATTAAGTATCTCAGGGAAGGTTGGGATACTCGCGTAATTTGGTTTGAAATTGAAATTATTCTAAAGAATTGCCGAGTAAACAGCTTTTTAATTAAATGGTGCAGTCTTTTTGATGGTTCTTGCCTCTTTATATATTTGCCTCTGCTGCTACTCTTTATATTACCTAGTTGTTAACTAGCATAGGGTAATATGTATATTATAATCAGTCTCATGGACACTATTTTCCTTCGCCTCTGGCTGTGTAGTTTTTGTACGTAAGTAAAAGCAAACAACACCATCCCCTTGTTCAGTTTAAGAAATGTTATGAATGCTAAACTTTTGCCTTAAACACATAATCGGACGAACGGACGCACGGAAAAAAGTGGACGAAACGAAAACAATGGATGAACAAACCGATGAAACTGATATGACTGATCTATTTCAAACAACGGAACTGACAGACAAGGGGCCAATGCCCCCCCCCCCCCCCCTCCAATAGTTTAGAATTTTTTAAGAATTTGAAATATACATAGGAAATTATAAATAAATAACAAATATTGTAATTTATGCCACCTGCATAACTAGTAAACATTATAATGTAATGCAGTCTGATATAAGATCATATCGGATGATTTACCACTTGAATACGAAATTACAGACAAATATAACATCTGTGAGAATTATTTACTTTTACTACAACAATCTGATAATAGATCCTATCGTATAAAACATGATGATCTACCACTTGAAACTAGAAAGATTATCCTTGCATTACAGGAATTGCGGTGTGCATTACTCACAAGAGACCATACAATACTACATGTATACTGTGAGAATTTAGTACTCTTATGTGATGTTACTATTTATACACATATAAATATGAAGTCGAAACATGGACTGTAAAATTGAGTAACTCAGTATTTTGTAAAACATTAGTACAAAGTTTTTAACATTTGCCCTTACCAGCTTTCACATACTCTTAAACAACATACTACGACTAATTTTTTTACATTCCTTACATGACCGAATAGACATCTTACATATAAATATAAAGTCAAAACATGTTTATATACATAATTTAGATATCAGAGGAGAATTTTCCATTTGGAAATTCAGTAGTTGTAAAAAAAAAGGTACATATTGTTACTGCAGATGACCACGCGTGTTCGTTATGATCAATAATTTGTATTTTCGTTCCTTGTGATTTATATTTCGATTCGTATAATACTTCTCCGGTTATTGTCGTTACTGATATTGCAAATCTTAATGATTTTTCTAATTTAACTATATCCTGAATTGTTGCCCCATGCTGTTTCACCCTTAATTCCCATACGGTTATTTTTTTTCGTCTTAGATCAGTCAATTTATTTCCCCGCGATGCATTTGTGAAGTGTTCTATTATTCGTTCTGCTACACAATTGAGTGGCAATGAAGAATATTTCATTGGTGCTAGTTTTGCAATATCAGGTTTGTCATTTAACTGATATATTCCATAAACAACTGCTGTTACAGGATAAGATCTCTCGTAGTATGGTTTGTCAATTCCAGTCAAAATTCCTGGTTTGGAATCTTGACTCACAGTGACAGTTTTCTTGTCCTTGAGAATTGGTTCAAATTTATCCCTAATGATCCAATTTCCAGTGTCGTCACGGATAATGAATTTGATTCTAACAAAATATCTTTTTCCGCGAAAGATGTGAGATTATCACTGCTGCTTTTTCATCATTCATGGTAGCATCGATATTGGGTACAATTCGAAATGTTGACCAACAGTGAGATGTTCCATCACGCTTGAATTCATTAAAACAATCTCTGATTTTACTAACCATGGTTCTATCAAGAATTTTATTCTTTGGTGTATCAGAAACTCTATCAAGATTAAATTTAGCATTTTTCCAAGGCGTAATTTTCGATAATCTCTCAAACTCCTTCATACTATAATTAAAACGCATTTAAATGAAAGATTTATGTATAATGAATCATTGTAAATGGCTCCTGATTGGATCAGTGACTCCTTGTAACAAATCATGCAGAAATGAATTATGTGGGTATCAAATGCAGAGTTTTCGGCGTGGAAGTCTTGGTCCGTTACCTTGTATTCGATGTGGGGTTGGGGTTAGGGGAAAATCACAATTGTGTCTCGGTTGTGGTGGCAAACGATACAGGGAGTTGAAGCGTTATTATGACAAAAGAATCAAAAACTCCATCAAAAATTCTGACACTGACACTGACAAAGTCCTTGACCCTGACACTGTCAGCGTCCTTGACAAAGTCAGCGACAAAATCATAAGACCTCCTCAAGACTACATTGAAAGATTTATTATTAGACCAAACAGTGAATTAGACAAATAGTATTTGTATACAAATGAACCAAGAATTCAGACCACACCCTGTGATTACAAATTATGAAGCATCCAGTGATGGTATTGTAAGAAACCGTAGGCTGAAGAAACCAGTTGGGTGGGATAATGGTGTGGGGTATTTGAGGTTTCGCGCTGGAGGGAAGAATTATTACTGCCATCGTTTCGTGTATGAATGTCACAATGGATTGATCAAGGATGGTTTTGTTATCGATCATATGGATTCTAATCCAAAGAACAATTCTTTATCAAATCTACAGGTTGTTACACAAAGTGAGAATTCCAAACGAGGAAAGACTGGCACTTGCAAAACGGTTGGGAAGAGACCCGTAAAATCTTTTAATACAACAAATAACGAAGAAAAAATATTTCAACCAATAGCTAGCGCCGGTAAGTATTTCGGTATTTGTCCACCTTCTGTACAAAAAGTTGCAGAGAATATAACCAAGACGGCCATTTCAAAAAAGACCGGACAAAAAATTCAATTCATTTATGTATGATGCGCTATAATTTTCATTTAGAAATATGTATTGTTATAGAATATGAATTCTGAAATTATGAATAGCATTATAGCCGAAATCTTAAAATTGAAAAGTCAGGATATTATACTATCAGATGGGTTAAATCCTGATCAAATCATGTCAGATTTTCAGGATATAAAATATGGTGTTAGAACTAACAAGTATATGCTGCCAAAGAAGTATGCGCTAATCAAAAGAATTCAGAATTCTATTCGGGACTCCCTTGCATTTTCCAGTGACGTAAGTGTGTTTGTCCCGTTATTTACCATCGTGGAAGAAATACGAAAAGAATTGGGTAGGGAATATGAATTGAAAAGGGATATTAATTCTAAAATTAGAAACATACGAGCGTTAATTCAAGAAAATGAACAATTTTGACAAACAGTCGAAATTGAATTCTAATCGAAATTGTCTACGAGAATTTTCATGCAAAATCGACTACTTTACCCGACAGAAATTATTGATGATTTTTAGTTGTTCTTGTCATTTTTTAGCATTTTTTGATTGAAATTATCGATTTTTTTTGTAAAAAATCATCAAAAATGAATCCCAACAGCTTTTCTCTAGGAGAATTTTCATGCAAAATCGACCACTTGACCCGACTGAAAACCACCAAAAGTGTCAAAAAATCTGTGAAAAACAGGCAAAACTGTCAAAAAATCAGTGAAAATGCATTAAAAACAGTGAATAAAAAATATTTCACACACTGAATAAAAAATAAAAATATGTCACAGCAATAAAAAATATTTCACACTGAATAAAAAATAAAAATATTTCACACACAGCAATAAAAAATAAAAATATTTCACCCACAGCAATAAAAAATAAAAATATTTCACACTGAATAAAAAATAAAAACATTTCACACAGCAATAAAAAATAAAAATATTTCACACTGAATAAAAATATTTCACACTGAATAAAAAATATTTCACACAGCAATAATAAATATTTCACACACAGCAATAAAAAATATTTCACACTGAATAAAAAATAAAAATATTTCACACTGAATAAAAAATAAAATATTTCACACAGCAATAAAAAATATTTCACACACAGCAATAAAAAATATTTCACACTGAATAAAAAATATTTCGCACTGAATGAAAAATATTTCACACTGAAAAAAAAAAAAATATTTCACACTGAATGACAAATCGATAATTTTACATTTCACACACAGCGAATGAAAAATATTTCACACACAGCGAATGAAAAAAATTCACACACAGCGAATGAAAAATATTTCACACTGAATAAAAAATCGATAATTTCACATTTCACACTGAATGAAAAATATTTCACACACAGCGAATGAAAAATATTTCACACCCTGAATAAAAAATCGATAATTCACATTTCACACACTGAATGAAAAATATTTCACACTGAATAAAAAATATTTCACACTGAATAAAAAAAAAAATATTTCACACTGAATAAAAAATAAAAATATTTCACACTGGATGAAAAATATTTCACACTGAATGAAAAATAAAAATATTTCACACACAGCAATAAAAATATTTCACACTGAATAAAAAAAAAAAATATTTCACACAGCAATAAAAATATTTCACACTGAATAAAAAATAAAAATGTTTTACACACAGCAATAAAAATATTTCACACTGAATAAAAAATAAAAATATTTCACACACAGCAATAAAAATATTTCACACTGAATAAAAATAAAAATATTTCACTGCAATAAAAAATAAAAATATTTCACAGCAATAAAAAAAAATATTTCACACTGAATAAAAAATCGATGGACCGTTATGGATGGTTCCGATTAGTTCAATGGAACACGTCCACGATGGTGTTAGGTCAGGTTCGGGAAAATTGTTTTACAATTGAAAAATTGTTTGCAATTTCAAATAATGGTCAATGAAGCATTAACGACCCGATTGGCTCGTGAACGACTAGATGCAATTAAGAGATTTATACCAATTCGTGATAGTGTCCGTGAAAAACTACAACAACGACAGCTCCTTCAGACTGACTTTTCTACTGATACAAAACAGTTATTTAAACCGTTAATTAGCGCAACTGAGGATGTAACATCAGCAATTTCTAAACAAGAAGAGTCATTTCTCCCTTTGTTAGAAAAAATAGCAAAAAGAACTAAACAAACAAAAAAATCATTAAAAACACTTCCTCAGGATATATCATTTCAGAAAGAACAAGTTAGTAGACTATCGAAATCAAAGAAATTAGCGGATATATTTACCGATAAAGCTAAACAACTAATTCTCAATGACAAGGAGGGCAATTTAAGTGAATTTGCTGCTAACAGCTATGATTCACAAGAGAAGTTTTTCACGGACAATTATACGGATTATAGAATGTCACATAATGAATGGGCTGATATAGTGTATGAAATAAATACCGGGAGTATAGATAGAAGGAAGACGAAATCTAGAGAATTCAAGAGAAATTTTGATTATTATTTACAACAAGAAAGAAAACAAGAAGAACTTTCGAATCGAGATGATGATGATAGTTATTTAGAAAAACTGGATGAAGCAACTGGTTATAGCGGGAAGGGATTGCAAGATTCCAGTGGAATTTCAACTGGAAACTGTCCTGGTAGTGTTCTCAGTGATATATCACGATTAGATGTTCTCATCGGAGGGTTCCAAGCTGGAAATAACTCACCGGAAATAATTAATGAAGCAGCTGATATCTGTAGACGGTTATTTCAAGGCGGTATCATGGATATCAGCACATATCGAGATTTCATTGGCGAGTTAGTGGAAAGTGGGTATCATAGTGACTGAAAACGCTAGCAATTGATATCATATGGATTAGCACCGCCGAAGGAATTTATGCGTTATATAAACCGCTTAAAAACTCCTCACTGGTATTCTACGCTACCAACATGCGGCAGCGAAGTATTAAATGTCCTTGACGCTATTTCAAAATCTGGAAAACCACCACATGTTGTCGTAAATGAATACACTAGTAATCACTTTTTAGAGAAAGATGTATAAAATAACATGATTGATATTTGGGGGAGACCTTTATCAGCGCTGAAGAAACCCGAACCTGATGGCACTGCAACCAGTGATATAAACAAAAAATAATTGAAGATGAAATAGCTGAGACGTTGAATTTAGCAAGTGTTGATCCTAATGAAATAGTTTTATTTCAAGATCGTCAGGGTAAATTGAAAACTAGTAATGTGTCGTTGGATGATATTTTGGTTAAACAACGAAACGCAATCGAGGATACTATTGTGTTATTTTCCGATCAGGGTAAACTCAAAACGGGTGTACTCGTTTCGACGATTACAGATAGATTAAAAACTCTAAACGATGAGTTGAAAAATTCTGTGTTGGAACTGACAACACTTCAATCTAAAATTGAAGAACACAGAAAACAGTTTTCAAATTTTTGTAGAACATCGTGGATAAATTTATTGGAACCCCGTTGGATAAAATTAAAATAAAAAACTCCCTGATATTAAAAAATCCATCGATGAGACGAAAAACTTCATCGAAGCCATCAAAGATGATTTTCCGAGGATGATAACAATTATTGAAAAAACAAAAATTCCTCATGAGAAAACCAACAACGTAGTATACATGATCCAACACGGATCATTTGCGTGGACACCTACAAACAACAAATTAGATATCACTGCAACCGTTAAAGGTATTTATCGATTAACACTAGTGACAACGACTCAATTTAATATTTCATCGTCGAGTTCATCCGGGGTCAATAATACGATATCAACAATCATCGACAAGAATACAACTGAACAATTCACGATAACATCTACTGATAAAAATTTGGTTAGGGTTTCAACAATGTGGTACGTGGAATTCGTAGCGGATTTAAGTAAATAACGGTTTCAATTGAAATCATAAACTGATTTGAGGATAAAATCATTTCATCATCGCAATATCGCTATGATCAGGTCAGAGAATTTAAAAATAGACTCAAAACCCTCACTGAGGAGTATCAAATAAAAATTAAAAAATACCAACGAAGAATCACAGCAGTTGATGTTACCATATACTCTGTGAGTGGTGTAATCACCGGAGCTGGTAGTATACTATCCTCGGTAACAATGATTACCCCGATAGCTGTTCCAATTTGCATTTCTGCGGCAACAACAATCGCGGGAATAATTTCGATAGTAACAAAAACAAATAACATCATGCAGCCAGAGTAAACTGCAAGACTACGTGATTAAATTTCATGTTGTATCAACTGCATACTCGCAATTATCCTCGTTGATATCGTCATCGCTCGATGATACAATTATATCAGATAGTGAGTTTTCAGCGATGGTACGTGTTTATGATTCTGCGATGTCAAAATTAGAAATACAACAACAGTATAATAACAATGACAACACCGCAGGAATTACTTCAACGAATAGTGGAGAACACAAACCCAGTACAAACAAGCATGATCTCAATAACCTCAACGAATCCAGAATTCAGTGTGAATTTCCCTTCCCCGGTTCCAGTGAAGGAAATCGCGCTAGCAAAATTACGAGTGTATCACAGTTGGCCTAATATCAGATCAAAATCATTTGGTGGTCAACAACCGAATAATTCACTGGTATTAGCGAATAAGAATACTCCCAACGGTACCCCAGACTGGAACGTTGTTTCCATACCAACCGGATCATACCAAATTGAACAAATCAATACTGAATTAGCGCGTACAATAAAATCGATTACTGGAGCAGAATCAAAAATCGCTATAACGGTTCATGAGCCGACGCTATCATCCGCGATTGAGATAAACTCACCAAATTATGTTGTAGATATCTATCAGAGTTCTATTAGAACCGTACTGGGATGGCCGGAATTACCACCCGGGGGCAAAACCGTTAATTTACCAGAACCACAAAAAACTGATTATATCACCGACAGGATAAAATTATCAGACAGGATAAAATCTGATAATCCAATAAAGAGTTATAAAGATCACACAAATATTATAGAATTTTTTGGTCTCAAATTCAAACAAACTGGGGGGGGGGGGGGGGAGTGGGATAGGAGTAAAATAGAGGGATATAATGCTGTTCTCGAACCTAAAATTATTGAAAATTTCACAGCAATGAATAATGATTTTTCACTGTTGTTAATATCTCTTAAATCCGGCTCTCTTACCCGAGATGAATTTATCAGCGTCGTAGAAACATGCAACAAAATTATCAATGATATGGAAACACTTCATTTGAAAATTATTCAAGTGATAATAGATGATGATTATACCCTACAGAGAACAGAATTTGCATCAGACTATAAAATCCGCGTTGAAGATATTCCAAGATTCAAACTACCAGGATATAACGTACCAGAACTAAAAAAACTTCTCAGTGACACCATCGATGTTGGTTTTAAAATAATTCATGATACGTGGAAAAAAACAACAAAACCACAAACAATTATCCTGACACATAATAATGACCCAGAAGGCAGTGGTAGACATATTGCTCCTCAAAATGTGAATATTTCATCGGTAATAGCGCTCAATTTGGAATGTGATGTAATCGAAGGAAGCTATCAAATAAATCTAGAACGATCAAATCAAGCTCAGCAGGGATATATTTTGTATTCATTTGCACCAACAGCTCCTCCAGGATTTCTAATTATTGAGTCTCCGGTTAATCCAGTCTATATGCGATGTCATAATAATTCATTAACCATAATTAATTTCAAACTCACTGACCAGTCCAATAATCTAATTGATCTACAAGGTGAGGTTTTACAAATTAGTCTGTTTGTGAAATCCTAAAAGGATTTTCGTCGTGAAAATTCTTCAAATTTCATTATTATTTATTCGAATTTCATCCTAAAAAGATTGTTTGAGTGTCCATCGTGTTTTTTACTCATTTCGAAGCCCCCTGCAAGATCGTGTTTCAGACAAAAATCACTAAGTCTCTGTTTGGCAAATGGAAACTTTATATTTTTTTTGGTTAAAACACGAGATTTCGTAGGAAGGGTCTATTTGCTGTTTTGACGGTTAAAATCGATTTTTGTTTGAAAAGTTGTCTGATTCACCCTCTCTGCTGCTTTATTAGATAAATAAAAACATACTAAAATATTTAAATAACACACTTCAATTTATACGAAATTCAAAATTAAATTAAATTATAATAAACTAAATAAAGAGACTGTCTCCCATTTAGAGAAGACAAAAAGTAAGATAACTGGTGATACAAATTTGAATGAAATTGCAATCCTTTACATAAATACAAGGTATATACCTTATATAGCAAACAGACAAATAGCACCGACAAAAATAGCAAACACAAGGATAATAGGAGACCACTAGCCAGGGTCAAAAACAAATACAAACGTAGACTACTAGTTGTGGGTAGATCAACTCTCACCTAGTAAGGATCTACGGAAAAAAACACTAAGGATATTAAAAATACCCCGAATCAAATATACAACCCCGATGGGGAAAAATTAAATGGGGCGTTAAATGGAAAATAAAAAACAACAAACAACATACCTGGGGGAGCACATACATACATAAAAACTTTTACTTTTTTGATGGGGGGGGGGCATCTGTCTGGTGCCCCCCCTAAAAAAAATTTAAAGATAAGGCTAACTTTGTATTAAAGTGGAGCATTCCAAGTAGTCACCTGCCTTTTTTGCATTAAATCTAAATGCAGTTGGTTTTATAATTTTGCATCATAACCGTTATCATGTAAAAAGGTGCTTTGAGAGTAGAGAACCAATTTTGTGTGTCTGTCGTTACACTCTCCACTTTCTTGCTTACATTTGTATAAATCCTTTTGTTCCTTCTACTCCGTTAAAGGGAAATATTCTGTAAATAACCATTAGGTAGCTCTTCTTGGTGTATTTTCTCTATATACCCCTACCCCACTACAAAGGTGAAATTTTATCATATACACTCTGTTCTGTGTTTACTTTATTCAGTTCCTCATAAATTGGTTTTACGGTCTGTGGATTCATCTCAGTATTTGAATATGTGTGCATTTCATCATCTGTCTTTCCTTTGCTGAAGAAAGAGAATAATGCAAGCATCAGCAAAATTAGAAATTGGAGATACAAATGATTGTTCATTTCATATTCATATTTTAATTACATTACATTATATTCTTAAATTCCATTTGAAACTATCAAGTGAAAATAAAAAGCTTATACTAAGTTGAAATGCAAGGTTGCAATTCCCTTGTAATGAAAAATGTCAATTTCTTCCTGAAATAAACAGCATGTACTGTTACTAATTGACCATGAAACAAATTTTAAACCTTGAACCTTACATAACATACTAGCATTACATAAAATACAACACTGGTAAACAATACATCATTTCAAGAATTCCAGAATTACAGACAATGATTCCTATGAAAATAGCTTATGTTGTCAATTAGTTTAACATTGGATATTTAATATTAGATATTTAATAATCTGTTAATTAGATTAACATCAGATATTTAATACTGTGTTAATTAGTTTAACATTGTAGATTTAATACTTTGTTTTAGTTTAACATTGGATATTTAATATTGGATATTTAATAATCTGTTAATTAGTTTAACATCAGATATTTAATACTGTGTTAATTAGTTTAACATTGGAGATTTAATACTTTGTTAGTTTAACATAGAATATTCAATACTGTGTTAATTAGTTTAACATTGGATATTTAATACTGTGTGAGTTAGTTTAAGATTGCATATTTAATACTTTGTTAATTAGTGTAACATTGTATATTTATTTCTTATTAATTAGTTTAACATAGGATATTTAATACTTTGTCAATTAATTTAACATTGGATACTTAATACTTTGTTAATTAGTTTAACATTGGATATTCAATACTTTGTTAATTAGTTTGCCATCAGGTATATAATACTTTGTTAACTAGTTAAACATAGGATATTTATTACTTGTTAATTAGTTTAACATTGGATAGTTAATACTTTGTTAATTAGTTTAACATCGGATATTTGAAACTGGGTTAATTAGCTTAACCTTGGATATTTAATACTTTGTCAGTTTAACATTGGATATTTAATACTGTGTTGATTACATTTTAATATTGAATATGTAATACTGTGTCAATTTGACATTGGGTATTTAATACTGTGCTAGTAGGTTTAACATTGGATAATTATTAGTGTTATTTTAATCTTGGATATTTACTACTGTGTCAGTTTGACATTGGATTTTTAACCCTGGTGGTGCTTTGATGTTTTGCTTGACCTTGAAACCAGTGCAGATTTGTTTCTAAACAATACACATTTTGGCCCAACAATTATTTATAAACAGACTGCAGTGAAATTGTACAGAATGATGCATATATGTTTGCAGACTTCTAACACAAGAAATGTCAGTGAAATTTAGGTTTGTTTATTGTTACCATAGCAACCAAATAGAGAAAAAGTGTTGAAAATTAATTTTTGACAAAAAATGTATTATAGGGTATACTTTTCCAAATATAGTTTTTTTGAATGTGTACATGGACAGATAATTTTTTTCTACATATCACATATCCTCAGTTCATTACTTTTAGTAGTTTGCTATAATTAAAACTTTACTTTCAAACATTTCTCTACATTTCAGTATGTTACATTATTTAGATGATGCAATATTTATGTATTGTTTTAAAAATGTTCTCTATATAAAATATAATTCTATTCACTTATAGTTCATTGATAAAGAACCAATGCCAATCATACTGAACATATTAAACAATATTTACATTTAATTTGGTTGCCATAGCCACCAAAAAGTAATGCTAGTGTTTGAAGGTTTAAAAGACTTAAAAAAAGTATTGTTGGCAGAATCATTTATCCAACTAAATACAGCATTCAATTTTCAAAGAACTCAATGTTACCAAGCTGTTTTAATTATGAAAGTAAAATACTAATTACCATATTGTAGAACAATTAAATTCATCATATTTTATGATGATGAGAATGAATTTTAGGCTATTTTTAGACTCATACTACATACACGTTTATTTTTGCCAGCATCATTACTAAATCTGATGTATGTCTTAACTTTCCTTTGCTATCTATTAACATGCAAACTGAATGCATATCAATAGTATGGGATACATTATGTCTCTGATTTCTTTAATAGCTGTTATGATTAATGCATTCTTAAATATATGACAGCACATATAATGTTAGAATAGCTTTCTTTACAACTCAAGTTGTTTTGAAATCTTATTTTTAATACTTCTTCTAATGTTCAGCTAGTTTTAGCACAACCATAAATGGCCTATCAAATACACATATTTAATTCTGTAACATTCTAGTTTCCCATCAGAATGATTTTATTGTTATATGAGGTAGTGCTCATAAACATTTGGACTAAATCACTGCTTTGGGATTATTGAAGACTCATTGAAAGATGTTCTGAATTATATATTTATGATGCATCAGGACTATTGGTATATCAGCACATTCAAGATTCTTGGATTTCTATTTTTTTTTACTTGTGATAGAACATCTATGATTATTTGGCATTTGATCCACAATACTGTAAGTTCCTCTTAATTTGTCATTTTATAACTAAGAGAATTAATTTATTTCTTGATTTTACAAAACTTGTTGGTTATGCTTCTTTCTGTTACTTAGTATAAGACCACAGAGTTGTAACACGCACAGTATATCCATTTGACCATACACTGTGATAACCTGTTCTCTTCTCCTGTGGAAGGAATCCTGATTTTTATACATACTATACTCATCTAATTAAACTTTCTATTATCCTATCCAACTGGCATGCAGAAGGAACCATGTAGCAGGAATCCTGATTGTCAAACATACTATGATCATAAAGGTACACTAAACTTATTTTGACCTGCTCCATTACTACACATGTTAATCAGTCCTCGGTCAGTAACCTGATTTCTATACAAAGGTTGTGTTAACCTGTCCTCTTGGCATGCAGAAGGAACCCAGATTGTTATACAAACACACACTACACCCATCCAATCGTAAGTTATATTAACATATCCTCTCGGCATGAGGAGGAACCCTGATTGTTAGACATAATAACCTGGGTTATTGCACATAACATATATTCATAAAACTTCATCATCTTATGCCATATAAAAGTTAGTACAATATTCTAAATTAACCTGTCCTCTTGACCTATGAAATGATTGACATGAAAAATGATTGCTACACATACTATGCATGTAAGTCTCATCGTTTCCTCATTTAGACCTACACAGTTAACAAAAGAAAAAAATATTGACCAGAGGTATCTGTTTTGATAACAAGACTTCAATTCTATCACAGTATACTGTCTCTGGTAATCATGTCAACTTTGAAAAATAACAGCAATTCAGCTGAAGCAATTTTACAGTTTCAAGCTGATAATGAGAAAACAAAATTTGACATTACCCAAATATATCGGTCTTGCTACTTTTACGTGAACATAGATTTCTAGCTAATTAACTAATTAACTCATGTTATCTACTCACCTCCTGAAGCAAGAGTTTTCAGGTCCTGAAAATGAAAAATAGTTAAGTGAGGCAACCAATCACCATAATATATATATATATATATATATATATATATATATATATATATATATATATATATATATATATATATATATATATATATATATATATATATATATATATATATATATATATTGTGTAGTAGTAATAGTATAAGCAGTAGAAATATAAATTGATATATAGATATAATGTAGTAGTAGTAACAGTACCAGTAGTAGACATATACATTGATCATTATCTTGAACACAACTATGAGCAAGCACTTTTGGTACAAAAATGTTAGAGAACATAAACTGAATTCATGCTCAAATGTAAAACAAAATTTTTTGTTTAAATTTGCTTGATTTGAGATTAAAATAAATTGTAAAAAAAAGTATCTGTATTCCTTTTTATATTCTGACATGAACATTTTCAATGATGATTAGTCATTTTGAGTTAGAGTTTATGTGCCATCTTTAATTTGTCCCATCATTTATTAGAAATGGAGGATATAATTATTAGAAGGAAAAAAGATTCTTAGCTTATTGGCATTTCACTAGTCAAGATGCAACTTTATTTCTAGTAGGTGTTCTGATATTCTTAGAAAAATACTTCTTATAAAAATTTGCCTCTTCCACAATGCAATAAATACATGTAACATGATGTCAATACAGTCCTTAGATCATTCACTTGTCAGATGTTTGTATTAAAGTAAAGCTTAATAGCTAATGACAAGGAAATAAAAAAGCAAGACCTTGATATCAGAATGAACCTAATAAAATAGTTTATTAAAACTCATCATTTTTTAAAAATAATTTTGAAATGGTTTTCATTTGGGTTTCTTTTAAGAGGATGGCAGTGATGCATGTCTGCAAATTGGCAATATTTATTTAAAAACGAGAGATGTCTCGATCAAACGCCAAACAATCCATACTGATCATGTGCTTTTGGAAGATTAGAATAATTATTTATCTCGTTTGTTGCAACTATGGACATACACATCAGTAGACAAATGCCTTTTCAATAAAATGGAAAGGTTTTGATAAATGTGAAATTTAAGGCCAAAATCAAGTTTTAATTGATACACTCTTTAAATAAGAAGCTGTTTAAATTATCTTTTAGCTTTAGGCAAAAGAATTTGGCAACCAATTGATCATTAGAATATATTTAAAACAAACATGTCCAGCTTTCATGAGTTCATGAACCAGATAAATGATTTTTTAAAGCCACACCTTATGATGTCAGATGTAAATATTAAGTGTATAAAACCAGATAAATGATTTTTAAGCCACACCTTATGATGTCAGGTGTAAATATTAAGTGTATAAAACCAGATAATTGATTTTTAAAGCCACACCTTATGATGTCAGGTGTAAATATTAAGTGTATAAAACCAGATAAATGATTTTTAAAGCCATACCTTATGATGTCAGGTGTACATATTAAGTGTATAAAACCAGATAAATGATTTTTAAAGCCACACCTTATGATGTCAGGTGTAAATATTAAGTGTATAAAACCAGATAAATGATTTTTAAAGCCACACCTTGTGATGTCAGGTGTAAATATTAAGTGTATAAAACCAGATAAATGATTTTTAAAGCCACACCTTATGATGTCAGGTGTAAATATTAAATGTATAAAACCAGATAAATGATTTTTAAAGCCACACCTTATGATGTCAGATGTAAATATTAAGTGTATAAAACCAGATAATTGATTTTTAAAGCCACACCTTATGATGTCAGGTGTAAATATTAAGTGTATAAAACCAGATAATTGATTTTTAAAGCCACACCTTATGATGTCAGGTGTAAATATTAAGTGTATAAAACCAGATAATTGATTTTTAAAGCCACACCTTATGATGTCAGATGTAAATATTAAGTGTATAAAACCAGATAAATGATTTTTAAAGCCATACCTTATGATGTCAGGTGTACATATTAAGTGTATAAAACCAGATAAATGATTTTTAAAGCCACACCTTATGATGTCAGGTGTAAATATTAAGTGTATAAAACCAGATAAATGATTTTTAAAGCCACACCTTGTGATGTCAGATGTAAATATTAAGTGTATAAAACCAGATAATTGATTTTTAAAGCCACACCTTGTGATGTCAGGTGTAAATATTAAGTGTATAAAACCAGATAAATGATTTTTAAAGCCACACCTTATGATGTCAGGTGTAAATATTAAGTGTATAAAACCAGATAAATGATTTTTAAAGCCATACCTTATGATGTCAGGTGTACATATTAAGTGTATAAAACCAGATAAATGATTTTTAAAGCCACACCTTATGATGTCAGGTGTAAATATTAAGTGTATAAAACCAGATAATTGATTTTTAAAGCCACACCTTATGATGTCAGATGTAAATATTAAGTGTATAAAACCAGATAAATGATTTTTAAAGCCACACCTTATGATGTCAGATGTAAATATTAAGTGTATAAAACCAGATAAATGATTTTTAAAGCCACACCTTATGATGTCAGGTGTAAATATTAAGTGTATAAAACCAGATAAATGATTTTTAAAGCCACACCTTATGACGTCAGGTGTAAATATTAAGTGTATAAAACCAGATAAATGATTTTTAAAGCCATACCTTATGATGTCAGGTGTACATATTAAGTGTATAAAACCAGATAAATGATTTTTAAAGCCATACCTTATGATGTCAGGTGTACATATTAAGTGTATAAAACCAGATAAATGATTTTTAAAGCCACACCTTATGATGTCAGGTGTAAATATTAAGTGTATAAAACCAGATAATTGATTTTTAAAGCCACACCTTATGATGTCAGGTGTAAATATTAAGTGTATAAAACCAGATAATTGATTTTTAAAGCCACACCTTGTGATGTCAGGTGTAAATATTAAGTGTATAAAACCAGATAAATGATTTTTAAAGCCACACTTTATGATGTCAGGTGTAAATATTAAGTGTATAAAACCAGATAAATGATTTTTAAAGCCATACCTTATGATGTCAGGTGTACATATTAAGTGTATAAAACCAGATAAATGATTTTTAAAGCCACACCTTATGATGTCAGGTGTAAATATTAAGTGTATAAAACCAGATAATTGATTTTTAAAGCCACACCTTATGATGTCAGGTGTAAATATTAAGTGTATAAAACCAGATAATTGATTTTTAAAGCCACACCTTATGATGTCAGGTGTAAATATTAAGTGTATAAAACCAGATAAATGATTTTTAAAGCCACACCTTGTGATGTCAGATGTAAATATTAAGTGTATAAAACCAGATAATTGATTTTTAAAGCCACACCTTGTGATGTCAGGTGTAAATATTAAGTGTATAAAACCAGATAAATGATTTTTAAAGCCACACCTTATGATGTCAGGTGTAAATATTAAGTGTATAAAACCAGATAAATGATTTTTAAAGCCATACCTTATGATGTCAGGTGTACATATTAAGTGTATAAAACCAGATAAATGATTTTTAAAGCCACACCTTATGATGTCAGGTGTAAATATTAAGTGTATAAAACCAGATAATTGATTTTTAAAGCCACACCTTATGATGTCAGATGTAAATATTAAGTGTATAAAACCAGATAAATGATTTTTAAAGCCACACCTTATGATGTCAGATGTAAATATTAAGTGTATAAAACCAGATAAATGATTTTTAAAGCCACACCTTGTGATGTCAGGTGTAAATATTAAGTGTATAAAACCAGATAATTGATTTTTAAAGCCACACCTTATGATGTCAGATGTAAATATTAAGTGTATAAAACCAGATAATTGATTTTTAAAGCCACACCTTGTGATGTCAGGTGTAAATATTAAGTGTATAAAACCAGATAAATGATTTTTAAAGCCACACCTTATGATGTCATGTGTAAATATTAAGTGTATAAAACCAGATAAATGATTTTTAAAGCCATACCTTATGATGTCAGGTGTACATATTAAGTGTATAAAACCAGATAAATGATTTTTAAAGCCACACCTTATGATGTCAGGTGTAAATATTAAGTGTATAAAACCAGATAATTGATTTTTAAAGCCACACCTTATGATTTCAGGTGTAAATATTAAGTGTATAAAACCAGATAAATGATTTTTAAAGCCACGTCTTATGATGTCAGATGTAAATATTAAGTGTATAAAACCAGATAAATGATTTTTAAAGCCACACCTTATGATTTCAGGTCTAAATATTAAGTGTATAAAACCAGATAATTGATTTTTAAAGCCACACCTTATGATGTCAGATGTAAATATTAAGTGTATAAAACCAGATAAATGATTTTTAAAGCCACACCTTATGATGTCAGATGTAAATATTAAGTGAATAAAACCAGATAAATGATTTTTAAAGCCACACCTTATGATTTCAGGTGTAAATATTAAGTGTATAAAACCAGATAAATGATTTTTAAAGCCACACCTTATGATTTCAGGTGTAAATATTAAGTGTATAAAACCAGATAATTGATTTTTAAAGCCACACCTTATGATGTCAGATGTAAATATTAAGTATATAAAACCAGATAAATGATTTTTAAAGCCACACCTTATGATGTCAGATGTAAATATTAAGTGTATAAAACCAGATAATTGATTTTTAAAGCCACACCTTATGATTTCAGGTGTAAATATTAAGTGTATAAAACCAGATAAATGATTTTTAAAGCCACGTCTTATGATGTCAGATGTAAGTATTAAGTGTATAAAACCAGATAATTGATTTTTAAAGCCACACCTTATGATGTCAGGTGTAAATATTAAGTATTAAGTGTATAAAACCAGTCTGGCCATAGGTTCCATATGCTAGATTTAAAAGGTGGTTAATTATATGAGGTTTTCTTTCAAATATCATTAAATTCTGTCTAATGAATTTTGACAATGTTATCATTTTTGGGATTCCCCTTTCTTATCTTATTTGATATTAGATCTTATTATTTGATCTTAAACTCCCAAAGAATCATTATGGCAAGATGTTCTTTTTCCTAATGATCTAATTATGTTGATAACGTATTTCTAAAAATATTTTTTAAAAAAATAATGACAACCACAACCTTTCTCTATGCCATCATCAAATTATTCAGTTGGGTACCATCTCAGAAAAAGAAAGCGGCAATATTATTGAATGAAAAGTTGAAAGGTATCAATAGATTGGAATAAATGATTTTTAAAATTAAAATATTTACCAATCCTGTTTGAATGTGTTTAGCTGTTTAAATTGCATTTCAGCTTTGGTTAAAGCCTTATTGCATTGCTACAACATCTGAATTCTATTCAATCACTTGACATAAGTTTATGTGGCATGATATTTTCAAACAAATTACAATAAATAAAATAGAAGCCTTTACATTTAAGCTAAAAGTTGTTTGTGTTCTGATACTTTTGTCTCAGCTACAAGGAAATAAAATCAGCCTATTCTACACATATATTGCTGCCTGTCAAGTTGATGAAGTTCAAATGCGACCAATTTTTAAGAGAAAAATAAAATAAAATTTTTGATCAGAGAAAATGAGCAGATACCACATATTGCTAAGCGTAGTTGGACAGACTAATGAGCTTTACAGTATATGCAATATTTTTGGTGCAAAAGACCTTGTTCTGTCTTCTAGGTATCGGTGTTTGACTGTGTTAGTGCTACTGGACTACTGTGTGATGAGGAAGTCATTGTTTAGATAACAAAAATAGGATAAATTGACATTTGCTATCTTGGTTGTCCTTACCATATTCTTGTCATAATATACTATATATTTTATGAGGGAATTCCAATATAATAGACAAAGACACAATAAACATGTTTATTTCTATTGATAATGATCCTAATAATTAAACCACACTCATTTTAATAGATTAGCTGAATACAAAACTAAGAATTACTGGTCAGGTACAAATGAACTTAATTTTGGACATGTGCAGGTCCAAAGTATTAGACATACCATATAATCATGGAGAAAAAAAAACTAACAAAAATATAAATTAAATATACAGAACACTCAAAAGTAGGTCAAATTACAAACTGACACAGTTTTTATTATTAGAGACATTTTGTTATTATTAAAATGAGACTTACATAGACCCTAATGTATGGAAATCTTTAGAGAAATCGTCTTTGCTAGCTTGTGTAGTGTATAGATAGACTGTTCGGTTGACAAGTCTTCTTTGTTAGCTTGTGTAGTGTATAGATAGACTGTTTGGTTGACAAGTCTTCTTTGCTAGCTTGTATAGTGTATAGATAGACTGTTCAGTTGACAAGTCTTCTTTGCTAGCTTGTGTAGTGTATAGATAGACTGTTCGGTTGACAAGTCTTCTTTGTTAGCTTGTGTAGTGTATAGATAGACTGTTCGGTTGACAAGTCTTCTTTGCTAGTTTGTGTAGTGTATAATTAGACTGTTCGGTTGACAAGTCTTCTTTGCTAGCTTGTGTAGTGTATAGATAGACTGTTCGGTTGACAAGTCATCTTTGCTAGCTTGTGTAGTGTATAGATAGACTGTTCGGTTGACAAGTCGTCTTTGCTAGCTTGTGTAGTGTATAATTAGACTGTTCGGTTGACAAGTCTTCTTTGCTAGCTTGTGTAGTGTATAATTAGACTGTTCGGTTGACAAGTCTTCTTTGTTAGCTTGTGTAGTGTATAATTAGACTGTTAGGTTGACAAGTCTTCTTTGCTAGCTTGTGCAGTGTATAATTAGACTGTTCGGTTGACAAGTCTTCTATGCTAGCTTGTGTAGTGTATAGATAGACTGTTTGGTTGACAAGTCTTCTTTGCTAGCTTGTGCAGTGTATAATTAGACTGTTCGGTTGACAAGTCTTCTTTGCTAGCTTGTGCAGTGTATAATTAGACTGTTAGGTTGACAAGTCTTCTTTGCTAGCTTGTGTAGTGTATAGATAGACTGTTCGGTTGACAAGTCTTCTTTACTAGCTTGTGTAGTGTATAGATAGACTGTTCGGTTAACTAGTCTTTCAACTGAGTGTAATTTACTTTTATTCTGTTTAGTTTTATCCTGCATTATTAATAAATATTTATATAAGCAACTTGAATTTCAGGATCATAGTAAAACTGTTATGATACAATATTGTTTGTCTAACTCTGCCATTTAAATGGAATAAAATCTTCCATAGAATAAAACTGTGTTATGATACACTGTTGTTTTGTCTAACTATTTCATTTAAATGGAATAAAAACATCCATAGAATACTTTGTCATGATAAGTTTCTATAGGTGTTAACAAGGATCTTGATATCCCACTCAAACATGAACTTCTATTATAATAATTTAATCATTTGAAATGTGTGAATGATACGATATTAATGTCAAATTATGGCATATATACTTTATCTATTGTGTCATTATGTGCCGGTTTAAACCTTGTGTCCTTTGCCATAAATTCAGCATCTTTTTCAATTGAATTATTGTAAAAAATATAATTCATTCTTTCTTCTTCTAATAATAATAATTTTAGTAATTAATTCATTAAAAGAGGGTAACACAATTAGCTAAGAACTAATCTACCTTGAGTCCCTCATACAAAGGAATTTATTTACTTTAGCTGTATCTCTAAAGCCAATGGATATATTGAGTTTGGAAGAAGGAAATAGTGGGCATTTCTAATCTCAACTGGAATACTATCTTACTGTATAGATCATCATGCTTACTGTACTGTATAGATCATCAAGCTTACTGTACTATAAAGATCATCATGCTTACTGTGCTGTATAGATCATGCTTACTGTGCTGTATAGATCATGCTTACTGCACTGTATAGATCATCATGCTTACTGTACTGTATAGATCATCATGCTTACTGTACTGTATAGATCATCATGCTTACTGTACTGTATAGATCATCATGCTTACTGTACTGTATAGATCATCAAGCTCAAAAACTATGCTGATTTTCTTGCATCCTCATACAAGATTGTTAAAAAATGCAAAATATGTGAACGGATGAGAGGTCCAGCTAATTAAAGTTTCCGACATTACTATGGTTTAAACCCAATTAAGACTAATTAAAATGGCTGACTGATCCTCATTATTCTTTTTTTAAATTAATTTTAAATACCATCTGAATTCTGTTCCAGGCTGCACCACAAGGACAATGAATCACAATGAAACAATTTTGAGGCAATCTAGATTTAAAAATGTAAAATACTAGACTTTGAAAATGGGAAAAATGTACGAGTTAGCAACAGAGAGGGTGGACAGACCACACTTTTTAGACAAAATTTTGATTGAATCTTTAAAACAAAAAATAGAGCCTTCCTACGAAATCTCATATTTAACCCCACAAAAAAGTCTCCATTTAGCAAACGGAGACTTTACGATTTTTCAATCAATTTTGGTCGCAACGATGTGGTCAATCACCCTCTCTGCTGCTACAGGTTAACAAAAATAATAAATGATTTCAACCAAATATTTGATCGAGTCTTTAGGACTTTACAAACAAACTAATCGCTAACACCTCATCTTGTAGATCAATTAAATTATTTGACTGGTCGGTGAGTAGGAAATTAATTCTCGTTAGCGAATTATTATGGCATCACTTGTAGACAGGATTAATTGGGTTTTCAATAATTAGGAATCCCGGAGGAGCTGTTGGTGCAAACGAATAAAGAATATATCCCTGTTGAGCTTGATTTGATTGCTCTAGATTAATTTGATATCTTCCTTCAATTGCATCACATGTTAAATTGAGCGCAATCACCACTGAAATATTTACATTGTGTGGTGCAATATGCCTACCACCGCCATCTGGGTCATTATTATACTTGAGGATAGTTGAATCTGGTTTTTGTAGCGCCTTGATATCGGTTCTAACAATTCTTGTTAGTTCATCAGCGTTGTATTTGGGAAACTTGAAATTACGCAGATTGTCTTCTGTGATATTGTAATCGGTTAGGAATCGTTGTTTATTGTCGCTGTTGTCATTAATTATTGTTTGAATAATTAGTTCATATATATATTCCATGTCAGATATAAGTTGATTTATTATTTCAACGTGTTTTTGCGATTTTGTTTGCCGTAGTTGTTCTAGTTGTGTTTTATGTAATTGTTTAATTTCATTAAAAAAACCAGTGATGTCAGTTAGCGTAAATGAATTAGTAACAGATGAGTCGGCTGTTCTTTTAATGATAAAATCCCATTGCAATGTGTCTTTGTTGGTAAATATAAATCTATCGGCGATTTTTCCTTTTCTTATATCAGATAAATTATCTCGATAACTGGGATTGATTTCATGATATGATTGTACATCCGTGGTTAAGTCGGTGGCGGATTTTTCCGGTGGTTTTTCAGGCCATCCTAACACTGTTCTCAACGAGCTGTTATAGATATATACAATGTATCCCTCTGTGCTTATTTCGATCGACGACGAGAGCGTCGGTTCGTGAAGTTTAATAGCTATTTTTGATTCTTTTCCAGTGATTGATTTTATTCTACGCTGAATTTCGGCATCGATTTGCTCAATTTGGTACGACCCAGTTGGTAACGAAACAGTTTCTCACTCTGGAGTATCATCGGGTTTATTCTTATACGAGAACACCAGTGCGTTATTGGGTTGCTGACCGCCAAATGCAACCGATCTGATATTAGGCCAGCTATGATATACTCGTAATTTTGCCAGCGCGATCTCACGCACTGGAATCGGAGAAGGGAAGTTCACACTAAATTGTGGGTTTGTTGATGTTATTGATATCATGCTTGTTCGTATCGGAGTGGTATCGGCAAATTTTAGGCATCACATATACTTAATTAAGGATGGTATTATTCAATGAAACGATTGATGTGGGACGGTACAATTCCATATATACTTAATTAAGGATGGTATTATTCAATGAAACGATGATGGAATTTTGTGATGTAATGATGTGGGATGGCACAAGACAGCACAAACATGAAACGACGGGGCGGATTTTCTACGGCCAATCCAACCAATCAAAAGCAACCCAATTAAATTGACCCGGTTGCATGATTGACAAAAGACAACCACACGCCCGTGTTAATAGCGTTAGTTATTTTTGATTGGTCGAATTGGCTTTTGAAAGCCCCAAGCTTATTACGAGCCATAACATATATAAGGTGACAAATACAGCAGCGTTGATTCACGGGTGTGTTATTTTATTTCCTTGAATTACTTATTAATGCTGTTTCACAACATTTAAATGAAACAAAAATTTTAAATAAAACATTAAACAAAATAATACAGTTGTTAGATAACAGCGTGTATTTTCCTGTTCTAATTCTCTAGACAAAATACATTATTGATTAGATCACAAAGAGCTGTATACAAGGAATTTTAACCACGCCCACCTACTTCAATGAATGGGAAACACTAGTATTTCCTGCTCGTTCCGGCTGAGCGAACATAGGTAATGCGCTGGATTATAAAGAACTTCTGTACTAAAAGTGTATTATAGATGGTCTAAATAAATACAACTGTTTAAATGATGCAGTATTAGCCCAAGCGACAATAAAACGTTTTAGAAATTGTTAAAAAATACAACTCTACCGAAACTATGTATTTACTCCATTACAGTTACGTGCGCGCGCACATATCTATACCTCTCTCTACAGGTAATAGCAGACGGCACAATTCCTTTGACGTCATAATACAAGGGAACTTAGTAGGTAGAGTGTGAGTTGCGGCGGATTTATCCATAAAGGATTTATCTCCCTTAAATCGTTTCAGGTGTATACGAATTTTATTTTATGACTATTGTTCTTTGACAGAGCTGTTTTAATTTTATTTTCTGCAACAAATCGTATTGAAGACCTACAAATATCAAAGTATGTACTGGCTTCATTTATTGAATGAAATATTTTCTCCTCTTTGGTTTCTAAATCAAACGATTTGACCCCCCTAGGGCGTTTTGCGTGTTTGCCAGTTCCAACTAATTTTGCATTCCGACTTTGTGAGACGGCTTGAAGATTCCCAAGAAAATTATCAGTCTTCACGCCATTTATGTGATCAATCACAAAGCCATCTTTAATCAATCCGTTATGACATTCAAAAATAATTCTATGACAGAGATATGTTTTATTTCTAACACCAAACAGCAAATATCCCATATTATTTAGAAATCCAACCGGTTTTTTTAGTCTGCGGTGCCTAACAACACCATCACTGGAGGCTTCGTAATTAACAAGCACTGGATGGGGTCTGAAATCTTGGCTCATTTGTATAATAATACTACTTATCTAATTTATTATCTGCTTTAATTATAAACCTCTGGATATAATCTTGAGGGGTTTTGATGACTTTGTCATCGTTAGGGTCAATGACGGTATTTTTTATTCGTTTGTCATAATAGCGTTTTAGTTCCCTGTATCGTTTACCCCCACAAGCAAGACACAACCGCGATTTTCCCCTTACCCAAGCCCCACATCGTAGGCACGGGAGGGGACCAAAGGAACCGTTGCGAACACTTTGTAAATGATACCCACAGAATTCGCTTCTGCATGATTTGTTACACGGGGTTGTTGATCCAATCATTAGCCACTTGCAGTGATTCATTATACTATATTTTTCTATTTAAATACTTTTTTTAATTATAACATGGAGGAGTTCAAGAGATTATCGAAAATGAAGCCTTGAAAAAATACTAAATTCATTTAAAACCATGAAAGAATTCCAAAGATTATCGAAAATTAAGCCCTGGAAAAATGCTAAATTCAATCTCGATAAGAAGTTCAAGAGATTATCGAAAATTAGACCCTGGAAAAATGCTAATTTCAATCTCGATAGAGTCTCTAATACACCAAAACATCTAATCGGTGATAGAACTATACTGGGTAAAATCAGGGAGTGTTTTAATGAATTCTACCGAGACGGTGCAGCACACGGTTGGTCGACATTTCGAATTATTGATGAAGATGTCAATGTACCCAACATCGATGCTACTATGAACGATGCAAGAGCAGCTGAGATAATTTCACATCTTGGCTGGAAATTCAAGGGTAAATTGCAAAGCAATTCCCAACAGAAGTATTTTTTCAGAATAAAATTCATTATCGAAGTCGAAGGCAAATGGATTATCAGGGATAAATTTGAACCAATCCTCAAGGATAAAAAACTGTCATTGTAAGTAGAGATTCCAAACCAGGAATTCTAACTGGAATTTACAAACCATACTACGAGAGATCTTATCCTGTAACAGCAGTTGTTTATGGGATATATCCGTTAAATGATAAACCCGATATTGCAAAACTAGCTTCTATGAAATATTCTAGTTCACTGAATTGTGTAGCAACACGGGTAATGGAACACTTCACAAATGCATCCCGAGCAAATAAACTAACTGATCTGCGACGTAGGAAAATAACCGAATGGGAACTGACAGTGAAACAGCACGGTGCAAAGATTTCTGATATAGCTAAATTAGAAGCATCATTAAAATTCCCAATATCAGTAACGATAATAACCGGAGAAGTATTATACGAACCGAAATATCAATCGCGAGGAGCTCCAATTAAAATTATTGATCATAACAAACACGCGTGGACGGCTGCAGTAACAATATTTCCACGAGATAGAACCGTGAGATATATCCCTAAGGAGTTCGTCGGGGATGTTTTTTATAATGAAAAATTATTCGATGCTATTCACACGCTGTTTAAGGATGATCCTGTGTCAGTGTGGTTACTTAGAAGTGATGAAGATCCCGAAATAGGATTTGATCAATTTGTAAGACCAAATGGTGAATTATATCGCGTTGAAGAATTAGATAACAGAATGAGAAAAATCGCTAGTGAATTTGCCCTGCAATTTCCATTTTCATCGGAAAATCCAAAAGAGATTTCATTCCATGAAAAACTACTCGCGGATAGCTTCACAATTCCATCAGTGGTAGCTCACTTCGCAAGAGAAAAAAACTCATGGCGTCCAACACGAAGTGATTTTCTCGAGGAATTTAAATTGAGTTGCGTCGCATTTGGTCATGGAGGACTGTGGAATACAAAATACCATCGTGACGGTATGATTTCAATTGATATATCCGCGTGTTATCCTGGAAGTTTTCTCGGGTATGGAGAATGTAGTAACTATTTTAAACGATTTGGACACCCCACACATGAAATGACTCGTGTTGCGATTAATGGACCATTACCTGATTTTGATTTAACCGGATTCGCTCGTGTGATATCATTTGAACTCGCTACAGGGTTACATCCGTGTAGTTATGTTTGTGGAATACAAAATACCATCATCTGACATATATCTGAAAAGGCCTGGATGCCAATAGTGTTACTACGATATATGATTGATTGTGGTATGCTAATATCGTTAATTGTTTCCGAAGCTATTATATGCTATCGAGCTCAGAAAGAAGTTTGGCTACCACAACCCGATCTAGATCGTATAATTAGCGAACAGCGAAAACAGTTTCCAGATTTCAATGAAGAACAAATCATGAATTGGTCTAAGGAGTTATTTGAAATTAAAAAAGAACAAGCAAAAGATTTTGGACGAATAATAATCGGTAAATTTACCCAGGGTGGAAGATACGACAATGCAAAATATTCTTCGCGGTTGATCATAGACATCGCTGAATACGATTTTATTGTAACGGATTTAACGAAACAGGGAAAACATGTAAATCGTAAAGACGCTTTCCTACCCGATGGAAGACGATTAGGTACAATTGTTACCTGTTGTGATGGATATATTAAACAATATACGCATTTGAGAAGTTCTATGCTAGCTTATGCTTCTATCAATTTATTTTCGATGATAAATATATTTCCTAATACCGCAGTTAGAGTAGCCACTGATTCTATGTATATCCACGAGAAATACAAATCAGATGTAGCTAAATTCACAGATCCGGAGGCAAATTGGGGATGTTGGAGATTTAAAAAGGAAACGCTACATGAGTATTGTGAATCGGCAGATGTTACCATGGATGAAAAGTACTTAAAGTGTGATGAGATTCAATCCGAATTTTCTAATGCACCACCGGTATCTGATCCAATATGTAGATACAAAACAGTTTATTTAAACGGTTGTGGTGGGTCAGGAAAGACAACTCGTGCAATTGAATTATATCATAGAAACGCTAGCCTTTCAAAATCAAACATGATTGTCCTAACACCAACTCACAGACTCGCCAGAGAGATGAAACAACGAGGGGTAAATGCCTGTACTTCTCATAGTTTCTTTCGATGGAAAGGCGATGAATGGACCCCTGATCGAATGGGTGATAAATTCATTCCTGAAATCATAATTTGGGATGAAATATGCACAGTATCGTTGAAAATATTACAAACATTTCTTGAGTGGTTGTTATTGAAGAATACAAAAGTCGTCATGTGCGGTGATCACGGCCAACCACCACCATTTATCGGTGCATCCCCACATGAATGGCTAAAGGGTTTTGTAGACTATTATGAAGAAATTACCACTGATTATAGATCACTTGATGAACAATTACGCGAGTTTAAAGCGCTAATTAGATTACAGCCGGATAAAATCCAATGTGAAATAGCGCGTGAAATAATTTCAGAAACTCCCATGAATGATTTTTGGGAAACGTGGAGACCAAACGATTTGAGAATTGCAAGTAGATAAATAGTCAGAGACACACTTCAGATGAAGTTATTTGAATTGCATAAAGAAAAATTTGCAACACTTCCAGTTCCGTTGTGTTATAGGCCTTCGGATACACGAAAACAGAATATAGAAGTTGATATTCCAAGACCAAAATCCGAAGGATTTCAAAGACAGAATTTAGTGTTAAATGATATTGCTCTGGTTGATATCAGCGTCGTTGAAGATGCATTGCATGCTAATAATTCCCCGTGGACGCTAGGTTACGCAGCAACAACACATTCTTCACAGGGATTGACTATATCAGATACAATTGTTTAGATGGTGGATAATCACATCGAATGGTCGAATTTAGTCTATCTTGCAGTATCCAGAGTACGAAGAATAAATCAACTTCGAAGAATTGTTTTCGATGATGACACCACAATGGATGATGCTAGCATCGTTGATGTTAAAATTATTGATAAAAAACTCTCCGGTTACAAACAACAAGACAAAAAAACAACGAGAATTTGATATTGATGCTGAATTAATAATTACGCTGAAGCAGCAACAGAATAATCACTGCGCAAGTTGCAATTGTATAATGCGTTGGCAGTATTCGGATAAAGATCCTCGCCAATTTACCGTAGACAGAAAAAATAACAGTCTCGGTCATGTCAGAAACAATGTGATGTTGACTTGTCTTGAGTGCAACAGACGCAACGGCGCTAGTTAAGACCCCGCGGTGGTAATTGAGTATCGTCAGGAATCACTTGTAATTGTTCGCGTGTAAAACCCCGCTGAGGGGCAGTTAAATCCAATTTATAGATTGGAGGTCTACCAGTTGATCGTGTTATAGTAGATATCTTGTGTGCAGTAACACTCCAAATAGGATCATTAGCCCTTTTTTACCACCTTCAAGCTCTCCTGGTTCGTATAAATACCTAACAGTGACATTACTACCAAGAATTGGCTGAGAAACGCTATCCCGCTGTGGTTGTGGTATATACTTTTTTATTGCGTTGTTAGGTTTCATATTGATTGCTCTGGTAATCTCGTTATTTAGCGCTGCAACTACCCCTGGTAACCTTTTGACCCATTCACGGGATCGCTTTTCTTGGATGAATTCTTTTGCGTATTGATATCCAAATAACCGCTCAGCAAGAGTCCGATTAAATCGTTCAACAATTGCCTGATCGCGATGTAGTGCAGTATGCCCCCGTCTGATGGTGACATTGTGATCTTTCATCGCTGATAAAACAGCGCCTTGAAATTCCTTGCCAAGATCAACTTGTAACAGATTTGGCCAGCGTAGTGGGCCTCGTCGATAAATCTTTTCAAATGCAGAAGCAACTTCAGGTGATGATTTTGTTTTTAGCGGTTCTGCTTGTTTGTATCGACTCGCAACGTCAACTACGGTTAACGCGTATTTGTAACCGTTGTCATGTGGTAAAAACAATAAATCAGCTTGATGAACTTCATTGGGTACAGTAACATCAAAATGCGAGAAATTGATTTGTTTAGGACGCGGTAGATAAATTTGCCATATAGCCTGTTTGGATAACCAATTAGCCGCAGTGGCCTTTTTCACTTTTGCGGCGTTGGCGAGTTTATTGATTGCAGCGTTACCCCTCCAGTATCCTTTTGGAGAATAATAAATAGATTCCATATTATTAATTACCAGCGCCCATCATCAATTTGCCTTTCATAGCTGATTTTACCAACCACGAAGCCAACTTTTCTTTGAAAGATTTATCAGGAATAGCATTTAACGCATGAATTAATTTCACATCCGCGAGATGCCTGTGTTGCAGATTGCTGCTTTTATATGCAACATCATGAGCATGACACGCCTTATCAATAGCGTTTATCGGATACTCGCCGGGTCTGGGCTGATTTTGATCATCAAGTCTGATATCTAATCGTGTTCCGGGGCCACAGTAGCTATATCCTGGAAGGTGCTTTTCTCCGGGGTACTTTGCCCATGGGGTTCCAGGGAGATTTGACAATTTGGCTGCGATATCACCTCCTCGTTTTTTTTTTAAACATCTCCGGATTTCATAGAAACAAATCTAAATTTTTTTGTACCACATGTTGCACATCTACCAGTTAGTGCTGATCTGTTATTTTTAGTTGTAATCGTCGTCACATCATTTGTGTTAGTACGCGTTTTACACTTCACACAATATAGATCCATAATTTATGTATAGAGATATGGATATAATTGATTTTTCAGCTACCCGACGACGGGAACCTATTAAACACCATGCGATGTTGCCGAATTTAATTAGAATGATTATAATCGGACCATCTGGATCCGGCAAGACACAACTGCTACTTAATTTAATAACGAGATGGATGAAATGGGACAAGTTGTATTTGATAGCTCCTAGTGTAGACGATCAGCGATGTTACAATGTGCTAAAAGATTTTAACGACAGCGCGGTAGAAAAATCCGGAGAGGTTATTATTGAGTTTATAACCGATATCGATGAAGCACCGAGCATTGATGATATTGATGGAGATATTATCAATTTAGTCGTATACGTCGATGTGATGTTAGACAATCAAAAGAATCCCGCTAGGATATTTTCCAGAGGCAGGCATAAAAACACTGACGTGATATATGTCACTCAACGGTATACACAAATTCCGAAGGTGATCAGAGATAACTGCAATTTATTGTGTGTGTTTAACGGAGTTGATACTCATACTCTTAGAAATATTTGGCAAACTTGGTGCTGCGGTGATATGGATCATAATCAATTTAAAAATTTCTTTAGTAAAGCTCAGTCAAACCCGCATGGATTTATAACAATAAATTTAGCAGACCCTCGGACACGATATCGTATCGGACTCGATCAAATATTTGGTTGAAATCATTTATTATTTTCGCTAACCTGTAGCAGAAGAGAGGGTGATTGACCACATCGTTGCGACCAAAATTGATTGAAAAATCGTAAAGTCTCCGTTTGCTAAATGGAGACTTATTTTTTTGGGGTTAAATATGAGATTTTGTAGGAAGGCTCTTTTTTTTCTTTTAAAGATTCAATCAAAATTTTGTCTAAAAAGTGTGGTCTGTCCACCCTCTCTGCTGCTGAGTTTCTTTGCTTTTATTTATATATGCAACAGATGGCTTGAATCTTTCCATTCACTGAATTTAAAATTTTATCAAAATTAGCAGCTTTGATGTATATGATGAGTTATATAAACATTATAAAAGGTCATTCATAATATTATTTTCTTTTGAAAAAGCCTTGTCATCTTATTCCACACATTAACATTCATCAGCATTCCATATCTTATTCTACATGGTAACATTCATCAGCATTCAATATCTTATTCTACATGGTAATAGTCATCAGCATTCCATATCTTATTCTACATGGTAACATTCATCAGCATTCCATATCTTATTCTACATGGTAACATTCATCAGCATTCCATATCTTATTATACATGGTAACATTCATCAGCATTCCAGATCTTATTATACATGATAACATTCATCAGCATTACATATCTTATTCTACATGGTAACATTCATCAGCATTCCATATCTTATTCTACATGGTAACATTCATTAACATTCCATATCTTGTTCTACATGGTAACATTCATTAGCATTCCATATCTTATTCTACATGGTAACATTCATCAGCATTCCATATCTTATTCTACATGGTAACATTCATCAGCATTCAATACTGACATTTCATGTTGAGGTAATGCTTTGGAATATTGTCTTAAATATACTCCTTATACTTACCATTTAATTGTCTTCTAATTGTAAAGGCAATGATAGCTGCAATGAATCCAAGAACAACTCCACCGACACCGATTCCAACAGCTCCACCAACACCTATTCCATTTGATGCTCCGACCTCTAATGAAGATGGTTCTATTGAATAGATTTTTGTATCTATGGAATAACATATGCCTCATTCAATATTACTGCTGATGCAACAAATTTCAAGTCTAATTTATTTACTAATTTGTTTGCTATTGACAAATGTAAGATTAAAATTGTTTTCTTTTCCAATAGATAATTGTTTATAAATATGCCAAAAATCTGTGAATAATACTAAGGAAAGTTAGTATATAGGAAATCCACTACTGAATATTTAGAAGATAGTATAGTATTCAGAGTACAGCCAAAATAATTTCCTATGGAAGAGATTATGACCCAAACTCTTCTCTTATCTGATATATCTAGGCTGCTACATTTTAGTTGTCCATTAAATTCTGACCAGAATTCAACTTCTGAATAAATGGCACCACTGTAACTTTCTACCTGCAGCAAATTTAAGGCTGCAATGATGATCCATTCCTTATATGGACAATACTGAATCATACTTCATTAGTCATGGCAACAAAAAGGATTGACAGATTGACAGCTTCATTATTTAATGGCAGATCATTGATATAGATAAGGAAGAGGAGAGGGCCTAAAACTGTGCCTTGAGGGACCCCTGAACGAATATTGCGAGTTTTAGAGCTAATATTGCCAATGCTTACTTGCTGAGACCTTTGGTTTAGGTATGATCTAAACCAGTTTAAAGAAGGATTGTTGAACCTGTAACAGTTCAACTTTTGCAGCAGAATGTCATGATCAACAAGATCAAAAGCTTCCTTGAAGTCAAGGAAAACAGTCCCAGTCATATGTCCATTATCCATTTCCTTCAGCCAAAGACCAATTAATTTGGTAAGTTCTGTTTGGCATAAGGCAGCATGGCTAGCCATATGAATTTTCAAATCAAACTAATGGAAATCATGTGAGAGCTACAGTTAAAGGAACTTAGTTTTGTTATATGAAACAAAACTGTTTATTGATGGTAACTGTGTCATGTTCAAATCCAATCTTTAGGATTGGTGCTCAGCACTCTATGAAATTAGCAGTTATCAATTTTGCTAAATTCCATTGCCAGAAATTCTATGACTTTACAAGGTTTTGAAAAATACAATGATTCTTCAAGGCCCTTGAAAATTATTTTAAAATTCTAATACTTTTCCAGAATTCAAGGAAGAAATGCAGTTACATTTGGTGAAAATGGTCACTTTTGGCACCGGGGATAATTACTTTTTGTTCCAGATGAGTTGCTACAAGCAGCAAGGGCAGTTTGTCTGCATTTCAATGTATCTAGGCAGAGAAATCAGACTTCTTAGAATCTTTGACAATGAGTTCTCAGATGAAGCTAGTGTGCCAAGTGACAATAAATTCCTATGAGAGAGAGAGACTCCTTGAGTCTCATCAAGATTCATGGCATCATCAGAAATGCCCCATGTTTAATTCCCAATGATGATGTAACTGCCACAGTATGTATAAAAGCTTAGGCCCAGCTACATACAATTATATGTTTATGGCTATACAACATTTGTAATAACATGCCAACTGCCTAATTCATTTCTTTTAAATATACATTAAAAATTGTTAAAAGAATGTGTGAATAAAAAGGGGATATGTAAAAAATACAAAATCACATAAGTGTTTTATGCTGAGTCAGGGAAAATAACTCATTTGATATGGCATAGAAACAAACTCTTGGCCTAATGGTCATGTAATTCCTGCGCCATATAAAACTCATTCTTTCCAATAGCTCAGAACAAAACACATAATATAGTTTTGTCTATATTTTTATGAATCTATGGTCATAACAGAAAGAAGAAAAACCAACAAGGTTTGTAAAGCTTAATAATTTAATTATCAATGTTATAAATGAGCATGTGAGAGGAATTTAATGCATCATGAAGTGAATCCAAAATAATCCTGATAAAGTTCTAAGAAAGTCCAAAAGAATGAAAAAGTTCAAGAAATATTTCAAATTAGTAAATATACTGGTCCTCCAAGACTTGACATCAAGATGGCATTGTCCATAATTCCTTTGAATAATACACAATAGTTCCAGAATAATATTACAGTCTTAAGTAATGAGCGCTTTCTATTTCCAGTCCAAACAAATGTTTTTCCTCTTGAACATTATCTAAGTACAACATAAAAGACATAAGCAGACTTATAACAGGAACATAAGAAATGATGCTGACTCCAAAATAGGAATGAATCTGATTGCTCAGTTAGCTCTTTATATACACCTTCTATTACAACTGCATTTCATAACATACCCCACTTGATAGATCTTACTACTCAGTTTATGTTAAAACTGCCTATTCATGTGACCTAGCCCAACCAATTAGAAGTTACTGAATTATTTTAGAACCATCCAAACCCCATCAACCAATGAGAAATTAGCCCAAAGTTGTCATTAAAGCTTATTATTAACATTATTATTACTAATTCTCAACAAACACGCAAGCATCTGTGTATAGATCCTATGTTATTTCATGCTCTCAATTGACCCTAGTCACACAACTTACAGCCACAAATACAAATTACAGAATAAAAAAAAATCATGTACCAGGAGTTACTAAAAAACATTGACATATATGTACATAACAAAATATATCATACTGAAACTTTCAAAGAGTTCACTATTTACCTGCTGGTATAATTTCAAAAACTTCTCTGGCAGAAGGAGGCAATGAGTTGTCTGCCATGACAGAATAATTCCTAAAGTTATAGATGTTCCGACTGGTAAATAGGAGTTCAGACTGTCGTCCATTGACATAAGGTCTTGCAGAATCAGGCACATCTCTGCTCTCACTGCCATTTCCAAGGAACATCCATGTAAACTTTGGAAGAGGGTATGATATCACTGTGTACCTCAGAAATGCAGCTTCATTGAGTTTTTTGTAAACCTTGGTCACAAGAGGTACTTCAGAATCTGTTCGTGGATGACCTTTTCAGTAACAATAATAACAATAACTGTAGAAACTTCATTTAGAAAAGGAAATTTATTTAACAGAAGGAATCAAATCTACCTGGGTCTTATGTTATTTACAACACACACACACATTCACACACTGTTTTGAAAATTTATATGTGAGATAAATGTATAACCAAAGAAAAGAAGAAGGTATTTATATTACATAAAACTATTTGATTGTCATGGATTTAATCCATTTGAATCATTGATTATGAAAAGAAGAAATAAGTGAGGACAAAGAAAGGCAAAAGCTTTCAACAATTTCTTTTGCAAGCAGTGAACTATATAAACCAAAACTTTACCACAAAACCATAAATTAGCTTAATGAGATTTAACATATCCTCCACTTGACGAGATTAAAATAACCGAGGATGAAATTTATACTATGTAGGTTTAAATCCCTAGAAAGTATGTGGCCTTGACTTAATGCACCATAAACTGCTGCAAAAATTCCAGACCAATGGAAACTAGAAAATGTAGTGTCTGTGCATAAGAAAGGTTCTAAAAACCTTGTGTCAAACTCTTGTCCTATACCTGTACCATGTACTTTACCTATAACTTTTGAGAACTGCATATACAAATACTTAAAAATTACATTGTTCAACACAAAATAATTTCACAATATCATTCAGGTTTTTCACTAGGTGATTTTACAACACATCAGATAACAGACATCCACATAACAATTTGTTCTGTACTAGACCAAGGAAGGGAGATTACCAAAATTTACCATATATGTTGGGACACCGTATTTGTTGTGACACAATAAATTCATTTTTTAAGTATTTTTTTTTGCACTAATTGATCTGGGACATCAGTTTTCCTAGAAGAAAGTTGTGGGATTAAAATAACCGAGTATGAAATTTATACTGTCTAAGTAGGTTTAAATCCCTAGAAAGCATGTGGCCTTGACTTAATGCACCATAAACTGCTGCAAAAATTGCAAAAATTTCCAGACCAATGGAAACTAGAAAATGTAGTGCTTGTGCATAAGAAAGGTTCTAAAAGCCTTGTGTCAAACTGTTGTCCTATATTGGGAAACCATTTTTGTTGGGACACAATAAATTAATTTGTAAAGTAATTTTTTGTGCACTATATGATCTGGGACACATCAGTTTTTCTAGAAGAAAGCTGTGGGACACTTTTTTAATGAAATGCACTCCAAATAAAATTTTATTTAAAAAATATAAAACTGTGTACTTGAGATAAAACTCTTTAATCCACTGCAGCAGCATCTCGTCAACACAACCCTTCTCCTGCACACATTGTGCTTTCTCATACCGTGAAAAATTGTTACAGGAAACACATCACCTGAAGCGGAAACAGCAAGGAATAAAGTTAGATTTTTTCAAATCTGCACCAGTCTAATTTTCAACTTTTGATTCCCATCTTATTATCAGTCCGTCCAGGAATATGATCATAGAAAACTAGAATTTCATCCATATTAATGATCATATTGTTAGCGAAATCATCTGCTTCTCTTCTGGCCTTCACATAATCATCACATGATTTTATTTTCTCCATATCTTCTGGGCAACGCTGGGTCATCAATGTCTGTGCACAAAGCACTATATGTTGTCACTTTAAAAATTGTTCGATTCTTACATTTCAATAATTGCCATGAATACTGGTGAAAAGGAACCAAAGTTAGCTTCTATATTTCGGCCATCTTTGTATATTAGCACCAAAAAAAAATCAGCATACTTCAAAGAATCATATTTGGCTTCTGAGGTCAGCATGCTTTGCAATAAAATAACCTTTGTTTTGATATCCTTTAAAAAAACATGGCTTCAGAGTATCCAAAGTCGGCTTCCAAGGTCGGCTTGCTGTCTATTAAAAAAGAACCTTTGTCTTTGATGTCGTGTCGGTAAGTTGAAAGAAGGACTTTACTGCTCGCTGCCAGTTGTGTTTATTCACTACCCAGGCTTCTATGTGCTTGGCATCTGTAGTTATAATTAATACAAAGGAGCATTGATGTCTGTGGGTAAATAGTAATGATACTTTTGTAACCCATGCTGGTGAAAAGATTGTCACTTACACTCAAGTGAATGTGTTTTCAAATAATGATTTTTATTTGGGAGACACTGTTATACAGTAGACCTGGATATAATTCAATCTTGAATATTTTGCACCTAACAAAGTGTCATGCATGAATGACAGTTGTCTTAAAGATATCAGTTGATTATTTCCCTCTTGTTTGCGATTTTGCTGGATCTAGTTTTCAATCAGATAACATATTTAAATCTCTGAGCACAACCAAACAATTTGTTTCTCAATGTTCATGTCAATGAACAATATAGCGTGTGTTTTCGGACATAAGCGATACATGCTACAGTATGGAAGCCTATGCTTCATATAGGGATTTCATGTTGAAAGAAAAATGAAAAAATGATAACAATACATGGTTAGTTTCTTTATTTATCAAATAAGTGTTTTATCTGTTTTATTGCAATGTGCATTGAGGAGAAGCACAAATGCAATAAAAAATTATTTCGTTTCTTAAGTCTTGGGACATATGACATAGGTGAAAAAAGTTTCACCGTAAGTTCTGGGAGAGGAAATATTTTATTTATTTTATTGTGTCCCAATATACAGTAAATACGGTAGTACAGGTTTCTTCAATATATGCAAGGCTTTCAAAAGAGTTTGGCACAATGTCTTGGTCTCAAAAGTATCAAGTATTAGTTTTCATGGAAATCTGTTATTATGGTTTATTATGGTTTGAAAGTTATTTACTATCAAGAAAACAATGAGTTATTATAAATTCTAATTCTTCAGATGTTTGATGCATCAATGCTAGAGTCCCCTGGGGGCCCATTTTGGAACCACTATAATTTGTAACTTTCATCAAAGATATTGTGGAGAATTCAGAACCATTAATCAGACAATTTGCTGATGATACAGCATTATATATAATTGTTGATTACCAGATCACAGCTGGTAAAATCTTAAAACAGTGATATTTAAAAGATATATGAATGGTCCAGATGTTGGCTAGGTAGGTTTAATCCAGATAAGATTGAATCAATGTTAATAAATCAAAAATGGAACCAGAACCATCATCCTATATTATTCATGATGGCCAAAACAAATCTACATGAGGTTACTCAGCACAAATATCTGTATAATATTATCCAGTGCCGATCACATTTGGGACAACTGTAAAATGCATGATAAAGATTTCTAGAAAAAATATGGAGGCTGTGAGAATAATATTGGATGCAACGAAAAGTGCATCTTCTTAACAACTGTACCATGAAAGTAGCTGGGAATGTCTAAACTCTCACTGCTATGAGCTAAACTGTTTCAATTATTTAACATTACCACAGACTACCTCCCAAATATCTTCAAGACTCCTAAAATGATCTTCAACACTCCCAATGTGTGGAACAACCTTGTTCTACAAGTCATTTCTACCTTCTATGATTCAAATATGGAACGTATTACGCGCTGAAATGAGAAACAACCCTTCATTACATGTATGTGTGTATGTGTGATTTAGATTTTTAACGTAGCCTAGACATATACAGTAGCATCATGCCCCGTCCAGTCACATTATCCTGACACCAGACTGACCAGTCCTAAAAATAACCTCTTAATGTTTAGAGCCATGTGAGGCAGCTGCAAGTACCAATTTTATAAGTCTTTGGCATGACTTGGCTGGGATTCAGACCCCCAACCTCCTACATCTGAAGCAGATGCTCTAACCACTTAGGCCCCCAAAGCAGCCCCCCTCATCACATAATTTCAATGCAAAATTTCTGAATCACAATTAATTAGTTCTCTTATTCATTGTTATGCTTTGCATGTAAGTGTATGCATATTTTCTATAAAACTGTTGGTACTGGCATTGAGATCAATGCCGTTATATTTTCTTTCTTGTTACCTTTGGGAGACAGTACTAATAAGTTTATGCTTTCTACTGAATCACCCAAATCATGTTTGTAATTGCATTTGACAAAGTTTTTCAACTAAATATGGTTAAAATAAAAATTGCTTTGAACCTGCCATGGCATTTAGTTCCATATTAGTGGACCAGTGTAATAATAATTATTTTTTCAAACAATTCCTACTTTGGCTTTGGTATAATGTAATTTCTATTGTTTTAAGAGACTTCAACTTTGGAGTACTATCAGCATCTCTTTGGTGGAAGATATCTTTCAATTACAATTCAATTGCTTTCAATGCATATTATACATAACTTTGTCATTTTTCAAGAATATTATTATACTGTCAACATTTTTACACACATCCTGAAAATTGTCTAATAAATGGAAGCAAACATATAATTTAATTCTAGATCAATTAATAACTGATATAAAATTAAATTATATGCCTTCATTTGGAGTCTGACAAGTTGTCTTATCTTCGAATTAGTGGTATTAATCCAAATTACATTACAATAGTTCAACATGGTTAAATTCTAACTGCATACATGCCAACCCCTGGTGAGGGTTAGGGTTTAGCTAGGGTTATGGTTAGGGTGTAATCCAAGTGGACAAAAAGAGTAACCCAAGCAGAAAAATAGTAATCCACATATAATATGATAAAAATTCAATGAGCATATGTACAAAATGATTTATTTATCCCTCTGGACTTTTAACATCAATTACTGTTTCAAGTTTTCATATATAACACTTTGAGTTTTAAAAAGCAACAGACTCTCATACTGCATTTCAAAACACTTTGTACCAGGTGAGACTAGGAATGTTTTGCACACCTGCTGAACACTTATTTCCAGGTTACTGAGCCTGGATCTGAATTCAGTTTTATTTTTGTTAACAATACTGAACAATCTCTCACAACATTATAATGGTAATTCCTTTCATAACTTGTCAAAAAGAGGAAATTTATATCTTCCAGTTATTGGGTCTTTTAACATGGAAATAATGTGCCATTGCACATCAACTCTGTCTGTATGAAGTATATTTCAAGGTAGAATACCAACTTGATACTTCAGGAGTTCTTCTTATTTATCAGCAGCCTTTCCTGCAGCAAGGTTCATCAAATGACATAGACAACCTGATATGTACACTGATGGAGACATTTTTCAAAATATAGAATGCAACTCCTTTATGAATTCCAGTCATCACTTATGCATCATCAGCTGAAAACCCCATACAGTTCTGACAACTTATATTTAGTCAAATCATTATCATGCAAATCAAAAATGTTTTCTCCAGTGGAATCTACTGTTAATTCTGGTAATGAAAGAAGAGCATGGTGACTTTGATCTTTTCCCTGTCAAAGTTTCTTACACAGACTGAGTACAACTTTTGTCATTATAATCACTGCCCCTGTATGTGGCAATACTAAATGGCCCAATGTTCATGCCTTCTGTAATTTTAAGTGAAGTATTTTCTTCTAAACAATATTAGATGTTTTTGTTCTTGCACATGCACATATTCTCCAATTTTGGAATCAGGAAAAAATGTAATACTACACCTGCAATGGGTGTGTCGCTGCCCTAGAATGGAACGCTGTATTATGTAATTTATGTATTCATCTTTGAATCGGTTTTTTGTCTTTTTCTAATCCAGCTGTGAAATTATTTGTAAAACTTTTTTGTTCTAACACACGCATTGACTATAATAAATCTGACGATGTTTAGTCCCAAACACCAACAGACTGGTTCTGTATCAGGTATGAATGGAAACAAAGAATCTGAGAGCAAAGATTAAAATTTTAAAAAACAGTCAGTTTTCTCCAATTAAGCCATAAAGCTGCTATAAATAGAAGCCAAGGGTCATAAGTTTGAAAGTGAAACCAGTATGTTTCTTGGTAATAAGGCAGCTGCAATAAATAGAACATAATACTGTCAGGAAAGTGCATGCAAGTCGCCAGACAAGGGTACTCTTGTGTCATAGTTACGTAGAAGCCGTCTTGTCTAGAATACAGTCTGTGGGATTAATGGGATGTTAATAAAAATGAGAAAACAAATTAATTTTTTCGGGTGGGGGATATACTTAAAACTCGTAATCCAAATACATTTACGCATAAGGCGTAATTTAGTGAAAAAAAGCGTAATAATTACGCCAAAAGTGTAATGGTTGGCATGTATGTAACTGGTATAAATTTCTTAAGGTTATGGGAAAAGGGATGCAACAAAATTTTTTTTTCACCTGATGATGTGATCATAACCTGCAAAATTATGAGCAAGTACTCATTGCTGAATCTGAAATTGCACTTTCAACCCTACTGATACAAAAGTTTGTGATCCCTCACACTGGTGTACATAGAGGAGCCACACACATGCAAACCGCAGTTGCAAATTTAGCCCTGCAAAATATGCTTCAAAACATGTGCGGTTATGATGGTCACTTACCTTATTTACCGGTCTATAAGTTCATACTTTTTGACCAGAAAGTCTTGGCTTTCTCTCATAATCTGACTCGACTAATACATGGATTATGTCATTCAAATCACTTTATTGCATGTTCATGTAATTTTCTGTATGTAAAAAAAAATTCTCCAAATGTATGTGTAAATAATTATCTTTCTGTGGAAGAGACTGTAAACAAAACAACATAGGACCCTGCCTAGAGAGGCCTACATGATCATCAAGAGATTGTATACAAAACAACATAGGACCTGGCCTAGAGAGGCCTATATTATCATCAAGAGATTGCATACAAAACAACACAGGACATGGCCTAAAGAGGCCTACATGATCATCAAGAGATTACATACAAAACAACATAGGACCTGGCCTATAGAGGCCTACATGATCATTGTTACTAAATTCACTTACATCAGATGTAATGAGCTAAAGCAGCATATACTAGTAATATACTTGTGTACATTTGATTACATACATATGTATTAGAATAGACAAGCTAGAAAATTAAAAACCTTGACAATGACACATTTCATCATATTTTTATTCTTGCATCCTAGCAATCAAATAAAACGTGTCCAGATATGGGAGATATTGAGGTTTCAGGATGTAATTACTATTTAATTTAATTTGCTGTTTTCTCTCTTTGAGAAAAGCCCGATCTAAATGGAGATGAAGACAGGTTGCTTCCTCTCCGTCTCATATTGGGGCATAGTTTATTTTGATCATGAGGAGCAAGAAGTTTAATGTGATGAAATACATGTTTTACTCTCTCTCTTCAACACAACTAGAAAAAGCAATTTATCATCAGCGATGCAATTTCCTTATTGCTGGTAATCTGAAATAGCATATAGTAATACAGTGTACCATTAATCTTCACAATCCTTACTGCAACTCAATAAAATTTCAGGTCAGTACCATTAAATGTAGGTAGAAGTACTTAATTCATTTAAAATACTTCTTGTGAAAGAAATTAGATACTTTTAGCTACATTAGATGATGCTGACCTGAAAATTTACTGAGTTGCAGATATCATAAAATTTTTGAAAGTGCAGAATGAACTTTAATTAAAAGACAAAATAGAGGTAATCATCTGGCCTTTTCTTTATACTCAGCATCGACATATATATGGATGAAGGATGAAAACGTTAAAAAATTTGCAAATTCGTCTTATACCCTGCATTCACTTATAGACAGGCAACAATATGGTAATCAAGCAAAAACTTCTAACTACATCATATACACCAATAAGTGTCATTCCCAGCAATATGGAAAAAATAATAATATAATAATATGACGTTATTTAAAGAGGGTAACACAATTAGCTAAGAACTAATCTACCTTGAGGCCCTCATACAAAGGAATTTATTTATTTTAGCAGCATCTCTGAAGCCAATGGATATATTGGGTTTGGAAGAAGGAAATAGAGTGGGCATTTCTAATCTCAACTGGAATACTATTCCAGAGCAAGGTTCCAGGGTATTGGAAACTTTTTAAATAATTCCTTATTTGGTTTGGGGATTTTATACTGTTTGGTAGACATGGATCGCAGTTGGGGAGTATTACCAGGTAGCCTAAACTGGAATAGGGATTGTAAATATTCAGGAACACTATTATTGGATATCCTGTACATTAATTTGGCTTTTCTTAAACAGATTCGGTCTTTAATAGGTAATATTTTAAACTTACCAGCTCAATTTTCCTTGCTTTCTTTCTGGATTGATATTAGCCCAAATGTTCTTTTCTGAAGATGTGCCAGCTTTGCTGTTTTTATCATTTGAATTACCCCATATTGTATTACAGTAGTCTAAATAGGGTTGTACGTAACTGTTATCAAATAGTTTTCTGTGCCGTTCCGAGAGAAAATATCTTATTCCTCTGAGAAGCCATAAACTTGAATTGACTTTTTTTACTGATATGTTTGATATGCTCAGTCCATGATAGGTAATTATCTACCAAAAAACACCAAGTAGTCTATCATGTCAGACCATTTGCAAATTTTTATCCTTCCATGTCAGACATAGTTCATCACTATCAAGATTTGTCCTTTTCTGCCATGTTGAGATAAGTAATATTTTAGTTTTACCAGTATTTACCACCATGCCATTGCATTTGCACCAGTTTTCCAGTTTGTTTAGGGCATTCTGTAAAGAAATTTTGAGTTCATGCTTTGTGTTTTGGATGTTGGACAATGTTGTGTCATCTGCATAGAGATCTGTGGATGATATCGAGTCTCTTAGTAAAAGTGGTAGGTCATTAATAAATAAAGTAAATAGTAATGGACCATACATTGAGCCTTGTAGTACTCCATATGTAATTGTTCTAGGCTCAGACAAGAACATTATTTATATAAACATGTTGTGTTCTTTAACTTAGGCGTGAAGTAAACTATCTAATTGTGCTTTCATCACATTGATAGATTTTCAGTTTCTTCAAAAGAATTTCATGATCCACCATGTCAAAAGCTTTCCTGAAATCTACAAATACAGATCCTATTATTCTACCTTGGTCAAGTGCTTGAAGCCATTTATCAGTTAGTGAGATCAAGGCAGTCTCACATGAATGTTTCTGTCTAAAGCCTGATTGATTAGGATGTAACAGCAAGTGTTTGGTTAAACATGACATGAATGATTCATGGACATGTTTTTTCAATCAATTTTGACAGGTTTGGTAGTATTGAGATTGGTCTGTAGTTATCAGCGTTATCCTTAGAACCTGATTTGTAAATAGGAGTTACTTTTGCAGTTTTCCATATTTTGGGGACAGATGAGGTTGCAATACTTAAATTGATTATGAATGTTATGCTATCTAAATTAGCAGGCAGAGTCAGAAGATTTCATGAGTCTTGGACAAATCTTATCAAGTCCTGTAGCTTTCTTGGTATAAAGTTCACGGAGACATTTTTTAACAAAGTTTTTTATCCTGGTGGGATAGAGAAGCATACCTCCTTAGAAATTTTGCTGCTGCAGAACTTTTTCAGTTAATTAAAGTCATTTTCTATCACCGGTTCTTTTAACTTTGAGGTGATGTTGGTGACAAAATCATTCAAAACATTTGCAATGTCAGTGTCATCAGAGACAATGGTGTCATTTACCAGAAGTGAGTGAATTTTATTCTTCTGATCATTGTGTGTTCCTCCAGTGAGTTCATTGAAGACTTTCCAAATGGAGTTTGTGTTGCTCTTTTTGTTTTCAAGCAATGATTGATAATACGTTTTTTTAGCTTTTTTAATCATACTTGTTATTTTATTTCTCCATACTTTATATTGAGCATGGTTTCCCATAGCCTTGAATTGGTCTTGTGTTTTCATAGCATCTAGGATTTCAGTAGTAAGCCAATTAGGTTGGATTTCATTCTTTACTCAATGTACTTTCAGTGGTGCATGCTTAGAGACTACATCCATAAATAAGTTAATCCACACCCTCAAAGCTTCATCTTTGTCATCCAAATTTTGGATCATATTCCATGGAACTTTATATAGGTCATTGAGAAATTGGTTTTCATTAAATTTTTTGAATGATCTGGAAGTGATCGTTTTGTGTGTATTTTTCTTATTTCTCTTGCATTTAACCTTTCTTGTCAAAAAAGTAGGATAGTGATCACTAAGACCAACATTTAGCACATTAACACAAGCCATATTGTCTGGTAAGTTGGTATAAATGTGATCAATAAGAGTGGTTGATTTTTCTGTTACACTTGTGGGCTCATTTACCAGCTGGACTAGGCCTAATGATTCAATAAATTCCATCCATTTGTTCTTATTTGAGTATTGAGAATGTCCTTATTTATATCACCAAGTATATGTTTCTTTATCATGTGCAAGTACATTGTACATTTGTTTCAAAAACTTATCATTCCATATTGCTTTGGAGGAAGGTGGCCTATAAATGAAACCAACTGGGAATGATTTTGTATTATTTTGAGAAATTTCCATCCAGATACTCTCAATTTCATGCGACTCCAAGTCAAGTGGCCTTACTGCATTTACATCTTCTCTAATGTATACAACAAGACCTCCCCCCGCTGTTTCTCTGTCCATGCGTAATGGTTTATTGCAGCCTTGACAGTGAAATAGATTATCATTGTGGTTAACATTTAATTTAGTTTTAGTGAGTCCTAAAACATGTATATTATTTTCCTTGGAAGACAACATTAACTTAATCTGGTCTATTTTTCCCACTATACCTTGTATATTTAAGTGACCTATGTTAAATCCTTTTGAATTTAGTTTCATATCAATTATGTGTATGTCATCATGCAATGGGGTACTCACTGAGATTGTCTCCATACTACTTTTATCATTCTGACATTCTATTTCTATTTTTAAATGTTCATATATATTAGCATCTTCAAAGTCACACACAGACCCTGAAAAACCATTAACTTTAACATTTACAACAGTGTCCAATGAATAGTTTTAGACAAGAGTCTTACTAGGTACATTTAGATTTGCTGTAAATGAAGCATTGGCATAAAATACATGATGTTTCAGCTGGCCCAGGGTCAGTTGCAGTTGACATCAGTTTCTCAAATCCATCCTGGACTAACCTCTCAACAACCTTGTGGTTGGAGACCACGACCTCTGTGCAGATATTTGCTCATATGCCAAGACTTCCCTGCATGATGAAACTTAAGTTCCAGGTTTGGTGCATTCACCTGTGAAGGAATCTATCTGGACAAGTACATGAACAATTGTGGTAAGTTTTTTGAAACTTGGTTGTCACCAACTGGTGCCTTTTATCTGTCACTGACCCATGAAGGCATTTCTACCAATGATTAAGACCATGGCAACAACATCTGGTTCATGTTTAGTTGTCAGACTCTCAATGACTACCGCAATCTGTATTTGTGTACTAACGCATTGCTTGAAGATGTCTTTATGGTATTTTGCAATATTGTCATGCATGCCTATAAGCTTGACCCCATCCATTACTTCTCATCACTGTGAATAACTTGGGATGCACTGCTGTTATAAACCAAATAATTTCCTGCAAATGGGAAACCAGCAACATCAACTTGAATTTGTCAATGGGACCCAGAACTCACTGTGTCACATGCATGGTGACACCCCAACACCTTTTGTATTTTGACTTGTAAAGGCTTGTTCTGCCATGATAAGTCACAGATGATTCATAATGGGGCTTTGCCACCCAATGACAGTCATCTTCTGTTGTTTTATTCATTACAGACATTTATTCATTACAAACATGAACTGAAGCCATATTTAATTGACATCTCATCACTAAAGCATTGCCTACACTTGAGTATTTACAAACCCATTATGTGCCTGTTAATTTTGTGTGGAATGCCAGTTGACATTTAATGACAAGCATGTACAGCAACCCAATGCGGATCCAGTGTGGATCAGATCAGATTTACCACCAAAGTAGATTTCAGTGAGTTAACTAACCTAGTTGTTGTTGATGTTGACCGAAGCAAGCTTGTGATTATTCAAGATCAAACTGGAAAACTGCAAACGTCTACCTTGGACATCAACAATGTTATTCTGAAGCTGTGAGCCTCCATCATAAAAAGCTTGACTGAGATCAGAGACTGGCATGTCAGTTGTTTTCACCAAAGATTCCATCAATGCAAATATGTAGTCTTAAGTTAAAAAAATCCAACAAGTAAATGAGTGGGGATCTTGCAATGGAAACAGATGCATGAGCACATCAATAAAACTGATGATGCAAGAAAACAGTATGTGGATGGAAAAATCTCTCAGAAACTGCCTGACTTACCAAAAAATGACAGGGATGGGATCTATTAGTATTTCATTACTAAGTAATAATGATAAAAATAATAATAATAATAATGAGGACTTTGTATAGCGCCTAATCTTTTAAAAGCTCTAAGCGCTTTACACCATCAATAATGATATGAATACACTACAGAACAACAAATGACAAAAAACAATGAAATTGGAAAACATAAAAACATGCTGAAAATATATAAGATACAAAACATGATTAGGTTGCTAAGTTTGTCCCTGAAGTCGAAACAGGTGAGTCTTTAGAGCACTCTTAAAAGGGACCACTGTGTCTTTGTGTCTAATTTTAATGGGCAATTCATTCCACGTCGCAAGGCCCTGGTATGCAAATGAACGTTGTCCATATGACTTTGTTTTCACCTTGGGAACAATGAGTATACGATTATCAGAAGAAGAGCGTAAGGATCTAGCTGGTGTATACACATGGGTGAGGCTGGATAGGTATGTTGGACTGGAGTCTGTCATTGAAATATAGCACAGAGAACAAATTTTGTGTTTGATTCTGTATCAAATTGATAGCCAGTGTAGAGCATAAAGCAGTGGTGAGGTGTGCTCTGATCGAGGTGCTCTAAAGATGATCTGTGCAGCTGTGTTTTGAACTTTTTGAAGTTTCTGGAGTAAATATTGTGACAAACCAGAATTGAGTTACAATAGTCCAGTCTTGAAAGTACTAATGAACACACAAGTGTTTTCGTGGCATCAACAGAAAGATATTTATGAATGGAACTGATGCGTCTCAATTCAAGATATGCAGCCCTGCAGATGTCCATGACATGTTGGTGCAATGTGAGATTACTGTCTCGAGTAACACCTAGATTCCATACTGACTGTGAGAATTTAATGTTGGTATTTATTGTCTGAGGTAAAGGATGTGGATGAGAAAGTCTTTGTGTGAACTTCCTGAAACACAGGCCTCAGAAGCATCGCACAAGATTAAAAATCAAAGCCACCAAAACATTACGATTTATAAATTTTATTTAAATTGAATCCAAATGGCAAGTCACTGAGAACATTTTCAGTTACATCCTCATTTAGAACAAATGCCCTGGAAGGAATTGAAATGCAGGGGATAAATATTGAGAATGAAGTGCTATTAACCATCTTTGTTATGTGCTTTCAAAGACCACTGACCTTGTATAAATGGAAGATGCAATGCTTAAGAAAACCAAACTTCTCATGATGACAAACACAAAAGTCTTTGCAATTTTCAATTTACATTGATGGCGTTTTGGACCAGCTGGGGGGGGGGGTGTACCAACATCAATGTTGATTGTGTTCCACTCCTCAATGAATATCAGCTTGAAAATGAGCTTATTTAAGTATTATCTTAATGAGGGTCAAAGAGAAATCAACTAGGACCACCCTGATGTACCAAAACCAACCTGAGGCGAACCTTGAATCATTGCATTAGCATGTAAAAATGTGCGGAAGCCACTATAGAGTGTGGAAACATCTGTTACAAGTCTTTGCTCTTAAAATAAGTAACAGAAAACAGTGAGAATCAAAAAGTGTTGCAAAATTCAACAAATAATTTATTTCTTTGGAATACAAAGTGAAAATGTAAAAAAAGGAACTTACTCTACTGTGAATGAGATCCCAAATAATCCTAGAATTACAGACACAAGTCTTAATAATTAAAGTTCTAAATAAACTTTAGTGAAAATCCAAATAAAGTTCAGCACCGAAGGAACTGACATGCCTTTGGTGGCCTGAATTATGTTGTTGTACCAACAGTCTTTTGTTGAATTATAGTAATATAATTCCAGGTTTGAATTCACTATAAATCCTAGTGAAAGTTTTTAGGACCACTGTATTTCCGGAGAAAAATCACTTAAATTAAATTATTTGAAGAAATAATAAAAAAAACAAATAGATTCTGCTAGATCTTACAGCATGAATTAATAATTTTTCCAGTAACAAGATTAAATAGTGCTCTACTTCATCTCATGTCACAATTAGCATTTTCTAATAACAAAAACTATTACCTAATAGAAAATTTCAATCTGGAAGGTTCTAAATGTTTGTATGAAAAAATGTTAGTTATAATTCGAGGGTCTGTTACTAAAATTATAATATAGAACCTGGAATATGTCAGGTATATGAGGGGAATCTCAATAACCTAGACTCAGACCCAAATAAAAATGTATACTTCTATCAATAATAATCCTAATATTAAACCAATATACATTGATAATATTTTAGCAATATATTAGTTGCTTACAGATTGCAATTTTAAAAAATCAATAATTTAGGTCAAGTAGAAAATAAATAAGTCCAGCATACATTGTTACATTACAATAGCATATAATGAAACAAAAATATAAAAAGCTAACTAAGAAGCAATGCAAATTAAATATACATAACACATCAAAGGATTGTTTCTGCAATGATGAAATGGAAATCACTAATAAACCCACCATAATAAAATTATCCATCAGGAGACACAAATCAAAGGAATAATCCATGTTGTTTTAGCTGAATGAGGTGCCAAGTCCCTAGTATACACAATCACAGGAAATGTAAATATCTGGGAAGATATTTTTTATGATTGTATGGCACTTGTACCAGTGAAGAAAAATGCTTGGTTGGAATTGCATGTGCCTGTTGCACCTGAAAATGGATGACCTTTTGGGGAATTAGGGGACATTCATTTAGTATGTACGCATGGAGGGGGTAACCCAAATGCATACTTGTGCATATGGAGGGGTCTACTGATAATGTACATACACATAAAAAAACAGGGCAGGGGTGAAACCTAGAAAATAATTTGTCTAATACATAACCTGGTCGACTGGGTTCAGTCAGCATTTGAATTTTAACAGACACTAGACAAACTTTTTAAAGTAACGCTGTTTATTTTTTAGATGCAGCCAGACATTCAACATTGGTGGAATATTATTTATCCTTGATCATTTCTGCATGGATTAAATACAGGCCGTTCTATAGAATTGGGGGGGGGGGAGTCCGTCAAGCGTACATACGCAGGTGGGGTGTGTGTAAAAAAGTATGCATGTGTACAAGGAGGGGGGTAGGAGTCAAGCTTTGCCAGATTTTAGCGTATGTACTTAATGGATGGCCTCTTATACTCCATTAATATCAATATAAAAACTGTAATGGGCCCTCAACGATACAGATGCAAAAATAAAAATAATAATTGAAGCAGCTGCCAGATCATGTTACGTGCTTAGGCTCAAATAAGCAGCAACACAGAAAGAGTGAAAACTAACAAGCTTGTAAAACTTTTACAATGATTTTATTAAGTACAATTATTTTTATAAAATAAATAAACTTACGGTTTTAGAGAATCAAATCCAACAAATATAGAATTCACAAAATAATCCACTAATGAAATTGCAAGTCCTGATAAATAAATGTTCTAATAGTTCCAGGTTCGAATCTTGACGATGTAATAATCCAAAATGGCTGACAATGTCACGTGGTACAGTTCTTGTTTGAAATCATCCAAATGAAATTATGAAACATATGTCCTTTTCCAGATAATTAGAATAATTCTTCTTTTCCAATGAATTGACATAAAGTCCAGAACACTCAAACATGAAAATACACAACTAATTTTTTTAAGCCCAAAATTCTACTAAAGTTAGCTTCTAAAACACAGCTATATATATATATATATGTAACTCCTTCATAAACAAAAGGAATCATGTGATTCTCGAAGGTCACAGAAAAAAGCTACCTTCTCCAAGTCACGTAATAATGGAATGTTCTAGAAGGAAATCATTCACTTCCCACCCTCAATAAAAGTGTTGTCCTTGAAATTGACCAATAGTTTTAGAGGCTTGTTGACAATGTCTAAAGCAAGGTCAGGATTTAGGTCAAACAAGCCAAGGTTAAAACTTGTTTACAATTAAAGAATCTAAGTCAGCTTAAACTTTCTAGAATAATTTCCCAACTAATGGATATCAAACCCTAAATGATAAATTTGGATTTAACAATAAAAAAATAAAATAAATTAAATCCAATAGCCGTAACACCTTCCCCCATAAAATAAAAAGAAAGGTTTATATGATAAAACTTTCTTTTTATCACAAACCAATTTACATCTGAAATTAAAAATTATACAATATAATGAATTATACACGGGAAAGATTGTCTACAATTATATTATCAAGAAATAGCCTCAAATTTTTAACTTGTCCATGTCCCACAAAATGTCCTAGGTAAGGCACACAAGCACAGCAGAACTCACTTTTAGACAAATTAATTGTCAAACATACATTAGTGAGTCTGTTAAAGAATTATCGAATTGTTGCTAGATGTTCTCTCCAGGTGTCGTTGTAGATGATGACATCATTAATCTCTAGACCAGAGATGAACATTTTTATGAGACGTTGAAATGGACTTTCTTTATATTGGTAGAGTCCTTTTGGAGTCACAATGTTGAGTTTTCCTTTGCTCTTTCCGTAGTGGAATCTGCCAAAATCCTTTCAGAAGGTCAGAATTTGGTGACGTACTTGGCATTCCCAATTTTATCAATACAATTGTCAATTCTTGTTAATGGGAATGAATCTGTTTTTGTCACTCTGTTCACCTTCCTTTAATCAGTGCACATACGGAAAGTTTTATCTGGTTTAGGAACAAGTATGCATAGTGAACTCCAATCACTTTTACTGGGCTTGACAAAATCATTCTTCAGCAAATACTGAATTTCCTTTTTCAAGTATTCCTGTTTGAGTGGACTCATCCTTCATGGAATTCTCAATCTCAACGTCATGAAAATTTTGTTTGTCCTCGTAAGAATATCTGGACATAAATGCTAATATAATAATAACTTTCAGTTCATTTCTTTCTTGCACTTGCAAATGTAAAAGTTTCTGGTCTAGATTTTTTCATAATTTCTGAATTCCAACAATTCGTCACTCCAATATCAGTCGTCACTTCGATATCAGTAGAATCTGATGATATTCCTTCATTGAGTAGGACTGGTACAACTAAATTAATTACATATTTAACATGGCTATTTCTTTCAATACACTGGTACTCCTATAATTTATTTAGATCCCAGGAGCACTAATATTATAATTTAACTAATTCATTTTCTTCTTAACTTTGTACGGGCCATAATATCTAATCTGAAGAAAAGTAAGAAGAATGAACAAGAGTAACACAACTCCATTATCAGACTCAAAGGTTCTCTCCCTTGTATTTCTTTCAAACCATAGTTTCATTTTTAACTTTAATTGATTACTTGACTTGGTCTTAGGTAAGGAATCCACACAATCTATCATAATTCTACCAAATGATTCGTCAAAGGCAGGAATAGGTTGCAGATGAGCCTTAGGTATCTTCTGATTGGTTTTTCCTACCATTTGACAAGTATGACAAAATCTACAATATTTGGCAACATAACTTTTGATTTTTGGCCAATAGAAGTGAGTCAAGATCCTGTGACACATTTTATTAATCCCTAAATGACCAGCCAAAGGAGTTTCATGGGCCAGATTAAATATTTCCTGTCTGTATGGTTTTGGAACTACTATTTGATAGTTCACTGACCATTCATCACCAGCAGGTACCTCGGGAGGTCTCCATTTTCTCATAAGAATTCCATTTTTAATGACATAACAGACAGGAACTTCAGTGACTTCAGTCTCATTTATGACCCTTTGAAACAAACAGGAGATCTCAGGATCTTTTTCCTGTTTGACGACAAGTGACTGTCGTTTATCACCCTGATTAAGAGAATGAGTTATTAAAAGAGGATCACTAAGACCAATACCTTCTGATTGATCTAAACCAAGAGTAAAAGTGATCTCATCAAAAACCTGATCTATACAAGCGCCAGTTGAAGGAATGCTGCCTCCTGTAACATCACTCTCAAAATCATCACCCTGATTAGAATAAAGAGAATGAGTTGTCAAAAGAGGATCACTATGATCAATACCTTCTGATTGATCTAAACCAAGAGTAAGAGTGATCTCATCAAAAACCTGACCTATACAAGCGCCAGTTGAAGGAATGCTGCCTTCTGTAACATCACTCTCAAAATAATCACCATGATTAAAATAAAGAGAATTAGTTGTCAAAAGAGGATCACTATGATCAATACTTTCTGATTGATCTAAACCAAGAGTAAAAGTGACCTCATCAAAAACCTGACCTATACAAGTGTCAGTTGAAGGAATGCTGCCTTCTATAACATCATAAACCTGACCCACGCAGGTGTCAGATAAGGGAATACTGCCCTTTTCAACTTCATTCTCAAGAGCTTTCTTTACCATAGCTCTAGTAACTGTACAAGCTTGAAATATCTCAGGGAATTCTTTTTCAATTGGATCAACTTTCTGATCCAAATTAGGCTTGTCAGTTACAAGTGGATTAACCACAACCTTGTCCCCAGCTAAGTCGTTGCCTAGCAATAAATCAATTCCCTCTACGGGCAAAACCGAGACTGTTCCGATTGTCACAGGTCCTGACACTAAGTCTGATGACAAATTTACACAATGGAGAGGAACATTAACAAAGCAGCACTCTAACCCCTGAATAAGAACACTTTCATTAGAAGAAGACTTCTCAGATAAAGGCAAAGTACCTGATAATAAAAGACTCTGAGAGGCTCCCGTGTCCCTTAAAATTTTAATAGGGGTGGGATTGGCTGAATCACCCAAGAGTGATACAGAACCCTTCGATATGAATGGTTCATAATTCTCCATATCACAATCAGACTGGGATTTATTAGACCCAACAAATGTATTGCTTTCAATACATGACTGTGACCTTGACCTCTTGTAAATAAGAGCATTTGGAACTGGTCTATCTTGATTCTGTTGCCTATTTTTCAATTTGTAGCAATCAGAAATAACGTGTCCTTTTTTCTTGCAAAAGTTACACGTCGGAAGAGACAAGGATCTAGAATCAAACTTCTCTAAAGTCTGATTTTTGAAAGTTGTGTTAGTTTGAGTTTTAGAAGGGCTTGAATTAGGCGGAAATTCTTTTCTGCCAGAAAATTGTTGAGTAGAAGTCTTGTTAACAAAAGGAACTTTATGTGTCAAAGAATATTCGTCAGCAGCTCGAGCAGCATTTTCCAAGGTTTCAATCTGATGCTCATCAAGATAAGTTTTAACATCATTATGGACACAGTTTTTGAACTCTTCAATTAATATAATTTGCTTGAGATTTTGATAATCTTGCTCGACTTTCTTGGCTAAACACCATCTATCAAACAACTGCTCTTTTTGTCTAGCAAATTCGACATGAGTTTGTCCAGCTTCTTTTCTGTAATTTCTAAATTTTTGCCTATAAGCTTCAGGAACTAACTCATTACCTCTTAAAATGCATTCTTTAACTACATCATAATCACCACATTGCTGAACAGACAGTGAAGTGTAAATCTCGCTAGCCTTACCAGTAAGTACACATTGTAGTAACTGAGTCCAATTCTCTCTTGGCCACTTTAAATTTTCTGCAACTTTCTCAAAAAGAATAAAATATGTGTCTACTTCTTTTTCTTTGAAAGGGGGCACTAATCTAATATTCCTTGCTAAATCAAAATTCTGATTTGAAGTATGATGGTGATTCTCACTTGCCAGCTCAAATTCTTTCATTTTACACTGATATTCCCTTTCTTCCTTCTCTCGCTCTCTCTCAATTCGCATCTGCTCTCTCTGTAATTCAAATTGTTTCTCTTTCTCCCTTTCCTGAAACTCCAGCCTCTTTAACTCTATTTCAGATTGTAATTGTCTTTCTTTCTCCCTCTCTTGTCTCTCTCTCTCCTCTTTTTCAGATTGTAATTGTCTCTCTTTCTCCTCTCTCTCTCTATCAATCCGCATTTGCTCTTTTTGTAATTCAATTTGTTTCTCTTTCTCCTCTCTCTCAATCTGCATTTGCTCTTTTTGTAATTCAATTTGTTTCTCTTTCTCCCTTTCCTGAAACTCCAGCTTCTTCAACTCTAATTCCATCTGGAATTTTAATTCTAATTCCTTTAGTTTAATGTCAGAGTCTGATGCAGACTTACTGACTGGAATCAAAGCACTTTGTTCCAAAACATCCTGTTCTACCAAATATTGGACCAAAATCTTTTTGATATCTTATTTCTTTAAAGAAGCCTTCACTTTGGAAAGATCGTATTTCCTGGCAAGATGAACCAACTCGTCTTTTTTGAAAAGATCAAATTGCTCCTGGGTAGGATTTGAAAGAAATATTTCTACCTTAGATGTCATTTTGATACAAGCGTGTTAGTCTCACTAAAGATTTAAATTTTTCAAAAACTAGGGGAAATTCAAATTTATTTAAATCTCAATCCCGGACGATAGCCACCAATTCTATGTTACGTGCTTAGGCTCGAATAAGCAGCAACACAGAAAGAGTGAAAACTAACAAGCTTGTAAAACTTTAACAATGATTTTATTAAGTACAATTATTTTTAGAAAATAAATAAACTTACGGTTTTAGAGAATCAAATCCAACAAATATAGAATTCACAAAATAATCCACTAATGAAATTGCAAGTCCTGATAAATAAATGTTCTGATAGTTCCAGGTTCGAATCTTGACGATGTAATAATCCAAAATGGCTGACAATGTCACGTGGTACAGTTCTTGTTTGAAATCATCCAAATGAAATTATGAAACATATGTCCTTTTCCAGATAATTAGAATAATTCTTCTTTTCCAATGAATTGACATAAAGTCCAGAACACTCAAACATGAAAATACACAACTAATTTATTTAAGCCCAAAATTCTACTAAAGTTAGCTTCTAAAACACAGCTATATATATATATATGTAACTCCCTCATAAACAAAAGGAATCATGTGATTCTCGAAGGTCACAGAAAAAAGCTACCTTCTCCAAGTCACGTAATAATGGAATGTTCTAGAAGGAAATCATTCACTTCCCACCCTCAATAAAAGTGTTGTCCTTGAAATTGACCAATAGTTTTAGAGGCTTGTTGACAATGTCTAAAGCAAGGTCAGGATTTAGGTCAAACAAGCCAAGGTCAAAACTTGTTTACAATTAGAGAATCTAAGTCAGCTTAAACTTTCTAGAATAATTTCCCAACTAATGGATATCAAACCCTAAATGATAAATTTGGATTTAACAATAAAAAATAAAATAAATTAAATCCAATAGCCGTAACAGATCACCAAAATGACTGTTATACTCAAAAAATATAAATCAACATGTTACTGATGATGCAATATATGGACTCGTCACGGTAATAACCATTGGCCTGGGCATGGTGGGAATCACAACCACTGTAACTATCATAGGCATGGCAATTAGATTTGCTGTTGAGGTTATATTGATACCAACTGGTCTGACTGGTGGTGCAGGAAAAATAATGTCATGACAACCAAATCAGACATGATTTTGGTTTTCCATTAAACAAACTGAAACAAATGTGTAGTGGGATTTGGGGTCCACCCCAAATGGGTCTCAAGGGGCAGCAAAGTTGTTTCTGGCAGACCTTATTATCATAATATGCTGCAAAGTTGTTACTTCATTTTATGAAAAAAATAATTTGAAATTTTTCTTTTTACCAAAACTAATTGCTACTTCAACTTGTTCAGCAGTAATATTAGTGCTGAAGTTATTACATGTGCATGACAGTGTTCACACAGTAATTCACTCAAAATAATTTGCAGATTTTTGAAGCAAATATTATATTACATTTTCCTCTCTTTTAAAAAAAAAGACTATAAAATAAAACACCCAAATACATCAACTATATAAAAATAATCACATACATTCACTTGTCTTTTCCCCACTGGACATATCTTGTTGATCTTGATATGCCAATCTTGCTCTTTTTGTAGCCGAAACAAATTTTCTTCTTTCAGTTACAATGACCTTGATCTTTGACCTTTTGACCCCAAAATGTAATAAATATCAACCTTACACCATGTGCAAGTAGTTTGTTCAGGTTTGTTAATTAGAATATTTCTGTGCAGAAACCATTTATCTTTTAGTACTGTGCCTTGCCTTTTTGACACCAAAATTTATGGGATTCGTTCTTGTCTCAAGTGCAGTGTTTGGTAAATGTAGATTGTGGAAAAATGGAACTATTGTGCAAAAAATATTTTCTTTCAGTTGCAGCAACCTTAAACTTTCACCTTTTTGCAACTCAAATCAATATCGTTCATCCTTACCTAAAGTGCTCAACTCAACTGTTAATGGCATACCTCAAGGGTAGGTTATGATGACATTCAAAAATTATAACATAAAGTCTGAAGAACATTAATTTGATAATATCACCAAAAGGAAGGTGATTTCATATGTCTTATCTATATATATATATATATATATATATATATATATATATATATATATATATATATATATATATATACTGATGCTGACAAAACAAAGATCTTTCCTTACCATGCCATCATTCTACTTACATTTTACAAAAAACTGTAATGTCCTATTTGCTTGTGTCCAGATTTGATTGTATGCAGAACAAGTATAGTTGTCTGTATCCTGACACTGGGCAGATTCAAACCTGTACTGACTTTGTAAAACTCCTGACTCAGTCTTAAGAACAGTGTTGGTGCCTTCTTTCTTCCATATTACGGTAGGTAGTGGGTTGCTGTCAACTTGGCATTGGAAAATGGCTGATGAATTTTCATTGACAGTGTTACTATCCTGCACTGACAGGCTCACTATTTCTGCCCTATCTGAAAGTATTGTTGTACATATACACTATATGTTACATCAGAATTTTTTTTTTTTGGTTAGTTGACCCCCAAAAAAATACACTATATGCATATGTTACATCAGAATAATTCATTAGTAATAACACAAACACTGCATTCTAGAATGTCTCTTGTTTCATGCTACAGCCATTTGCAGTCAGTGAAACTGTGAATAGATACCTTTCATTAGCACAATAGGTTATAACTCCTAAGCTTCCAACCTTATCACAAAGCCTTCATCAGAGAAATTACTTCTAGAGTGGAGTTAAATGATCAACTAAATGTTGTCCAGAAAATTAAAGATTTGGAAGTCACTGAAGGGAAAAGAATTAGCATCCTCGCTATGATGACCAAACTAACAAATCTTTTTGAAACTGAGTGTGTGACTAAGTTAAAAGGTTGAGCACAGTTATGTGCACATGAATACTGTTTTTGTGTATTGATAAATCCATAGTTGTGAATTTATTTGGAATAAAGCATACTGTTTTTGTGTATTGAGAAATCTACATTTATTTGGAATAAAGCATAAATTCAATAACAATGTTTCTTGTAATGTCTTTTATTATTAAGCCATAGGTAGTTTAACAAGATGAGCACATAATAAAAAGGTTACTGCATTCATATTGGAAAATAAGAACTCATTTTTTGTTTCTAAAAAATACTGCACTTTGCAAGGTTGTGCAGTATATTTCATAAAAACTTGTTCATATTTTCCAATACAAATGCATTAACCTATAAGAATTGTCATACTTCCATGACAGAAAATCAAATTCTTTAGAATTATATAATGTTATATTGTTCATAAGCATGTGCTGACAGAAGAGCCTAAGGCCATGGCACAAGTTCAACTAACCTGTTGGACAGCCTAAAATGAAACTTTCTATTTACTTACAATATACACTTATGTTGATTGATGTACTGGATGACCGATCTAAACCAAGAACTTTATTATAGGCTTCACATGTATAGTTTCCTCCTGATGTCTTATTTTCTACTACCCCGAGAGATAAAGTAGCACCACTGCTGTACAAGGTCCTGTTGTGATACCAGCGATAGTCACATGGGGGATTACAGGTGGCATTGCAGGTAATGTCTTTAGCTCTCTGATGAAGGTTGACAGTAGTTGGAGGATTAGATCCCAGATTAACACTGTCTCCTGGACCATCTGAAAAGAAAGAGATTTGAAGAATAAGCAGGAAATATCCCTCAGGATGATCAAATATACTATTACTGTTAGTCTAAGTAATTAAAATAAATATTGATTATTTTGTCTTAAATTTCAAGGTTAGGGTTAGTTTATCCAAAGTAATATATTGCAACTATTGGCAATGTCTTATATTCATGTATAGGCCAGTGTTCTCCATTTCAAAACGTGCATCACCAGTTCCTGTGATGTTTGAAAATGAAAAATAAATATTGCAATATTTCAAGATAAAAGTCAATTGTGCATGGCAGCCATCAGCTTAAATAATTAATTCAGATCATAAGAGTGCATTCCAATACAAGAGTTCCTGAGATTGTTCAAATATAACTAACTGAATTTTCATGAGGCATATCTGGCCTTGTAACGCCTTAATGTATGCCAAATGTATTTCCACTTTGCTTAGACACTAAGACTTGAAGGTTTACATTCTCCATTTTGCCCATTATCAGGAGAATGAGGTTCATAACATTTTTCTGTGACTCTTTGTGTTGCTTAAGAGCATGGTTAAAACCAGGGTCCAACAAGAATCCCTTAAAAAATCTGGTGCTGTACTGGATGAAAGGGATTTTGAAGAATTCATAATCATTTCTTGCTTTTAGCTGTTGAATGTTGAAACCATCTCTGATATTCTTCAATGATAACAAGATCACCAAACTTAACTGCTATGGTGGAGATAGTGGATGTCAGGTTGTCACCATTTTAAATTAGGACATTAACAGACTGTTGGTGAAAATCCCACATTACAAGGATCATCCATTCAGGAAAGTAGTGACAACAGGATTTGCTAAGATGGTCATCAGGTCAGCCATATTGGATGTATGGCTAGCATCATTACCATTCAGGACCAACTAGTCATCAATAGAACTCTATTGGTTCCTATTTTTCCATTAGGGTGGAGTAGAGCTAACAATATTTGCAAGATAAACTCCATGGTGGTCACATTGACAGTTAGTCTTTTCCATTAAAGACCAGCCAGTCACCAAGAGAATTCTTCTGATGAAAGCCCCATTTAAAAATGATTTTCTATTCAAGTAGAAATAAAACAAGGTTTTCAAGATGGCCAGATCACTGCCATCTTAATCTATAATCAACAAAACATTATATCAAGATTTTCAGTCAAAAACCCATGCTGACACGAGCATTCATTAAAGAGAATTGATAGAAAGTTTTTCAAGCTAATCATTGTGAGAGCCATACAAGACATTCGACTGATACGATTTTCATTCAGGACCAATTAGATATAATACAAAGTCTATTACTGAAAACCGTTGACCATCCATTTAGGACAATCAATAACAAAATTATCAAGATGAATGCCATGGTGGCTTTATTGGACATTGCATCAGCAACATTTTCATTTAGGATCAAGTTGACATCATACATTGTCCTTTGGTGAAAAACCAATGTATATTTGACCATCCATTCACTGGAGAAGTAGCAATAACACAATTTTCAAGATGACCAATGTGGTGGCCATATTGGATGTTTGAATAGTACCATTGTCATTTAGGACCAACCTAGACAATGAGATGAATGTGTGTAAACCTTCATGTGTTACAGCTCTATGGTCTTAAACAAAGTAACTGACAGAGCAAAACCAACAAATTTAGTAAAATGCAACAAATAAATTTCCATAGAACATAAATTGGAAATTAAAAGAAACTTAGAGTAGTGTTGACTAAATCCCAAATAATCATAAAAGTCCGAAAGTAAAGAGTATATTGAATGACTTCCAGTATTGACCTACAGTATTAATGTATCACAATTATATAATCTAGAATGATCCCAAATTAGTGATTAAATTCAAAATGTCAATGAATACTTTTTAAATGAATGATTCCTCTCAAATTATATCGGAAAACAAGTGAACTTAAATTAGGAATGAAACAAATTTGTTTACTTCAAACTTATATAGAAACCTAAAACACAATAAGATGACCAGGATGTGAGTAATTTTCCCATGAAATTTGTAAACAAGTTCTCTTCTAGAAGATTCAAAGGCTAAGCCCTAAACTCAAAATATAAAAATAAACTTATTATAACTTAAAAACATGATAAGAAGCAGGTACACCTTCTACAGCCTTTAAAGGTCAAATGGCCATGTAAACACATTTACATTATCTTAAAATACAATCTACAATCACGGAAAAAGTTAGCCATATATTGTTTAATACATGACTCTTACAATCTACAATCATGGGCAAAAGATAGCTATGATATATGCTGTTTACATATGACCCTTACAATCTACAGTCATGGACAATAGTTAATCACATGATCCAGATATGCATAACACATGGCTATTCTTGAAGTACTTTAGGAGGAACAGAGATAAGAAACTTGTGCTAAGACCAATGGACAACAGATGAAAGACCATCCCATGAACTATGGTTTAGGATCTATAGCTAAAATATAGGAAAAGTGACTGCCCCCATACAAAATGGGTGAATTGCATCCATATTGATTTCATTTTTTTCCAGCTGATCAAGGCTTTTGTAAAACCATATTCAGCCATATGCTGTATTTCACGCATTTTTTTATCCTTAATTGTTTGCACACCATCAACCTATACATATAATAAACATATAGAACTTTTTCATACTTAGAACTTCATATTTTTATTTTCAAATCCTCTTAAATTTCATACACTGCAAAGAATTACACTTGTAAAAGTGATACAAATATTGCCTCTTTAGTTTAGCAACAAAGAATATAGGGATTAAAATCATTGGGTGTTATTTTTTGCATTTGTATTTATCTATTACTTTTATCTCATATTTTGATGTGTTCAATTTGAAGAGTGGTTATCATTTCAAATGGCTATGAAAATGTAGCAAACTTTGATTTCGGTACCTCCAACAACCAAGATATTGTTTTGCATAGCATGTTATAAATGGTGACTAACTTTGGAAACGTTCTTAACTAAGGCATTATATAGTGAAACAGGAGATTAAGAAATATAATAATCATTATGTATAATCATGCAGAAAGGTCATTGATTATTTCTTTCACTTTTGTATCATGATATATTTTATTTGAATTAAGGGTAAGTTTATGTTTCAAATGGCTCTGAAAACACCAATGTACATTTTAGAAATATGAAACAACCAATATACTGTTTCCCAAGTATGTTTGGTATGATCTCATATGAAACATAAATATTTGTTACTTCAATGAAAACCTAACTCAAATTATCTGTTCAACTGTTAATTAAATATTTAACTGAGTCATCAAAAAACGAATCAGGAAATTAAGAAATAATGACCATATGGTGAAGCCCTATCATTTATCTCTTCCCGCAGTTGCAAAGATCATCATACAAAAAGACGATAACTGATAGTCGGGATGAGAGAGGTGCATGTTACAGACACCGGCAGAAACTAGTGCCATTTAGCTTGTGTACTGACATGCTGGCATCTTGTAACTTATTACCACCCATGATAATCATTTGCATAAAGACAGACTTAAAAAATCTAAAGATCCCAATAGAAGTTTTAGGGAAAGTGCAACATAAAACCTTGATGGATGAACACCTTCAGTTGGAATATTTTGATGAAATCTAGAAAGCATATACAAAGCACTTCCATTGACACCCCACAGATGGAGTTAAAATATCCATGAAAACATCAAGAACAATGGCAGTTATCCCCAGTGGATGCACCAGTACATTGTAGCTACTAGACATATATTTAAATAATCCTTTCAAGGGACTGCTGCCCCCCAAAAAATCAACCAACATGTGGGACCAGAAGAAAAATGAAATGATAATCAGTAGTGTCAAAGTTACTGGACTTTCAAAATGCAATTAATGGTAGGGAAGATTACTGCATCTGGAGTAACAATGCAGCTCCACTGGAAAGTCTTTCTAGTGATGAAGATAATGAATGGTTATGAGATGGAAAATTTTAGAACTTTTGAACATTCTGAACTTTTCATTGAAAACATTTATTGCATTTTTTTGTTTATTTGTTCGACATTGGACTGCAAATTCTATACTTGTAAATAACAATTTGTGTTATATAAATATTTTCACATATACACGTCTTACTTGTCATCTCCATCCACTCTCTTTCTTTCTTCACATTAAAGTCTAAAGTTATTTTCTTTCCATTTATTTCTGAAGTAAGAAACTATCAACAATAAATGCAAGGTCAAATATACTGAACAATTTATTTATATTAGCATGCCGCACAACAATTGTTGTTTTGATTGGAACTTTGTGTCCATCAACACAAAAAGTATCAGGTTCGGCTTTTCTACACAGTGCAGGAGTCTTGAGCTATATTCCATATACATATCAAAATGAATCCTGATACAATAATTTACAGATTTAATTTTACTCCTAAGAATAATTCTGACCATGCAATCCAAAGTTTTGTTCATAAATGCTTGTTGTGACTGATATTTGCTCTGCTATGATACCTAAACATGTCAGCAATTGTTGAACTGTATCTGCTATGATACCTAAACATGTCAGCAATTGTTGAACTGTATCTGCTATGATACCTAAACATGTCAGCAATTGTTGAACTGTATCTCCTGATGGTTATCAGCTTTAACCTTTTCTTGTCAAAATGCAGAAAACAGTTAACCAAATGCATGATCAAGGCATTCAACGTAACAATACTTTTGTCTCTCCACTAGTCTCAAAAATCTGACCACTTTCCCTTCAAAGTGGAGGTCTGTCTGTTGAAATCATAAACAGATTGTGTAGATAACCAGAAATGGGACACCACTGAGCCAGCAGTGGCCATGCAATATGCACGCATGGAAGCTGGTCAAGATTGAGATGGGTCAGGAATTCTATAACAAGATGGACAAAGTGCTATGATGGGGTAAGGTCCAACTTCTTCCAGTTCACTAGAAATCCAGTTTTACAATAGGCCAGGGTGGGGTGGGGTGAAATATGTTCTTTTTATGTACTTAGCAAAAATACATTTACACGACATCAAAGTATGCCACATACCCTGTCAATGAAGAGATCCTGAATAGGGTTTAGATGTTGTTGATCATTCTTGCCAATTTGTACTGACATTGAGGCTGAATCAATTGGTAAAGTGTCCGAAGGATTTTTGATGAAACTTGTATGAAATTGGATTGATAGTTACACTAAAATATGTGCTTGTCTGATTGAGGCTGATCAAAAAGATGTCCCTTTTAATGGAAAACATGACTGAATTATTATGCTTCAATCTTCAACTTAAGTGCTGTTTTGTATTCATTAAAATGGCAAATACACATTTCACCAGTGAGTTTGCACATGACTTTTGATATAAAAGAAACCTTAGCTAAAATTCTAGAGAGCTTGGTTCGTGAATTTCTTATACTGGTGCTTGGAGAGTACAAAATGGTCTCCTCCATTAAAATGTATGTCTTCACAAGATAGGCCAGCATTTGCATCATGGATACAGAACAAAAAAGGAATTGGATAAACAAATGCAATGCTTCACCAAAACTGCCTGAAGCACTCATTTGTTATGCAGAAATAGACTGATCAAATTTATCAAAATTGGAGAAGCGTGGTACCAGTGAGAATGTTCAGCAGGCAATCAGGGTGGCAAACCACAAGCAGTTGGTGGGAAGCTTTTGGAAGGAGAAACTTGGCTTCCTGTCAACGTTATTCAAATCGCTTCTGAGACTGGGAGGTCTGCCGCTTTCTGAAACTGAGTCATGGCCAATACTGTTGTTGTTGGACAGGATTTGGCCACCTATCCCTCTACTTCATGGAATGTAAAATGGTGGTGAAGGTAAGAAGTGCCCAAAGATCAGCTCTTGTGCTGTCTGCTCTGCAAATCCTCTATACATGCCTTAAACAGCAATGATGATTCAAAAGGCAATTAGTGTAGGACCAAAGAGTTAGCAGGCTTCAGTGACAAGAATGGCAGAATAGTTTTGCTGTGCTAAATCAAGATTTGAAGATGTCATAAGGGTATTGGCAATATAATAATTATACCCTATTGATTACTTCAGTTAGGTGGACAGTTTACTCTGTTGATGCTTCTTGCCCAATTATGCAGACAGGCAAAAATCTGCCAATGACACCAAGTCAAGCATTGATGACATGGCCAACATATTCCACACAAGTCTGTACATCACACTAACACATGGTGACTGACCTTACATAACTGCAGGATCAGCATGTTTATAATGTGATGTTCTTATCAATGTCTTGAATGTTGACATTGTACATGGTCAAGTAGTACCAGCATGAAGGAAAATGTGCTAGAAATAGACTATATGAAGAAAAGACCTATGAATTACATGGGTCTTGGATTCTCTTCATACGATGACCAGAGTTCCTGCTAATTTTCACCCATGCCTCATGAAGACAAGACAGCTTCAATTTCAATGTACATAGTGTAAATGACTTCATCTTCTAAAGAGGCTTTCACAATCAAATGCAGAGTATTGTAATAACAAAGTCCAGTGCTTTCATGGCCATTTGAAATTCTATATTTTTTTCAAATGAGAAAAATATTGATCTACATCTTTTTCTTTAAAAGGGGGTACTAATCTAATTATATTTGTAACACCAAAAGCTGAACCTTAATGAACGGAGTTCATTCTGCTTGCCAGTTCTAATTCTTTAAATTTTAATTGCATTTACAACATAAAACATCAGACTTTCAACGGGAACACAAGAAAAAAGAATGATTCCAAAATCAGAATGAAACTAACTGTTCAGTTTTCTCTTTATACATACCGTGTATTGCAGCTCTATTTTGGAAAAGACCCCATGTGACAAATGACACTACTCATTTTGTGTCAAACTGGACTTTTCATGTGACTAGCCCAAACAATGGAAATTTACTGAATCATTCTAGAAATATTAAAACCCAATCAGCCAATGAGAAACTAAGCCATAGGCAGCATTTAAGTTTTAGTATTAAGATTAAAATTAATAACTGTCAACACATACAATATGGCTGTCAGAATAAAAACAGAATTGCTTGCTTGTCCTTTGTAAGGGAATTTAACTATAGTAACAATACTACATTACTAATTCCCAACCCATGTAGAAACATTACTCTATATCCAGGCACTGATTTTGTGTTCTCCATAAACTGATGAAGTAACAGTACTACAACTGATGTAGTAACAATACTACAAAGCTATCCCCCCAAACCCATGTAGTATCATTATCCTATGCCCAGGCACTAATTTTGTGATCCAAAACCTGATGCAGTAAGAACACTACAACTGATGTAATAACAATAATACACAGGTCTAATGCCATCCCCCAAACCCATGTAATAACATTACCCTATGTCCAGGCACTGATCTGTGACCTCCAAAACTTGATGTAGTAACAATACCACATAGCCATCACAGCCATCCCCCAAAATCCATGTAGTAACATTACCCTATTTCCAAGCACATATTTTGTGTTTTCCAAAACTTGATATAGTTACAATACTAAACAGCTATCCCCCAAACCATGTAGTAATATTACCCTATTACACTGATATTTTGAACTCCAAAATCTGATGTAGTAACAATACTACATAGCAAACCCACCAAACCCATATAATAACATTACGCTATGTCCAGGCACTGATTTTATGATCTCCAAAATCCTGATGTAGTAACAATACTACATTGTCTATCAACAAACCCATGAACCAGTAATAACATTGCTATTTTTCAAGGTAACTGGCGATTTTATGATCTTCAAAACCTGTTGTGATTATAAAAAAACTACATTGATTCCTAAACCCATGTAGTAATAATATCCCATTTCCAGATGATAGTGTAAAAACTGATTTTGGAAAATCCATGTAGTAGCATGAACCTATAATTTTCCATGCGAGAGTGGAACATTGATTTTGTCTTCTCAAAAACCTGACAGAGTAATTTTGCTACAAGGATGAAGTTTAATGATATGCAATAATGATTTTTGGTATTATAGTAACATGATGACATTGTTATTCCTGAATCCCATCTTGTATTGATTTTTCTTCCTGATGATGCTTTACTACTTTGTTATTATCAAACACTTGAAGTAATATTACCCTATTTCCAATGTAATATGTAAGTACCATTGTTTTGATCTTCAAAACCATTAGTTATAACTACATGTATTACTACAAGTCCAAAATTTACTGCTATGCCATATTACTTGTTAATGCAGCATTTCTACATTGTTAATCTTATTATGCACATTTGATTTAATTTATATTTGATTTAATTTAATTGTTTGTAAGTTTAAATTTATTTTTATTTTTAATTTTATTACATGTCAATGCAATGTAATTTTGTTTACTAGGAATCTGATATTTTCCTGAAAATTCAGTTTCACCTGAATCTTTTCATAAAAACCAAATATTAGAAACACTGTTTCTATTTTTGAATTAGTTCCTGGCCATGATTAGGGGTCAAGTAAACAATTTTATTTCAATTCATTTTTGGTGTATAAATGGTGTACTTGAAATCGAGGCAGTTCTGTGCTAAGTGCCCTTAGACCCCGGGAAGCTGTTCTGTGTCTCAAGTTACTGTATAAACTTTGTATATAAAGATATTTCATCAGTTGGGCTTTTCCTTTTCATTGGAAAGTGTGTGTTTCTGACCAGTTTGGGAATTACATGTTAATTTTTATTTGAATTATTTGTATTCGAAAAGATTAATTCTTTCTCCTGGAAATATTTGAGTGTCATACAGAATTCTTGGACAAAGACATTGATTCAAATTTTATTTGGAAATTCAAACACAGGAAATATTATTGACTGTGGAATAACAAAGGACTGTACATATCAGCTCTATACTGACTACAGTATACGTCATCGCCTTCCATTTTGGATTTTTCGTCGGGGCTCCAACTTGAATTCATTATTTTTATAGTGCTTTTCCAGGGAAATAAATTATGTTAAAAACATTTTAAAGCTTGTTTTCACTCTTTCTTCTGTTACTGTTTATTTGAGTCTAAACTCGTAACATAAGAATTGGGCGCTCATACTGGATTTTTTAATTTTGGCTTAAATATAACTTTGTTTTTTTAAATTTGAATTCCTCTAGCTTTTGAAATCTTTAGTGAAATCAGCATGCTTTTTCTAAAATGTCATCAAAAGTGGAAACCTTTCACTTGTCTTCGAACAGGAAAAAGATCCTGAGATCTCTTGTTTGTTTCAAAGGGCCATTAGTGAAAATGAAGCCACTGAAGTTCCTGTCTGTTATTTCATTAAAAATGAGGTACCTGCTGATGACGAGTGGTCAATGAACTATCAAATTGTAGATCCAATACCTTACAGACAGGAAATATTGGCCAAAAATCAAAAGTGATGTTGCCAAATACTGTAGATCTTGTCAAACTTGTCAAATGGTAAGAAAACCCAATCAGAAGATACCTAAGGCTCATCTGCAACCTATTCCAGCATTTGATGAACCATTTAGCAGAATTATGGTAGATTGTGTATGTCCCTTATTTAAGACCCAGTCAGGTAATCAATACCTGTTGACCATTATACATGCGTCAACAAGGTTTCCAGAGGCTATTCCATTGAGGAATATTAAATCTAAAACAATAGTACAAGCTTTGATAAAGTTTTTAACTCAATTTGGCCTTCCCAAAATCTGTCCAATCTGATCAAGGCTCAAATTTCATGATTGGAATTTTTCAGCAAACTATGTATGAATTAGGTATCCAACAATTTAAATCTTCTGCCTATCACCCTGAGAGCCAAGGGGCATTAGAAAGATTCCATCAGATTTTTTTTGAAAAATATGATTCAATCATATTGTTTTGATACGGGTAAAAATTGGGATGAAGGCATTCATTTACTATTGTTACTGTTAGGAAAGCAGTTCAAGAATCTCTAGGCTTCAGTCTCTTTGAACTGGTTTTTGGACACAATGTGCGTGGAACATTGAAGTTATTATTAAAAAAAACTTCTTTCTAATGAAGATGCTGAAATTAATCTTCTTGATTATGTTTTCAATTTTAAATAGAAGTTGTAAAAAGCTTGTGGGGTTGTAAGAAATAATCTGCACTCTACTCAATCAAGAATGAAGTCAAGAAATGATAAAAACTCGAAGGAAAGGAGTTTTCAGCCTGGTGATACAGTCCTAACTCTCTTGCCCATACCACAAAATCCTCTTCAGGCCAAGTAGTATGGTCCCTACACAGCTGACAGGAAAATAAATGATTTAAATTACATCATAAATAATCCTGGGAGCATCAACAAAAACAACTCTGCCACAATCACATGATTATAAACCACCACCGCCCACCACCCAAGCACTTCTGCCCTCACCAGGTAGAAATTTGCCCACCACAGTCCGCTTGTAAATGTTTCAGCCTTGATTCAGAAACATAGAACAGACAAGATTTTTCTACTTACTTAAATGGCAGGATAAGTTATGATAATGGTGGATGTGTGATCTTCAAGATCAGGCATTCAACTCACACTTCATATACATGTATTTATCTTGTACACAAAAAAAAAAATTTCTTCTTAAAAGTACGGAAAATATTGTGTAAAACATTTATTTGGCAATGTCACAAATTGTGATTTGTTTTCCTTTTTTTAGCATTTCTGGTAGCTGAGATCAACTGGGCGAGGTACTATCTCATAATGGATCTTTCAGACGACTTACCTCTCATTGTGGATAAAAGTAAAATTCTTCTTCTTTTCACGCATTGAATCAAATCTTATATAACACATAAATTAAATCCTTTATAACACATATTGTTTCTGTAGTAATCCTTGTCAGAACAGAAAAACCTGAAAGGCCTTTTTTAAAAAAAATCTGATGCATGTTTGGAAGGCAACATTGCTCAGACACCAGAAATTTCACCAAACAAAAAGGAATTTAAAAAACAAAAAACAAACCAAAGCAAACAAAAAAAATTAAAAAACTGAGAATTACTTGTTAGTCTATCTATGCCACCATTGACCAGGACTAGCCACAATCGACCAACTTTTGAAAGCAGGAAACGTAATTGTTACAAACGGCCAAATGATGGCTAATTCCTTTTGTTTTTAAAATGAACCCAGAAAAATAGTTTTTATGAAACTTCAAAGAAGCAATGACAATCTTTATCATGGATGGACAGACAGAGACACAAAACTAACATAACAGTCAATAACAATATCCTTACTCTTCAATGAAGTACGTGAATGACAAAATCAATCAGGTAAGATAAAGAAATGACAAGAAGAATTCTTCAATAAATGTCCCTAACAAGATTCACTTTAAGAGACCGATGCTTTACTGCAAGAAAATAATTGCCTGGAATTCTAGATAAGACTGTTTCTTTCTTGTAACAGTTGAGTGTTATAACCATCTCTAATATTCTTCAGTGATACAATTTTCAATTTAGCTCCAGCGTCAGCCATATTAGATTAAGATCTGCACCATTTGGGACCAACTACACACCATTAGAAGATATTAGTGAAAGCCTTAATATGATCATTAATTCAGGAGAATTTGTTACAACATTTTCAATATAATCATTATGTCCTCCATATGGCATGTCAACATGGCACCATTTGCATCTAGACCTGGCAAGATATCATAAGATGTACTTTGGGGAAAACCCTAAATTTATATGGCCACCAGTTTTGCAATTGTAGCAATAAAAAATATATTCAAGATGGCTACCATGTTGGCCATACTGGATGTCAGATCAGAGTTATTTTTATTCAGTGAGAATTAGACATCATAAGAATCCTTCAGGAAAAAACTCCATGTTAATATAACTTTTCATTTAGAAACAGTAGCAACAGGAAGATTTGCAAGCTGGCATGTTGGCCATACTTGCAGCCAGACTGATCAGCATATTTTCATTTGGGGCCAACTAGACATGTTAATTAGTTTAAAACCCATTTGAATGTTAATATGACTTTTCATTTAGGAGTAGTAATAACAGGATCTTCTAGATGGCTGCTGCCATGGTGGCCAGGTTTGATTTAAGATTGGCACCATTTTCATTCAGTATCAACTAGACATTATAAAAAGTCATCTGGTGGAAACCCCTATTGACATAATGATTTTCCATGAAGGACAAGCATGCATAACTTCCTTTGGGATGTAGGTTGGACACACATTGTTTAAAGCCGCACCTAATATGACACAAATAAAACCAGATCATGGGCCAGATACAACCTACAGGCTGCAAGATACAAATGCCTGATCTAGTGAGTATAACTAACATTATAAGATGACTGATGTGGTGGCCATATTTGAAAAAAGATCAACACCATTTTCATTTACGAAAAACTAGATGTCGTACAGATTTATTAGTGAAAACTTCATACAGATATAACCATCCATTCAGGTGAGTAGTAAAAATATGAATTTTATGATGGTCACAATGTGACCATATTGGATGCCCAGACATGACATTTTCATTCAGGACCAGCTAGATATCATAAGAAACCTTCCAGTGGAAACCCCATACTGGTATCACGTTCTATTCTGGAAGAGTAGTAATAACAAGATTTTCAAGATGGGTGCCAAGGTGATTTTTATATAGGATCAATCACACCATGGGATGAAGCTGCATCAAAAGTGTCATGGCAATCCTCCAAGTAGTTTAGGAGGAATAGGAATTACAAACTTAGAATAAATGACAGATGGATGACGAACTACGGCAACAGGCTACTACTATGTAACATATTCCGGTCTATGACCAGCAGAGCTAAAATGGGCCAGAGAAAGAAAGCAAAACCTTATGACACATGCATGCCAACTAAAGACGTAGCCAAAAAAGTTTAAATAAAACAAATCCTCCAAGTGGTGTTGAATGAGAAGTAATGACAAACAAAATATACCTGTTGGGAAATGTTTTTGCAAACATTTCTGCCAAAATGGGTCAGATGAAAAATGAAACCTTACCGCACATCCAAAACACCTGCATATCTAACCTTCCACAAAATTTCAATAAAATTCTGTGAGAGAAGTGAAGATGAGCTAAATATACTCTTTCTGACAATTTTTCAAGAATTTCTCCTTAAAACATCATTGTGGATCTACACCAACCACACAGCTAGTCTACAAAGTTTCAAACAAAATCCTCCATGTAATGGCACCATAGCCTAAAAAATGGCACTATTGTAAGCCTCAAACAGGAATTTAACATGGGAATGGCACTATAGCCTCAAACGTGAATTTAACATGGGAATGGACCTGGGGGTCAATGGGAACCTAACATGTGTGACTTCATGTGATTTAGAGGGACAAGGGTTTATAGGGACAATAGGTTATTTATAGGGGTAAAGGGATTGATTTGAACAAGCACAGAAATACACAAATACTTATACAACACAAAGAAAAAAATAATTTGGCAATGAGTATATCTATTTCTAGGACGGGCACACACACACTCCAATCATTCTACCATAAAATGCTAACATTAGAGAGCGCAGATGGGGGATGGGTGGCTTTAATATCCCAATCATCTGACTGAGGGATTCTGAAGTTTCTTTCTCTCACCACTATGTGATGACTGCCTGTGAATGTTGTGGCACTCGTGGTTGTTGTCACTGAGGCTCCCACTCTTGCCTCTGTCTCACCAATTCCATATCCTAATTTTCAATCTGGGTGACAATGGCCCTCTGTGATGCTGGTGGTTGGCCTATTGTCCTCCAATGCAATATACAACATACCGTTACACAAGACCCTAACATTTAAAACATGTACCACGCAGACTTAAATGAAACACTCTCTTCATTCTTTACATACAAACACACTATACTACAACTAATACATACAACCATACACCAAACCAACCAAACACACACTATACCAGCAAGGGTATGAAGTGTTCATAGACACATCTATAAACCTTTACACAGAGACACACACACACATCCCGATACTCAAGCTTATCAACACCAACACACTAACAAACAAAAATATTTTTAGCTATTGATTAGTCTCTTTTCTAGAGATCTGGGTAAACCTGAAATGGGCTGTTTTTGTTTAGTTTTGGCAATCTCTTAATGTCTGCGAGGACTGCCATGTCTCGTTGCAGGTTTTCCCACTGGAAGGCTTGCTTCCATGGTGTCCAGAAATGCTGCCAGGAATATTTTTAAGAGGGGGAGGTCCCACATAACTACTTCCAGGGGAGGGGGTTTGAGGCAGGTCTAGCTGATGGGTAACAACAGTATTATAAAGAATATGCATATGTAATTTAATACAAGAATTGATCTTAAAGCACTTATTTCACAACAAGCATATAAGGTATCTGCATACCTAATTTTGTTTGCAGAGCTAGTACAAATTCTAATCTGTTTTTTCTCACTCCACTTCTTCAGCTTAGTTGGACTAGAATATTTCCAAACTGGCAGGTTCTCCTAGGCAATATGCTGTTCATTTGGCACAAATGACAGCATCACTTTTTTTCCACATTATTGAAACTGCATGTATTGATGCTGACTGGAAGTCCTTCTGTATCATACTTTCCTAAGTGCTTGGACATGATCTGCCAAATGCATATGTCGTGTCAAAGCTGATGTTCAAAAATTTGTGCAACTATTTTCATCTGTAAATGAATTGTCTTTCTTATATTCTTGACACAAAACACATAACATCCCTCCTTTTGGTTCATTCCTTAACCAGTTGTAGGTACTCAATCACTTGTCTTGGAATTTTGTTTTTTTCTCTTTTTCTCAGCTTTTGGTTCCCCTTCTACATATTCTGATGACGAGGCGCCAGCAAGTTATGTTCACTGGTTTGTGAAGTGTTCATTTTGCGTTGGGACTTAAGAGCTTTCCTCTTGCTCTTTAGAATTGATCGTGGCAGATGATCTGTGTTGTCTATAGCAGATGATCTTACTGGAATGAAATCTGTTATCTTCCTTTTCAGCATACTTAAGCTTGCTGTTTGTTACACTATACATTTCTAGTATGGCTGATCAATGGATCAGAATGTCTTACAACTCTAGGGTTCAATTAAATCAGAACCCCTCAATAATTTTGGCAAAAAAAGACAAAGACTAGTCCCCTGTTATATATACATATATAATTACACAAAATGGGCAGTATTTATATATCGGCCAGGGAACCTGGCTATAAAATCTGCAGCCATTCTCAATCTTAGATTTGCTTGTATTGAAACACTGTATCTACTTCATTATACCTTAAATCAGATCACTGGCAAAATGGACAACTAAGACTTAATTTTTACAAACTGTCCTTTTTAATTTCTGTCATTAATAAAAGAAAATAGCATGCATTGGGTACAACAAATTGAGGGAACCATAAATAATTTGTGTGACCATTCCCCCATTGGTTTTGAGTTGTGTGACTAATGATTGTTTTGCGAGAATCACGCAATTCTGCATCCTGGGAGCATATCTGGGGGTCCATTCTAAAGATCCAGAAATCATCTCTCTTGCTCCTGTTGTTGTTGTTGTTGTTGTTGCTGTTGCTGCTTCTGCTGTCTATCTCTCTGTTCACGTTTCCTCTTCTTTCTTCGCTTCCTCATAAAAGGTTTCTTCCATGAAGTTTTATGTTATTTTTAACATCCTGACATTCTGTTTCTTCTGGATTCTGAATCAGGTTCTGCCTGACACAAAGCAAATGCACATGAGCCTCATTCAGCTTAATAATTTTGAAGGAATGTTTATCAGTTGACAAGTCAACAATTTGATCACCAGACTGGCGACTGTGCTGTTTTATATGCCTCAAGCGCAGACACAATTGAAAACATCCCTTTGGTTTTGTCGGAATGCAATTGCTAACATGACACAGAAGGATAGAGAGAAGTACAAGAGCATATATTCATACAGTGTCAATTTAAGATAAACATCATACACCATTTTTCAAAAATACAACATTTTATTCACAACAAAAAACTTCTCCAATACAAAATAGCAAGTAAACAATTTTTTTCAAACAGGAACATATTTACAAGGTTGACAACTTTGTGGAGTTAAACTTTACTTCTACTGATCTACTTCATCTAAATCTGATCTACATCATTTGGCCATAGGTGCACACTATATTTCCAAACTAAAGACAATAAAAAAACATTGTTTGCAAAACCATCTTTCTACTTTATCATCGTTTCTAGAATAGTCACTATCAAAATGAATCATTAATGTTCTAAGGGGTATACAAGACTGCATTGATGAAGAAAATGTGCATAATATTGTCCATACACCATGAAATCTGTGCCTTGCAATTTCACATTATTGAATCGAATTGTCCTTTCATTTCTTCTCATAAAGTTGATGATGCCATCTTCCAAAAGGCAGTAATCCCTAAGAATCGAAATACTCCACTCTGTGATTGTTGGGAATGTATCCAATTGGATCCTGGTTGAAAGCTGCATTTCTTCTCATAGCGCTGATGATGTGGTCTTCACAAAGGTGGTACTCCACACTATGGTTATTAGGAAAGTAGATGGTCACTCAGTGAGTTCCTGGTTGATGACTCTTATCAGTGTTGATGACATAAGCTTGAATGTCTTTAGGTCTGCGATAAGGAAGTTTATCTTTAGTGCACACAAGCGGATTCCAAGAAGCTGCGTAATAATTGTTTGTCAAAAAGCAATGAAGTTCCCAGGTACATATTTTGTTTTTCATAGGTAATGATAAGACGTCAATTCAATCCTGACTCTTTCCGTGAAAATCAAGTAAATGGCTCTATGCTTAATGTCCATATGTGGACAAAGAGATTCAATGCGTTGGATCTCCAGAAGTCAATGGAGGGGAGGAATAGTCATCCAATTCTTTATAACACTGATACATCACTGCTTCTTCCAAGATGAGACCCCAAGCATCGTCCAGATAATAATAATAATAATAATAATAATAATAATAATAATAATGACCTTATTTAAAGAGGGTAACACAATTGGCTAAGGCCCTTGTACAAAGGAATTTATTTATAGATACTCTTCCAATTTTTCTTCTTGGATTGGCAGTGATGACTCTTTTGAGGGATTCATTGTTGATTATGCCATTTGTCCTTGGAAAAGATGATTTTTGCTCATCGATCATAGTCCCACAGCAATAGTAAAGGTTTTCATTTCCACTCATCATATTGAATACTTAACAGTTGTTCTGCTCAAAGTGTGACTGATGCCAATTTCCACTTTGGGTAACATTTCCACTTACTCATCAAATGTAAAATGGTACTGCTTCAATTCAATCTCAGGCCACTCCATTCAACAAATACCTGTCCCGCAACCACATGTCCAAATGCAAGCAACCCATCAGTTCTAAACTGTGCCCTAGTAGGATTTTCTTTTGACAGTTGTTAAATCTCACATTGTGAGGACAGTTATCTTCTGCTGTGGCTGTGTCATTGAATTTCTCCGATGTGTCAGGTTTCCACACCTTGCAAGCATCCAGAGGAGTTTTCTTGCCTTCTTTTCTGTACATCAAGAGATTTTCTAGGTACTCATGGTAAGGGTAATCATTTATACTGCTACTGACCAGATTGTTATTCAAATTCAAATCCACTTCGCTGAACAAGGAATGCATGAAATTGTGGACAGGAGCTACTCTAGCAACGTCTGCGGGATTGCCAAACAACAAATGTGTAAAAGTGTTGACGGAAGCTACTATGGCATCAGCTCCTGGAGCGGTATCATCCACTTTAAGAACTTTGACTTTCAGGTACAGGTAACTGTTATTCAGAATGATTTAATCTTCAGTCTGTCCTTTGATTTCAAATTCAATGGGGACTCAGGTCATCAAACACAAGACAGGATGAAATTGTACTCATTTGGGATTCTTGCATCATCATCATGGTGTGTGGAATGGCAAACATATCCATTTCCGACTTCAAACATTCACAAGAATCTTGGTGAATCATTTTTCCATTTAATAATCAAAGACATCTAATTCTCGAGCTGTTCTTCTTTCCTTTGTCTTTTTGACAACGTGTTTCCATCATCTCTTTCTGCTTTATCTTCGCTGTGGAGTGAAAGAAGAAGGAATGCCGTGGTAAACAGTGTGCAGCACATTTATAGCAGACTCTCGGCGATTACAAAATGTATTTTCCAGTTTGAAGCAACACATTTTTGCTCTCAAGAAGGCTTCTTTCGGATTTTATTAGTTGATGATGACAATTTGGAGAAATTCTTTTACTTGTGTCAAAGCGACATCTTTCAAAGCATGCAATCCTTGTGTCACCATCAGATTCAAGACAGGAGTCATGGAACAAAAAGCAGATTTCAGCATATCTCCTAAACTATGTCTTCATTTTCAAGCGACTCCTTCGTACATATAATACATCATTTACAAGTCGCTAGAGAATCTTTTCCTAAATGTAGTTTTACCAACTCTTTTCCTATCAAGAATGGAATATTTTGTCCTAGATCTCCTTTTATACCAATGTTGACACTGTCAAAATAAGACTTACTGACAGGCAAATAATGAGGATGTACAAATTCTCAGCGAACATAATACATGTTTCCACTCTCCTCATAAGCAGCCATGGCAGAATCCACTTTGAAAGGAATGACTCTTAGTTAAGGCATAGCTATGTTTCCCACCACGTTATACTCCATCACACTGGAGCAGACAAATATCAAATCCAATCCTTCATTCAGTTGCATAAGGTATTTAAAATACTTGAAACACTCCTTGTTGCTGTTGAAGGATTTTCTTAGGACCGTTATTGGTGACCCAAAATAACATAAAACTTAAGACAAAAAATGATGGCCAAAGTTTTTGGTATCCGAAAGGTATATGTCCAGATGATGAGAAATTTTTTAGTACTCGATTTTGATAAGTTTGTTATTTTTGTACCAGAACATTGATAAACCGTTATCCAAGCAAGGAAGCAATTGTTTCCACCATATGTTGAGTGTTAAAATAATACCCCACAGATTCTCATGTTATAGATATTCAAGGATTGGATGGTGATGGTCGTTTGAATTCATAAACCAGAGGATCATTTGTATCCAAGTGTTAATGCACTTGTTCACTCAGGATCTCAACCATGAAAGTGTTTTGATTTTTGGTGATATTTAGGATTTGAGAGGGATGAATGATTTCTACCAAAGCCACTCCTCAATGCGCTTTGTGATCTAACTAGATGGCCTGAGGTAATCTGGCTGTGAAACAGCACAAGGTATTGTTGGGAAACACATCCATGGAACTGGAAGTTAAGTAACAATGGTTATTTATAATTTGTGGCTTATGCTTTCTGAGAAGTCACTCAAGGTTAAAGGAGTTTCCAGAAGAGAGTGGTTACTGCTGATGTTTTATGGTTGACTGGCATTGGCTGCAAGACTCCCACTGTGACTGGAATATTTCAGGGAAGGATTGGGTTAAATGTAACCAATGCAACTGCTGAGTAAAATGATCCACAATTGTTTGCCTCCTTGTTACAAACTCAAATTGGTGATGGTGAAACAAATGGGACCATACGCCACAAAGATTTGCAGAAAAAGACCATTTTCATTTTAAGCACACATTCTCTGCACCACATCCACATGTAGATTTTGAAGAGAAGAACACTGAGTGGGAGCAGTCACTGCTGCTGCTGCTGTGTTGAACGGCATGATGGTCACTTCATTTTACAGATGATGACTTGTGAAGCATCGATCCAAAAATCAAAACTCAAAGATATCCTTTTCAATGCACTTTCACTTCTCTGATTAGGCATTTGTCTACCTGATGGGTTCTTCGATTGAGAATGCTATCAATGTCATATGTGTTGTCTTTGTTTTCAGTCACTCCTAGCGTGTGTGTGTGTGATTTGGATTTTTAACATATCTTTAACAATTATTCAGTCATATCGCTATGATGTCTGCAGTGTGGCAGTTTATGGTGATGTCTAGCACTAGGACATCATGCCGCAGACATGTAGCATGATGTCCCACCCAGTCATATTATCCTGACACCAGGCCGAACAGTCCTATCACTAACCTCTTAATTTTGAGCGCCAAGCAAAGCAGCTGTTAGAACCATTTTTGCATGTCTTTGGTATGAGTCGGTCGGGGATTGAACCCACGACTTCTCGCATCCGAGAACAACTTTTCATTCTTGTCAATGTCAACAATGGTACTGCTGTCATGAATTTAGTTGTTCTCTATGTCGGGTTCTTCTGTCAACTTGGTTAACACAGGTTTAAATGTCACATTCTTCACCTGATGTTTTAAGTCCACTTTTTCCCTGGGATCAATTACAAATGGCTTAGCCATTGTCAGACACTTCATGTATCCAAGCATCAAAGCCAACACTTTTCCAACCACATACATCTTTCCAGTGTGGGTGTAGGTCACAAGCTGCACACATCTTCATAAACATCCAAAGTCAATCAAGTTTACAATCTTTTCTTTACACAGAGTTTGAGAAGTATTGATATAAAAGACCAATGCTTTTAACAGAATGAGTGTCTCATGCACACTTCCAGGAACAATCATAGTGTCTGTGTAGGTATTGTAATGTGGGTCAATTGTGGGAGGAGATTGATTGTATGGTGAAAGTCAGTACTTTTTCAAAAAGATAGAGGACTGGGTTGATTGGTCTTAAGCATCCCAAAGGAGCGTGGAATGGGGATCAGCCAATTCAAACAAAGCTGAGACGATGGTTGTAAAAGTCATGAAAGACGAAGAGGACAAGATCAAAGCTACCTGGGCAAAGGAGAAGAATGAAAAAAAAAATAAGAAGAGAAAGGAAGACTCTGATTGGCTAAATAACAATTGAATGAATGTCAAAGAAAAATTTAGAAGGATGGGGCATACAGACTGAATGCCAGAGGATGAATAAATATGTATTTCCTCAAAAAAGTGAGAATGTGGTGGAAGTAATTGAGCAAATAGAAGAAGAACCAATGGCCCTTTTCACGGTCACTCCATTGCTTTGAAAAGATATATTCATTGCCAATTTTTTTTTACATTTGTGCTGTATAAGTATTTGTTTGCGTATGTCTCAGGTTGTCCCCATCAACTCCTTTGTCATTATAAAATTCCTATTGTCCTATAAACCCTTGGTCATATAAATCTCATGATGTCATCTATGTTAAATTCCCATTAATCCCAAAGTGCCATTCTCATGTTAAATTCCCTTTTGAGGTTATAGTGGTTATTGTGCTACATACTAGTAAAAGATATAATCTTACTGCACATCTACACCAACCACCTAACTAACAAAGAAAGTTTTAATAAAAAAATTCCAAGTGAAGTCTGATGAAAGATGAAGATGAACTTTGTCACAGATATAACAGACATGTTTACTTAACTGGAATGATGCATGTAAAACAGTCCCTGGGTGTACTACCAGAAGGCATGTGATTCTATTCAAAGTGTTTGATTTCTAATGTGCATTTTGAAAGTGGTAAATTGTCCTATTTGCTAACAATCATAACAGCAGTCTTCCTGGAAATAAGTTTGTTGATAGACTAATACCAGTCATGCCATTACACACGTTTTTCAAACTATATGACCAGTATTGCTAGAATACTCACACATCACAATGACTGTGACACTAGCCATAGCTGATTTCATTGAGTTCTCCTTATTGGATGCAGTGCAAATGTAATTCCCTCCTTTGTTCCTGTCCACAAACAGTGAAAGCTGAGCACCAGACTGAGAAAAATCTTGTGGACCAGTCCATGTGAAGCTACAGGGAGGGTAGCAGTCAGCTGAGCAGGTAATATTTAGCATGGTGCTATCTTCAACATTTTGGTTTGACTGGGTGGTAGATAACATCACCTGACCATTGGATGGTCCATCTGAAAGAAAGGATACAATAAAACAATACATTCTGGAATAATGTACATGAAGGTCACATTATAATAATAATCTGTGAATTCATGATATGTCATGCTGTACCAATTTTTATAGCTGTTTAAAATCACAAATTTAAAAACCCAATAAACAATATTTCTCAACAGTAAAATAATGTTAAGTCATATCACCGATTTGTTTCTAATCTGATAGATTCTTTTTTAAATGTTGTGAATTTACTTTTTTTCCTACACATTTTGTTCATGAGATTCATTCATGTAGAATGGTAGAAAGTAGTAGTGGGTTTCAAGGGAGACTAGTAAAATCTGTATTCTGAGCTACCCTAGTTAAATAAATAATTGTATTATTATTATATTATTACTGCTTATGCCACAGGCTGTGGTGATTGACATGTAACATACACATTAACTCTGGACATATCAATCATACTGAAACAAAAGACAGATTAGAATGCAAAGACACAAGACTGGATTCTCCCTGCATAGACAAGGGAGATTTTACAAGTTCTAATGACATGCAAATCAATTAAAAATCAAGTATCAAGCATTTGAGGTATTTTTTTCACACTTTCAAAAGAAGCTGCCGATCTAACTGATGCAGGCAAAGAATTACATACTTTTGTTCTAGAATATTTAAGACCACATTGCAAGTGTTCAGTCTTAGGGTTTGGTAATTTCAGGTGGCCATGTAAGGTCGACCATAAAGCATATGGCTTTGAATTTCATCAAATAGTTCTGTCATACATTTTGGCATATTGCAGATTATATATTTGTAAACAAGTACTACCTTTTGAGAGTTTATTTTGTCATTTATTTGAAGCCATTTCAGTTCAAGGAAAAGAGTGTTAGATGGTGTGTCAAAAGGAGCATCCAGAATAGGTGACCTACTTGATTTTGTATCTTATGTTTTTTAACAGACTCTTGGGGCAGTTTCCCCATACTGTCAAATACAGAGTAATAGTCAATGACACAAAATGTTGGCATTGTAGTACATTATTCTAGTTTGTATGGATAGGTATTTTTTAATTTTACTTAGTAAGGTTAGAGATAGAGATCAACTGACATAGTATGTTTGTCCCACATTAAGTCATTTTCAACTATCATTCCGAAACGTTTTTCTTTATTAACATGTTCATCAATTGGTATACTGAGTGAACGCAGACAAATTCTGAAAAGGATGGACATCAATAGTGAGAAGAAGTGGGGCATGTTTAAGTGGATGAATACACACTTAATAATTGAGTTAGGAATAACTGTTAATAAGCAGGTTTTTCCTAACAAAGCTCTTCACTTTTCTGTATCAATCACCTTTATTTTGAATATGTTTAATCTCTGAAAAATTTATCAGAGTGGTTTCACATGTGTAAGAGTAAAAGCATTGTGTATTATGTCCATGTTTTTGCATGTGAATGAGGATACATTTTATCGTTACTTTAGTATCAGAATAAAAACATTCTTTATTTCAAAACGAGTCACATTTATTTAGAGAAGCAACAACAATGAAACAGCAGTCATATCACATTTATGAAGATTACAATGAAACCAAACAAAACAATAAAATTGAGACAAGAATTTCAATTGACAAGACATCTAATAATAATAATAATAACCTTATTTAAAGAGGGTAACACAATTAGCTAAGAACTAATCTACCTTGGGCCGTCGTACAAAAGAATATATTTATTTTAATTGCATCTCTGAAGCCACTGGATATATTGGGTTTGGAAGAAAGAAATACAGTGGGCATTTATAATCTCAACTGGAATACTATTCCAGAGCAAAGTTCCCTAGTATTGGAAACTTTTTTAAAATAATTTATTATTTGATTGGGAATTGTATAATGTTTGGTAGACATAGATCACAGGTGGGGAGTATTACCAGGTATGCTAAACTGGAATAGTGATTGTAAATATTCAGGAGCACTATCCTGTACAATAATTTGGCTTTTCTTAAACAGATTTGGTCTTTAATAGGTAATGTTTTTAACTTACCAGCTAAATTTTCCTTCCTTTCTTTCTGGATTGATATTAGCCCAAATGCTCTTTTTTGAAGATGTGCCAGCTTTGCTATGTTTTATCATTTGAATTACCCCATACTGTATTACAGTAATCTAAATAGGGTTGTATGTAACTGTTATAAAATATTTTATGTGTCTTTCAGGGAGAAAATGTCTTATCCTACTGAGAAGCCATAAACTTGAATTGACTTTTTTACTGATATGTTCGATATGTTCAGTCTATGATAGCTTATTATCTACCAAAACACTATGACAGACCATTTGCAAATTTTTATCCTTCCATGTCAGACATAGTTCATCACTATCAAGATTTGTCCTTTTGTGCCATGTTGAGATAAGTAATATTTTAGTTTTACCAGTATTTACCACCATGCCATTGCATGTGCACCAGTTTTCCAGTTTGTTTAGGGCATTCTGTAAGGAAATTACGAGTTCAAACTTTGTGTTTTGGATGTCGGACAATGTTGTGTTATCTGCATAGAGATCTGTTGATGATATTGAGTCTCTTAGTAAAAGTGGTAGGTCATTAATAAACAAAATAAATAGTAATGGACCTAGAATTGAGCCTTGTGGTACTATATAATTGTTCCAGGTTCAGGCAGAACATTGTTTGTATAAACATGTTGTGTTCTCTAACCTAGGTGTGAAGTAAACCATCTAATTGTGCTTTCATCACATTGGTAGATTTTCAGTTTCTTCAAAAGGATTTCATGATCCACCATTCAAAAGCTTTCCTGAAATCTACAAATACAGATCTTATTATTCTACCTTGGTGAAGTGCTTGAAGCCATTTATCAGTTAGGGAGATCAAGGCAGTCTCACAAGAATGTTTCTGTCTAAAGCCTGATTGATTAGGGTGTAACAGCAAGTGTTTGGTCATGTGCCCAGTTTCTCTACAGTAGAGACAGTACTCTTCATTATAGTGCCTGGAAATAGGGGTATACATGTTAATATTTCTCAGTAGATGAGAGGTTCCTTTCCTGCTTAAATGAATTGTGTCTCTGTGGTAGAGACTTAGGTTGACATCCTGTTTCTTAAGAAAGAAAGATGTGTATTGTGGAATGTACTGTAGGTTGAAGTCTTCACATAGGTCAATTATCAGATCATTGATTTCTTTCACCCTGGTGTCCACATGAGGAGGTAGTCCTGATATCATTATTTTACATCTATCTGGACTGCAATACCTAGCAGCATAGAGTAAACTTCCAAACTCTGTTCTGATTTTATTTAGTGACCTTCCCTCACTGGCATCATTTCTACGCTACTAAAATAATAATTTAGTTGTATTTGGTTAGGTCAGTATTCATTATTCTTTCAATGATGTTGTAGATTTTTGCACCTCTTAGAGTCTGTACATCTGTTTTAAAAAGTCTCTTTGGTATTATGCTTTTCAACATTGAGGAGCCAATTATTAAAGTCCTATCTTTTCTGGCTTGTGATTTCATGTGTTGGGCTCTGGTGGTTTGTTTATCAGACACATCTCTTGGAGGAAGGGGTGCTGAAATTGGTGTTTCAGTTGTGTGAGCTAATCAAGCTGATGTTGACACATTTGTCTGAGTACTGGGAAATGCAGTTGTTGGTGCAGGCAACAGACTTGTCTGAGCTGAGGGCCATGGGTATACATTTATTGCTGTTGCAGATGTGACACATGACTGGGGGGGGTAATGTTGTTTGCAATGCAGGATTACTTTGGGTATCAGTTTTTATTTGCATGGTCATTTTACATTTTATATTGACTGGTATTGGGATTGTTTGTGTCTGAGCATCTGACATTGTTGCTACTTGGGAGTCTGTCTGAATTGCTATTTCACATGAGGTTTAAATTCTTCAATTTGGAACTTCTAAGTTACTAATTGTTTTTTTATGTGCATACATGGAGATATCATTAAGGTTTAAGCCATCACTGCTGTGATCATGATTTTTGGAGCATGTAATTTCCTGACACTCTCCAGGGGTGTTCATTTTATTGCCTGAGTGATCTAGGTCAAAGACTTTAGAAGCTGTTTCATGTTTGGTACTACATCTAGTTACTGGTGTAAATGTCAGCATATAGCTGCCTTTAGTATGGGTATTCTCATCCTGTCTATATTTACAGATAATATGATCTAACCATGAGCAGCAGAGAGGGTGAACAGACCTTTTTCTACAACGTCATTTTTAAAAAAAATAAACCTTCCTACGAAAATGACAAAAATAAGGTCAATAACGTTAAACCAAAGCCTCTAACTTACCGAGAGTTTCTCTCCAAGAGTCTCTCTTGGGTTAGATTTGTTTGTTACATCATTAGTTATTGTTTTTTCAAACTTTTTATGCGCGTGTGTTTTTGTTGATGTCATAATTGAGGTCGTGCCCTCTCTGCTGCTATAATCTTTCAAATTTAACCAAAGATTTTATCAAGACCTATATGATATCTTGATCTAGGGTCATGTAAATTTATCGTTATAAAACCATGTGGGGTAGATTGCGCACGTGAAAAGATGTTTTTAAACTTAATTATTTCCAAGTCTCCACTACACTAAGTCTGATGAATATTTCTTAAAGTATGTGTATCAACTCCATTAAATACAGCTAAAATATTACAGTTATCTCTGATCACTTTCGGAATTTGAGTATATCGTTGAGTTACATAAATTATATCTGTATTTTTATGTCGTCATCGAGAAAATATTCTTGCTGGATTTGCTTGTTTATCCAACATCACGTCATTGTACACAACTAAATTATTAATAAATCCATCAAGTTCATCAACGGACGGTGCTTCATCAATATCATTGATAAAATTGATAATACCATCTCATTATTATATTAAGCAACAACTGAGTTATACCCAATCCAGATGGACCTATTATTATCATTCTAATTGAATTTGATAGCGCTGGATGATGTTTGACCGGTTCACGTGCTCGTGTCACTGAGAAATCAATTACATTCATATTATAAATATATGGATCTATATTGTTTACGATGCCAAGTTAAAACTCCAACCATTGATTTATCCACGGTTACAAATTTTTTTTTAAAAATAGCATACGGTGGAAAATGTGCAGTATGTGGTAGCAAGAAATTTTCATTTTTACCTAAAACCCAACACAAATCCGGCGGTGAAATTGCAACATTAATGTCAAGATTTCCAGGAACTCCATGGGCTAAATATCAAGGAGAAAAACATCTTCCTGAATATAATTATTGAGGTCCTGGAACTCTACTTGATATTCGACTTGATAACAAAAATCAACCAAAACCTGGTGAATATCCAATAAATGCAATTGATTGAGCATGTCATGCTCATGATGTTGCACATTTAAGTACAGATTTAGAAGAACGACACCTCACAGATGTGAAGTTGATTCGCGCGTTCAATTCTATAAAATATAAAGCTTTCAGCGAAAATCTTGCTAGCTTTCTAGTAAAATCCATGATGAAAGGTAAACTAGCAATATGGGCTGGTAATTAATCATTCACTTATAAAATAATGGAATCAATTTATTATAGCCCAAGAGGTTATTGGAAAGGTAGAGCAGTGACTAGTAAACTTGCTGATGCAGCAAATGTTTCACGTGTTGCTGCAGCGTGGTTAGCACGACATGCAATATGGCAAATTTATCTACCACCACCTGAACGAATTCAACACACGCATTTTGATGTTAGCACTCCTAATGAAGTTCATCAGGCTGATATTCTGTTTTAACCTCACGATGTAATTAAGCTCAGTAGACGTTAATACACGTACAAATATGCGTTGACACTCGTTGACGTTGCAAGTAGATATAAAGAAGCAGAGCCGCTATCAACAAAGACGGCAGCTGAAGTTGTATTAGCTTCTGAACAAATTTATCAACAAGGACCCTTGCGATGGCCACAGCTGCTACAAGTTGATCCTGGAAAGGTATTTCTAGGTGCAGTGTCGTCGCTGATGAAAAATCATAACATTGAAATACGGCGAGGACATACGTGAACAATCACAAGTAGTTCCTGAAGATACACAATTACCACCGCGTTCACTTAACTAGCACCCCTACGTCGATTACATTCAATACAGGTCAACATGACATTTTCGCGTGTATGACCAAAACTACTGTCTTTTCTACCTACGGTAAATTGTCATGAATCATTATTTGAATACTGCCACAACATTACTGTGTTACAGCTCGCACAATGATTATTCTGTTGCTGTTGCAGTGTCATGATAAATTACGCATCAAGATCAAAATTGTCTTTATTTTTTTGTCACATTGTTTATATCCGATTAATATTTTTCTTCTACGTCAACGTTAATTTCGTTGTCAGTAGTTTCTGTAAAATCTAATCTAACTCTCCGCAACTGATATATTTTTCTAACTCTAGACACTGCGAGATAAACTAAATTTGACCATTCGATACGATCATCAACTATCCAAACAAGTGTATCAGAAATAGTTAATCGTTATGATGAGTGGATCGTCATTGCGTATCCTAGCGTCCATTGAGATTTATCTGCTAACGTATCCACAACTCTGACATCAACTAAAACAATATCATTTAACACGAGATTCTGTTTCTCTGAAGATCCTGGTATGTCAACGAAAATATTTTGCCATCGCGTATTTGCTGGTTGATAACATAATGGTACTGGCAGCGCTGAAAACTTCTCTCGGTGTAATTGAAATAATTGTTCTTGTAGTTTATCACAAATTATCTTTCTACTTGCAGCTATCAATTCATTTGGTTTCCATAAATTCCAAATATCATCCATGGATGTTTTTAAAATTATATCACGCATTATTTCACACTAAATATTAGAATTTTATCCTTTTTTAATCTGATTAATTTCTTAAACTCGGATAATTCTGAATCAAGTGCTCTATGATCATCAGTTATTTCCTCGTAATAATCAACAAATTTTCAACCATGCATGTGGATATAATCCAACAAAAGGTGGCAGTTGACCATAATCGCCGCACATTATCACAGCAGTATTCTTCAACAATAGCCAATCATGAAATGTTTTTAATATAACTTTAGATGCTGTACATATTTTATCCCAAACGATAATCTTTGGACCATATTTCTCTCCCATTCGATCAGGAGTACATGTGTCTCCCTTCCATCGAGAAAACTATGATAAGTACATGATTTAATGCCTTGTTCTCTGTTTTCTCGCACAAGTCTATGTGTAGGTGTTAGCACAACCATATCAAAATTTCGAATTAATTCGATCACTCGAGTTGTTTCACCAACACCTCCAGGTCCATTAAGATACTGTTTTATGTCTAGCCATAGGATCACATACAGACGGTGCAGACGATAAATTTATCCCTGATTTTATCGTGTAAATATCTTTAATCGTTAACATCAGCGGATTCAGAATAATTCAGTATATTTTCCTGTTTTATTCTCCACGATCCCAACATGCATCATCGCCATTATGTAGTTGTTCAAGCAATCCTAAATGCGTTTCATTGATATAAAACGAATCAGTAGCTACTCTGACAGCAAACTTAGAAACTTTATTTAATATCGATAATAGATTTATTGAAACATATGAATCATTGAAGATCTTAAATGAACAGATTGTGGTGATTCACCATCAATATAACTTACGACTGTACCTAATTTAGTTCCGTTTGATAAATTAACATTACTTCGACTTATAAACGTATTTTTTGTTGTTGTATCAGCAATTATAAAATAGTATAATATAGTTTGTCAATACCAGTCAACATTCCTGGTCTGGAATTTTTACTCAATATGGCATTTTTTTTCCATTAGCAAGGACAGGATCGTATTTGTTACGGATAATCCATGTTTCTGATAATACAATAAATTTTATTTTAAAAAGATATTTTTGCTCGCCTAGATGATTGATAATCATTGCCGCTCGTTTATCGTTCATGGTAGCATCGACATCTTTAGTGTTGCGTATGATTTTAAACGTTGACCACACATGAGATGCGCCATCTTTCCTAAATTCTTCTTTGGCCTCATGCATTTTATTAATCAGTGCATCTCTCCTAAATTCCTTCTTGGTGTCATGAATTTTATCATTCGTTGGATCAACCAGAGCTCGCACCGGTAAGTCAGGGGATATTCTGTCAAAATTAAATTTGTCTTTATAAGGTTTAATTTTTGATAACCTCGTAAATTCATCCATATTATAATTAAGACAAATATATTTTTAAATTGAAATATTGTATATATAATGATTAAAACAAAGAACAAATGCATCTGGCTTATGATAGGCTCTACAACTTCTTGTAGCAAATCTTGCGTAAACGAGTTATGTGGACTTCACTTAAATAAGTGGGTGGGGGGTGGGGCTCCAGTACAAAGCTCGAATTACATAAGCACACTCTCCCACCATATCACGTGGTGGGTGATATATTTCACTATCTATGGGTTGATTTTGGGGGGAGAGTGTGCAATGTGTTACGTAGAGCTATCCGAAATTTATGGGGAAACCTAAATCTGAAATGAGGGGCCCCAAGTGGCCGAATGGTCTAAAGCGCTGTCCGTTATGGACCACTGCCATCTCACCTTTGTCTGCGTGTGTTCGTGTCTAAGATTCGGCAAATGTAATTATGTGAGAAAGCTTACCAGTAGCTTCTCGTGGGTCGGTGGTTCTTTCCGGGGGTTGTCCGGGTTCTTCCTCCACCATTTAATACTGACCGCCATGTATAGCCTATTGTGTGCTGAAATGGAGTTAAACCATAAAAAAAACAAACAAACAAATCTCAAATGAATTGCTAAACAGATTTTAAAACCATTGCTAAAAATAACATCCTGTATATGTTATGTGCTGTCCTTAGGATAAGTTAATTAAGTTAATATTGAGCAGTGATCGAAACACAATTATGTGTTGTGCTGGATATATGTACCTTCTGATCCCGCTAGGATGTCATAAGGCAACCTAGGGGTTCACATAAGGATGCGTTGTAAATATTTCTTTTATTATATGTATATATATATATATATATATATATATATATATATATATATATATATATATATATATATATATATATATATATATATATATATATATATATATATATATATATATATATATATATAATGAACCTTGAAAATATTAATGATATAATTTATGAAAATAAAAAATCAAAGCATGATGCCATAAAATCAAGAAAAAAAATGATTTTGAGTCAATCCAACAAGGAAAAATTTAGTGCGGCTATACACTTCCAATGGAATATCGATTAATTAAGACAATCCGACAAATTATTTTACAATCATTATCTGCAGTGAAAGACAGTGATGTAGATAAATTTGTCCTACTTTCGATAGCGATTGATGATATTAAATCAAAATTATCTCACGAATATGAAACAAAAAAGATTATCAACACATGCGTGAGACAAATAAAAAGATTATATCTGATCGTGAAAACGAAAATAGTAAAGACGTCTGTGATTGCGAAAGTGGCTGGTGATTTAAGAATCAGTAAAAAAATATCTTGTTATAATATTTTATGGAAATTTAGTCAAAATTAATCATTTTTTTTAAACCTATTTTAGTAGATTTTCTCATATAAAATCGGTGAAATTGTAAAATTCGTAGCTTCAAAACCCCGGCGATTCTCTAAATAATTTATCGATAAATCGTTAATTTGTCATAAAACATAGTCAAAAGTAATGTTTTCTTTTACTGAAATATACCTGATTTTTGGTCAATTTATGAGTAGAAAAGGAAAATTTTATCAAGCAGCAGAGGGGGCGAATCGGACAACTTTTTATAGGCATCTATTCGGAAAATTAAGGCTTCCTCGAAAAGTGAATCGGACAAGCGTCGATTCGGCAAACTAAGGTTTCCTCGAAGATGCCATGGTCGTTGTCGCCGCCCCCTCTGCTGCTATGGGTTAACCAAATATTTAATCAAGTCCGATACGATATCGTGTTCGAGGGTCATGCAAATTTATTGTTATAAATCCGTGTGGGACCGACTGAGCATGACTAAAGAAATTTCGAAATTGATTGAAGTTCATATCAGAGCACCATGTCTGCCAAATATTTCGTAGCGTATGTGTATCAACACCGTTAAACATAGCAAGAATATTACAGTTATCTCTGATCACTTTTGGAATCTTAGTGTAGCGTTGAGTTACATATATCACGTCGGTGTTTTTATGCCTGCCTCGGAAAAATATTCTAGCTGGTTTTTTTATTGTCTAACATGATATCGTCGTATACGACTAAATTGTTAATGCTCCCATCAAGGTCATGCACGGATGGTGCCACGTCAATATCAGTTATAAAATCAATGACGTTCTCACCCTTAATTTCTGATGCATTCTTGTTAAAATCCTTTAACACTTCATAGCATCGTTGATCATCTACGCTAGGAGCAACTAAATTCAACTTATCCCACTTCATCCATCTCATTATTAAATTGAGCAACAATTGCGTCTTGCCGGATCCAGATGGCCCGATTATAATTGCGCGGATAGAGTTTGGTAGCGCTGCATGATGCTTAACTGGTTCTCTTGTTTTAGTTGCTGAAAAATCAATTATATTCATATCTCTATACATAAATTATGGATCTATATTGTGTGGAGTGTAAAACGCGTACTAGCACAAATGATGTGACGACGATTACAACTAGCAATAACAGATCGGCACTTACTGGTAGATGTGCAACATGTGGTATAAAAAAGTTTAGATTTGTTTCTATGAAATCCGGAGATGTTTTAAAAAAAAAACAAGGAGGTGATATTGCAGCCAAGTTAGAAAAACTCCCTGGAACACCATGGGCAAAGTATCCAGGAGAAAAGCACCTTCCAGGGTATAGTTACTGTGGACCCGGAATCAGACTCGATATCAGACTCGATGATCAAAATCAACCTCGACCGGGCGAAAACCCAAAAAACACTATTGATAAGGCGTGTCATGCTCATGATGTTGCATATAAAAGCAGCAATCTGCAACACAGACATCTCGCAGATGTGAAATTGATTCACGCGTTGAATTATATCACTGATAAATCCTTCAAAGAAAAATTGGCTTCATGGTTAGTAAAATCGGCTATGAAAGGTAAATTGATGTTAGGTGCTGGTAATTAATAACAACATGGAATCTATTTAAAATTCTCCAAGCGGATACTGGCGGGGTAAAGCAGCGATTGTTAAACTCGCTAGTGCCGCGAAGGTGAAATATACCACTGCGGCTAATTGGTTATCCAAACAGGCAATATGGCAAATATATCTACCGCCGCCTAAACAAATTAACTACTCTCATTTTGATGTGATCGTTCCTAATGAAGTTGATATATTATTTCTGCCGCATGATGGTGGTTACAAATACGCGTTAACCGTAGTTGATGTTGAGAGTCGATACAAACAAGCAGAGCCGCTAAAACAAAATCATCAACTGAAGTGGCTTCTGCGTTTTAAAGGATTTATCGATGAGGTCCTCTGCGTTGGCCAAATCTATTACAAGTTGATCCTGGCAAGGAATTTCAGGGTGTAGTGTTATCAACAATGAAACATCATAATGTTACCATCAGACGAGGGCATACTGCATTACATCGCGATCAGGCGATTGTTGAACGATTTAATAGCACACTTGCCGAGCGGTTATTTGGATATCAATACGCGGAAGAATTTATTCAACATAAACAATCTCGTGAATGGGTCAAGAGATTACCAGGTGTAATTAGCGCGCTGAATAATGAGGTTACTGGAACAATCAACATGAAACCTAATGCGATTAAAAAGAAGTATATACCTAAAAACCCACAAAAAGATTATTCAAAAGAACCAATTCTTGGTAATGTAACTGTAAGGTATTTATACGAACCAGGAGAGCTCGAAGGCGGCACAAAAAGGGCTACTGATCCTATTTGGAGTGTCACCGTGCATAAAATATCCGACATAACACGATCCACGGGTAGACCAGCAATTTATAGATTGAATTCAACTGCTCCTCAGCGAGGATTTACTCGACAACAACTACAAGTGATACCCGAGGATACTCAATTACTACCGCGTGGTCTTAACTAGCACCTCTTCGTATGTTACATTCAAGGCAAGTCAGCATCACGTTATCGTTAGTATTGCCAACGCTGCTATCTTTTCTGTCTACGGTAAATTGTCGAGTATCCGACCAACACCAACGCATTATACAATTATAACTCGCGCAGTGATTATTCTGTTGTTGCTTCAGCGCGATTATTAATTCAGCATCAATATCGAATTCTCTATTATTTTTTTTTATCCTGTTGTTTATAACCAGATAGTTTTTTTTCTGATTATGTCCTTAGTGATGAAATCACCAGTGACAATATCATTGATTGTATTGTCATTATCAACTAAAACAACTCTTCGAAGCTGATTTATTCTTCGTTCTCTGGATACTGCGAGATAGACTAATTTTGACCATTCGATGCGATTATCCACTATCCAAACAATTGTATCGGATCTATTTAATCCCTGTGAAGAATGTATCGTCGCTGCGTAATCTAGCGTCCACGGGGATTTATCAGCACGCAATGCATCTTTGACGACGTTGATATCAACCAGCACAATATCATTTAGCACTAAATTCTGCTTTTCACGCTGTCCTGGAATATCAACTTCAATATTCTGCTTTCGTGTATCCGAAGGTCTATAACATAACGGTACTGGAAGTGTTGCAAATTTTTCTTTATGCGTTTCAAAAAACTTCATCTGAAGTGTGTCTCTGACTATCTTTCTACTTGCGATTATCAAATCGTTTGGTCTCCACGCTTCCCAAAAATCATTCATGGAAGTTTCTGAAATTATTTTACGCGCTATTTCACATTGAATTCTATCAGGTTGTAATCTGATTAGTTTTTTGAACTCGCGTAATTGTTCATCAAGCGCTCTATGATCGGTGTTAATTTCTTCATAGTAGTCTACAAAATTCTTCAGCCAATCATGTGGCGATAAACCGACAAATGGTGGTGGTTGACCGTGACGACTTTTGTGTTCGCGTGTAATAACCACTCGAGAAACTTTTGTAATACATCTAACGACACCGTGCATATCTCATCCCAAATTATGACATCAGGGACAGATTTCTCACCCATTCGATCAGGAGTCCATTCATCGCCATTCATCGCCTTTCCATCGAAAAAAGCTATGATAAGTGCAAGCATTCACCCCTCGTTGTTTCATCTCTCTGGCAAGTCTGTGTGTTGGTGTTAGCACAAACATGTTTGTGAAATCCGTAGGATTTTTCCCACGAAATAACTCAATCGCGCGAGTCGTCTTTCCTGACCCGCCACAACCGTTTAAATAAACTGTTTTATATCTACATACAGGATCAGATATCGGCGGTGCATTAGATAGTTCTGATATTTTATCACCGCTCAAATATTTATCTTCAATCGTAACATCTGCTGATTTGGAGTAATCACACGGTATTTCCCGCTTAATTCTCCAAGATCCCCAACTCTCGTCGGAATTTGTGAATTCGGTCACTGCGTTGCTGTGTTTCATGTCTATGTAAAATGAATCAGTGGCGACTCTAACTGCGGTGTCAGTAAATCTATTTATCATCGAAAACAGATTAATAGAAGCATAAGCCAGCATAGATGCTCTCAAATGTGTATACTGAGGACTGTGTCCATCGCTGTAAGTAACAATTGTTCCCAATTTGGTTCCATCGGACAAGAAAGCGTCCTTACGATCGACATATATACCATTAGATGTTACATCCGCGATTATAAAATCGTATTCAACACTATCCATAATCAACCGTGAAGAATATTGTCCATTGTCGTATTTACCACCTTGAGTGAACTTACCAATTATTCTTCTACCAAGATCTTTTGCGTCTTTGTTTCTGATTTCATATAACAGTTTGGACCAATTCATGATATATTCTTCGTCGAGATCAGAAAATTGTTTTCGTTGTTCGCTGATTATACTATCTAGATCAGGTTGTGGTGGTAACCAGACTTCAATCTGTGCTCGATATGATGTAATCGCTTCACTGACAATCAGCGATATCAACATGTTACAATCAATCATATACCGTAACAGCACTATTGGCATCCAATGTTTTTCCGATATATGTCTACCAATCCAGACATATCAACACGGATGAAGTCCTTTAGCCAATTCAAATGATACCACACGAGCGAATCAGGTTAAATCAAAATCAGGTAGTGGTCCATTAATCGCAACACGTGTCATCTCATGGGTGGGATGTCCAAATCACTTGAAGTATTTAGCGGTTTCTCCGTATCCGAGAAAACTCCCGGGATAACACGCGACTATATCAACCAAAATAATAGTTTCAGGGTTGTATTTTGTATTCCATAATCCGCCGTGGTTATATTCGATGCAGCTTGATTTGATGTCTGTGAGAAATTCAGCTCGTGTTGGTTTCCAGGAGTTTCTCTTTCTCGCAAAATGAGCCGCAACCGACGGAATTGTAAAGCAATTTGTTAGTAATTGTTCGTCGTCGAAACTCCTTGAGAAACTACTAGCTAGTTTTTTCATCTTGTCATGGAGTGCTTCGGTACGGTATAATTCTCCATTGGGTCTTACAAACTGATCGAATCCACCCTCGGGGTTTTCAGCACTGTTAAGTAACCACACTGACACCGGATCGTTTTTACTCAACTGGTAAATAGCATCGAACAATTTTTTCTCAGAGAATTCCGTGGAGAATTCCACGGGTATATATTTTATGGTTCTATCCCGCGGAAATATTGTTAACGCAGGTGTCCATGCGTGTTCGTTATGATCAATAATTTTGATTGGGGCTCCTTTTGATTTATATCTTGATTCGTGTAATATCTCGCCGGTTATCGTCGCTACGGTTATTGGGAATCTTAATGATGTTTCTAATTTGGCTATATCCTGAATTGATGCTCCGTTTTTGTTAACTGTTAATTCCCATTTATTTATTTTCTGGCGTCCTAGATCAGTCAATTTGTTTCCCCGGGATGCATTTGTGAAGTGTTCTAATATTCGTTCTGCTACACAATTCATTCTTGACGAAGTCGATGACGAAGTCATCAATGACAGTTTCATGGGTTTTAGTTTTTCAATACTCGGTTTATCATTTAACAGATATATCCCATAAACAACTGCTGTTACAGGATAGGATCTTTCGTAGTATGGTCTGTCAATTCTAGTCAAAATTACTGGTTTGGAATCTCGACTCAAAAGGACGGTTCTTTTACTCTTCAAGATGGGTTCAAATTTATCCCTGATAATCCAATTTCCAGTGTCTGAACGGATAATGAATTTCACTCTACAAAAATATCTTTTCCGGGTAAGATGTGAAATTATCACTACTGCACGTTCGTCGTTCATGGTAGCATCAACACTACCATAAATTCGAAATGTTGACCAACAATGAGATGCTCCATCGTGTTTCAATTCATTAAAACAGTCACTGATTTTACTTATCATAGTTTTATCACCTATTAGATTAAATTTAGCATTTTTCCAGGGTTTAAATTTCGATAATCTCTCGAATTCCTTCATGTTATAATTAAAACAAGTATTTAAATAGAAAATGTATTATATAATGAATCATTGCAAATGGCTTATGATTGGATCAATAACCCCGTATAACAAATCATGCAGAAAGGAGTTCAGTGGGTATCATATGCAAAGCGTTCGACGCGGAAGTCTAGGTCAGATTTCATGTATAAGATGTGGGGTAGGGGTGAGAGGAATATCACAATTATGTCTTGGTTGTGGTGGTAAACGATACAGAGAGTTGAAGCGTTATTATGATAAGAGAATCAAAGATTCCATTAAAAACTCCACTAAGAATTCCATCAATAACTCTGACCCTGACAGCGTCAATGACAAAGTTATAAGAACTCCTCAAGACTACATCGGAAGATTTCCAAGTAATGTAATAATTCAACCAAACAATGAATTAGACAAACAATAGTATAGTATATAAATGAACCAAGAATTACGACCACATCCCGAGATTGCAAACTATGAAGCTTCCCGTGATGGTATTATCAGAAACCGTAGACTGAAGAAACTGGTTGGGTGGGATAATGGTGTGGGGTATTTGATGTTTTGTGTTGGAAAGAAGAAATATTACTGTCACAGATTCATCTTCGAGGTGTTTAATGGATTGATCAAGGATGGTCTTGTTATCAATCACATTGATTCCAATCCACATAATAACAAATTGGATAATCTATAAGCTGTTACTCAGAGTGAGAATTTAAAACGATGATTAACTGGTACTTATAAATCGATTGGGAAAAGACCTGTAAAATCTTTTAATACAGTAACTAACGAACAAATTGTATTCAAATCAATATCTGAAGCCGGTAGATATTTTGATATTTGTGAACCCTCAATACGATATGTTGCAGAGGGTATAACCAAGACAACTTTTTCTAAAAAGATTGAACAAAAGATTCGATTTTCGTATGTCTAAATCATATTTTATATAACAATAACGGATTATGGATTCTACGGCGGAAATGATATTACTGCAGTTGATGATAAAACTACAATACTTAAATTTCATGTATGGAGTGTTAATAGATGGTTCTCTTGATAACATAGATTAAATCATAGATAGTTGTGTTCATTTTGAGGAAACGATCCAATTTATTATTATATAGTATTTTGGACCATTTCCTCATATCGTTGATAAATATATGATGGGCTATCGTTTGATTGGTTTACAAAAAATAAATAAATTTACTATTTTTTTTGACTGATTTAGTAGATTTTTGACTGATTTTGGTCGATTTTTGACTGATTTTCAATGGTTTCAGTCGGGTAAAGTAGTCGATGCTGCATGGAATTTCTCGTAGACTTTTTCACGAAAAATGACTTTCGTATGCCTTATTATGTTTTGGCATTATTCTATATAGTATAAACGGAGATACCTCGTCAGGGTATATCGGCCTATGAAATAGTTATCTCCGTTAGATTGTGATTTTGATGGGCTATCTTTTGATTGGCTGTTATAATTATCACGATTCTCAACGGAAATAATCAATTATAGGTTTTTATAGAAAAACGAATCAAACAAGAACTATTTACAAACAACTATACTCTTTTTTTTAGTGTTTTCAAACATTCAGTCTTGCTTAAATACTGTTAATAATCATTATTAAAAATACGAAAGATATAGCGATCACACACATTTGTGTTCAACTTTCATCTATAACCAGTTTATATACTATATCGTCTGTGTTATTATTGGGCTTTAGCGTCGAAAATCATACATGAATAATTCATACAACCATGCACCGTTCGCGGTGTATGGATACTTTTTGTATTCATACAACCCTGGATTTCGTCTGGATGTATGAATTAGGTCCGTATGAATGTAGACCTGCCCATCATCCCATCCCATCATTCATTTCATCTCATCCCATCATTCATTTCATCCCATCCCATCATTGACGTCATTCATTATATAATTACCATAAAAACTCGATTTCGCTTTCGTGATATATAATCTATTGTTTGACTTTGGGCCCAGTTAGATGTGAAGGCACCTGACTGGACCCTATAAGATGTGTTGTCGAATATGTAACCTCTGGGCGCCCTCCGATGAAAATACACCTGATGGAGTCCTATGAGATGTACTGTCTTATACGTAACCACACGGGAGCCTCCGATGAAAATACACCTGAGGCACCCAAACGGGTTTAGAAATATATATATACCACATAATCTCTGGACGTGAGTAGAATGTAATAATACACTTTACCACGGACATGATTCACATATCATCGCATAATATCTCTGGAGTTATAAGGTGACCAAACATCTTAGTACGAACAGAGTTCATTTTTGAAAAAATATATATTTTTTATATTAGAAATATATATAATTATATAAAATGAACTCTGAAAATATTGATAAGATTATAGCTGACATTTATAAATTGAAAAACCAAGAGATTAAATTGTCTGACGATTTGAGCCCTGACAAAATTATCTCTGATGATCAGGATATAGAGTACGGTATAATTATGAACAAATACATGCTTCCAAAGAAGTATGCGCTAATAAAAAAAAAATTAAGAATTATATTCGAGACTCACTTACGTGTTGTAACGATGTAAGTGTATTTGTCCCGCTATTTACTATCGTGGAAGATATACGGAAAGAATTGGGTCGAGATTATGAATTGAAAAAGGAGGTTAATTCGAAGATTAGAGAAATACGAGCATTAATTCAACGAAATGAAAAACCCCTTTAGATACCTCCCGCGCTAAGCTTGTAACTGCAAGGTAAAAGTATACTATAAATAACCATGGACTGCAATACAATGGAACAGATGTTGCCATGGAAAGGCATGTACAAGTTTAACTGTATAATCAATACCAGCTTGTTCAAACAACAGGGAGTAAATTGCCACGATGAAAAACATTTCAGCGAGTGTTTTTTGTGTTATTTTTTCATTGATGTTTGTCGGGTTAACACGTAAAATCTTTTTAAATGAATCAATTAGACTCTTTCCATTTGAAATCCTTTGAATTTTCATATATGATGAACAAAATCACTATATGAAAATCTCTTCGAGATTCAAATTGGAAGATTGTTTACGATTTCAATAATGGTAAATGAAGCATTAACCACTCGATTGGCTCGTGAGCGACTAGATGCAATTAAAAAATATATACCCGTCCGTGATTCTGTCAGGAATAAACTGCAAGCTAGACAGAGTTTACAAACTGACTTTTCTGTGAGATCTGAAGAGTTGTTTAAACCAATAACCACAGCAACGAAGGGGGTAATATCAGCTACTGAGCGTGCTATATGGGTAGATATTCCCGAGACGGGGACAAGAAAAGAAAAACCTCTTATTGGTGAGCTTGAAAAAATAGCAGCGGAAACTGAACAAACAAAACAAGCTGTACAAAAACTCCACGATGATGTTAGTGAACCACCTGAATCAAAAAGAACAGTAGATGATTTACGCGCGAGATTTAACGAGGAAGGGTTAGCAGCAATTGATAAGACTGATCCAGCAGAAATTCCTGCGCTTGTTGTTACGACTTATGAAAACAGAACAAAAATGTTGAAACCAGAACATCATAAGTATGCTAGAAGTATAAAACATTGGGCTGATGTATTCTACAAAATCAAAACTGAAACAAGTCAAATTGATAATGATAATACATCATACATAGGATATATCAATGCGGTGGATACAGTGTATAATCAATATGAAGGAATAAAACAACAACAAAAACCGCAAAAATTGCAAAGAAAGCGACAGCAACCTTCAAAGAAAATATCTTTCTCAACTCAAAAACAAAAAGAACCTCAACAACTACCACCCCAAGCTTCGCTTGGACCATTGTATACACCTGATCGAGATGAAGATGATGTGGATAAACTTTTTAATTATTTACAAAGTCAAGAAACAGACACACAGGGTGCAACCGGGGAGGGATTTTCTAAATCAGAATCTCGAAGAGATTCAAACCAAAGATTTTCCAGAGATTCCATTGGAGTTTCAGGGGAAAATCAAAGATTTTCAGGTCTAGTTAGTTGTCCTGGTAATATTCTTCGTGATATAGCACGATTAGAGGTTCTAATCGGAGGAAAACGAGCTGGATATAACTCACCGGAAGTAATTAATGAAGCAGCTGATATCTGCATGCGGTTATTTCAAGGTGGCATCATGGATATCAAAATATATCGAGATTTCATTGACGAGTTAGTGGAAAATCCTTCGGATGGTTACCACAGCGATTAAGTCATCGGTGATGAATCTGATGACTTCGTCATTCGATTAGATAAATATAATTTAAATAAGATGATCATACACTACAATCATGACAAACCAACCATGGTCTATGTTGTAAATTCGCGGTTTCCAGTTTATAGAACATACTTTGGTGATGGTCTCGGTAATACCATTGCAGGGTTATTTGCAAGAATGGCTCCAAAAGTAGCGCCGCTAGCAAAACAGTTATCGATGAAAGCCATTGATGTTATTCGTGATAAGGGTATTAGCGCTGTTGGAGATGCTGCCGGAAAGGCATTTTTGGCTGCTCTGGATAAACTAACATCGCTAGTTCGACGGCGAAATAAACCGTGACCGTTACCATCTACAGCGGAAATGCCCTCGAGTGTTAGTAAAATAATAAATAACGCAGTAGATCAAAAACTAGCGTCGCTGATAACTCCGTCATACACCAGCGACCAAAGCAACATCGCAAATATGAAAGCGGGAAGTGGCTTAAAAAAACCACGACAACGACAAAGTCGTGGTCGATGATTTAGACGCTGATTTATCAAAGTGATAATATAATAAAATGTTCAAAAGGTCACCTGATCCAGCGTTTGATATGGACGCCCTAGTGCGCAAGGATGATTCTGTAAGTGATTATCAATTTTATGCCTATCACGCAATAGATTCAAATAGTCGAACAAGAATTGAACTTCAAGTTCATGATACCAGTAAATACTTTTTACCTTGTGAGGCGTTTATTGAAGTAGAAGGAGAAATTGTACGAACAAATGATACAGAATATCTAGCTAATACTAAAGTCGGATTTGGTAATAATGGGATCATGGCGTTATTTGATAGTGCAAAATATCTCATCGATGGAAAAGAGATTGAGTCGATAAATCGTGATGTTGATGTAGCTACAACAATAATCGGGCTAGCAAGATATTCCGACGATTATACAAGATCGGCAGGTCCTTCTATGATGTTTGCAAATGATGGTAGGGATAAAGCTAGAAAAACATCCATTTATTTTCAAACAACCAAAGAATCGCGCTGCTCCCAACCCTGCTGATAATGATGAAGTCGAGGATATGATTATAAACCATGAGCCTGATTTCAACTTAGGAGCTGCAACACGTATGTCAATGTTGGAAGGAGCGCATAGATCATTTTCATGCGCGATTCCACTGCATCATATATTTGGATTCTGCAGAAATGTTCTAGAAGTTATTTATGGAGCAAAGCATGCAATATCACTCGTGCGAAAGGGTACTGACGATGACGCAATTTGGAGGATTCCAGCAGATCCTACACATCCAGATGCTGATGCTGGTAAAGTTAATTAAACAAAACTATCACTGTGGATGCTAGTGTTGACTCCATCAATCACCGCAGAACAGCGAATACTATCATTTATGGATCAAGGAGGAAAATCATTGATGAGTTGGCTAACAATGACTACAGATGTTAAGCAATCAGCTGTTAATGGGTTATTTACATGGAACCTAGCATCACAACAAGGCGTTTCAGCCCCACGTCATATATTTATTGCGTTACAGGATAATGCGCGAGTTTTTTCACAATTACGCAGCCATATGATATTTGATCAACTTGGTATCAGTGATGTCTCACTGTGAATAAACGGTCAGCAAGAACCATCCGAGGATATACAACTTAATTACGGTCAAAACCTTATTGCCCGCGTGTATCATAGATTGTTATCATTTATGGCGCGTGATCAAAATGTTCATACTGGTTTACAAATATCACAATACGATTTTAGGAATTTATATCCGATTTATTATTTTTCGCTGGAACATATTGATTTAACAAGACAGTAAGTTGTTGATATACACTTTAGAGCTAATGTAAACCGGGTTATTATAGGTCCTAATATTATCGCTAATTATAGAGCGGTTGCTGTCACTCTCAGCGATAAATCAATGTTACTTGAAGGTGTTGGCGGAAGAATGAGAGTGGTAGATGCGCCAGTGGAAAATCTATGATTGCCAAACATATAACAATTAGATCAATCTGTTATTGTATAATGAAATACAGTTATATTAGTGTTGCGTTAACTCCCGGTCAACTCAAGAAATTGCAATCGGAATCAGCTAAAAAAATGCGGAACCACAATAACACTGAAACCCAATCAGATGACTGGTGGTCAGAATAAGTTGTCGTTGACAACTTGTCAAGTAAAACACTTCAATGATGCATTCAAAGATAAAAAAGGCGTTCAGATCACTTTCTCTCTCTGCAGCCGCGATCAGTGACATGAAAAAATCAGGTGGTATATTCCCGTTGTTAGCTGCGTTACCAGCATTGATTGATGCGACTGCCCCATCGGTAGCTAAAGCGGAGGCGTTAGGAGCCTTTGGTACCGCGGCAGGAATGGCACTAAAAAAAGCAACCGGATATAAAAAAGGGAAAGGGTCTAAGACTGCCATCAACCCCGTATTCATGGTACAGCGGAAAGGGTCTAAGACTACCAGGAACCCCGTATTCATGGTACAGCGGAAAGGGTCTAAGACTACCGGGAACGGTTTATTAACCCAAAAATCTTCGATTTCCAAACCGATGGTTGTAGAGTCTTTGACTCCAATGTCCAATTTTGATTTATTCGATGCTGCTAAAAAGCTCGCGATTAAAAATTTCAGAGGCGTCTTTATGAATGATCGGTTACCGGCACAACCAAACAGCGTTGAAACCGGCATCATTAATCTTGATAACAGCACCGGACCCGGAACCCACTGGGTTGCATACGCGATTGATCCACGTGCAATCGTTTATTTTGATTCATATGGATTAGCGCCACCGAAGGAATTTAACCGCTATATAAACCACTTAAAAACTTTTCTAATCAAGACTTGGTATTCTACGCTACCAACACAACAAATAAATGATCCACCAATATGCGGCAGCAAAGTATTGAATGTCCTTAACGCTATTTCAGCATCTGGAAAACCACCACATGTTGTCGTAAATGAATACACCAGCAATCGCTTTTTAGAGAGAGAAAGAGTTTTACAATAACATGATTGATATTTGGGGAAGACGTCTATCAGCGCTGAAGAAACCCTCTGCCGATGGCATTGCAATCGGTGATATAAAAAAAAAATAATCGAAGATGAAATCGCTGAGACGTTGAACTTAGCAAGTGTTGATCCCGGGAAAATAGTTGTATTTCAAGATCGTCAGGTTAAATTGAAATCTAGTAATGTTTCCCTCGATGATATTTTAGTTAAACAACGAGACGCAACCGAAGGCAATATCGCGTTATTTTCCGATCAGGGTAAATTGAAATCTGGTAATATTTCCCTGGATGATATTTTAGTTAAACAACGAGACGCAACCGAAGGCACTATCGCATTATTTTCCCATCAGGGTAAATTGAAATCTAGTAATGTTTCTCTGGATGATATTTTAGTTAAACAACGAGACGCAACCGAAGGCACTATCGAGTTATTTTCCGATCAGGGTAAACTGAAACCAGGTGTACTCGTTTCAACTATTATGGATAGAATTAACAATATTGACAAGCCGTTACTAGATTTCCTTGGTAATCCTCCAGTGACCACACCAAATCTTACATCGATAAAAACTTCTATGTTGGAACTAGCAGCACTTCAAGTCAAATATGCAGATCGCGTTGAAAAGTTTACATCATTTCGTAAAAATATCATTGATAAATTCTTTGCAACCATGCTGGATAAAATTGATATAAAACTCCCGGATATTAAAAAATTCATCGATGAGACGAAAACCTTCATCGAAGCAATCAAAGGTGATGCAACGAGGATGATAACAATCATTGAAAAAACGAAAATTCCTCATGAGAAAACCAACAAAGTACCATACACGATTCAATACGGATCATTTGCGTGGACACCTACAAACAACAAATTAAATATCACTGCAACCGTCAAGGGTATTTATCGATTAACTCTAGCAACGCCAACTCAATTTAATATATCATCGTCGAGTTCATCTGGGGTCAACAATACGATATCGACGATCATCGACAAGGATACAACCGAACAGTTCACGATAGCATCCACTGATAATAATTTGAGGAGTATCAAATAAAAATAAAGAAATACCGACGAAGAATCACCGTAGTTGATGTTACCGTGTACTCGGTGAGTGGTGTAATCGCTGGGGCTGGTATAATACTCTCCTCGGTGACAATGATTGCCCCAATAGTTGTTCCAATTTGTATATCTGCGGCGACAACAATCGCGGAAATTATTTCGATTATAACAAAAAAAAATATCATCATGCAGCCAGCGTAAACTGCAAGATTATTTAATTAAATTTAATATTGTATCAACCGTGTATTCGCAATTATCCTCGATGATATCGTCGTCGCTCGATGATACATTAATATCAGATAGTGAGTTCTCAGCGATAGTAAATATTTATGATTCCGCTATATCAGAATTAGAGCAACAACATGAATATAATAACGATGACAACACCGAAAGAACTACTTCAACGAATAGTGGAGAACACAAACCCAGTACAAACCAGCATGATCTCAATAACCTCAACGATATCCGATAGTAAGTTCTCAGTGGTGGTAGTATTTAATGATTCCGCGATATCAAAATTAGAAATACAACATGAATATAATAACGATGACAACACCGGAGGAACTACTTCAACGAATAGTAAAGAATACCGAACCGATTCAACAAATAATGGAAAATACCACACCGATGAAGACCAGCATGATATCGATAACCTCAACGAATCCTGAATTTAGTGTGAATTTCCCGATTCCGATTCCCGTGAAAGAAATAGCGTTAGCAAAACTACGGATATATCACAGTTGGCCTAATATCAGATCGGTAGCATTTGGCGGTCAACAACCGAATAATTCCTAGGTGTTTGCAAATAAAAATAAACCCGATGAAACTCCAGACTGGAACGTTGTTTCGATACCATCTGGGTCATACCAAATCGAACAAATCAATGCTGAATTCCAGCGTAGAATAAAATCTATTACTGGAGCAGCAGAATGAAAATCGCTATAACGGTTCACGAGCCGACGTTATCATCTGCGATCGAGATAAACTCACCTAATTAAGTCGTAGATATTTATCAGAGTTCAATAAGAACTATACTGGGATGGCCTGAAATACCACCTGAGGGGTATCAAATACCCGAACCACAAAAATCTGATTATATCACAGACAATAAATATCACGATTTTAAAACCAGAATAATCGATTCTACTTATACGAAAGTTTTAACAGAGCCTGTTATTTACAGTAATGGAATATGGTTTTTTGGACAGCGGGATGGTGGTTGGATCGAAATTTCTTCAGATAACATCTCGGAAAATTTTAATATTTTTAAACAAGAACATAAGAATTATTTAGATAAATTACGACAGAGTTTTCAAGAAAATCGTCGAAAACTTTAATTATCAAATACACGGAAATATTAAATCAAATTGTACACGATATAGAATTGTTTCACATACGACTTATTCAAGGAGTATTAGATGCCAGGGTCGGTTTTGATAAGATAGAATTTGCAAAGAAATATAATGCACGCGTTGAAGATATTCCGACATTTAAATTTCCTGAGTATAATATTCCAGAACTAAAAAAATCAACCAATGATCTCCTCGATGAATACTTTCCCAAAATACTCGCAACGTGGAAGAAATTGCAACTACCACCAACAATACTCAAACATAATAACTACCCAGACGGCGGTGGTAGGCATATCGCTTCGTTCAACGTGAATATAACCTCGGTGATAGCATTAAATTTAGTATGTGATGTTATCGAAGGAAGCTATCAAATAAATCTCGAGCGATCAAATCAAGCTCAGCAGGGATATGTTCTATATGCATTTGCACCAATAGCTCCTCCAGGATTTCTAATCATTGAGGACCCAATTAATCCAGTCTATATGCGATGTCATAATGATTCGCTAACGAGAATTAATTTCAGACTCACTGACCAGTCAAATAATCTAATTGATTTACAAGGCGAAGTCTTACAAATTAGTCTGTTTGTAAAATCCTAAATGATTTTCATAGTAAAATATTCGGTTAACCCATAGCAGCAGAGGGGACGGCGACAACGACCATGGCATCTTCGAGGAAACCTTAGTTTGCCGAATCGACGCTTGTCCGATTCACTTTTCGAGGAAGCCTTAATTTTCCGAATAGATGCCTATAAAAAGTTGTCCGATTCGCCCCCTCTGCTGCTTATCAATTTATTGATAAATCATTTAGAGAATCGCTGGGGTTTTCACCCATCAAAATCAGAAATTTCACCGATTTTATATGATAAAATCGACTAAAATAGGTAAAATAAATTATGAATTTTGACAAAATCACAGAATTTTCTGAGATCTGAGTAAACAAATTTTCTCATATTTTTTTGATGAAATTCATCAGATCAATATACCCAATCTGATAGATTTAGTACCATTATGCCTATGATAGATTTTCATTATACTTATTATATTTATAAGATTTAGTACCAATATACCCATCAAATTAATGAAATTGTTTGATAATCTGGAATTATGGGTAATGTACCCTTTATTCAGAATTAGGTAACATTTTTTAATCTGATCAAATTTAATGCAGGAATGTGCATAATTCAGAATCTGATTTCGTTCACACTTGATCATAACAATATGTTCTCGCCGCAGTTTATGAAACTACATCTGCGTTAATAAAAAATCTTCGTTACCGTACTCATCAATAACTATTCAATGCTAAATTGTTCTACCTGTGCAAATACTCTCTTGATTGCATTTTCAGGATTTTCTTTGTCGTGTATGAAAATCTTCACGTGTTGGTACATTATATAATATCCCTTTGATCAATTCGTGCATCAAGATCTCACATAGAGATTTATTGACAAAATTTAATTTCTTAAATTAAGTAAATGTCTATGTTGGTCATTAACTTTACAATGTATTCTTGACAAATACGGATTATGATAATGTAGATAAACCGCATTGATTAGTTCTTGTACAATCAAAATTCCATGAGAATCTTGCGGAGTAAATGTATAAAGAATATATCCTTGCTGAGCTTGATTTGATTTTTGAATGTCTATTTGATAACTGCCATTAATTACATCACATACAAGAATGACCCTGTTGTTGATGTTATATTAACGATTTCTGGTGAAATATGTCTACCGCCACCATGCGGATCATTGCTATATCTGAGAATAGCTGCTGGTGGTGCTTTTTTTCTCCACGCAGAAACAATTTTATGAACATTTTCGTTGATAATATAGTTTACTGATTTTTTTAGTTCAGTAATGTCAAATCGTGGTATTACAAATTTTAATAAATCTGCTTCAGCTATTTTATAATGCTCAGCATATAATCGCCTAATGTTTATTTTTTCATTATCGAAATCATAAGTACTAGCATTTATTACCTCAATGATAGTTCGATTACCATACTCAAGGTCTGATACAATTTGATTTAAATGTTGTATTGACACAATAATTTGTTTTTCTTAAATCGTTATTAGCATACTCCAGAATATAAATATAATTTTTAAGTAATTGCACTAGTGTCGTGGACATCGTTATATGTTCAGTTTTAATGTCATCAGCTAATGATCCAAGATCTATTTCATTAACAATATATTTAAACGTTTTTTGATCAACATCAAATATGATATTGGTGCTATAGGAAATCTTCTACCATGCATTTGTATATATCTATCCGTGTCACGCAATGGATATTTATCTCGACATTTTGGAGTTATTATAAGCGCTTTATCGTTGGTAGAAAAATCATCTCTACGCGGTTCTGGTGGTCCTTGATATTCTTGTGGAATTTCTAGCCATCCTAATACGGATCTAATCGTTGATTGATAAATATCAACGACGTAATCGAAGAATGTATTTCTATCTCAGCCGATAATGTTGGGTCGTAAACGGGGATAGCTATTTTTGATTCTTTTCCCATAATAAGTTTATTCTAAGCGCGAATTCATCATTGATTTGTTTGATCTGATAACTTCCAGTTGGAAGACTAATAACATTAAAGTCTGAGGTTACAATGCCATCAGCGTTGGCTGAGATTTTTATTTGCAAATACAAGCGAATTGTTTGCTGGTAATCTACTAAATAATTATGATCTGATATTTGGCCAAATGTGATATACTCGTAATTGTGCAAGCACGATCTCTCACTGGAAATGCGGTTGGAAAGTTGACGATAAATTCAGGTGTGGTTGAGCTTATTGATATCATCATTGTCCTTCGTGGAGCTGTGTTTGTGACTATCTGTTGCAGTTGTTCGTGCGTCATTATTATTAGTGTTATTTTCTAAATCAGACGTAGTCATTGCCTCGTTGTAGATTTTAATCATTTCTGCAAACTCTGTATCTGATATTATTCCATCACTGATCGCGCATGATATTTTCGAAGATAATTTTGAATACGCGGTTGTTGCCGAGCAAAGTTTCATTGTGTACTCGTACAGTTTATTTTCGTTGCACGAGGATATCTTTTTCGCAATAATATTAAGAACATCAGCAATTGTTGTCGCGGATGAAACACAAATAGTTACGATAATCAGTGACGTCATTGTTATTTCGGATAATAACAAACCAATTCCAGCGATAACTGCGGATGCCAAATACACAATTATGTCAATGACAACTACACGTCGTTGATATTTTTTTATTTTTATGGTGTACACGTCGATGATATTTTTTATTTTATTTTGCCATGCACAAACCTGATTGTACCGGTATTCTTGAACGTCAGTCATTATAAAATTACCTAGCGAACAATTGGCGTTTTAGCAACAAATTCCAGACACCACCAATAAGCTACTTCGGTCAAATTTTTATCAGGCGGTTCAAAAGTAAACGTTTCTTTGTCGCCGCTAATTAACAAATGGATATAGTTCCAGAAAGATCATCAGTTGAATGATGTAAAAACCGTGTTGTGATTATATTAAATTTTCAACACTAAACCCAGACAACCTATAAACGCCATTGACTTCTGCGGTATGTTTAATGGTTTTATTTTGTTCTGTCCATACTGATGATCCTAACGCTACCGTGTAAACATTGTTAATGATATTTTTATGTAAAATTTTAATCAAATTAAGTTTATCAACAATCTCAGGAATTCCTTTAATAACATCATCAAGAGTTTGTAATCGTTTTAATTTCTGATATTGCTGTGTTAATGTCTTTGAGTTTTGCGTTAATCTCAGAGAGTTTTACGTCAATGGTGAGTGGACTTCCAAAGAAATCCACACCGATTTTATTAAGTTTTTGAAAATTTCTATGAACGTTTGAAAAAGTGCTTAAGTGAACATCATACTCAAGTTGAAACGCTGTTAGTTTATCCTTGATGACCTGTTCGCGTACATCTACGTAGTTTTTTGTTGATGCGTCTTTGGGAGATGTTGGATTCCTCAAAACAACAATTTTATTTCCGTTCATGATAAGTTCACTTGTCATTATATCACTAGTTGATTTTACACGATTAGAGACACTTGTTGCAATTTCATTTCTGATAGCTGCAATTGATACATTTGAGTCTCCAGTTTTCCCATACGTGATAAACATTGGAATGTTATCCATGGTAGTGCCAAGAACTATATGGATTATCTCACTCCACATAATGTTGCTCATTTTCAAAACACCGAATTTATCCTAAAAAACAACAACTTCATGACAATCAACTCCAGAAAGGTTTGTAATATCGGCAAGTTCATCTTTAGTTGCATATTTTGACAAATCAATATCGTCTTTTTTTTTTGCTGTGAGGAGGTCTTCGGTAAATATCAACCATTATACGTATAGCTGGTATTCAAACTAACGGTTTTCTGTGGAGGCAATGAAAATTTTGAAATAGCATTAAGTACTACTTCACAACCACATATCGGTGGATCTATTTGAGTTTGTGTTGGTAGCGTAGAATACCATATCAGAGTGTTTGGTTGCAAATATGAAAGAAATTCCTTTTGTGGAAGAAGTCCATACGAATCAAAATAAACAGATCCACGTGGATCAATCGCATATTCAACCCAATGAGATCCCGAACTAGAACTGTTAGCAAGATTAATAATTCCTGTTTCAATGCTGTTTGGTTGTTTTGGTAATTAGTCGCGCATAACAACACCTCTGAAATTTTGTATTGTTAATTTTTCAGCAGCATTAACTAAATCAAAATTAGACATTGGAAGTATCAACGAAATGTTCCTGGTAATCTCAGGCCGCGCCCATACCAATGTGGGGTTCCTAGTAATCACAGACCCATGCCTCCTTTTTAAATCCTTTTCCGGCTATTTTCTTTAGTGCCATTCCAGATGCGGTTCCAACAGCACTTAATGCAGCTGCTTTTGCTACGGCAGGTGCGGCAGTGGCAATTAACGCTAGTAACGCAGCAAGTAGTGGAAATATTCCACCGGTTTTAACCATATTTTGAATAGCGCTCATATAAAGATAAAATTGAACTCCGGTTTTTCCTTCTAGAGCCTTATTAAAATGTTTAAGTTGATTTTTAGTTAGCGATAACATTTTTTGACCACCATGTATTTGATCTCGCTTTAGTGACATTTTTGTTCCGCATTTTGTTGCAAGTTTTGATTGTAATTTGTTCACCTGACCTTGAGTCAGAGTGGCATTAACGTGAAGATAAAACATTTTTATAATATCATATACATGTTATGTTACATATTTTCTACGGGTGCATCAACAAATCTCATTCGTCCACCAGTGCCTTCAAGTAACATTGATTTATTGCTAAGTACAACAGCAACTGCTCTGTAACCACCCAGTGGCATTCGACCTACATGAGCTCGAAAGTGTATATCAACGACAGATTGTCTGAATAAATCTAAATGTTCCAACGAAAAGTAATATATCGGATATAATGTTGTAAATTCCAACTGAGATATTTGCAAACCAGAATCTATATTTTGATCATGTCCCATATGCTTCACTAAATGATAATATACATGTGCAACACAATGTTGTTTAAAATTCAGCGACACTTCTTCAGAAGGTTCCTGATGTCCATTTATCCTCAAAGTAACATCAGCAGAAACTGCAAGTGTGTCAAATACCATTGGATTTCTTTCCTGCGAACCTAATCTGGCATTTTCCTGAAGTACGACAAATATATGTGGCGCATAAATTCCTTGTTGTGATGCTATAAGCCATGATAATAATGATTTACCACCTGAACTCATGAAAGAAAGTAATCTTTGTTCTTCAGCGATAAATGGAGTCATCACTGACATCCACAATATTAGTTTTATTAATTTTACCTTACCAACAGCAACTGCAGCATCGAGCCATATTGCATCATTATCAGTATCGTTTATTACAAGTACAATTGTATGTTTAGCGCCAAATCAAACATTTCTAACAGCCCTGCAAAATGTAAAGATATGAGACAGCGGAATTGCGCACGAAAATTCTTCATTCACGCTTAACATTGATCTACGTACAGAAAATCCAAAGTTAAAATCATCACTCATCAATGCAACTTCAGTTCCAGCTGCATTTAGTAATACTCTTCTGTTATCTGGATGATCAGTTGTATCTGTTACAAACATCATCGATGGACCAGCTAATCTTGCGTAATCATCACTATCTCTCACAAGACCAAGTACAGTTGTTGCAACGTTGACGTTTTCAACGCATGATTCGATAGTTTTCCTCAAATAACATATGAGGCGCTGCTGAATAACGCCATGATACCGTTATTAACAAAACCAACTTGATCACCAATTATATATGCTGTATTATCTGCTTTCAAAAGTATACCTTCGACTTCGATAAATGCCTCACAGGGCAAGAATTATCTACTTGTATCTTGAGCTTGTAATTCGATTCTTCCAGGATCGTTAGGTACACGTGCTTCATAAGAATAATACTGATAATCACGTAGAGAATCATTTTTGAGAATTGGTGTGTCAATGTCGAACGCATCATCGGATATACGCTTGAACATTTTTATTATAATTTGTTATCGTCTAACACGAAGACCACTTCCTGCTATCAAACTCGCGGATATATTTTTCTCTCTTTCTTTTGACAAAGGTACATTAATCGATTCCGCTAGGTTTTTATTTGCGGACTGATTTATTATTTTACTAACATTTGCGGGCATTATTTCAGTACTTGGGAGTTTTACCAGTTGTTTCTATCGTACTAACAGTGTTAGTCTGTCCTTGATTGTCGAAAACGCTTTACCAGGAAGATTATTAATTACACCAGGTAATTCATCACGAATATGATTAATAGTTTTCATTCCAAATTAATAGTTTTCATTCCTAATTGCTTTGCAATCGGTATAGCTTTGGGGTCAACCCTGCTAAAAAGACCTCGAACAACATCACCAAGTCCAACCAAGTCCATCTCCATATAATGTTTTACAGATCGGCAATCGTGAAATTACCACTCTGACCATAACCGGTATACAATAAGTATTATGTACAATCATCTTATTTATTACTTATTTATCTAATCATGATCACTGTAATAATCATCGGCAATTTCATCAGTAAGAGACCGATACACGTTGATGCCCATGATGCCGCAGGTAAATAATCGTTGACAAATATCAGATATTTCAGTGATTATTTCACGAGAATTATTTCCAGCACGTTTTCCACCAATAAGTATTTCTAATCGTGCAAATTCATTGAGAACATTGTTAGGACAAGGAAGACCGCTTCCAGTAGAAAGACCATTTCCAGTAGCACCCAGAGGATCTTTTTGTGGTAACAATGATTTATAAAATCCAGTATCAGCTTTATCTCTCTGCCTTTCTAATACTTTTTGTTCAAATTCATTAAACTCTAAATCACCCAGTTCAATTCGATCTTTATCTTTAAAACCAAGATATATGTCTTTAATCAGGAGTTCAGGGATTCGACCTTTAATAAAACCAGATTTTACTTATTGGTCTAATGAATCATATCCATGTGCAGCAATATATTCTGCTTTACCCCGATCACTTCTAATATCATCAATAACATCAGTAAATCTTGACGATTATTCTGTTGGTGTTTGTATTTTTTTTTGTCGCGAAGGACTTTTGGTCTTATCTGTTGCGTTGGTGGAGGAAGTTGATAAGGCTTTTCTTCAGGGGGGGATTCAAAAACTTCTTCAGGAGATTCTTGTCGAGGAAGTTTTTTATGGTCTTCCCCGGGTTTCTTTTCAGTTGTTTTTGTGATTCTTATCTTCCGAATTTTTCTTCCTGATCTTTATCAAATATATATCTTACTTTTTTATTATATTCAACATAAAATTCATCACCCTTATTAATCCGAGAATTTTTAATTTTAGCCTTAAGACATCAGCCCAATGTTGTGGACCGGTAATATATTTATTATGCTCTGGTTTTAACATTTCTTTCCTGTTATCATATCCTCGACCAACTAAATTTACAAGACCATTTAGATCAACTTTATCGATAATTTGTAAAGTTTCTTCAGTAAATCTAACACGTATTTCTTCAAATTTTTCTTCATCTGTTTTTTTTTTAACTCCAATAACAGGTTTTGCTTGTTGAGGTATTCGACCAGGAAGATCCTGTAAACGTCTAGTTGTTTCTCCAGTTTGTTTAACTATATCTCCAAGTGGAACTAAAATATCTTTAGTAACTTTAGGAACAGGTTTAAAAATTGTTCAGTACCTTCTGCATAATCCACTTGAGATTCTTGATGAGCCTGTAATTTTAGCCTGACAGAATCTCTCAAAGGAAGAAATTTCTTTATTGCTTCTTGTCGCTCTCGAGCTAATCTAGCTGTATAAGATTCTACAGCTGATGCCATCTTGTTGATATAATAACAATTTAATTATAGCAGCAGAGAGGGCGCAACCTCAAATATGACGTCAACAAAAACACACGTGCATAAACATTTTGATAAAACAATAATAATGTAACAAAAAAATCTAACCCCAAGTGAGACTCTTGGAGAGAAACTCTCGTAAGTTAGATGCTTTGGTTTAACGTTATTGACCTTATTTTTTTCACTTTCGTAAGAAGGTTCATTTTTTAAAAAATGATGTTCTAGAAAAAGGTCTGTTTATCCTCTGTGCTGCTCCATGTAAAACTGTTCAGCCCCTGTATATGTAAGACATGTTATTTTATACAAAGTGTTTTTCTCTTGTGTTATGTAGATAGTACCATTTTGAACACTTAAACTGCATGAAATCATGCAATGTTCTGAATCCAATATCTGTTTTACAAACTCAAACTTTTGTGGATCTATATGAACAGTGATACTGTATTTATTATGTTTGACCCTCAGGAAATCTGGATAAATGTCAGCCATATTGGATAATTCCAAATCATCATCTGAACCCTTGTTTTCATTTCCACTCTAAATATGACTTTCCTGCATGGGATTATCTGTGTGGCTCTGATCTTCAGGTATATCAGACATACTAAAGCCAGAGATTGATGATGAAAAGGTTGAGCCAAGTGTGCTGAGTAAGGACCCTACAAGGCTGGTATTTAAATATGTCTCCATGATTCTGATATTTTCAGCTTGTTCATAACAGTAATAGAAAGTATAATATGAAATAGTTATACATATATACCTTATACTAGCACATATCCATAAACTTTTGAAAGAAAGTTGTATAATGTGTTTGAGTTGGTATCATCTGAAGTTCAGATATCATGGTAGATGTAGTTCAATTTCAAATTAATCCACTTCAGTAGCCATCTTGGATAACCTAAAATCCTTTGTTTGAACAGGATTCCAAATTCCCTTGAATAAATGAAAACATGCATGTTAAATTTCACTTACACCAACTTAATATTGTCATAAATCCACAGTATAAATTAATTCAATAGGTATTAGCATATTTAACACCAGTTTTTACACCAAATTCATTGAATATTGAGTGTTAGAACCATCCATACATGTCAGCCATCTTGAAATTGATTGGTCAATTTCTTGATCTACATCTGCCATCTTTATTGATTGAACTGTTTTATTTATGTTTATATCTTAAAGTACTGCCCACAGGTGTTAATATTTTAACTGATCAATATTTATTGTTTCAATGTCCATTCATGAGACTAGTGATAACAAGATTTTCAAAGCTGGCAATAGTGGTAGCCATATTAGACATCAGATCAGCACCATTTTTTTCTAGAACCAACTAAACATCCTGAGAAGTTTTCAGTAAAATCCTTATTTTGTTATGAAAATCCATTCAGGAGATATAGTAATAACAAGATTTTCAAGATAGCTGCCATAATGGATATCAGACAAACACTATTCTCATTCAGGATAAACAAATCCAGTGAAAACCACCATGTCAATATGACATTCATTTCTGGAGGAGTAGCAATAACATGGTTGTCTAGATGCCTACTGCAACAGCCATATTGGATGTCTGAGTGGTAGGGCTGTAATGCTATGCCTTCTGCTGTATCATGATATATTATGATATTTCATGTTTTATTGTAATAATATTGCAACATTTAGAAACATTTACGTAAAATTATAACATTAATACAAATTATAGTCAAACGATAAGCTTTAACAAATTAAATATGTACTGGAAAAGAACCGTGTCTTTAAGAAATGCAGTGAAATTTGACGACCATAACAAGTAACTTAAAAATGTCTCATCACAAAGGTAGTTACGTGTACATTTAAAATGAGTGATTATATCTCATAATATCTGATGTCAGTCTTCTTTTTGAAAAATATGAACATGTTGATTTAAGAATTGTTGACTAAGAAAGCAGTGTCTTTAAAGTTAAAAAAAGAACTTTGTATCCATTTTCATTTATTTGATTGTTTTTTTTTTTGTTTTTTTTTTTAAAAGTTAATTAAATTTTGAAGTTTAAATTTTCCACAATTGTTGCCATTGCTTTCATTTTTAAAATTTTAAAAACTGTTTCATAATGCATAAATCTGAGAAAAATATCACTATAAGCTAAAATTGTATATTGAAAATATCGCATCAACAGGCATAACATATCAACCGTTCCGGTGGCCTAGTGGTTAGAGCGTCCGTCTCGGATGCAGGAGGTCGTGGGTTTAATCCCTGGCCAAGTCATATGAAAGACTTATAAAAATTTACTAACAGCTTGCCTCACTTGGCGCTCAGCATTAAGAGGTTAGTGTTAGGACTGGTCTGCCTGGTGTCAGAATAATGGGACTGGGTGGGACATCATGCTACATGTCTGTGGTATGATGCCCCAGTGCTAGACATCACTATAAAGTGCCACACTGCAGACATCATAGCGATATGACTGAAACATTGTTAAAGCTAAGTTAAAAATCCAAATGACACACACACGCATATCATATCGATATAACATTGCAACCTTACTGAGTGGCACCATTTTCAGTTAGCATTATAGGTCAGTTCAGGAGCTATGCAGGAACACTAAAATGAGAGAAATGTATGACATAATGTCCCTCATCATCACAAGTACCAATACAGGGGAGAGTAATGTTTACCTGTCTGAAAGATTCCTGTCTGCTGTACTTACAAATGACTACCAATGTTGTTTGAAGACTCTGAGATCTACCAGTTATGCTGTTGGACACATTACATGTATAGTTGCCTGCATCACTCTTGCCAACACTTGCTATCATCAAGGTCTGGTTGGGTTTGAGATATCCAGGAAACGATTCTCTCTTCCACTGAAAACTACATGTAGGGCTGCAGTCTGCTGTACATTGTATAATGACCGAGTGGTTTTCTATCGCCCTGATAATCCCACCAGTGGGGTTAAGCTGAACATTCTCTGGGCCATCTGAAAATATGAAACAACTAATCAGCTAACAAGCTAAAAAAAAGAAAAAAACTATGGCAATAACTCAAAATCCACAGTAATTTGTATATATGTGAATAATCAGATGATCATCATAGCAGTTCCCAAATTTCATAATCCGATGAGAGATATAGTCTCAAAATCTAAACTGGTAGGAAGCACAGCCAATCAGATGCAGGGTATCTCATTAATACAGTCTATATTGGAAGTATGGTCAAAATCAAAGCAAAAACATATTTCAAGAGTGGCTAAAAGGTTCATCAATCAAATGCAAGACCAACTCACTATTATGCATGGATCTTGTCTACTTTCACTATTGTCCATGATCTTCATGATATTAGTTGTTATTCCAATTTTCAGCCAGGAATTGTGTGAAGAAAAGTGATTTTTGGGTATGGATGGCAACAGCATTGCCTGAGTTTCACAGCACTCCATCAAAACCTTCAGGAACAGTTGCACAAATGAGACTGTGTTGAGTTCAAGAAAATGAGCAGTTAATCTTTAAAAATTGCTGGAACAAAGTGAATTCTTGATATGGACATCTTAAGATGATGATCAGCCATTCAATTTCCAGTTTCATTACAAGCCAATAACAAGAGTTCCTCAAATTGACTTGTGTCCTACTTTCCAAAACATTACACAATTGACAACATCAACATTACACAATAGAGTGGTAATTGAAACTTGCAAAAGCATGATTCTGGTAACTGATGCATCGACATGTAAAAGCAAAAGGTATTACATAAGATAGCAGTAGGATTTCACATCTTTAAATGTTGCTATTTTGATGTTCGTGTATGACATTTATTTACCTGATGTCGAGTGCGCTTTAATTTTGGTATTCTTCTGCTAGCATGTCGACAAGATTTTTGCGAGGTAGTTTTAAAACGCATGTACATAATCTGCGTCTGTGTGCTTTTGGGTTGTACCATAAATATTTACTGATTGCACATTCTTGAGAATAAAGAATATATTTAAATACCATTTCTACAAATTCTGGTGGTAGTATAACAATTTTCGCTTTTGACATTTTATTTAATAATAATATAATATTTAATTAACAATCAAAGATTGTCAAGTACACATTTACATGTTTTCTACTGGGGCATCAACGACTCTCATTCATCCTACAACACCTTCAAGCAGCATTGTTTTGTCTGACAGTATAACAGCGATTATTCTATAACCACCAGGGAGCAGTCATGCTACATGAGCTCGGAAGTGTATATCAACGACTGATTGTCTGAACAAATCCAGGTGTTTCAGTGAGAAATAATAGATTGGATATAATGTTGTGAAATAACACAGAGATATCTGCAAACCAGAATCAACATTCTGATCATGCCCCATGCATGTAACCAACCGATGATAAGCACATGCAACATGATTATTATCAAAATTTAGCAACACTTCTTCAGACGGCTCTTGGTGTCCATTTATTCTCAGAGAAACTTCACTAACCCCAAGCATGTCAAACACCACTGTATTTTGTTCCTGTGAATCGACTCTGGCATTTTCCTGAAACGCAATGAATATATGTAATGGTGCTGACACCCCCTGCTGTGATGCTATCTGCCATCTGAATAAAACAGCAACATTACCTTGAATACTGTCTGTGGTCATCGTCAACCACGACAACATTAATTTACCATCTTAGTCCATGAAAGAGAACAGCCATTGTTCTTCATTCAGCGATGGAGTAATTGTTGGCATCCACAATCAACGTTTTGTTAGTATTACTTTACCTGCATCAACCCCACCTGCATGCCAATTTGCATCATTGTAAGTGGCTTTTCTCACAAGTACCACAGTGTGTTTACCGCCAAATATAACTTTTCTAACATGTCTGCAGAATCCAAAGATATGTGATAGTGAAATTACACATGAAAATTTTCATCACCATTTAACATTGATCGACGTGATGCAAATCCCAGGTTGAAATTTTCATTCATTGATGCAACTTCAGTTCCAGCGGCATTCATTCTCATGCTATTGCTCTTGGGCTGATCAGTGGTGTCCTTCGCAAACATCACTGATGAACCAACTGACCTCGAGTAATCATCGCTGATTCTTGCAAGCCATATATCACTGTAGCAACGTCAACTTTTTCAGACATGATTCAATATTCTTTCTGTCAATCATGTATGTGGCACTGTTAAATAACACAATGATGCCATCATTAACAAAACCAACTCGATCACCAATTCCGTATGCTGTATTATCTGCTTTTAAAAAGTCTACCTTCAGTCTCAATGAATGCCTCAGTGGGCAGAAAGTATCTACATGTACTCGAAGCATGTAATTTGATTCTTCCATGTGAGTCGGGTAGGCACACATTATACAGGGTTCATACAGAATTCTAAATGATAAATTCAAAGACTTTTCCCAAACTTTCAAATTACTACAATTTTGTTTAATGATGAAATAAAATTGAACGGATCATCAAAAGAAAAAAACCATGAAAACTCGACTACATCTGAATCTAACAACCTTGGACAATTTTATTTGTAATTATGGAAAGAAATTAAAATGTTTGGGTTTATTTCAATTTTCAAAGTCTTTTAAAGACCTCATAGTAATCTGCTTGATTTTCCCAAACTTTCAAGGCCTTGAAAATGCTACCTCATTTTTCCCAAACTGTCAACGACTTTCAAAGACCGTATGAACCCTGTAAGAATAATACTGGTAATCATGCACTGATTCATCTTTAAAGACTGGTGTGTCCATGTCTAATGCTGGATCAGATACATGCTTGAACATTTTATCATATTTGCTGTCATCTAACACAAAGACCACTTCCCACTATTAGACTTGCAGTTATATTTATAGTTTTTTCATTAGCTAATTCTTTCAACCGTTCATTTGCAGCTTGATTTATTATTTTACTGATGTTTGCAGGCAAATTAATACAAATTAATTCATAAATACCACAAGAAATGTTACCATTTTACAGTTTGTACAGGTAAAGGTATACAATTGACCCCTGCCAGAGTCGGAATTAAATTTTTAGCATTTCTCCTATCTGATTGTTTAGAATGCAGACTAGCTGAGTGAGTACGATAGAATCAATGAGGGTGCCATAAAATGCACTACTGCTGCAATAAAATCTGTGATGGACTTGAAATAGATTGAGTGGATTTACATTTGGGGGGGGGGGACTCCACTGAGTCAACTTTTACTGTTCGTAATAAGCAAATAATCACCTGCCCTTATGTCCATGTCCACTATATTGAGTGGGCAATCCATAAAACATGATGTGTGTACTTTAAATTACTGTTTTTAATGTATGTCTTTTTGGTCTGAATCTGACGTGTCTAAAGTGGTTTCTTTGTGGCCTTTCCTTCATTATGACCAATGTTTGCAAAATAAATGAATTTTCATTGTTAGGAGCCACCTGACATGTAGCACTGGGAACCTGAATTAAATCAAATATGCACTATGGATGCCCACTTTGGGTACGATTTAATGACCAGAGAGTAGTGTAAACTAAAAATTTTAAATTTTTGTTATTATTTATATTCAAAAGGACAAATGTAATGTATGCACGGATCACAAATGAAGATGACTGATATTGTTCTAGATATTTGTAGGAATCAATGCTTTAAATCTGAAAATAACATATTTAAAGATGGTATGCCATAAAATTTCTTCTAGCAGAAATTCTCCATGCTTGCATGTATGGTAAAGGCAAATAATTAATAAATTCAACGTATAAACTTATGTCATAAAGACTAATGCAAAGAATAATTTGAACAAGCAACATAGAAAAATTGGCAATTTTAATAGATTTGAAAATTAGTTAAACAAATCTTCAGTACTTACACTTCACATCAATGACAAGTTCATTGCTTGGAACTGACTTTGCTAATGAATCCTCATATGTCACACATGTTAGCCTGCCATTGTTGTCTTGTCTTGTAAGACTGGCAATGGTCAGTTCTGTTCCCTGGACTTTATAGCGTCCGCCTGCTGTAATAAGCTGTTCATTTACCTTCCGCTCAGACATCATAGTCAGGCCATGGTCAGGAGGTGCACTGTTGGATACAGAGGAACAATTCAGGCGGTAGTCAGACCCCAAAACTGCAGAACCAGTGACTGCAACAATCCTAGGCATGGATGGAGAGGCTAAATGAAAGTTAACATTGTTATAAATTAGAATAGAACTCTTGATACCCTGAAATGGGATCAATTCAAACATAAGTGTCCCTCAAAGAGAATTAACACTCTACAGGCTAAAAAGAATTTACAGAAATTCCAGGTTCAGTTCTTCCTTTTAATGCTAATATTAAAACCATCTCTTATATTATTCAGTGATAACAAGATTTTCAAATTAGCTGCTGTGGTGGACACATGAGATATCAAAATGGCAACATTTTCATTTGGGACCAACAAGACATCATGCAAAGTGTTCTGGTGGAAACCCCATGTCGATAATTTCCATTATGAAAGAGTGATGGTAAAACATGACTTTTAAGATGGGTGCCATGGTGGGCTGGCCATATTGGACATCAGATTGGCATCATTTACATTTAATGCCAACTTGTCAACATATGATGCCCTTTGGTGAAATTGGAGCAGCCATATTAGGAATTGCATATGCACTATTTTCAAATAGACATTAAAAGAAGTCTTGTGGGAAATATCTATGACTATGTTCTCTTCTTTCTGGAGAAGTAGCCATAACAAAATTGTCAAGACAACCACTGTGGTGCCCATGTTAGACATCAGATCAATACTGTTTTCTTCTATGACTGGGTAGAAAACATCACAGAAGTCATCTGGTGAAAACCGCATGTCAATATGGCCTTAATGTGGCACCACTATCCCATTAGGCCTTTAATATTTCTTACTTGTTCCTATAAACTGAAGAGATTGTGTTTTTTAATTCATAATGATCTGAAAAGAGTCTAAAAATCATACTGAAACAAGCTGAAGTCTACTTATAGTGGGAGGCTGATGGCCAAAACTGTTACTGGAAATCAGCAAATTTAGCATGGAATACACACATCACCAGTCTAAGCTTGCCCTATGTCAAACATCTGTCAAAGTTCAACCATAGATAAAACTAAACATCAATAGTATCAGCTTAACGTATGTTTCTAGATGAATGACTAGGAGTTTGTTTAAGTATGGATTTTCTGGTATGAACTAAAAGTCAACAACAGGGAATTTATCGGCTACAGGTAGCTTCTTAAGTTTTGTTCAGTATGAACAACATACCCAGAGTAGGTGGGAAACAACTAATCAATATATCAATGTTTCATTATATTTTCCATATTATTAGTTGTATTAATACATGAGGTGAATAACTAATAAAAAAAAATACTTACTATATACAAGTGACATTAATCTTCAGCAGTTGAGAATAATTATTAGTCATTTGCCTTTTTATTCTTCATATTGAGAATTCATCTAAGACGTAGAAGACACAAAGAAAAACTAAAGACAACACCCACTCACCTTCTACAAATTAGCAAACCAAAAGGTGATTAACTCACATGGTCTAAAGCATGACAACCACCCACCCACGTATTCCATGCTGATTATTTTATCCAGTAAGCATGCTCAGCCATTGATATACCAGTGTAAAGAAAACATTCCAGATTTGTTTGCCATGTATAATTTAAGTATTTTACTGTACATTTAATAACCACTCCTAGATAAAGTTTTGCTTCTGTTTTTTTGTATTGTATATTTACATCAGGTGTGCCACACAGTGAAATATGTTATAATCAGTTCAGATTGGTAGTTATTATCTGATCAAGTCCAGAGTAAACCAATAACCACCAATTAGAACTAAGCGCAGCTTATTCAAAGCATGACACCAGAAGTATTGGCACCCAAACTCAATCTAAATATACACAAAGCAACAGGGAACTTTGCACAAAAGTGACTATTAAATGGATCTGTAAAGTACTTCAATCGTATATGGATAACAAGTTTGGAATCTCTCCTTTTACGCTAATATATGTAATCAGTGACTGAATAAGCAGATTGAATAAAAAAAAGGTCAGCAAAGAATCAACAAGGAGAATGGTTTCAACCCACATGAGTTAGTAACTGAAAATTTGTAGAAGGAGAGTGGGTGTCAATAATTTCCTTCTGCACTCACAGAAATGAATGTATGTGTCGGCAGCAGTTGTTTTTCATCTGCAGGAAGTACAATGTGAAGGATTTGGTTGTTAGTCATCTCTGCTCTCATACTTGGACTTACTCTAGACAAGAATTTCCTTGCACTAGAAAAATGCCTTATTTCTTGTTTTGGCGATAATACCATAATGCCTACCAAATTTAAGTGAAGACATGAACTGTGCCAACAAGATGTTTTAAAGCATTCATGTAGTGTAAATCAAAGGGTGTGGTTACCAAGGCGAGCTCTGCACCATTATCGTACAGAGACTCTTCTCAATGTCTTTGAAGAAAGTCCTGTATTGTGTGATTTATCGCAATGTTATGCTTCAAATTTATCACTTGCTTGTTTTGCATAGTTTTTTACTAGCATATTTATAAAAGCATGTAGAAATGCTGTGGTCTACCTGATTTTTGTCAGATTGGTTGGTAAAATTTAAGTAAACAGAACTGACCTTCATATTTGACAATGTTTTAACTGTTCAATCACATACACAAACAGTATAGAAAAAGTTAAGCTGAAACTTCTATTCTCACACTAAGGACTTCCGTAGCAGACTAATGTAATCTCTACTGACTAAACATCACTCAATGGAATGGAGAGCGATGTTAACACATTGTTCCAGATGTGCGGCAGGTTGTAACGGAATTCATCCCAGTTCAGCATCGGTTTGTGTGCACAGATGTAGATCGATTCTTTAACCCCACGCTCAAACCAGGCTTGTTCTCCATCTAAGATTTTTTTTACTGAGTATCAAGTTACAATGTTGCCAGGGAAAACATTGTGGACATGCCGTGATACTTCAGACGAGCTTGAATTTGGTCTTCTATGTTCATTCAATGTCACTTTTCATTTCCCAAAATAGTCATGATAGCACTGACTTTCACCCTGCCCTTCACACTTAATATGACAGTTAGGTCTACAAATATCTTTCTTATCAGACTTATTCTTTTGGTGAACTAGCATCTGCCTTAGGGTCCAGTATGGTTTAAAACACACATTAATTTTATGATATTGAAAAACGCACTTCAGGCATTCAGAATTTACCACCTGGATAGGAAATCACTTACTGACTTGCATTATCCTTTGTTGTGACCTGCGCGAAGCGAGTATATAATTGATAATAATTGTAGCCAGTGTTATACTGAGTATAAATTATAAATATAATTGCAAACATGAGAACTGAGAAGGAACGGAGGGTGTTTATGTACTTTATATAGTGCACATTTGTGTTCTAATATCCTCACCAGTCCTTTCTTTAATGTTAAGTGTTAGCTAAATATTTAGTTTTAATTCCATACAGCCTGTTTTCTCTTAGAAACAGAGATTTCTCTGTAAAGAATACTAAATCTAATCATGTTGATATTCAGTTATCTTCATATAAGCTAACATGTTTAAGATCATTTTTTATTATATTTCTTTTAAGAATAATAGATTAGATGTCCCCAATATTACTTATTTCTAATTGTAGGTACTAAGAAAAGTCCCCTTTTGTGACTATAAACGCATCAGAATATAATATACAGAGGAAATACTTTCAGATTTTTAGAACATTAAGTAATACTGAACAGTTCTATCAGGATCGACATCACCATTGGATGAAAAATCATTGTTGAATTTGTATTTTACTCTATAAACTATCTTTTTTGTACTTTAGCATGTGCTTCTATATGCTATCCTGTTGAAATATTGAATCACTGATATTTTAACTTTATTATGCATTGTTGTATAGGTTCTAGTCCCTTTGAACATTTAGTTGCACATATTTAATGCAATCCCTTATTCAGTTATCTCACAGGTATTATACCAAAGCTGTAGATGAATGGAAAGTATTTCTATACTGATATTTTTAATTCAAGTTTAAAATTTCAGCATTAATCCCTTTTTGCGAATCAGTTACTATAGAATGGTGAATAAATGTGATGGTAGTGATCTTTTGGGGAGAATCAGGTGGGTTCAAATCCTACTGGGGCTGACCTACTAGACCAGTCACAGTAGTAACTAGTATTGCTACAGTAGATAAGAAAGGTATATAGTAACAGAACATTTTTTGTTTGTACAATGTTCATATTTTTAGAATTTCAATACAAGATATTTTAAATGTCTGTTGACATTTTCTTCCTAACAGGGGAGGATGTAGCCAGTGTTATACTGGACATAAATGTTATATCTGTTGTATGTGTTGTCTTGCCATTAGATGTTTACAGTGTAGAGCCTGTTACACTATATTGCGTAGGATCTATAAAAAGGTATATACGTTAGTGTTTCCGATCAATAATAATTTTTATTAACAAAACCTGTTTACAAATTTGGGATTGTTTTCCACTGGACAGGTCTGTCAGGTGGGTTCTTAGAAGAATTAAGTTATTTTCTATTGGATGGGTTATATCGGCCAGGTGAGTTCTTCTACGATCTAGGATATTTACAAAATAGCATGTAGCTAGTAGTACTGGACACTTTTTTAATACTTATTTCTTGTATTCTTGTTGTAACATCAAGTCTGAAGACTCTTTATGATGGCATAGATATTATTAGAGAGATATAATTGTTTGGATTATTCAATGCTTGATATATCTTTTTCGGATTTCATTCACCATACTTTTTCATTCTGCATTTAGGTAAATACATTGCATTCTTCATTTTTTTAAAAAAAACTTGTTAGCTTTCGCTTTTTCTTCTTACTTATTTCAAGACCATGGAGTCATTTGAAGACAATTGAGTGCTTGTCTGCGATTTGAACATGATCTGAATATTTCAGAGAGCTTACAACTGTTTTTGAAATTTAAATTTCACTTTGGTTTTTATGTTTTCCTAGTATTTTAATTTCACATAATTGGGAAATTTTAAGTGAGACCAACATGTGTTCACTATATTTAAATTAGAAAACTTTGTTTCTGATACTGCAAAGGAAGAGTTAGATTCACTAAAAAAGGGTGAGTTCCTTAAGTTTGCCAAACATTATGATCTTTCTGATGTGAAGGCTTCTTTAATAAATCAAGAATACATGTAGTTTGATTCATTATTTGATGAAAAAGTGTATTGTCAACCTGACATAATTCTTGGAAATTCTTTTCCATTTCACATGACGATGGCAATCATATCTCCTATTTAAATTGGCACATGATGTCCAATAAATATAATAATAATAATAATAATAATAATAATAATAATAATAATAATAATAAAGACTTTATTTAGAGAAGGTAGCTCAATTAGTTACAGAACTAATCTACCTTGAGGCCTTCTATCTGTTATGTACAATATATACAATACATACAACATGTGAATAATCTGGCTTGACACTAAATAATGAAGTAATTTTAAAATTCAAAGTATCAAGTCTGGACAATATGCACAGGCATCTGAAAAACAAACATATATAAAACATACAATATCATCCTGCATTGAAAACTTTAACTATGAAAATGATGCAAAATTACAGAAAAGAAAAGCAGGCAGCATTTTTTGTACTAGAACTGTTCAATTTTCTGAAGATTTCATCCATTTAAGACATTGATTATGAAAAGAAGAAATGATTGGGGCCTGCCTTATGTCAATGGGAATGTTGTACCATACCAGTGGACCAGTGGACCAGTATATTGAAAACTTTTTTTTAAACAATTCCTTCTTTGGCCTTGGTATAAAGTAATTTTTACTTCTTATGGACCTTAAATTTGGAGTACAATCAGCATCTCTTTGGTGAAAGATATTGCTTAGATAGACCGGAATAGCTTTTCTGGATACCGGTACTTTATATATCAATTTGGCCTTTCTAAAAAATATTCTTTCATGTATTATTAAAACCTTTATATTAGTCATTGCATCCTGAAAATAGTCTATACATTGATCTAGAATTAAATGGCAAGCCATCTTTTGGAGTCTTAAAAGTGTTGTTATGTTTGAATTAGAGGTATTACCCCAAATTACATTACAGTAGTCCAGATGTGGCTGAATATAACTTTTATAAAAGATGACCCTATACTGAAGAGGAATGTATGTTTTGATTTTCCTCAGTAGCCAAAGATAAGAATTAACTGTTTTTGAAATGTGTTTAATGGGAAGACCAAGTAAGATTATTATCTATGAATACACCAAGAATTCTATCTTGAGAGGTCATATTCAGGCTCATGTTGTCAAATAGAACCTGGAGTTTGTTGCTATCTAGCCTTGCTCATTTTTGTTATGTTATAACTAGTAGGGCTTTCGTTTTTTCTGTATTTATGATCATACTGTTTTCTTTACACCATACTTGAAGTCTGTTAAGAGCAACTTGTAAGTTATTTTCAAGTACCGTTTTGGTTTTACCCATCTCAGACAGTGTAGCATCATCTGCATAGAGGTCAGTGGAAGAAATTGAAGTTCCAATCTTAAGAGGTAAATCATTGATAAATATAATGAATAACAGAGGTCCAAGTATAGGCCTTGTGGTAATCCACAATTAATATTTTTACTTTCAGAAAGTTGACCATTTAAAGATACTTTTTGCACTCTATCGGTTAAGTAAGAAGTAAACCAGTTTAGGGAGTTTTCACTGCATTAATAGATTTTAGTTCTTCAAGCAAAATATCATGGTCTACAAGACCAAAAGCTTTACGAAAATCAACCATAATAGTGCCTACCGTTTCTCCTTGATCTAACGCTTTCAGCCATTTATTAATCAAAGATACAAGTGCAGTTTCACAGGAGTGATTCTGGCGAAAGCCAGACTGATTATCATGAATAAGATCATAAGTGTTTAAATAGTTGAGAAAAGAATCATGTACATGTTTTTCTAGTAATTTGGAGAGACAAGGAAGGATAGAGATGGGTCTGTAGTTATTTACATCATCTTTTGTTCCTGCTTTATGCAATGGTATAACCTTGGCAGTTTTCCATGTTTGTGGAAATTTATAAGACCTAATACTTTCATTACAAATGAAAGCTATACTCTCTACTATTGCAGGTGCAGCCACTTTTAGTAGCCTTGGTCCAATCATATCAAGTCCTGTAGCTTTACATACATCCATCGTTTTAATATATTTCAACACAAATTCTGGACTCATTTCAGGAATTTCAAATATTATATTGCCTGGTAGTTTTTTTAGCACAAAAATGTTTGAATTCCAGATGATCAGACAAATTTCTGGGTTCTTTAATTTTTTCAGCAATTTGAACAAAAAAGTTGTTAAAAATATTTGATATGTCAGTTGGTTTATCGGTATAAATGCCCTCATGATTGAGGGATAAAATTTCAGTTTTACTCTTACATTTGCCTGCACCAAAACCTGTAAACACTTTCCAGATAGCTTTCAGGTTATTTTGGTTTTCATACAGCACTTTTTTGTATCATTTTATTAACTTTATTCCTCCAAACTTTATATTTAGTTTGATTTCCTACTGATTTTAGTTGGTCTCTGTGGCGTTTGCAAAGGTTGGGGTGGGGTACTTCCAATATATTAATTAAATATTATGGAAGTTCCACCTGGCTCGTGAATTTATAAAGTTAAATTAAAGACAAAATAGATGTACAGCTCTGAGCCCCCAGTCAGCACTGCCAACGGTTAAATTATATATAACACGGAGATGAAATTCAAATAAACAATTTAATAAAGGTGATAATTTGAAATGATAAACTAAACTCAATCACTCGTCCTCCCATCTCGTGATTTTCAGTGTGAGTTCGATTTTTCCCCTGGTCTTCGGTTCTACTCATCTCTTATTCGATCCTCCCACTCCTCCTGGCCTTCACCTCTCCCGACTTCTCTCCTTCCTTCTCCTTTCTTCTGTCTCTCTATCAGAGACTATTGGGACCACTTTCACTGGTCTGTCCCCCGAAGCTTCCTCTCCCGACTTCCCTCTTCCTTCTCTTCTTCCGTCTCTTTCAGAGACACTGGGACCACTATCACTAGTCTGTCCGTCGAAGCTTCCTGTTAAAACCACAAGGCGTTAACATAGGGTTTATCGAATCTCACCTCACACTAAACCATCAATTAACCATCAGATAAGGCTATTACTTTTTAGGTCACGCATACATACACATCAAAATTCCCACACACTCTTACAGGGAAACAATGGTGTAATAATACGGTATCATACATACATCAATACATGGTATCACATCAGTAAATCCAAATATATATTTAATCTCATTGTACTTACAATATTAAAACAACCAGACACATGTTTGTACACTATACTCCCACAAGCGTACACAAATATTCAAATATTCATATTACTAATTTCTCACAGTGCAACCATTTCAAAGATACAATTCAATTGAGCAATGGCAAAATCTATTTGCATGGACAAATGTGCTAGTCGACTATAAAATAACCACATAGCGAATTATAATAATATTAACTCTTACGATGGCTAGCAAGCAATATGATTCTTTACTAATATGAACTCATTCTTCAAAATATACAAACATATTAACATCATAAAATAATTATTCCTACTATGATTCTAGTAATAATAATAAGTGTATCTACGACATACAATGAAATGCAGTCGCATTCAGCAAAGATCGAACAACTAGCTCACTGACCTTTTAGAAGCTACACTTAGAATCTTGTCCTAAGGATTTTTCCCAGCAATAACGTATGGCTGAACGGAGTTCCTATCTTCTGGCAAACTCTCTAATGAACAATAGTGAACTAAAGCTTGCTGGCAGGTCTAACAATATTATACTTAGCTCAAATCAGGGTCCCGCCCCTATCTTGATTCCGAATGGGTAGTTCTGGGGCCCTGTCCAATCGACTAATTCAACCTGGCTGTCAGTCTGTGTATCAAGAAGATAAGGCACATCCACTCCTTCTGGCAACTTCTTTGATCTACACAAGCTTCTTCCAGACCCAAGGTGATAATTGCACTTCTGACGGCCTTGGTCGGGCTTCCCATCCTAGCCAGGCAAACTTACGTAAGGGATAGTGTTAGCCTGCGGTCATGTATAACAATAAACAGTGGCTTGTCCGAATTACTTTGATTATACATGTTTCTAATTTAATTTTGGGTTGGGAAAAACGCCACAGTCTCTTTACTTTATTGCTTCTAAAATTTCCGGGGAGATCCAGCCTGTCTGGTGGTCTTTCTTTATCCTGTGTGTTTGTAAAGGGGTATGTTTGTTCACTATACTCATGAACAGATCTGTCCAAGTATCTAAAACATCAACAATATCTTCACAGATTTGGACTGTATTCCATGGAATCTGTTTCAGATCTTCTAGGAATTTAACAGTATCAAAGTTTTGAAAAGATCTATAAGTAATGGATTTATGGATATTATTTTTTGTTGATTTGCTATTGACTGTACGTGCTAGAAAAACTGCAAAGTGGTCACTTATACCAATCTTTGGAACCATTACTTCCAAAACATTTTCTTTTGTATTTGTATAAATATGATCTATAAGTGTTTCAGAGGTAGATGTTACTCTGGTGGGTTCATTTACTAGTTGCTCCATACCTAACGAAGCATTAAAATTCATCCAATTCATTTGTTTTTGATCACTGAGAAGGTCTCTATTTAGATCACCTAGAATGTAAAATTCTTTCTTTTCATTTAAAATTGTATCTACTTGAAGTTCAAAATATTAACACCAATCAGTATGTGATGATGAGAGTCTGTACACAAAATCTACTAAATAGGGCTTAGCTTTTTCTGGAGTGAACTGTAGCGAAATTGATTCTATTTCCTGCATTTCTAGGTCTTCCAGTCTTTTACAAAAAGTACCAGTTCTAACGTACACAAGGAGCCCACCACCGCCTGCTTTCCTATCCTTCTGATAAGGTTTGTCATAGCCATTGATATACAAGAAATTTTCACCCTGATTGTCTGTTAACATTGTTTCTGAGAGTCCAAATAAATGGATATTATTATTTGGAGAGGTTAGCAGTAACTTCACTTGATCAATCTTTCCTCGAAAACCCTGAATATTTAAATGACCTATGTGCAAACCTTTGCTAGAAACTTCTAAATTCATGAGACTAATATCAATGCTATTAGAGGCACTCAAGGAGACATCAAAAGTATTAAAACTATGTTCACAGTGATCATCATTACAACTATCATTACTGTATAAAAAATTAGTTTTTCTACAACTGCATTTTCTACTTTTATAATCATTGTATTAATCTGAACTATCAGTCCTATTTGAATATGTACAAGTAGCTAGTAAGTTTCCACATTCAGAACATGCATCAGCAAGAGGATCAAACCTGTTTTGACAAAGGATGCATGGTGTATATGACAGTCCTTGATAGACAGGTTGGTCCTCCTGCTGAATAAAGTCTTCTTGTGGAGCTGAGATGGCCTCATTGCCCTTTTATTATTCCATAAATCTAGTGTGAGTTTTGGCTTTGTGTCCAAAGCTACCACACTGATGGCATTGTATTGGCTGTCTGTGCCTGCATTCCTGTGATGAATGTTTGATCTCGCCACAGTAATCACATCCCAAAGTGTACTGACTGTATTGATATGGCTGACCATATTGTCTGATGCTGTTTTGACCTACATTGGGTTTATAGGGATGGATGAAGTTTGTAATGTGGCTGTAAGACCGGACTACACAAATGACTGCATTTATATTTTTTGCCAGCTTTTCCACCCTTTGGTAGACAGGTGGATATTATCTCTTTTTCCAAATAAATGATTCATCACGTGTCCCTCTTCATCCAGGAAATGTGTAATTGTAAACACTATCACACTTCCATTCACTTGCCAGTCTTGGATGACCTAATTGATATCTAACACATCACAATCTCCCCTGGTGGCTATTTCACACAATGCAACCTGACAACTTTGATTTTGCTTATGGATGTGTGTAAGTAATTGGTCATATATTTCTTCAAAAAGTTCTAGACCAGTCCCTTCACTGCCATTGTTCCCTCCAATATAGAGGACTAGTTTAGTAAACTTGGAGAGATTATATATTTTTATAACTTCCAGTATTGTCTGTATTTTGGCGTCTGAAATGGCATGCTTTCTAACACAGTGCCTCAGCCCTCTGTTGTTAATTCCATGAAAAATGGAACTACCAATAAGGAGAATGTTATCTCTGCTGGTAGAAGGCAAAGTATTATGTTTACTTTGTATTGATGTAGTTAGTCTGTATGGTACTTTATTACTCTAACTTTTCAATTCTGGCTGAGTCTGTGTCAGAGTTGGGAAGCTGCATTGGGTTTTCTCTTGGCAGTACTTCAGGTGTCTGTACAATTTTACTTAGAGAAATAGGTTTAGGACCAATGGTTTGTGAATGTCTGCTGATAGCTGCCTTCCCGAAAGCCGTCGGTCCGTCGGACATGACCGACAAATTCTTACCTGGACCGACAGTTTGTTAGTCGGCATCTGGAATCGCACCACAATTAATACTTCCAGTTCAGTAATGTAGTTCTAGTCTATTTTTAGAACATTTTTTCCTCTCTCCTTTTGGTGGTAATAGAAGAGTTATATTGATGCATCTTTGGTATGGATTTAAAGGTAATTGTTCATTCTTGAGAATATGAGCTGAGAGAGTGGTTGTCTGTGTGTATTTTGGAGACAGTGCACATGGAGTAGTAAGGCCTCAGTGATGATCCGGAAGTGAAATATGTGGTCTGTGTACATGCTGTTCTGTTTACAGTGCAGCAGCACAAAAAAATGCCGATCAACCCCTGACAAGAATTTCACCGTGAAGTCATCTTTGGGGGTATTTTAGATTTTCATATGATTTGTATTGATTTTCACGCTGTGGAAAGGTCAGTGCTGAGAAATATATGTAGAGAACATATAGTAAAATTAATTGTGGTGTATGGCCATCTGGCCGACTGTCCGGCAGTTTTCTCACTCTGCGCCACTCGAGTAGTCGTTCTTGAATCTAGTTTGTTAAACAGATTTTCATTGGTTACAAGCTTTTGAGCGATCCAATCGCTACACCTGTTATAAACAGTTATGCGGTTCACCTGTCCTCATGGCATCGTTGAAATATTACGACGGAGCGAAACCAGGGAAAAAAAGAAAACTATCTTATGAAGAATTGGAAGAAAAGAAAAAGGATTAATACAAACATAGGGTTGAAAGAACCTTTAATGATAAATGGAAAGAAAACAGAGACTGGTTAATATTTGATGAAATAAAGCAAGTTATGCAGTGTGCCATGTGTCTCAGTTTCAGCGAGAAAGTGAGGTTTGATAAAAATTTGCGAAACACAAACGCGTTTATCATCAGATGCACAAATTTTAGAATGTCAACAATAAATGATCATGAACTTTCCAAGTCCCACAAAAAAGCATCAGAGTTCGTTTCTGACAGACAGAAAACTGCACAGGAAAAACTAGGGTCAGAAGCCGTAAAGCTCTAAGGCAATTATTGGAAGCTGAAAGAAGTAGACTAGTTTATTTTTTTAGAAATGCACACACAGTAGCCAAAAATAATCGTCCACTATCAGATTATACATGGCTGTGTGAAATTGACAAAGCTAAACAATTAGACATAGGCAGTACATATATTAATGACAAAGCAGCTGCAGATTTCATACACAGTATAGCACAGACAGAGAAGCAAAAAACTCAATCTTATAGAGTATAATCCATTTCTTGCCTTTATATTGGATGGAAGTGCAGATATCTCGGGAGATGAACAGGAGACCATATACATAAGAACTGCAATGAAAGGTGTTGTTAAAGAAAGGTTCCTGAACATCAGCACTCCAAACTCAACAAAGTCTCTGCATCTCTTTGAGAATATCATGCAGGTCTTAAAGGAGAACAACATCAATGAAAGTATGATTCATTATTAAAGTTTAACAAATTAAAATAACTTTGATTAAATAAGATCAGTTTTTTTTTAATTCTACAAAGCAACAATTAAATTTGGTAAAGTGATAGGTACATTAAAAAACTATTCCATAGGTCTTCTGAAGCTGATGATCGACAAACAGTTGATGATTTTTGTATTGTTTCTACAAGTAAGTATCATTCTTAGCACATAAGAAAAATCATTCAATTAAAATATGTTTAGATTCTGGACTGATAATAAAATTATCCTCTGCTTTATTGCAGTACACTGTTCCTTGATGATAATTATAGCCAAAAAATTGTAAATTGTTGTAAAACTGTGTTCTTTTTAGGATGCCTTGGAGCCATCAATGAGACTTTCACTGAAGTTGCAGAAACCAGAAATGACATTATCAGACAGTTTATGTTGGGTGGAGTCTACTATTGAGCTACTGTCAGAAAAAAGAGAAGTATGTATAGCATATTTGGTGAAAGTGCTTCTGTAGAATGTGAATGCAGTGTTCTGTTTATAAACTGTCAGATATTTGATCACCTTTACACATATAAAAATTTTAATTGCTGAAAATTGTTAGAAATTTAAGAATATTCCTTAACCTGAAGTTTGCAGTCTGTCAAGAGTACCATTTGCATGAATATTTTTTAGGACCTGTGAGGCTGTTAATTAGCTTGTTGTTTCTGGAAAATTTGAAGGAATTGCTTTGAAAGGGGCTACTCCAGCAATGAAATATGCAGCTGAAATTTTGCAAGGTTTCTGTGATGCCATCAAGGATTATTTGTTTGTTTGTTTGATTATGATTTTTAACGTAGCTTTAACAAGGAGAGATTCCAGACTGAAGCCCAAAATGTTGTAAATGCTACAAAAATTCTCAGTTTCGGAAGTTGGCCTCTGGCGGGAAGATCAGAATTTAAAGGTCTATTTTTGCTGCAGTTGAAAATTTCTACAGTTGACAATGTCTTGCACAGTTTGTATAGCTGTTCAGTTTAGTTGTTACTTGCATGTGTTTGCCTTTCTACAGTTGGCAGTGTCTTGCACAGATGGTTTATAGCTGTTCAGTGTTGCTGTTTTTTGCATGTGTTTGGCTTTGATGCTGCTTTATTGGTTGTCACCGTTGTGACAAAATTCAGTTTGTGTTTGCATTTTTGCTTGTTTTATTTTTGTTTCTGTTTCATTTTGTCACATAATTGACAGATTTATGAACATGATCATGTTATGAAGAACTGCTCTACACTATCGCAACAACATGGTTCTTTTGTGTTAACCACTTATTGAAATGGAGTGAAGGAATGTACAGGTATAAAATGTGTGGGTTCACATATGTAAGAACTGTTTTTTTTTCTTTTAAAGATTATGGAAATGAAGATGTGAAACTGGTTTACCACCATTTCCAAAAGAGCCTGTCACAAGTGGTTCCTGGCATTTCTGCAGACAGTTTGGTAAATGAATGGAACCTTCTAAAGAAACTGGTTAAAAAAAAGTAAGTAATGCTGTTCTAAGTATAATTAAGGTTTGTAATAACAGTAATTCATCCTTATCGTTTTGAATCAAGGAAGCTAAGTTAAATGAATAAGATGGTTTTTCTCATTTATTAGTTTAATATTTAATATTTAGATCTTGAATTTTCCACTTTATCAATCAGTGTTTATTTATCTTTTAAGTACTCTTTGTGTTACAGTGATATTGTGTTCAGGCAGACTACATATCTCAGTGAAATAATGCTGCTAATTGATCTGATGATGACTGTACCATCAACCAGTGTAACCTGCGAGACAGCATTTTCTCAGCTGAAGCTGTTAAAAACTTGTAGACGATCTCATTTGGGAACTTCCTTTCAGGTTTTGTCAGACCAAATGTCTGACACTTTTTTTAGCTTTCGTGAAGTCTGTGATAGTCAAAGGTTTCTCTCTCTATGGGCAGCTAATTTAACCTTATCACTAATTAGCTTGTCAATCTGTTTTTGCATCTTGTCCACTTGCTTCTGGAGTGTTTGTATAACAGTCAGCAGCAGGTCAGTATTACACATACATGGAGAGTGTGGACTATGATCTCTAGTAGGGTCCTCTGTAGGTGGCATAGGGATCAGTCATTGGAGTCTATTCATTACAGGAACCCTAGAAAGTGGGTCAGCTCTCTCATCAGACAATTCTTGGTTTCTATGACTACAACTCTCATTTGAGTCCACTATATCTGATAAACATGTGGAAATGAAACTATCACTTGTAGGGGATTCTAAAAATAGATTAGTAGCCATTCTGCTGAAGTTCTTATCTTTCCATTTCATTGACCCTAAACCCTTAACTTCTATTAGACTTTCAGCACAATTAACAATAAGTACACATTTTAGGCCATCAGCATGAGTTGTAATAGTAAACTTGGACCGGGATGAATCAAATGTGAATTCCTTTTTAATTTGTTCCAGGAGCTGATAGAAAAATCCAGTTGTCAAAAATGTTATTGTGAAATTGGTTGAATTTAAATGTTGCACATTGTAGATTATACCCTCTAAATAGTCCTTAACAGGAAGGTCTTGGTCTACATCAGAGAATCCTTCAAATGAAAAATGTTCTGAGTCAGAAGAGTGTGAGAAAGTTGACACTGGAAAATTCCAGGAGCCTCCACATACCTTGCAGAAAGTGTAATTGCTTTAAAAAATAAAAAAATATATATAAAAAATATTAAAAAATATTGAACCTGAATATTGGAGACATAGAAGATGTTATTACTCCTTTACTCCTTGAAATTTGGAATGAAAACAGTACCACTTATAAGTAAACCTGTTCTCTTGAATATCTATGGAACAAAGGAACCACAAATTGCCATTTTGAATCTGGCTGCTTGCTGAGTAGATTTTCACATAAAAAAATACTTCTTGCATCATATTGAAACAGAAAAATAATGTCAAAGATCCATGAAAATAAACATAATGTAGCCTTTTAGAAAAAAGATACTTCATGGATGATGACTTAAATGCACAGATATTACTGGATTTAACTGTTACTCCATGACAGATAGGTATGATTGTGTCCTGTCCAGCTTTTATGCACAAGAATCTGAATACTCTTTTTTTCATTCTTCTGTGTTGATTATTAAAACTTTTCTAGAAGATTTTCTTCCTTTTCGTCTTAAACATGCATTTTTTTCTGGATGCCAATTTTAAAAATTCTATAATCAACAGTTTGATCATGCAGATGCTTTACATGAACAAATATGTGCAGTTTAAAGCATCTGGGCTGCTGCTTTAAAGTTAGTCTGGTTCCCTGATTAATTTCACTAATTCTAAGAAGAAACCTGGATCCAAATAAACTCAGATGAACTAATTATCCAGATTTTGCAGCAACAATCATTTTTCCGTAGTTCTCGCTAGTGCGCCATAAGTCAGTATTTTAAGGGTAATTTTCATAAGACTTATGGCAAAATCGTAAGAGTTCGCAGATCTGAAATCTTATATCTATTGTATGTGTTGCTTTGCTTATATATGTTTACAGTGTACAGTCTGCTAGATTGTGCATAACTATGTGTAGTAGAATACATTTGTGGAGATTGTCTCATGTAGCATGTATAAGTACTGTAGGCAGAGTTAGTGAAATAATAAGTGTTCACCATAAAAGCATGCGCATTGCATGTTGGCTGCATAATTAACCCCATCCTATCCTTTCTCTCAATGCAGTCTATCAGATGTCTTCATGGAGAGCAGTTGCAGAACTCTCTCCAGTATGTAGCATTTGTAGAATATATATCTACATCTACTTTTGTATTTCTTCACAAGGATTGTAAGTAAATTCTACAAATAAGTCTTTGATATGGTAATGATTGTAAATAATTTATAATTAAGCATGATATTTGCTTTACATATGAATTGTGTCAAGTTTGTATTGCATTGTCTCCATTGTAATTTTAGTGTGTATTTGTACTTGAATGTTTGTTTTATATGTTGTAGGTTTAACTGTTACCCTACATCAGTACATAAATCTATCATGACTAGGGAAGGAATCGTTATTCAAACACCTGTCTACAATTACACAAGACGCTGTCAAGTTAAGAAGCTTCATTAAAATATCTTCTTTGACTTAAAAGTTATACTGGTGTATGAACACAGGTAAATGTTTTCTATTGTTCCTTGCCATCACCTTAACCTTGAGGTATGGACTTGGCTATGTAATATGTACATAAAACGTCTGACCACAATATTTAACTGAGTAAAGAATTGTTAGTGGTTTCAGAGTTCCACTGAAGGTAAAAATTCAAGTTAGAGTTACATTTTCCTTTGCATTTTTTTCAACTTCAGCTAAGTACAGAATGGCTATGGTATGTATTCCACTGACCTTGGATGATATATATATATATATATATATATATATATATATATATATATATATATATATATATATATATATATATATAACTGGCTAAAAAATATCATCAGTAATAGCTATACTCCAGACAAGGGTACAAATCACAGAATAACATTTTTCCTTGTCATCACCTTGGTCTTGGAGGCAGGCTATAGTATGTGACACACCCTACATGCATATCAATGACACATGATTGGCTTAAGTCTCATTCAAATATCTACAGTGGTTCAAAAGTTAGGTTTAAGACACCAGACAACGATGCACATCTGAGAATTGTATTTTTCCCTTGCTGTGACCTTGATCTTTATGGCCAGGGCATAGCTATGGTATATGAAACTGTCTAGTAATGATGTATACTTGAGCAAAGTTCATAAAAACCTCTCCACTATACAAATGTATGGTCCAAACTACAAAGACAAATGAACATACAACACAACAGAACTTGCCCAGCTTAAATATGTCCATAAAAAAAATCTGTAATGAAAAACTCCATATCAATATTACCATCCATAATTCAGTAGGAATAGCAATAACAAGATCTTCAAAATTGCCACTTTGGATGAACCTGACAAATTTCATGACTTTCTTGTCCATAAATGTTTGCATATGACCTAGACTACCATTTCGAAATTAATTCTAGTAAATCTTGTGAATGAATGCCAACAAGTTGTTAGCTAATATAGCAGACTAGGAGGACTTGATTCACTACCAGGGACAAAGGACAAACTAGATGAAAACACTCAAACAAGCCAACTGTTCTTCATTGGTTTATAATGGGATAGTAAAATTATGGACTACATGTGTTAATTTATGAGGAGTAGCAATAACAAACAATTTCAAATGAGCGCAGCACAATGGACACAGACTTTAAAAACAACTTCATTTCTTTCTTTGAAATTTGTTCAATCTGGTAAAAACTTCACTGAATTCAAAACATCTGACTTGAAAACTAGCCAAACATTCAAACTCTAAGAAATACTTTATGATAGTGTTAGAAACAATTACCTTTCACAATCAACTTTTGCTCTCCTCCACGTTGAAAAACTGTTTCAATGGCAGTATATGTCCCAGCATCTCCAAGTGTAAAATTTCTCAAGATGAAAGATATCTGGTTTTCATATGTGTTTCCAGTGAACTCGAACCGGTCTGCTACATTACTAGACACTGTGCCACCTGCATACATTATTAAGACACCATTCTTGCTTATTATGATTATTGAATCATTGCTAGGATATGGATCTAGCTGCACACTAAAACTGGCATTCCATCCCACAACAGTCTGTACAGGAGAAGTGACTGTAAGAGACAAGAAAAATAACATATACACAATAAGAACCAAAGAGAAATATTAACAATTATTATTATATTAAAGCTGCAGTATGATTGGTTTAAATAAAGACACTCAAATTTAACTGCCATTATCCCAGTCTCCTCTTGTATATTTTATGTATAGCCATATACTAGACCATGGTTTATCATACCTACCATGTTTGTCAATGTTTTGTACCTGGAGAACAGAATTATATCAGCAGTGAGGCAAAAATCAAATACAACATTAGAGATACCTGCTGTTACATTAATTTATTTTTTATCATTGATGGTTCAAGTATACAAAAACTTAGATATTAGTGATGACAACCCCTTCAAATGCTAGAGATAACTGGGCCGAACCCACCATGAAGTGACATCCCAGTGCTGGGCCCTTCACACAAACAGTAAAACAAGTACTGAGAAACAAGCGCCTGTCCCCATGGCCACCAACTTTAGCACAAATATGGCATGTAAATGTATCTGTTGTGTGTTCACAGTGCAAACTGCAACACAAACCAGACTGCCCAAGGTGGTTCCACCCTATGCTCTCCTGGGTCTCTAATATTATAACAAGAGTCCCTTGAAGGGATTGACACTCCACTTGGCAAAATAAAGTTCCAGAAATTCAAGATAAGACCAGTTTTGCCTTTTAACTGTCAAATGTCTAAACCATATCTGATATTCTTCAGCGATAAGGTAGTAGCTGTGATACACATAATTCATGTCAGCTTGGCATAATTTTCATTTAGGACAAATAAACATCCTTAGAAGTATTTTGCTCAAAACCTCATGTCATAATGATCATCCATTCAGGGGAAATACTGACAAGACTTTTAAGACAGTCATTGTGGCAGTCATAATGGATACCCAGCTGGCACGTACCGTTTTCGTTTAGGAATTTATGAAAACTTCATATTAACCATCCATTCGGGGAATAGTGTCAACAAGATTTTCAAGACAGCAATTGTGGCAGCCATATTGGATGTATGACTTTCAGAAACTAGGTAAATTAAGTGTGACACTTGAAATATCTTTGCTCTTAACGATGACCAGCATCACATCACACCTTAAAACTCTCTGACTGACAATGGTGGTACTAATAAAAGGGTACAATAGCAACTGCAACTCTCACCAGTGCTCACAGAAAAGGCCCTCAAGCCAGCAAAGTATCATCAGAAGCATTATCCCTTGGCTCCTCTGAGCTTTCTTATCAAAGTAGAGGATTGCTTGCAGAAAATCATTCTAGACATCTGTGGGTACTCATTATAGCCATCACAATCTCACAACCCCACTCAAAGATCTCCAATGCATGGCTGGGCCCATAGAAACTGCACAAACAATTAAGATAATGTGTCGATTGCTGTTTTTTTCTTTCACAGTCATCATAGATACAGACCAGGGACACACTGATGTGGGTATAACTGGAACAATGATGACGGATATGCAGGGTTCTCCATTACCTGTACCAAACCCTTTCTTTCATATGGATAAGCAGCAATATCAAGCCCAAGTTATAACTCCTACCTGCTGCTTCTCCATCACAACAAGAATTTTCCTGTTTTGGTTTCTTATGGTGTCTATTTAGTTCTCTTTACAACTGGGGCTATGCACAACCCAATGACAAATTATTATGATTCTGTGGTCCAGATCAAAGTAATAGAAAGATGAAGAACCAACAAGTTTATTAAAATTAACAAATAATGTATTTCTCTAAGTTACAAAGTGAAAATATCAGAGAAGATTACAGTATTACGAGTTAAATCCCAAATAATCATAAACGTCCTACCACAGGTCCAAAAAGTATAGCATGTTCTGAATAAATTCTACTAATTGCAAAGGTGTTGATGTAACAATAGTCTTAATGTATCACAATGATATAATCAAGAATGTCTTTGAATGCATTCACAATAATCCCACAGCAGAATTTTAGCCCAAAAAGTAAATGAGAACTTTGTAATTCCAATTAATAATTTAAATTCCTCACAAATAATATCTGAACATAGCAGTAAATGATACCACAGACTGAATTTAAAAGTGGAATGAATAACTGTTAATAATCTATATAAACTAATTTTACTTATATAAAACACAATAAAATGACCAAGACGTGGAAAATTTCATCCAGTTGTCAACAAGTTTGCTTCTAAAACATACCAAGTTCATAAATAAGGTCATTTGCTTTAAACTCAAATATCTTTTAAAAAATGACAAAAGTCAGGAAGGCCAAAACTTCACCCTCAATCATGGACAAAGATCAGGCATACCACATAAATTAAATATGCATAGCACATACATTGAGTAAAATTAGATGTAAATGACAAGATAGTTTTTAGATATTTTATCTCAAACTTACACACACACTTATACACATTTATAGTCCTTATGTTGACACACCCAATTTATATACTGATATTGGAGACATGAAAACTCAGCAAATAATTATTGGAGGGGACTTCAGTCTAGTTATGAATCAAGCTCTCAATACATTAATTACAACTCACTAAAATAACCCTAAGGCAAAAGATGCAGTAATTGATATCTGTGCTGAATATAATCTGACTGATATCTGGCAAGAAAGAAATATGGATTCAAAAAGATACACTTGGAGAAAGAATAACCCCATCATATAAATATATATTGCATTTCTTGTTTTGTTTCCACTTCAACCTGTTGAGCTCTCACTTCTCCCTGTTCTGTTCAAAAGGAGAAGTCACTTCTCCCTAAAATTCAAGTCTAGCTTGACCCCGGACATATACAGGGGTAAAGCTGCATATATATATATATATATATATATATATATATATATATATATATATATATATATATATATATATATATATATATATATATATATATATATATATAATGTGTGTGTTTTCTTATTCAGGGTTAGTAGCATATTTCTTTCAATATTTTCAAGGTTTTTTTCAAGGTTTTTTAAGATTCAAAATCACGTTTTTCAAGGTGCATTTATTTTATTACATTAATTTTAAAGAATACATAAATGAAACTATAGGTAAACACAAGTTTATACTTACTATTACTCCATACAAGGAACATTTCTTGCAAATTTAGTTTTAAATCAACAAAAATAAAACATGAAGTCAATATTATGATAATTGATATCTTTCCCATTAAAATTAAACATCTTACATCTAGGTATTAGAAAAATGTAGTCACTGAACAAAGTTCATTTTTTACTCTGTCTACACTATACTAAAATATTTTAGAGTGAACTTTTCAGTTCTTGTAGCTTTGTCATCAAGCAGTTTTTAAAGAGCTCCAAGTTCAGCGATTTTGTCAATTTCACTTTTCCTCAAGCTATGTTGATGTCATGATAAAGGAAATTTTCCTATGGATCTTTGCTTTCAATGCATAGTCATCAGCAACAGCTGTTGTTGTCTCAATGTCTTTTCAGTATCTTCCTTTCTTCATCACTCATCCCCATAAACAAAAAAGTAAAGATAGTTGATTTTTGTATTAGCGCTTATTAAAAAAAAAGCGCGTGGATATTTTAAATTATTTCATATTAGATATATTAATATTTCTCTCAGCTTAGCTGTATTTTATATTATTTTTTTTGATTTATTGTGTTCATTGCAATTATCGTCTGTGCTGTTTCCACTCAATCCCAAAGCAGAACCGGATTGAACAAATTTCATATTTAAGACTATATACAGTTCCTATTTTAAAACTTGAATATCTGTGTTCAGACATACCTCTTTCATCAAAAATGATTACATGCTGAAAGCTTCTTGTTTTGCATGTATTAAGCGCCATTAGGCTTATGATGGCTTAGGCTGTCAGAGTTTAGACTTTGGTTAATTAACCTACTTGAGTATTAAATTTTGGAGCAACAATATTTAATTTGGTTTAAATAAATGGCTGTACATGACCAAATTGGTCAAGCTTGGAATATTTATTGCGTTTGAATGTACTGAATTACACAGACCAAAAAGTAGGTCTCCGCTTTTTTTTCTGTCAGTTAAAAAAAAAGCGGAGAGCTACTTGTTAGTCTAAGTTACACATAAAACTAGTTGTAAAGTTTTACCTTGTAAGGTTGTTGATTTATCACAACAGTGGAAAATGAGGATCCAAAATGCATAAAACAAAGATACATTTCCCAGCATCGTATATCATGCGGAGACAACTACCTTTCCAAGCTCTCTTGGTCTGGTTCCGTGCTTAGTATGCTCCCATGCGTTGCACTCCGCTATAGGTATCACGGTACCAATTGTTTTTCCATAGACCTCAATGCTAATATTTGGAGAGATAAATATATTTTATATCCTAATTTAGCGTGCATCTCACACACTGTTATAGAGAACAATGTTAGATTGTCAATTTGACGATGACAAAACCAGATACTCCATTGCATTAAAGAGAGATAACTCTGCTGGAACTAGACAGGGGTATGAGTTATCGCTTCACGGTCGTTCCGTACCCATGTCGTTCCGTACCCAAGTCGATTCGTACCCAAATGAGTCGTTTCGTACCCAAAAGCATTAGTCGTTTCGTACCCAAAGCACTAGTCGTTTCGTACCCACGGTGATGGTCGTTTCGTACCCAAAGCTATCGTCGTTTAAATATCATTAAAAGAAATTTCATACATATTTGTAATGTTGCTTTTTTCCTTTGTTATAGATATACACATTAATAATAATAATAATAATAATAATAATAATAATAATTTGGACTATGTTACTAAATATTACTATCTTACTTAAAGAATACTTTTCCTCAACTTTGAATCAAACATGAAGTTGTAAGCAGACTCGTCGTTTACAATAAAATTTACCATAAATATAAATGATTACGAATTCTTTCAAACAATTAATCATTCCATTACAATGTATTAAAAATAGTAGAATTCAGTAAAAACATGTTGCAAACATATGAACTTTATTTTTACGATCTCATACATTAAAATGCATATTCTTCTTTAAATATGTTTATGAATATAGACGGTACTTACCTATAATAAGAAAGTATTTTGTGGCCTAATAATAATAATAATAATAATAATAATAATAATAATATGATTTTCTATACTTTAACGGGAATTGAAATTTAAATGTTTTCAAATGCTAAAAATCCACGGATATCTAGTAAGTTTACACTTTAAAGCTTAATGCAATTTCACACGTGTTTGATTATGTATTTGTTTGTTTTTTTTATTTATTTTGAAATAATTAAAAAAAATTAATGGTATTTAGAATTTGTTTTCACGGGCACATATGTTTTAGTATAAAGAGCATATGGCAAACTTGGAGTTGTATACAATGAAATCAATTTTGCGTTAAGCCAAAAAGACTCAATTAGCAAATTTTAAATGAATTAGTGCCAAAGGATGGTCACTTTCTTCCCGAACCAGCGCTCTTAGTTAGAGCTGCCAATAGGACTCGCCAGAAAATGCGACCAAAAGAGCCGCGCGACTTAGAATTTGTTGTAAGTAGCACTAATAATTTTGTATTAATATTGCGTTGGTTGTTTTGCACCAGGCCCTTCAATATGTATTATTTCCTTATTTAACATCTTTCAGTTGGACGAGTCACAGTTTCCCGACAAATTTCTTCGGAAAGACATTCATGTTGGCAGTAAACGTCACATTTTATTGGCCACTGACAAACAATTGGAAGTTTTGGCGAGAGCAAAAATCTGGTACGTTGACGCCACCTTTAAAATAATCAGGGACCCGTTTATGCAGTTGTTTTCTATACATGCCTTTGTTAAGAATGACGCACATGAAACAAAACAGCTGCCACTGGCGTTCGCTTTGATGCCAGGACGAAGAAAAAAGGATTACAAGAAGGTAAATATTCATTTGTTTTTCATTTTATATGGATTTATTTAAAGACAGATTTGAGGTTAACTAAATTTTAACGTTTCTTACAATTTGATTTTACATTGGTTACAAAAGCATTCATGCAAATAATATTATCGATTGTATACGATGATAATATAGTTATCGTATTTTATCACAGTTTATTGTTAGTAGTAGTAGTAGTTGTAGTAGTAGTAGTAATACAAATAATAAGAATATTTTTATTATTTTTAGTAGTAGTAGGAGTAATAGTATTAGCAGTTAGTAGTATTTGTAGCAGCAGTATTTCATGTTGTAATGTTGCATATTACAGTAATTTATCTCGGTCTTTTTCATTGCTTATAATTAGGTTTTCAAAGCGTTGAAGCGACTTCTTCCGTCTCCTCCCACTGTCAACGGTATTGTTGCAGACTTTGAAGCAGGTTCGTACAGTAGTAGTAGAGTAGTAGTAGTAAGAGTGGCTTTAGTTGTTGCTACTCACGTAATATTAATATAAAGAATTTTGTTATTCTTCTCCAATTATTAGCCAACTAAATACTTTTTCTTATTTTTACCGATGAACTGTTCTCAATATTCTGGCTAGCTGTTAGCTTTCGCGCACACGCACAAACTTCTTCATTACATTAAATATTTAATTATTTAGGTGTCTGGCTAGCTTTCCCGCGTGTTTATCCAGGAGTGCCTATCCACGGCAGTGCATTTCACCTGGGGCAAGCTATGTGGCGAAAACTTCAGGAATTGGGGTTGAGAACAGCCTACATTCAAGAAAAAAGTGTTCATCAGTTTTGCAGGAAGGTAATGCATAATATCGACATTCGAATGAATTGGTTAATGCGTGTTATAAATGACATTTGTCATTATGATGTGTTATCTTATAAACAAATTGCTTTAATTTTGTGTCTCTTTTTCAGGTGATGGCGTTACCATTTTTGCCCGCAGAACATATAGCCCCTGCCTTTGCCCGTCTAAAAACTCAGTCCAAGATGATTCCAGTATTATGTAGTTGGGTTGACTATGTAGAATCAACCTGGATTACAAACAGCACATTCCCGATCGACTCGTGGTCTGTGTTTCGGAAATCGGTACTTACCAACAACGATGTAGAGGGTTGGCATCGAAGAATCAATGGTAAAGCCGGCAAAGCTAATCTTGCCTTCTATGTGCTAGTTGGTCTTTTGTACGACGAAGCCAATTCAATTGAAACACAGATTCAACTGGCATCTGAAAAAAAGCTAAAAAGATACCAGAAAAAAAATATCGACAAATGCAGGCGAGAATATTCTCGGTGTGGGAAGAATATCATAACGGCGTCATATCCTCTTCAAAATTACTGAGACGTTGCAGCAGTATATACTGCCCGACAACTGAATGACAAGGCTGTTTCACTGCAGTATGATACCATGCATATTGTAATTGTATTTTTTTTTTGTATGCATGTAATAAAACTCTAGAATGTACATTTGTGAATAATGTTGTTAGTCTCACTGTATGAAAAGTTGCCTGTACAAAAATATTTAAGTTTTACTTAAATACATGTAAAGATGTACAATGTATCAGTATCACCTTTACAATATCTTTACATAACAAAAAGATGAAAGTTCATCATTAGTCTCTGTAAAGACTATAAAAGCAGTTGAGTTGTCTTTACAAAAATTAAAGATATATTTTCAAGCAGTGTTTTTTGTTCTTAATGAAACCTTTCAAGCTAATAATTTGACTTACTGAGACATCTCCTTCAGTCATTCTTTGGATGGTAATTTTTACTGTTCTAATCTGGGAATAAAATATGCTGTATTGAATAAGTTTCACTACTGGCTCAAACAAAGCATGCATACATATCTTAGATTATTAATAAAATTTAAAACAACAAAGTAAATATTAAAATGCAGTGACAAATTAAATCTCTCTCTCTCTCTCTCTCTCTCTCTCTCTCTCTCTCTCTCTCTCTCTCTCTCATTTATGTGGAAGATAACAAAAATGAGCAAAAATGTCCACATGTATGCCAATGCGATCGATTGTCCCCCCCCCCCACCCCGGCATGGCTACCCGTATAATATGCCATGTTCAACACTTTAAATCAACACAAATAAAAAATAAACAGCAGTAATAGGAGAAAAGAAACTTACACAAACAACACTACTGTATCTGCATCCAGCCCCATTTAATAATCTTTCTTCTAGCGTAAAATGACAGGCGTAACAATCTGGTGGTACTCAGTCCGCTCTAAAAGGAGGCGATGCCAAGTCACCATATTACTGATTCAAACAAAGCATTCTTATATATCTTAGATAATTAAATCTGTTTCAAAACAACAAAGTAAATATATGCAAAAAGTAGAGCCAAATGAAAGCTCTCATATAACATTGATAGTCTCTCTCTCTCTCTCTCTCTCTCTCTCTCTCTCTCTCTCTCTCTCTCTCTCTCTCTCTCTCTCTCTCTCTCTCTCTCTCTCTCTCTCTCTCTCAGTTATGTGGAGGATAACAAAAGTGACCAAATATATACACAAGTATGAAAGTGCGATCGGCTGCCCCCCCCCCCAATAATATACAACGTTCAACACTTTTAAAAGCAGCTAAAAAAAAATATTAAATTGACACCAGTATTAAGGTCTAGGAGAAGAAAAACTGACACAAACAACACTAATGTATCTGCGTTTTCTCTTACTGTCAAAGTGAATATTTTTTTAAAAATTTAAATTAAGTTATTTTTTTGGTGTAAATTAATTGGGTACGAAACGACCATCACCTTGGGTACGAAACGACCATCACATTGGGTACGAAACGACCATCACCTTGGGTACGAAACGACCAATTTATGTGGGTACGAAACGACTTGGGTACGGAACGACCAGGTTCGTGAGTTATCTAGTCACAACATACCTATTTTCAGTCATGTGTATAACAGTTTCAAAAAATCATAAAAAAATACAAAATTTGATCTATTTAGTGTTACGTGCTTAGGCTAGAATAAGCAGCAACACCGAAAGAGTGAAAACTAACAAGCTTGTAAAACTTTAACAATGATTTTTATTAAGTACAATTATTTTTATAAAATAAATTAACTTACGGTTTTAGAGAATCAAATCCAACAAATATAAAATTCACAAAATAATCCACTAATGGAATTGCAAGTCCTGATAAATAAATGTTCTAATAGTTCCAGGTTCGAATCTTGACGATGTAATCCAAAATGGCTGACAATGTCACGTGATGCAGTTCTTGTTTTAATATCATCCAGATGAAATTATGAAACATGTCCTTTTCCAGATAATTCTTCTTTCTTCAATTAATTGACACAAAGTCCAGAACAAGATAACACTCAAACATGAAATACACAACTTAATAATAATAATAAAGCCCAAACATCTACTGAACTCCTATCCAAAACAACAGTCTATATAACTGTTTTTTTTAAAGTAAACAAGTGATCACATGATTTTCTAGAAATTGATAGAGGTTCATGGAAGGTCACTAAAAATCACATACTCTAGATATTTCCTACCCCTAAGAACTAAAAATAAAATGTTGTCCTTGAAACTAACCAATAGTGTTAGAGACTTGTTGACAATGTCTAAAGCAAGGCCAGGAATTAGATCCACAAACCAAGATCAAAACTTGTTTACAATTAGAGTGTAGGTCAGCCTAAACTTTCCAGAATAATTTCCCAATTAATGAATATTAAACCCCAAATAAAAAATTTGGATTTAACAATTAAAAAATAAATAAATTTAAATCCAATAGCCGTAACATTAGGAATTAGCATAAATTCACATGTTGCCAAGAGGCTAAACTTTTTTTAAGCCTAACAGAAAGTACAACTCTTACATGACTATTGGACAATTCGGACGAAAGACAATTCGGCCCAAGACAATTCGGCCCAACTTTTATGGAAAATTAGACAATTCGGCCCAACTAGAAAGACAATTCGGCCCAATTTTAAAATACAACTGACAAATATTTATTTGTAACATATATTTTGACAATTCTTATATAATATGTTTTATAATAAAATTTGGAACATTTTGTGAACAAGATAAATGTTTTCCGAAGTTAAAATGGTTAGGAAAAACCTGAGAAGGAAAGGAGTATGGAGTATAGTAGAGCTGGGTATGCAGAGAACTCGCCCCATGGAGAACTCGCCCTGGGAGAATTCGCCCCATGGAGAACTCGCCCTGGGAGAACTCGCCCCAACGTATCTGGAGAAGTCGCCCCAGAGTGGTTGGAGAAGTCGCCCCATTTCGTATGGAGAAGTCGCCCCAAATCCCAGATAACCTTTTTATAGCAGAATTAAAACATCTTTTACGCGATTCAATATTATAGTAATATTTCTAAGACGAAATTCAGTTTGTATATAATCTAATGAATGACGACAGTATAGTGATTAAAAAGGATGATTAAGTCAAACACTAATATTATTATGAATCAACAAGATTATTTTTAATAAGTTGAACGTCAATTAAATGATGAAAACTACTAGAAACATATTGGCGAGGATCCGTCAATGGAAATTAAATTTAAAAAAATCAACATGCATTAATGAGATGGTAAAATAAATAATTCCGTATATGAGGAATTTGATACTTTCTCTCTTAACATGCGTACACTTCAATTCTACATGTTTCCCAAAACTCATAATGATACAACAACTTTCATTAAAAAGTTGAAGTCTATTCCACAGCTAGGATTTCAATCCTGGTATTATTAGATGTAACATCACTATACCCGGTATACCAACTTTCCGCATGCAGCTGGTATTGAAGCGTGTTAAAATGTTCTTGATTACAATCCTAATAATAGCCCACTATCTTGTGAAGATATTTTTATAATATTAATACTTATCTTGGAAAATAATTATTTTCAATTTAATAATATGAAATACATATACATAATGGTTACGGCAATGTGTATTAATATGGCTCCTTTATACGCTTTCCTTTCATGGGTAAATTTGAAAAGGACTTTCTTCTAAACGAAAAGTTTAACCCGTCTCTTTGGTTCAGATTTTTCGATGACATATTTATACCTGGAAGCAGTCAACCGAAGAAATGTAACATTTTATTGATCGCCTAAATCATTTTTACCCGGCCCAATGTTAAAATACAAAATACAAAAATTTTCAGATGTAAATGTGATATAAAATATTGATAACACTATCTATGCATATATTCATATCAAGGAAATTAATATCCACCAATATGTCGAATAATCTTCATGTCATCCCATGTCATGTAAAAACGGTATACCACATAGCCAGTCGAAAATAAACCAACGTATTATTTCAGATGATTGTCAATTACAAATTTGTTGAATAAATTCCAGACATATTTACAACACAGAAATTATCCTACACATATAACTGATTCTGCGCTGAACAAAGTCCGTAATAGTACTCAACATTGGGCTTTAAACAAAGCAGTATGTACAAGAGAGAGAGAGAGAGAGAGAGAGAGAGAGAGAGATGTAATTCCTTTCATAATACAATCGAATCCTTCATTATCTAATCTACGTCGTATAATTAATAACTTTTATTTTACCAGCGTAAAAACACTTTACAAAAATAAATTAATTATCGCTTAAAGAAGGCCCAAGAATTTGCAAGATTTTTTTTATTACTAAACAGAAAAGAAAAAGAAAAAAGAACATTTTCGTCATCTAAATGTAACATACACCGGTGCTCTTGACGTGAAAATATCAGAGAAACTGTAATGTTATTTATTATTGAAGAATAACCATAGAAGGCGTTATGTAGAATTTTATTCTGTACAATACATCTATACAGCTTGGAAGGGGAGTAAAGTCTGCCCTGAGAATATATTTCCCATGGAACTTAAATCCTAGTGAATCTATAACACAAACCAGCTGTTGGTGTGTATCAGTTCTAGTCCAGAGTGGGATATCTGATTACATTTACTGTCAGGTAATATTTCTAAGCTAATTAGAGTAAGGCTTACACTACATCTCCCCATCGACAAGTTTACCATTAACACGAAACTTGATCTGATGACCGCATTTCTAAACAAGCTCCATTAGCTTATTTTGTTTTCTATAAGTTCAGTCTCTCAGGTGGTTTCGATAACCTTCCTGAACGTGTGAAATATCCGTTTTGAGTGGTTGGCATTGCTTTGCTTTCGTCTGAGTCAGTCAATGTATCAGGGTTTGAATATACCGCACTCCCAGGGTGCGGTACCACAGACATAACCCAACCATCTCATCAACTATTTGTTCATGCGATTTCAAATGTACTTCGTTCTCCCCTAACTGAATACACACAGCATCGGGAACGGTGGTCCCGGGGAGTCCCAATTGTAGAAAAGTGCTCACAAACGCACTACATAACGTATAAAACCCCACCACCAAATTTCTTGGCAATCTTGGAAATGAATATCCCGAATAACGGGACATAATACTGTGCCCTATCATCAGCAAGTACATTTCCTCAACGTTTCAGAAAATTTTTTTGGAATAAGGGTCACTAAGAGACCCGCTGACAGTAGATATACCCCCACCACCACCATCCCCCCCCCACCCAATGACAATGACTAATTACCTATCTAACCCCAAATTGACTAAAACAAACCCAATGCGACAAAACTCAAACAAATGAACAATACCATACGACGCCATACACTCATTAATTAAATGGAAAACTATCACCCAAGCTAATCTACAATCAAACATAAACAACAAACCCCCCCAACACACCTTCACCGCCTCCCCAAATCAACTAAACCAATGCAACTATAACACATACAGACACGTAAACTATAGATAAAAACATTAACCCTTCACCACCACAGAAAGACAATAGCCCATAATGACCAGATCGAGGAATGAGAAGGGAACGAGTGGAAAAATGAGCCGATACCCTCCCCCCCCCCCACAAAACCGTATATACCAAATCTCAAAAAAGGGCCTATAGACCAACAGACCGCACAATATATCGAATAATAGTCCACAATGGGACTATTCCAAATTATATTTACAACTTTACCAATCAACAATCCTACCATGCATAACCTATATGCAATAAATATACAATACACTTCACTAAAGAATAAGTTCTAATGCCACAGCATTATAAAAAAATTGGACACACATGCCACATAAACTATTTAAATAATCTACACCTACCTCTTTTTGAACCTAAAGACCCCCCCCTCTTTTGACAATAAACCAAGCAAAATAACAACCCCCAATATCTCTAAAATACACTTAAAACATAGATAGAGGACTTAACTCAAGATATGATATAGATAGTGCTGTCCATACAGAAACAACCCCACCTCACAACAACTAAATACATACCGCACTCATACAAATGGACAAACGGGCTCTAGCAAAGCCAACTGGGATCCATAACATAGACTAAAAACAAATGAAAAGGAACAGAAACTAGCCCTAGAGCAAATAGCTCCCAGGGAGAGGAGTATGGTCCTAAGTTTAAGGAACAAAGTTGAACGGAAATCATTACTCTACAACGCAAGTAGAGAAAATGAGAGTACAAACAACCAAACTTCCTTTTTGGGTAAAGTAACTATAACAATTAGATAAACAAAGCAAAGATCAACCGTCGCCCAAATTATCTAAAATTATAATACAATAACACACACCACCACCTGCAGACACGGGTGGACAGGGTAACACTGCACCTATATTTAATTTCGCAATTGACGGTGTTCCTCTATAACTCAAACCAGCCCAAATGCTGGGGAGAGCCAAGAGGACCAACAGCTGAAACAGTCACTCTGAGAGGCTCTGATATTGTGGTAGGCATTGGAATTAAATTTCTCCTATTACGCCGTATCTCTCTCTCTCCCTCGTCAGTTACTACCATGTATGAACGAGGTGTAGATGCCTGAGATTTAATTATCCCTGATGAAAATTGATCTTTAATCCATACTTTATTCCCTACCTTAAGTTTTTTCATATTTCGGGCGCGGTGTCGGCGATCATAATTTCTCTTTTGAGTTTTCTTTTGAAAGTTTTCCGATTTCTTCAGTTTTATTAAATCTGGCCATTTCGGCTCCAAGTTGTTTGGTGCCATTGGCAAAGTAGTTTGTAATTTTCTTCCCATCAGTAATTCGGCAGGGCTATATCCATTTGGTAATGGTGTTGCGCGATATGTCAAAAGAGCTATGTAAGGGTCGTTTGCTTTTTTAAGCATTCTTTTAATTGTTTGAACAGCTCTTTCGGCTAGACCATTGCTCTGTGGATATTTCGGACTACTTGTAATATGCCTGAATCCATAACTTTTCGCAAAATCTTTGAGTATTGCGGATGTGTATTGCGGACCATTATCTGAAACTAATACTTCTGGTATACCATGTCGCGCAAATATTGATTTTAGATGATTGACAATTGCTTTAGAACCTGTGCCTTGCAATTTTGCTATTTCAATGTATCGTGAGAAATAATCAATCACCAAGAGATATGTTTGACCATTCAGTTCAAACAAGTCTGAAGCGACTCTTTGCCAAGGTCGACTTGGAAATTCATTTGGTATCATTGGTTCAGCTTGATCTCTTGAGTTTTCTATGCAATTTTGGCAAGATTTCACCAAGTGTTCTAGCTGAGTACTTAGTCCTTTCCACCAAACTGACGTTTTGGCGCGTTCTCGGCATTTCACTATGCCTTGGTGACCATCGTGAATTCTCTCAAGGATTTCTTTTTGAAGTGATTCTGGTATTACCAGGCGTGTACCTTTCATTAAAAGACCATTTTGAATTGTAAATTCACCTCTATCTGCCCAGTACGATTGTAGTTTTCCGTCCATAGCGGATTTCTCTGGCCACCCCGTTTCACAGAATTGGACAAGTTGTTTGCAAATCGAATCATTTCGATATTCAGACTTTATTTGTTCAAGTCGAGCATTTGATGCAGGCAAATTACTAACTATGAAGTCAACGTAGGCGTTAGTTTCAGCCTGAAAGTCTCTGTCACTCTCAGAGTAATAAGTTAAAGGTGCTCTGGACAGAACATCAGCAGTTAATAGATTCTTGCCAGCAACATGAACTATGTAAAAGTTGAATCTCATCAAACGCATTCTAAAGCGTTGAATTCTAGAGGGTAAATCTCCCAAGATTTTTGTGCTCATTAGTGGTACTAATGGCTTATGGTCAGTTTCAAGTTTGAATTGTGACCCAATTAAATAGCTACTAAAGCGTTCACAAGCCCAAGTGATTGCAAGGGCCTCTTTTTCTATTTGAGCCTAGCGTTGCTCAGTTTCTGACATACCTCGTGACGCGAACGCCACCGGTCTCAAAGTGCTACCGTACTGCTGCCGTAGCACAGCACCTAGTCCAAACGAAGATGCATCTGCAGATACAACTATTTTTCTATTTGGATCATAATGTGCTAAAGTAGGTGAAGATATAATTTCTTGCTTGATATCTCTAAAAGCTTGATCTTGATCTGGACCCCAAGTCCACGAGTTTTTACCTTTCAAAAGCTCACGTAATGGTTTTGATTTTTCTGCCAAATTTGGACTAAATTTGCCAAGCTGATTTGCCATACCGAGAAATCGTCGTATCTCTGTTACGCATTTCGGTGTTTCCATTTCAGTTATAGCTTTAACTTTTTCTGGATCAGGTCGGCAACCATTTTCGTCAACAATATGCCCAACAAACCTTATGGATGATCTCGAAAATTCACACTTTTCAGCGTTCAAAGTGACGCCGGCCTTTTGAATTGATTTCATGACCATTTCTAGTCTTTCGTCATGCATTTTCTGCGTTTCCCCAAAAACAAGAACATCGTCCATGTGACAGAGTGTTCCGTCAAGTCGTTCCAGAGTTTCTGACATCCTTTTTTGAAAATATTCAGGCGCAGAACTGATCCCAAACGGAAGGCGATTAAAATAAAACCTACCAAAAGGAGTAATGAAAGTTGTAAGGCGGCGTGATTCTTCTGACAGGTTTATCTGCCAAAAGCCCGAGTTTGCATCAAGTTTGGTGAAAAACTTTGCACCAGCTAGTTTTGCAAGGGATTCTTCAACTGATGGTAGTGGGTGGTTTTCTCTTTTAACCGATTCATTCAGTTTAGTTAGATCCACGCAAATTCTTACCTTACCGTTTGGTTTTGGAACAACAACCATTGCAGCGCACCACTCAGTGGGCTCATCTACTTTTGAAATAACTCCCATTTGTTCCATTCTAACCAACTCCTCTTTAACTTTATTCAATAAAGGGATAGGAACCTTTCTTGGGGTAGATAAGGCATAAGGTTTGGCATTTTTATCCAGAGTTATGTTATAGAACCATTTTGTTTTCCCTAGACCTTTAAACAAATTTGGATATTTCTCGCGATAGTCCCTATCTAAATTTATGGACTTATCCTGAATTTTTCTTGCATTTTGTGAGTTTAAATCTGAGGCATTTACGGAGGATATATTTACCTGTTCAATAATCTTAAGAGCCTGAATTGCGGGCCTACCCAAGAGTGCCTGATTCAGTCCCTTCACAACAAATATGTCTTGTACACTGAATGCATTGTTTGACTCCAGTCCACAGGTAAATTTTCCCAGCACTTTAAGTTCAGAGTTTCCAGGTCCATACAGTTTTCGATCAGACTTTGAAAGTTTTTGTTCTCCGATTTTTCTTAAATCCTTCTCAGGAATTACAGTCACATCAGCTCCAGTATCAATCTTGAATAAAAGTGTAGTGTTGTTCAGTCTCACTCGCGTCATCCATGGTTGACCCTTCTTTGTGCTAACTGTCCCTAGAAATCCAGATTCCGCTCTCGATTCTATTGTGCGAACTGTTGATTTTGACAGACAGCATTTTGCATAGTGTCCTCTTTTCTTACACTTATGGCATTCTGCTTCTTTTGCAGGACATTGGTCTCGAGAATGATTTCCTTTCTTTCCACATCTCATGCATCCTTTTCTGCTGACATTATTTTGTTGAGCATTTGGAAATTTATTTTTCTGTTTCCAATATTTCAGTGAAGACGATTTTACTGCATCCATTTCAGTCATTCGTTCTCCACTTGCTCGTATCGTTGTTTGCTGCTTTTTCACAGCCTCATTTTGTCGAGCTTGACTAACGGCAGATTCTAGAGTTAGATTCGCATCTAACTGCAACTTTTCTGACAGTTTTGAATCTCGCAGTCCAACTACAAGTCGATCTCTGATCATTTCATCATGTAGTTACCCGAAATTACAATTTTCTGCTAACACATAGATAGCAGTAACAAAACTGTCAACTAATTCTCCCTCTTCTTGTTTTCTTTGATTAAATTTGGCTCTTTCAAATATTACATTCCTCTTTGGAATGAAATATCGCATGAATTTATCTGTCACAGGCTTCCACTTATTTTGATCTTCCTCTGTCAGGTTGAACGAAGACAAAATGTCATCAGCCTCACTTCCCATGGAATAAATCAAGGTATTCACTTGTATTTCTTCCTCTTTTTCACTAAGTCCAGACGCTTGACGAAAGCGTTCAAAACGCTGAAACCACTTTTCCCAAGTTTCAGGTCTCGAAAAGTCAAATTTGTCCGGATTTGTAAATTGAAATGAAGCCATTTTCAACTCTGATAATTTCAATCCTGTGTTTTTACCGCTGCCACCATGTAATGTTATTTATTATTGAAGAATAACCATAGAAGGCGTTATGTAGAATTTTATTCTGTACAATACATCTATACAGCTTGGAAGGGGAGTAAAGTCTGCCCTGAGAATATATTTCCCATGGAACTTAAATCCTAGTGAATCTATAACACAAACCAGCTGTTGGTGTGTATCAGTTCTAGTCCAGAGTGGGATATCTGATTACATTTACTGTCAGGTAATATTTCTAAGCTAATTAGAGTAAGGCTTACACTACAGAAACTACTATGAATAATCATCGCTTTCATATATAAAATTATAGAGATCCTCAGTTTTCATATAATAAAAAAGTTCTCCGTTTCTTTTAAAACATTTCGTTCATGAAGACGCACAAATTAAATGAGAAATTATTCAACCGTTCATTTTGTTAAGAGTTGACTTATTTTTTAAACTATTTTCAATGGAATTTAAAAACAACAATAAATAAAGCCTTAACAAACATGTGGCGAAATCTCAGAATTATTATATATTATCCTTGGGGCGACTTCTCCAGGCAAAGTGGGGCGAGTTCTCCAACCACTATGGGGCGACTTCTCCAGACACCTGGGATGAGTTCTCCCAGGGCGAGTTATCCATGGGGCGAGTTCTCCATGGGGCGAATTCTCCGCTATTCGTAGAGCTGTACGCTTGGTCTCCAGAACTTAGTTCTCAAGCAAAACATGAGATATTCTCGTATTTGAACGTATTTGTTACAAAAAAATTTATACAGATAAAATGGTTGAAACTGCATAATTAGTTATTTTGCGATAATTTGACAAATTTAATTCAGATCATTATTCCGTTTTGCTGTGATATGTTAAGGAAAAAGACAGATAAATGTGCACAATGAAAGATGCATCTTTACCAAAAAATTTTGTATTTTGTATTTTAACATTGGGCCGAATTGTCTTTCGAGTTGGGCCGAATTGTCTTTAAAGTTGGGCCGAATTGTCTAATTTTCCGTAAAAGTTGGGCCGAATTGTCTTGGGCCGAATTGTCTTTGGTCCGAATTGTCCATAAGCCCTCTTACATAATCCACCAATCATAGCTAGTGTTTTTGTTTATTACTGATTGTAACCCTACACCTTAAGCTCCACCCACATGGACTTGCGCAATTGGAACCGTTATACCATATGGCCATACACCACAATTAATTTTACTACATGTTCTCTACATATATTTCTCAGCACTGACCTTTCCACAGTGTGACAATCAATACAAATCATATGCAAATCTAAAATACCCCCAAAGATGACTTCACGGTGAAATTCTTGTCAAGGGTTGACCGGCATTTTTTTGAGTGGCTGCACTGAAAACAGAGCAGCATGTATACAGAACACTGATTTCACTTCCGGATCATCACTAAGGCATAATTACACAGTGTGCACTGTCGCCAAAATACATACAGACAGCCACTCTCAGAGCTCCTATTCTCAAGAATAAACAATTAACTTTAAATCCATACCAAAGATGCATCAATATAACTCTTCTATCACCACCAAAAGGAGAGAGGAAAAAATGTTCTAAACATAGACTAGAACTACATTCGTGGGTACTGAACTGGAAGTATTAATTGTGATGTGATTCCTGACAGGCCCAACTTTTTGGGGCAAATTTTAGTAAAACTTTTATATTTGAATGTCACACCTATTTGAACTTTATACATGAAGTCTTTTTGAATTTCCTTGTATACAAGACATGTGACACCTGCTGAAAAGTGTGTAGTGCTGGTGTTCCACAGGGTGCATGTGCTGATCCATGTGCTCTTGAGAAACCAAAACTAAATTTGCTATATCTTCCTTAATTATAGGACTTTTTCAATGCTGTAAAAACCTAATTGTACTACAAGATAAGGCCTGTCTGAAAATATGTTTAAAGTTTATACATTTTGATCAATTAAAATTTAAATGGAAATTTAAATAAACATTTAAATTTATAAACTAAATTTTATTGAAAAATTAAATTTTTATAAAAGTTTGAAAACAGATTTTGTCAAAGTTTAGACAGAAAAGTTGATCAATCAATGGTCTTTAAAATAAATGGTGGTTTGGGTCTGTGTAACTGAGAACATTTTTCCCAGGGGTAGTGAAGTAGCATGACTCATAGTGATTTTGGCAACAAACCGCAATATGCCTGTCAAGGTGCATATAGGTGTACACACTAAAGAAGCAACAACAGGTGCTATGTTCCATATTTATTGTGTCAGGTTATAGGCAGTTATTTGTATAACTAATAGTGCACTCAGATTTAAACATCTGATGGGACCACTTCCATGTTTTATAGGAAAATAGCATTACATTTCAGTGTCGATAACTACAAAAAGCGACAATAAGATAGGAAAATACAGCTTTTAGGCAGGCTTTACCTTACTGAACAATGGTGTTAATCTCTCTCATGAAGATCTAAGCCATGTCCTTGAGGTGCTGTATATTAGTGTGGTGATGTTATGATCACTTATGGCAGTACACTGCATATGTCCTTATGAAACCTTGCTATCACCACCAGACTAATGGAGAGCTTCCAAGCTGATCCACCACTAACACTTTGTTCCATATACCAGCCTAGACCTGAAAAGATATAAAATGTTTCACTTATATCTATAAAACAGTAAGATGTATGCAAATGAAGTTAAAATGTGTTAGATATAGTGATTTACAAATAACATTCAGGCTGCAAGCATAGGAAATAAATATTAAACTTGACAGAGGGACACTCAGAAATGTGAAGCAATAGTCATGTATTAAAGTAATAAATTCATCCTAATGAGCATGACTCATAGTGATTTTGCCTAATATAAAAATTCATTAAAAATATAATACGTGATTGAGGTCAAAAAGGTACATATTTCTGGATAGGTATTATGTAGCGCAACATAATCATATCACACACTTGACCTAACAAGTCTACTAAAGTTCTTAAAATGAAATGTCTATGTACCCCAGCCCCTATTTTATACATGCATTTTTCACATCCGAAGGCCATTTTTGACAGCATGTGATGCTCACAGTGCAAACGCAAGGTCTTTCCCTGGATGAAAATTTTGAAAAAAATTGTCTACTAAATAGCTTTTTGCAATTCATAATAGTTGTCATCCAAGCCGTTTTTGAGATATTCTACTTGCCTTGAACCCACGTGTCTACTGCTATGGGAGGCTAGCTCTTCTTCCTAGCCGACTATTGGTATTTCACTATCAACATACTGCAGAGTAACTATGGAAAGTGTACATGTCTTACATCAATTTCAAGAACAACACAAGCCTGAAACACCTAGTTCACAAATTTATCTATATCTTTAATTATTACACAATAGTAGCTCAAAAACTCACACCATACCCTTAAGTTAAGAAATTTGCCAGGGGCCAATTTATGAAACTAGACCCTGCCACCTAAAGCTCTCTGTGAAACGTTTAGGTCTCACTGGATAGTTTCGTATTTTGACACTCACCCCTAATTTTTAAGGTAGAAGGCATGACCCTAATTATCATAAGCCTAGCATTTATAAATTCACACATAAGCTAAATCTGTAATGTGGTTTAGATTTACTTTGAGTTAGGCTTGAAAATGGGTTGGCTTGTTGGTGACTGCCTTTCACAGATGCGCATTGAAGATCAAATGCGTAACTTGGGCTCTAAATAAAACTCTTCTATCACCACCAAAATGAGAGAGGGAAAAATGTTCTAAAAATAGAATAGAACTACATTACTGAACCGGATCTATTAATTGTGGTCTGGTTCCATATGGTTTGGGGTGGGGGTGATCAAAAGTATGCTAATTTGTTATAGTACTAGTGAACTTTATTCATGCATAAGGCACAGACTGATTTTTTTTAGCTGCCTTGTCACAGGAAAATATTCAAAATAGCTATTTCCTGTCAAAAATGAATGTAAAAAAAGGGGGTTGGTGGCAGTGTTGGTTCCGTATAAAAGCCACCAGTTGTATAAGGAATTAAATTGAATACCTCAATCAGAATCTTACAAGTACCCTTTAACAAAAATCATTAGTTAGGTTTTATGTGTATCTTTAAGGTAATATTATTATCATTTTTCTGCAATAGGTCATCGTCGGATTAAAATATGCCAAAAAAAAACTGTCCAGTGTGACCTTAATTAAGGATCCATATCATTTTTTCAGTCTTGTCAAATGTGATTAGCTGTGCCATAAATCAATTCCTTATTACCTCCATGTCTTGAAACTGGCATTGTAAGGTATTCCAAAAATACACTTCCTATAGATTTGTTAGTAGTTAATCATAGTAGAAGAAGGAAACTAACTTAGCACTGTCAGAGTTAACAGATTTTGTTTCTCATCCATTCCTCTATTGAACAACAAAGACCTTATAAATTTCATACCATGCGGTTTAATTGAAGTATTTCACTTGGTATAACTGTACCAATTGAACAACCCCAGGTGGGCGGAGCTTAAGGTGTAGGGAACTTAGCATTCAGAAATAAAGACCAACACTAGCTGTGATTGGTGCATAATGTAAAAGTTGTACTTTCTGTTAGGCTTAAAAAAAAGTTGAGCCTCTTGCCAAAATGTGAGAATATGTTAATTCATATCTAGATCATATTTTGTATTTTTAATGATTTTTTTTAAATTGTGTTACACATGGCTGAAAATTTGTTGTGACTAGATAACTCTTACCCCTGTCTAGTTCTAGTAGAGTTATCTCTCTTAAATGCAGTGGAGTACCTGGTTCTGTCCTTGTCAAATTGACAATCTAACATTGTTCTCTTTGACAGTGTGTGACATGCATACTGAGGTAGGATAGAAAGTATATTTATTTCACAAAACATTAGCATTGAGGTATATGGAAAAACAATTGGTACCATGATACCACTTACTTATTCAGTTTATCAATATTTACAGTACATACTTTCTATATTTTTATAATTTAATGCTAATTGGTTTAATAGTATGTATTTACAGTCCTATATGATCAATGTGATGTGTGGTGGGACAAGTTAATGATGACTTGAACCTTATCAATGTGATGTGTGGTGGGAAAAGTTAACGATGACTTGATGTGTGGTGGGATGAGTTAATGATGACTTGAACCTTATCAGTTTGATGTGTGGTGGGTCAGGTTAGTGATGACATGAACCTTATCAATGTGATGTGTGGTGGGACAAGTTAATGATGACTTTAACCTTATCGATGTGATATATGGTGGGACAAGTTAATGATGACTTTAACCTTATCGATGTGATGTATGGTGGGATTTATATGTATATATATATATATATATATATATATATATATATATATATATATATATATATATATATGTGTGTGTGTGTGTGTGTGTGTGTGTGTGTGTGTGTGTGTGATTTATTGTTGCCTGGCTTTTTTTATTTTTAGGGCAAAAGAAGTCTTGCTTCAGGAGGTGAGTAGCTTTGGATAGTATGACTTCTTGAGTTTAATAGCATATAAATGTATGATGTGTGGCTTGGTTAAAGGTTAGCCGAGATATATTATGGAAATGACAGTTTTCTTTATCATTATCAGTGTGATACTGTAAAGTTGCTTGAAACAAAATGCTGCTACTTTGTCAGTGTAGGTGTCTTTACTACAGATAGTGTACTTTTTTAAAACTGAAGTCTTGTTATCAAAATACAGACCTCTGACTAATATTCTTTCCCTATGACCACTGTAGAAAAAATAAAACTTGAAGCTTATAGCTTATACCCATGCAATGTATGATTAGATGGGTGTATTATGTTCATTGATTGGGGTTTCTTCTAAAGGCCAATAGGACAAGCTAACATAAAGTAACATACTTACAAGGAGGCAGACGGGTTGGCTACCCTAGATGCCTGAGGTCTTGGCATGCCAAAACAGCTGATAAAATTAAATTGCAGGAAAATCATTTGCAGGCCATCATTGTCATCCTGGTGCCATTTACCATTAGTATGCCACTGCTAACATAACGTCTGATATATGATTGGTATATGTAAAACAATAAGGGCTCCATGACCATGCCAAAATATGGGTTAACACAATTTAAGACTAGATGGGTATGGTGTATATAACATTAAGGTACAGGCCAACATGACAGACTAATGTAACTTTTATAGATGGGTATATAACATTAAGGTACAGGCCAACATGACAGACTAATGTAACTTTTATAGATGGGTATGTTGTATTTAACATTAAGGTACAGGCCAACATGACAGGCTAATGTAACTTTTATATATTGGTATGGTGTATATAACATTAAGGTACAGGCCAAGACAACAGACTAATGTAACTTTTATATATGGGTATGGTGTATATAACATTAGGGTACAGGTCAAGACAACAGACTAATGTAACTTTTATAGATGGGTATGGTGTATATAACATTAAGGTACAGGCCAAGACAACAGACTAATGTAACTTTTATAGATAGGTATGGTGTATATAACATTAAGGTACAGGCCAAGACAACAGACTAATGTAACTTTTATAGATGGGTATGGTGTATATAACATTAAGGTACAGGCCAACATGACAGACTAATGTAACTTTTATAGATGGGTATGTTGTATATAACATTAAGGTACAGGCCAACATGACAGGCTAATGTAACTTTTATATATGGGTATGGTGTATATAACATTAAGGAACAGGCCAAGACAACAGGCTAATGTAACTTTTATAGTGATTTTGCTAACTTTAATGTAGCACCAGATGATAAAATTAAACAGGTATGTTTTTGTCTCTTTATACAAAAACAAAGTATATTTCAGAACAAAGGGAAATGAATTAGGTCTTTACAAGATGGCAAAATTCAACATGTGGATTGCAAATATGTATACAAGAACAAAGGACCCTTAAGGACATTGGGAGACAAATCATGTCTGCAAGAAATTATATGACACTGATGTTCACAGACTGATGTCACACAGATTGCACTACAATTATGAAGTTTGAAAAGTAAATTATATAAACAAAACTCAAGATTAAAATCCCATGTTAAACTTATTGACATAGTATTAAACATTCAATGTCATAGTAACTGACACCAACTTGTGCAAATAAAGTCCAACAATGGCTATAAAAGAATGATATGCATCAAGTTCAAACTGAACATATATAAGGAAATTATGTTGTTTCTGACAGGAACTAATCAGAACATGTAACAATTGTAATCATATATATATATATATATATATATATATATATATATATATATATATATATATATACATACATACATACATACATACATACATACAGTCGACTACGGTTAACTGCACACCCTCGGGCGCATCACGAGACCGTGCAGTTAACCGGAGTGTGCAGTTAACCGGAGTACGGTACAGTACATTTTTAAGCATTGGGAAAAATCGGGACCAGCATGATGATTACGTGCAGTTATCCGGAGTGTACAGTTAACCGATGTGCAGTTAAGTGGAGTCGACTGTACATACATACATACATACATACATACATACATACATACATACATACATACATACATACATACATACATACATACATACATACATATATACATATTCAATTATATAGCATCACTTAATTATTGATTTCACTCATCACTCATTGGATATTGATTTAACAACGAAACATGTGTAACTATGGCATCCAGTGGACGATCACTAAGCATTTCTGGTTACACAGCTCATGTCAAGTGGTCAAGGAGCCACCATGTACAGCTTGCCTCTCCCAGTCTGTCAGTGATAAGGACGCCAAGAGGTTCAGGTGGAACTATATCAAGGGGTAGTAAGTCGCATATATATGCATAAATTATGGTCAACTACTTTATAGTAATTGTACTACTTGTGTTGAAAATCTATTTTTTAAGTCAACAAATGTCTAGTCATACATTTCGTCTGATGACATGGAACGTAAAAGGAGCCATGTATGGTGCACCATACTTGTACTCTTTGCTAAATGAGGTAGATATTGCAGTGCTTACTGAGCACTGGCTTCTTCCGGAACAACTCAACTTCCTAGACAATTTACATCCACAGTTTAAATCTTTCTCACACTCTGACAATGGGCTAAAAGTGAATTTCGAAGAAAGGATAAGACATACAGGGTTTGGGGGAATAGCAATCCTATATAGGAAGTCACTCTGCGTTAATCCTTTGTTGAGCGTCGGCAGCGATAGAGTCTTAGGGATAGAAGTAATATATAATGATAAATTGAAATATTTTGTATTCGGAGCACTTTTGCCATCAACTAATTTTCCTATTGCAAGTTACTATGAAACAATGGGAGAATTAAAGGACCAGTTTGATATTTTCTGTAAAGAAGGCATTCCCATACTCGCGGGAGACTTCAATGGCCAGTTAAGTTCACTGCTTAGCTTCAAAACGAACTGTCTAACAACAAACGCTAGAGGCGCTATTCTAGAAAAGTTTCTGACCGATAGGCACTTAATATCCGTTAATAGTCAATCTATTTGTGAAGGACCCGACTTTACATTTTTCTCAATCGATGGTAAATCCAAATCATTGATAGACCATATACTATTGCAAAAAAACAAATTCGATTTAGTGGTTAAGGCCGAAATAATTGATGACCATCCTTTGAACATTTCAGATCATCATCCTGTAAAAATAGAGTTGGTCATTCCTTTTGCATATAATATAATCATGGCTGACAAGCATATAATTCACTCCATAAATTGGAAGAAAGCATCGGCAGAACAAATAAATAGGTATAAGGAAGCAACACTCAATGAATTTTTAGCGCAACTGCATAAGGCAGAACTAGTGACAAATGTCGATATTGAAGTTATTATTCAAGACACGGTAAAGATTTTACATGACGCAGCTTCTAGGTTTCTGCCCATAAAAAGGTTTTGCCCGTACGCTAACCCCTATTGGAAACTACTAAACGTACAAAAGTTTCATACAGCAATGAGGCTGAAACGTAGGGTATGGATGTCTGATGGTAGGCCAAGAGGATGGGAATTTCAGTCATACGCGAACTATAAGAAAGCGAAGAAATTGTTTGGAAAAGAGTTACTGAGAGCAAAAGAAATGTGTGATAGAGAACAGTTCAGTGAGCTTGAAAAGGCTGCAGAGCTCGATATTTCCACTTTCTATAAGTTTATACGGAATAAAAGACAAACGTGATTACATATACGAAATTGAATCTAACGGAAAAATTGTACGCGACCACGACTCTGTAAGAGACTTATGGGCAAATCATTTTTCCAATTTGTCACTACCCTATATGTACGATAAGAATCATTACCAGATGGTCTTATATTTGAGACACTTGCAGAATCTTTTGATGTCAACAGCTCCACTTTTTTGTATCTGCTAGCCACATAAAAAAATGGTTAGCGCATATTTATAGGTGCACAATTGACCTTATTGATCACTGACACAATCACGTAAAAGAAATAACAAATCAGCCTGATGAACTTCATTATGTGTTTAAAGATCGATCCAACCCCATGAAATCTTTCTTGATACTGGTTGATAAATTTGCTAGAGTGCTTGTTTGGACAACCATGCTCAATGAATCCAATATATGCGACCTTGGCTGCACTGGCAAAAGTCCCAAAGAGATCCAAAATTGAAGGCAATGACATGTCTGTTATAACCTGCAAAGTGCCGATGTCTCAAAAGTCTCTTGTTAAATCACAGAAATATTATTCCAGGTTTTAATTCAGTATAAATTCCAATGAATGTCTTTATCCAAGAATTCTGTCAGAGCACTTTTGTATTTCCAGAGAAAATAATCACTTAAATTCAATAATTTGAAGAAAATAAACTTCAGCCCAAACTGATCACAACATATAACAACTTAAAGTGCTAGATGTTAAAGCACAACTGGAAAAGTCCTCACAGTCACAAGATAATCTAGTTCTTTGCTTGACCTCAGGTCACAATTAGCATTTTCTAACAACAACTATTACCTAATTGAAAATAACCTTTAAAAATTATCTAATGAACCTTGTTTATTTACAACACAGCAGCCTACAAATTCACTTAGGAATCTCCAAAACCCTGACAATGATCAACATATTTACTTCTTCTTGTTTATCCGAATAATAATCCTGATAATAAGCTAATACACACATAGAATAATGAAGCTGTTATTAGTTGTTTACATAAATGAAATAAAAAAAAAGAGACAATCAGGTCAGGCAGAAATGAACTCAATTTTTTGACACGGTCAAGTCCAGCATATAATGTTACCTTACAATAGCATGTAATGAAATAAAAAAATTAAACTAACAAGCAAACAATTAAATTAAATATACATAACACATACACATTCAATTTCTTTTCCCCTACTGAAGAAGCCCATACCAGGCTGATCCTGTGGTGTATGATGATGTAATGCTTGAAGACCTAGTAATCCTGCACAAATATGCTCATGAAGCTGCCACAAGAACATGGATGTGATCTATTTGACTCGTATGCCAAAAGTGATTCATGACAACTGTAACATTCTGATGATATTTTGTGGTACTGATGTGCATGGTCTTGGAAAATTTCATTGGACTTGGTGTGCCACCAAAAACATAAGGGAGAATTTCATAGCATGCTTGAGCATATCACCTCGTACCCATATTGTGTTTTCACCATTGATTTGACTGGAACTTGCAGTCACAGAGGTAAATAACAATATGGTCTGGACATGAACATGTCTCATGCACCAATTTAACAATCAGAAACAAGCAATCATATAAAAAAATGTCTGAAGAAGAACCTGATCCAGTTTGTAAGACAGTCACACATACCAAGGATATCAAGAAAGCCACAAGAACCAATGGAGAAACTATTATGTGTTTGCCAGAGGCAATTGAAGATGCTAATAAAGACATTAAACAGGCACTTGCCAGAATACCTGATGTGCCAACTGATAACAAGTCAGAGTTAAATAACCTAATATGGTATTTATGGAGTTTAGTGGAAAGAAGGTGAAGCATCATAAAGAGATTTAAATTTCAGGAATTTTTTTAACTGATCAGCACAAGAATCTAAACCTGAATTTTTTCACAAAGGAAGAAGTCTTAGAGTGGCACAGAGGTTTTACCAGGAAAAACAATAACATGTTGCACCTGTGCCTCCAACACCAAAACTCCAAAATGGAAATGGTATGACCAAATCTGCAAGGAAAAGCACCCAAACATGGATGAATAACACCACTTCTTGAACCATTTTTAAATCCAGCTGATATAGATATTGATGAATCATCAAAGCCAATGAAACAATGAATAAAAGAATATGATAAAAATGAAGTCAAACAACTAAAAAAGTAAGAAAAATATCAGGTAAAACAAGGAAATGGCTTTGGTGATGACCCAAAAACATTAATGAAGCTACATCAACATGTCAGTGGTTGTTCACTAATAATCTTATCAACAAAGACACATGTCACGCATTGGTACATTAACTTAAAGATGTTCATGATATATACAACACCGATGATGCATTCTCAAACAATTGAGAGAGTAAGTTTGTTATGTGAAATCTATGCTGTGATGCAACAGGTAGTTGTAAATACAGCCAATAGCATGACCTCTGTGATTACCATCTCATCCACAAAACCAGAATTCATTGTAACTTGTTCTACACCTGGTCATTGATGGTGACTTACAAACACTTAAAATCGCACTAGCATTGCTGTGAATGTATTATATACATTTGTACTATATATCTTGGACATCAAGCTTCTCCTGGACTGAATGATAGACCTGGCAATTTTGAATGAAACTTTCCTTGCTGAGAGATCATTTGAGATGAGTCAAGTATGAAGGCAGTGAATCTGAGGACTTCTGTGCAGGAGAGAGCCTCTTTGTTGTGACAGGAAGTTCTTTCTCTGAGGAAAATCCCAATGATGATCCTCTAGCAGATCGAGAATATTGTTAGGCCACAATTGCTGGGGTCACAGGAGAGTTATAAAAATGAGTTGGACTGTGAAATCAACCTGATTAGAGGTAAGGCATATGTGAACATATGATCTCAGCTCAGGCTGAAAGTGTGCACTTCCCAGCCTCTCTAGTAGGGGTCTATGGAAACAAAGAGAGCTTGTTGTTCAACCTGGTGGCAAACAAATCCCACCAGAGGAGCTCCCCATTGCTGGAACAGGGAGTCCACTATGGATTGTTGAGGCAATCATTTCATAAACTTTGATGAAGTTGTTGACAAAATTCCCACTAGAGAAGAAATCAGTAGTGCAATTAGTTCTCTCAATAAAAATAAGGCATGTGGTCACGACGGTATTGTTGCCGAGCATTTACTGTTTGCGGACACTCAGATCAGTGTACAGTTACTTGAAACTGTCTTCAACAAAGTGTACGAGGTCGAGGAGTACCCATGCCATTTTAAACAAGGTTTAGTAATACCAATATTTAAAGGAGGGGGAGAAAGCAAATTAGATATGAATAATTACCGTGATATAACTATAGTTCCAGAGCTTCAGAAAATCCTAGAGCAAATTATATATAATAGACTACTTATATTTTCTAAGCACATTAATTTTCCAAATCCATTGCAACAAGGTTTTAGGAATAATTGTGGTAGTATCACTGCAGCGTTTTGTATCAAAGAATCTATATGCTACTATATGGATAAAGATACTCCTGTCTATGCAACATTTCTTGATAATGCTAAGGCATTCAATACAGTCTGGCACAATGGGTTATTTTTCAAGCTGTATAAACTTGGCATAAAAGGGACGACGTTACGCATCATGAAAGACTCATTTAAGGGAGTAACCAGTTCTGTTTTATTTGCAGGCAAATTGTCCAAATATTTCAATATTAAGCAGGGTGTAGGGCAGGGTCGTATCTTGTCCGCTTGGTTCTTTCTCGTTATGATAGACGATTTGATCACTGATTTAGATCACACTTTGCGAGGCCTAAAACTTGTCGATCTCCACCAGCCGTGTGTCTTATTAGCGGATGACACAACTGTAATAGCTAATTCGCATCATTCGATGCAGCATCTGCTCGATACGATCTCTAATTATGCGAAAAAGTGGAGATTGAAATATAACGCAGATAAAAGTTGCAGCATCCTCTTTACAAACAAAAGAAGAACTGATATCCCTTCTTTTCTATTCGACAAGTCGCCAATTCCAGTAGTCAAAAGTAAGAAATATGCCGGCATACCTCTAAAGTACAACTTTAAACCTAACGACGCGATAAAAGAAGCATGCGATAAAGGTAAACACTTATTAAACTCTTTTTATTTTATTGGTATCAGAGACGGGGGAATGAACCCTCTAACAAGTATGAAAATCTGGAAAAGAATCATTCTACCCTCAGTCCTATATGGATGTGAATTATGGTCAAATATGACAAACACCAATATAGAAGAACTTGAGTTATGTCAGAGATATGCAGCGCGACGTATGCAAGCTTTCGATAAATATTCGCCCACAGAGGCAACGTGTAGTACTTTAGGACTCTGGTCAATGGAAGCATACATAGATAAGATGAAATTGTGCTTTTTCAACTGGCTGTGTAGGGGCGATTGAACTCTTTTCTGGAAAAAGATTTGTATTTTGCGCTTACGTCAGTACTTGACCAACCCACTAACACAGACAGGGTTTATAGCAGATATTGACAAAATATTCAAGAAATATGGTATGGGAAGTGTTCTCTTAGACTATGCAGTAAGAGTACAAACCGAAGGTAAACTTGTTTGGAATCGGAATATTATTGATAATATTCAAAACATC